>JAJLRJ010000001.1:21934140-22664140 GCA_024195265.1 Dendrophyllia cribrosa | reverse complement strand
ACCTTAGCATTAAACTCCAGACCACAATCCAGCCCGTATTTGTCAGTCGGAAAATTGGCCAAGACCTTAAAGATTGTGAGACTAAACCGCAGTTAGTTAATCAACAGTGCGTAGTGTACCAGTTTAAATGTAACCTGTGTGATACAGGGAGCTATGTTGGCTACACGCGCGGGCATTTATATGCCCGCGTGGATGGCCATAAAAGCACGTCATCTTCAATACGCAAGCACTATGACAACGACCACGCGGGTGCTGTCCCTGAGGACCTCCGTAGCTGTTTCAAAGTTCTCAAGAAATGCATGAACAAATTTGATTGTCTAGTCAACGAGATGCTTTACATCAATCAATTAACACCGAGTTTGAATGTGCAAACGGATTCTATCCGTGCTAAAATATTTGTGTAGCCACCTCCGCTATGTAAATTAGTTATTACTCTTGAACTCGCATTTGTTAATTTTATTCTCATTTGTACCCTTGATAATGGCGTCATGAGGTCGCTGAAACGTCGGGATATTATATCGCTTGTTTTTACTTGTCTATTAAATTTCGTTATGTATGAAAATTAATTTAGAATATTGATTTAATTTTTATATAGAAGAAGAAACTTGCATAAAAATTTCATTATATAGAACAATTTAGTTGCAAATATATAGATTCTCCTTTTAAAAAGGAAATGACTGGTAATTAAACAGACAACCACCATTGACCTTGAGGGCATGAAATAAGTGTATTGTTGACTTACAGCAGTTGCTGAAGCAGTAAGCTAGTACATGAATAACGTTATGTGCAACTGTAAGCTCAAAGTTTGGTTGGGAGATGGTGGCTGGAGAAAGTTTCACTTTATCTCAACTAGGAACTTGAAAATACACCTGCAGCAAGTCATTTTGTCATTTGAGGTAAACCATCTATTGTTCATTGAATTCTTTTAGATTGAAATTGACACTAATCACTTCAAGGGAAACTTCCCGGATTCATGTGTAATAGAAGGTAAGATTAAATTAGTTGATAGGGATAATGATTAATTGATAACACACTTGTCCAACTGGTTGTGCTCGAGTGTACTGTCTGCTAATATACTAAGTACCAGGTTAAATGACACCGATTGCCTGCTTGATCCAGTTTGGTTCTGCCAAGAGTTATTAAGTATTGTTCCACATAAGAACGATAGCAAACTTCATTGTTCCGCGGCATTAGCTCTTTCCCACATAGAATATCTTTGATTTCAAGAATAGAGGAGGAGCTGATGGTTAATAATTATATTTCATTATAAAAATAAAGAAAATCCATTTGCGTCAAATAAATTTTAGGAAATGTTCGTGCTTAACCAATCAGAATAGCAGAAGACAATAGCTAATAATTTTGCTTCTTTGATGAAGTTCCCCAAATACAATTTCTTTTAAAAATTGTATGTTGTGCGATTGGGTCTCAAATTACTTGAAACCTTAAAAAAATTCAGACAAAATGCACCTTGAACCTTAACTTTTTAGCGGTTTTTGAGTCTAGGCCAATGAGATCACTTGTTGTAACAATGAAAAATCTTGACATTCCATCGTGTTTGACATTCCATTGCCGTTCAGCGCTATCCTTCTTATGCGGATCATTACTTAATTGTGCACGGCCACAAAACACGATTCTGTAGCTTTTAGAATTTGTCTGTCTGATGGTCACCTGTGTCACTTTTGTATATGCGCTGGATTTACTCTACTTTGGAACTAAATAACGTTTTTTCTCTTAGGATTCTTGATGCCAAAAGAGAGAAATACAGTTGCCACTCAAGACTGGAGTTTGGTTTCATGGAAAACTCTTTTACCCAGCACAAAGGTACTTATAAGATTGATACTGAGAAAGCAACAACAGAATGCGTAACTACATGAGAACTGTAAAGAGAGTTTGTAATTGACGTGTTTAAAGTAGGCTTTCCCTTCCCTTCTCACGTAGTTACGCATTCTGCTGTTGCTTTGTTATCAGTTTTTTATTAGCAATCTTAACTAGCTGTTTTTAGTTTTTTCAGTTCAGAGGGGTCGAAACGTCGTTTTTTATCGTTAGTTTTTATCTTAAAAATTCAACTTTGCCGGTACTTTGGGTTGTAAATGATGATGACAATGGTATCTGTCAAATCTAAAAATCACTTATAATGCACGTTTTTGCGTCGACGAAGGAGACGCTTCCTAATCTTGTCGGCTAAGCGGAACGAATCGAGAAAAGTGTCGGTACCAAATCTGCGCCATCTTGAAACGTCACAATAGTATCCAGCATTCCCAGCGCGTGGAAATCAGGCATCATCCTCCGAAATGTCACATGTGACTAATCTATTTGTCTTGACTTAGTTTCGGATATTTTCCCGATTTTGGAATCGTACGGCTCAATATTTCAATGCCTACTAAAAGTACGAAGTGGAAAATTGGACGAAGGTTCATTTCTGGACCAAGTAAGTTGTTGGGTCTCTTTGGAATCAAGCAAGAAGTTATCGGATTTTCCTCGCTACCGTTCTGGTATGTTTTGAATGTTCTATCTTGATTTTGCTGTGGTTCTCTGCCTGATTTGGGAAGCTTTCACCTAAATACCGACGTCGTTCTTCGCGATTTTCTACGGTACGGTGCAATTCGCTGTATGTCTTGTAGCAATAATTCACTGACCGCCCGCGCCAGGCGAACGCAGATTAACTTAACAGTGCTCGAAATTGCGCCTGTATCGGGCGCATTTGCGACTAAAGATTTCGCAGTTTTGTGACTAAAATTTGTCTAGCTAATAAAGGAATTATATTCAACAGTCTTGTGTCTTATTTGCAACTGGTAGTTGTAATTTTATCCGAAAAATCCTGCGAAATTTACGTTGAATGTTGCGTGACTTAATCGTCGATTTCATGCTCCATTAACGCGGTGTCCAAGAAGTTTATCAAGGGAGTACTTTTTCAGGCTTTCTCAGAAATCTCTCATTTCCGGTTCCGGTATTAGTACATGTACTGAAGACTATGATTTCAGAATCAGAGAAATAACCGAAATGAAATCAAGAGAAATATACTATTTATATGTCGGAAAAATCTGAGACCTTTCTGAGTACACAGCACGGCAGGATTTTTCCCGATCCCACGGCGATAGCGTGAATTTGTATGATGTCGGTCCGGCATACCCCTTGTATGATGTCGGCCGCGACATACCCCTTTTAAACAGTGGCTGAATTAATTCATGAAACTGAGGTACGAGGTCAAGACGAGGTGCCACGGGATAAGGAGACGCACTATAATCTATGATTACTACTAGTTTATCTTTAATTAACTTTTGTACATGGTGTGAAACAATTCGCTCCGATGAAAGGCTAGCACTCGAAACACCAGCTTTAGAATCTCTTTACGGTAGCCAATTTACCTCATAGACAAACGCCGGCTTTAGAATCTCTTTACGGTAGCCAATTTACCTCATACACAAACGCCAGCTTTAGAATCTCTTTACGGTAGCCAATTTACCTCATAAACAAACGCCAGCTTTAGAATCTCTTTACGGTAGCCAATTTACCTCATAAACAAACGCCAGCTTTAGAATCTCTTTACGGTAGCCAATTTACCACATAAACAAACGCCACCTTTAGAATCTCTTTACGGTAGCCAATTTACCTCATAAACAAACGCCAGCTTTAGAATCTCTTTACGGTAGCCAATTTACCTCATAAACAAACGCCAGCTTTAGAATCTCTTTACGGTAGCCAATTTACCTCATAAACAAACGCCAGCTTTAGAATCTCTTTACGGTAGCCAATTTACCTCGTAAACAAACGCCAGCTTTAGAATCTCTTTACGGTAGCCAATTTACCTCATAAACAAACGCCAGCTTTAGAATCTCTTTATGGTAGCCAATTTACCTCATAAACAAACGCCAGCTTTAGAATCTCTTTGCGGTAGCCAATTTACCTCATAACCAACGCCAGCTTTAGAATCTCTTTACGGTAGCCAATTTACCTCATAAACTCAGTTGAGAAAACCACACCGAAAAAAAACTAACCTTGTTTTGGTTTACTTTACAGTTGTCTCCACACAAACGTCATTTCTTTTCTAAACTTGAAGACTGTGGTGTAATTTCTCATGTGCGACTTACCATTTATCCAGATGGAGGTGTTAGTCGACTGAGGTGTTGGGGAGTACTGGGTCCTCTTGGTCACTGTAAACTGTAAACTTCTCGAACTGGATTGAATAGTTTTTCTATTTCTGTTTTGTTTTCAACTTGGACAGACTAACCATCAATCCATCGATGCTGCTAGGAAGAGCACTTTTAAATTAGCAAACCTTGTAAATGTTGGCCTTGTACCTTGTGTAAAAGCGGAGATATACGTCAGTGGATGTCGGAATGCAAGATTTGCGTACCGCCTTACAAACGTCTATAATCCAGGGCTCCTATGAGCCTACGAATACGAAACGTTCTAAATAAAAGATTATGTACACCTTTGGACCCTTCCCTCCCCTGGGTATTTTGCTGCCCCTCTCCCCCCACCCCCTGAGTCCAACTCCCCACTCTGTCCTCCCTCCAACTTCGTTCCCATGGGTAAGGCAGGTGACCATTACATATCGCTGGCGCAATGTTTACAGTCGATTGAGTGGAATATTTTAGCCAAATGCTACAACTTGTTTCTTATTCGCGAGTTAAAATTCACTGATCTATATCTTCCCTTCTAAGCAAGAAATAAATCAAATTTACGGTCTTGCTAATTTTATGGTGCCCCTTCCTGCAGTATTAATGGTTTGACTAAGTAGAAATAATAAAAAAAAACTACGAGTTGGTGGGTTGAAGTACAAATATTTTTTATAGATGAGAATGTTGAGAATACTTCAAGTCAAATTAACAAGCTTGACGACATAATATTTATGACAATGAATATTTGGTTAAATAAATGTTGTAATTAAGTAATGATCCGCATAAGAAGGATAGCGCTGAACGGTAATGGAATGTCAAGATTTTTCATTGTTGCAACTAGTGATCTCATTGGCCTAGACTCAAAAACCGCTAAAAAGTTAGGTTCAAGGTGCATTTTGTCTGAATTTTTTTAAGGTTTCAAGTAATTTGAGACCCAATCGCACAACATACAATTTTTAAAAGAAATTGTATTTGGGGAACTTCATCAAAGAAGCAAAATTATTAGCCATTGTCTTCTGCTATTCTGATTGGTTAAACACGAACATTTCCTAAAATTTATTTGACGCAAATGGATTTTCTTTATTTTTATAATGAAATATAATTATTAACCATCAGCTCCTCCTCTATTCTTGAAATCAAAGATATTCTATGTGGGAAAGAGCTAATGCCGCGGAACAATGAAGTTTGCTATCGTTCTTATGTGGAACAATACTTAAATAAAATCTTATTTATAAATGGAGTGTACTCTAGGAAAAAACTTGGTAACAACAAGATACTTTCACAAGTAGAAACAATGAGGTGGTTCGAATAAAGCTAAAATATCGTTTATAAAACGTTTTTCAGTGCTGTATTTGCTGTATACAGCTATTTCAATTTAGGTTGTCGGATGAGAGCTTCAAGCGTACGCAACGAGACCGCAAGGTACTTTGGGATTTTTATGTACACCTAATAGACCAATTCCGATATATTAAAATTCATACTTGGCTCCGAGGCTTAGGGGATTTAAACAAAAGAAATCACATCGAGGTTCAGGTATGAATAATTTATTTCTTTTGTTTTATTCCCCTAAGCCTCGGAGCCAAGTATGAATTTTAATATATCGGAATTGGTCTATTGCAATAACGTTGTCATAGAGAAATGTAAAAACGAAAAATGAAAAAAGGCCAATAGGAATTAGTTAGACATACAAATAACAATAGCCGCTGCACGCTTAATTTAAATTAACAATGGCCGCTGCACGCTTTATCGTGCTGCGTGTCGCTGTGAATGATGATTAAGCTAATTAATTCCTATTTGGCTTTTTTCATTTTTCATTTTTCTATGACCACGTTACTGCAATTAGGGGTGTACGATAAATTGACCAAAGCAATTTAAAATACCTCGTCCATACAGCGAAGGCAAACATTTATGGTGCTAACATCTACCTCACTCATTGCACTAACAAACGCAAAAACCGCGAACTAAGCTAAGACCAATTTACAACTACCCATAGTTACTTGCGGTCTCGTTGCGTACGCTTGAAGCTCTCATCCGACAACCTAAATTGAAATAGCTGTAAATGCCTAGGGGGTTATTAGCTTGTTCCAGGCGTTCACCGAGTGCTGACGGACGGAGGGGGCTATAGGCGCGGAGGGCGCTATAGGCACGGGCATAAGGCACACTGAGAGCGCAGTTTTCATTTGCGTCACTCTCCCACTATATCTGAACTCCTGGAAGAGGCTAGAGATATATTTTTCTAAAGTGCTGATGAATTTAAAAATTTCTACAGCTCCTTGGTATGCCCCAGGCATTTGATTATGTACCATGCTAAGGGTTTACAGTCAAAATACTCAGCGCGTTCCGCTTATTATTTGGGAATGACTTTCATTAATCGGGAACGGATTGCATTATTGAAATCAAAATTCAGGTTTAAAATCTAGAAACGGCGAAACTATATTAAAAATTAAGCCGGTTCATTTGTTTGTTTTTACAATTTATAAGGGGAACAAATTTTAACACGCAATCTCTTTTTTTGTTTGTTTGCCTTTTTACGATTCATACAAATCATGTATCAGGAACAATTTTTAACTCTTTCTTCCGTGATATTTGTATTGAAAAGGGCAAGTTTTGAAAACAATAATTATAAATAGAAAAAGAAGCCAAGCAAACCACTGATCTAAATATAGTTAACATAAACACGCTACCAGTCAACTTAGTTTTTTTTTCGCTAATGAATTATTTGAACTGAAGTAATTCTCGCTCGAATACAAACTATTTATTGGTTTAAAAGCAGAATAGAATTGCAGCTTTGACGGCTACAAGACCTGCAGGTTATTGAATATAAACTTAACTTCTATAAACTACACTGCATTGCACAGAAAGATCCAAATTTCACACTCGTCAATAAACTTCATCGAGCTAGCTGTTTCTTCTTGTTTCTGTCAATTACATGAATATGAAGCATTAATTCTTCAATATATATTTCAATGAACGAGGAAGAAGAAATGGAAGAAAGTTCACTTCTGTACTCGCCATGAATAAATTCGTGATTCACTTCTCTGCAGTTCGGCATGAACGAAAAATACAATAGTTGTCCAAATCTGATCAAATAATAAGCCCAAAATATCATCATTTTTAAAAGTAACACGATATTTTGTTTTGCAGTTCGAGATGACTAAAAATTTCTGCTAGGAACTAATTTTTGCGATTTTCTGTTCAAGCAGCAGAACATTACATCAACTTTTATTACTTGTTGAGTAACGGCACGCTCTACGTAGAGACATGTTACTGAATTCTATTAAATATTCGAGGTGATACTGTATATTCTATTACGAGAATGTAAAACTTTAATTGCAAAAAGTAACAATGTCTGAATATGCTTTATTTGACTGAAGGGAGTAAATTTTTGCGGTATTATTTTGCAAAAGTTTTTTTTTTCTGAGGGAACTTATTTTTGCGGATTGAGGGCAATCCGCAAACATTTCATGCTATACGGTATAAGATACTATTCGTGCAATGCTGTTTTAAAAACTCAAAATTTTGCAAAGAATGCATGACTCATACTTTTGTCAGAAGTGCTATTTAAGGATTTTTAATTCACTTGAATCATCATTGGATTTTGTCTCCTGATAATTTGAAACATTTGGGCCAAGTTTATCGCCTTGTCTTGGAAAACTCGCTAAAACTCAGGCTATGGTTTATTATCTCTTCGAAAATTCACTTGATATCTTCCTCTTAGTGTTCTATAAGCATTTCATGTATGAAAAAGGTGCTCAGTTTTACATGTATTGCGTCAAACCCACATGACATAGCTGCTTGTGGACACTGTAGAACACTCCCGAGGATGTCTGCTGACGTAAGCGACCACTTCTCCAAGGTGATCCAAGGTGACAATCCTTTATGATGCTTTGGTTGGTCACCTACGAGAATTTCGACTGCATTATATCTTGACTGGATAGAGTGACTTTGCTTCCCGTGAAACAAAGTGTAACAGTTTGTTACTGTTAGAATAAATTATACAAAGGAAAATAAAAAAAATATATGAAGCAATATGGTGAATACCTGATCCATCGCTTCACAGTCCATTCCAGTCTTCTTCATTACAGCTCACAATTTGTTCCAACGTCACGTATTTAGTGATAATGAAGATTTAGCTACGAAGCTTTGCAAACTTTATGGGCCGGTTATTTAAACAAAGTTTAAACGGTGTTTAACAAAACCACGGTTTAACCCAATTTTAATTTGACCAACCCTTATATTTAAAAGTTATTTACTGTAAACATTGCCCAGAAGGCTTATAACAGACTAGAAAAAATAGGTCCGCAATGCGTACATGAGTGAGCTTACGATGAAAATTTGCACGGAAATATCTAGAGACGGAATTTGTGATGTCGAAAATGTTACTGTCAAAGATATTAAGCTAAATGAGAAATACACCATAGGCTGTCTGCCTCTGATTTTTTATAAAAACTATTTAACGATATAATGTGGTACTGTCACAGGTATGGAAGCACAACTTAAAAAATGGTTCATTGACTGTATAACTGGTGCAAGTGTTCCAAGTCCAAGAGATGTGATAAAAACACATGTCTACCAAGCACCATTGTGGCTTGCAACTTAACGTCTCAAGAGCTTCTGTATTGCAAAAGTATCTTGGTTTGTCGAGGATGATTTTTTGTTTTGTTGGACTGGAAGATCGTTCGCTAATTTGGTTTCGTTTTTGTCACGCTATGTAAAGTCACTACAAGGACCGAGTTATCATCATTGTCATCATCAAAGTTATCATATTAGCAAATTTCTGAAAAAAATGTAAATCATATACAGCAGTCCCTCTGTTAAGCTGAAACCCTCAGGACCTTGAGAACCATTTCCAGTAAAGGACTGGTGAATACATATTTTGGGTTTTTGAGAAATGACCACTTAATAGAGGAAGTACTGTAACTGTGAACATGAACAAAATTCTAGATCTACCGCACATGGATTTACACAAGGATGGGTGCCTATTTGAAATAGGTGTTTATTTGAAACAGTGTCTGACAAACAAACGTGGTCGGGTTTCACATGTAAGGAGTGGTCAAACCCCATACTGACAGTAAAGATTGACACCATTTTACTCAAGGCAGGCAATGTTATCTTTTAATCAAAATATATAAATTTAAAGATCAATTTAATAAAACTTTTACGCTTGTAGCTATTGTTTCAGAGGTCTGAAACAATAACTACACTTGTAAATTACAGCTGTAAAAGTTTTATGAAATTGAGCCCTGGTTGGTGCTTATAGCATGTAGCTGTTTGCATACAGTATCAGAATTGCCAACAATAACAGTAAAACATTAACATTTATTCTCAATTTTTTTTGGAATGTAGGTAGCTGTAACAAGTATAGTTAACTTACATTTTAAACTTAGTAACATCAATGTTTTCAAACAATAACTTTTCAACGTTTTAGTGTAACTGCACTTAACCCAGATTTGTGTCTCTAAAGACATTATTTGTTCTCCGAAGAGAATTCATCGTTTCCCGAAGGAAATATTTTGTTCCCAGAAGGGAATTATATGACCCTGAGACAGGGTTATGGATTGCCAGATGTTGTACATGGAGCAATTCGCAATGCTGGACTGCACAAGTCACTCGGCGGCCATCACAGCTGTCTTTAAAACTACATCTCGGTGATCTAGGGAACCTTTTGTTGGCGAAGATTTTGTCTACACCTTCAAAACATCTGAAAAACTCTTTACGTGAAAACAATAGACACATTGCTTGAATGCTGTGCCTGATTACTGGTGCAATATAACACGAAAACATCGTAAATTTCGAGTCTCTTACCTCTCTTTCTCCAACGGCGAAAAAATGTGGTTGCTTCCACGTTCCGTGTTTTTGATATCGAAAATACGTCGTTCGTTATCCGGGATGATCCGGGATCAGTTCGCAGCACTTCGTGTTCAACCTCGCTCATATTCGCGTGTTCGTGCTCTCATCGTTCGTACAGAAATAAACAATATCTGTTCGAGACCAGGCGCCGTGATACCGAAGAAAACCCGAAGATTGGACTACCACGGACTTACGGACACTTCCCATGACATAGAGTGAGATTACACTTCATGTAAGCTCACTCAAAAACATTTATAACAGTGCGAAGTCAATTAATTGTCTTACATCGCGATGCAAGTTAGACTTTGTTTAAATAACCCGCGGCCCTAACAGTTGTGTTGGAACACTACAGCCGTGCTTAGTCATCCATCTCTCCCATTGGAGAATAGAGCTGCTGTAACTTCCATAATTGGCTGTATTTTAAGAGGTGGGGATGGTTAGCGGCTTACTCCAACCCCATCGCTTATTTTTCGGGGTTTTCCTTCCCTTCAGTCACAGGATACCGTTATTTAAATGCGCCGGACACTAGCCTCTCCCCGCTGTCACTCGGCTGCCATAAGCTTTACGAGGGGCTACGACATCGAGGATCGACGTGCGACATACGACTTCACTGGCAGGGCCTGTACTAGAAGGAAGGAATTTCTCAGCATTTGCAAGGAAAACATTGGCGACATTTGTTAACCTAGCTGAGAGCTTATACCAGCCCCCAAAACGATTAAACGCTAATTAATAACCGGACCAGAAATTAATATAAAGACGTTTGTTGAGCTTCTTTATTGTACCGCATCAAACGCAATTACGTACATCACTGCTGGGATCATTTCTTTATTCAGGATTTCTTTTGCGCAGTTCACATATAAGATTTCTCTGTGTTTATCGTCATCAATTCACTTTATGGTGTATTTAAATTCACAATTGACTGCTCCCAACATGACGCCTTGGTAGTTCAGCCTCACAGAGGGAAGGCATTTGGCATTTACTGTTTCGAGTACTTAGTACCATTATAGAATACACACCTGGAAAGTCTAACTATGCTACTAAACAATTTAAGAAACGACACCAATAACTTTAGGTGTGTATCTTAGCCCCAGAAAAATAATGTCAGTATTTGCTTTCTCAGAAGAAATAAGGAGTGTAATTCTGGCCCTCTTAAAGGGGGATTGCTGCCAAATATCACGTGAGCAGTCGATATCGCTGGTCCGGTTTTATAAATATACCGGTTATTACTGTGCAGCAGTTGACAAACGTATTTCTGCAATGTTCAAACACCACAGGTTGTTATTATTCCGTACTGTTTTTGGGTTGAAGTCTCAGGGAAAAAGTGCTGACCTGTCCACATGGCAGAGTCAATTCTTAGAGAGACAATGTCAGGTGGCAGCTTACGGTGCGAGAAGAGCACAGGGCTGGAAGCTGACCCCATCTTGGATGGAAAATGCAACCAATATAAAAGAGGAGCTGATGATTGTTTTTGTTTTAGTTAAAACAGACAACTAGGCAAATCAGTAATGTTGTATTTAAACCTCAGGGGTGGGGGGGGGGGGGGGTACTCCGGATTTAAAGTGAGCGGGATGTGCGAATGGGGGCAAAAATCAACCCCCCAAAAATCCCTAGAGCTTACAGCAACCCAAACCCAATAAAATCCCCTGAACTGAAATTAACCCCAAAAAATCCCGTGCTGAATCTTCGAACCTTAAAAATATCCAGAAGGGATTAAATGATATAACAAGTTTGGTTGTACTACATTCGTAGCACTACGCGGGCACTACACACGGCAACAATTCTTTACCACGAATCTTCATAGTGTTTTGAATACCTAAAAAAGTCCCTATTTCATTCAAGACACCCCCAAAAATACTTGCCAAAATGTGCTTACACAAAAAATCCTGGAATTGAAAATTTCAAACCCAAAAAAATCCTTTGCACATCCCCGTCACTTTAAATCCAGAGTACCCCCCCCCCCCCCCCCCCCCCCCCGGTTTAAATCTTGTTCTTAAAACATAAATACTGTTATACAGAACTAAGTTTCTTACATGATAACCATGAAGTCTCAAATAGAATTAACATGAAGCAAATGGCCACTTAATAGTTTTTCAAAATACCCTTCATATGTTGCAAAGTGAACATAACAGTTAAAAATCAAAACTGGCAGGAAGCAGACAGAGGGTTAACTCAGGTCTGTGAAACAATTAACTCCAACTAGTACCCAGACTGGCTCTTAAGCTTGCAAATTTGAATTTGAACTCCTGGTAATGCTGCTTTCAAACAATGTCTTGCTGATTCTATTTTCATGAAAAAGATAGCAATGAAATTCAAAGTTTGACACTGAAAAGACAAGAAATCAAACACAGCCGTTTTGAATAAAGGAGTTACGCGCGCCTTCTATGGTCTAGGCATATGACACAACCACATGTCACCAGTCTGACGCTCCTGGTGCTGGGTAATCTCTTCGTCCAATACTGCCAGCTTGTTAGGTTTTCATTGCTTCTAGCTTGGGACACTTCGTAAATCCATGGCCAAGGTCACCACAGTACGCACAACCCCATGTTACCAGTCTGCCGCTCCTGGTGCTAGGTAATCTCTTCGTCCAATATTGCCAGCTTGTTTGGTTTGCATTGCTTCTAGCTTAGGACACTCGGTAATTCTATGGCCAAGGCCACCACAATAAGCACAACCGCGTTCCTCTGAAAAAATTAAAAAGACTACAGTTAAGACTAACTGAATGTTACCATCATTTGTGACACTTGTCATTACAAGGAAAATGATAATCATTTTAAAAAGCACTCTAAAGATTCATTATCATATTATGTTGAGTTGCAAGCGAGTATAATTTTCACAGTTACTGTAATGAAAGGAAAGAAACAAAGCATTGTGTTGTCAAACCTCCAAGGTCGAGGTAACCTTCATTTTCTGCCTGCAGCGCGGCAAGGACTGGAGGTATCTTCTGTTTAGCTTCCAACAGCAAGTGCTTCAGATCCAACAACACAGATTCATCTGTAAAAAAAAAGAGTTAGATTTGTTAAGCTGTCCGGTTATCCAGAGTTAAACTGTTTAATTAAACACACTGAGGTAAACACTCAACATGTTAAAGGGGTGACAGTAGTTTCCAAAGAAACTGTAGTGCTGCGTCGGTGGAGGTATTTGCCACCACATGGCGATTTTTTGGTGCGAAAACCGATGCGGTCGCACCCGTTTCCCCACCGTTTTTTCTTCTCTTAATGTTAACACTCATGCATTTTAAAAAAATCCCATGTGTGAAATTTTCTTGTCTCTTATGTTGCCGTTTTAATGGAATTTAGGTAAAGCATTTAAAAGTTATTATCATTTAACCCAATTCTCAATGTTTTGTCCAGTTGTAATGGGTCAACGGCATGTTGTAAGGTTGCATGGTCCCCGGCATGATGAAAAAGGTACACGTATCTACACTCTTGACGTTTTGAGAATGACACGTCTCTACCACCACTCATGATCATTGCTCTTCGTGCCAGTAGGCGCATAAGGCACATCTCTAGACACCAGATAACAAAACACTTAACTACAATAGATAGTTGCCTCCTTTACAAAATACACACCACAAGATTTGTTGATAAATGTTGTAGCAACTCCAGTCTTTCCGCAACGACCAGTACGACCAATCCTATGAACTAAGCATAACAATAACATTATAAACATTTCACAACTGATAAGCAGTAAGTACATTAGATAAGGCAGATATGGAGGAAAACAGAGACCCGATCAATTAATGTTAAAAAAGAAGGCTGAGTGGAAAACCAAAACGTAGAGGTGTTACCTCATTTAGGGGGTTTGAAGCTTCGCACTTTTTTCCACCGGAAAAAAAAGACAGGCATCCGTCAAGCATAAAGACAGACAAGACTTCCAAAGGTATCCAATCACCGCCAAACTACAGCCTTAGCTGACTTGTAAATGTCCGCAGATATTACAAACACAATGTTTTATTACACAACAAAATGTTTTTGGGATTACAAGAATGTCAGAAGCACAAGAAGATATCAAATAAGCGCAGATGCAAATGGGGTTGATCAATTGGAATACAGTGAAAGCCAAATGAAAACAAAAAATCTGTTGACAACAATTGGCGAGTCCTAACCAGAGATAAGTGGAAATTTTCAAGTCACTCAATCACACAGCAGCTAACGTAACAGATTAATTGTGAAGTATCTTGCTTCATTTGCTGATGTGTAAATAAAAGTTGAATTTTCTCTCTGATAACAAACAGTAGAATGATTATTGAAATAAGCCAACTCAAGGCTGTGGTTTCATACCATAATTCTCGATGTCTTCAGGCATGTCAAAGTTAATAACATGTTGAATATCAGGAAAATCAAGGCCTTTGGATGCCACATCAGTTGCGACCATAACATCTTTCTTCCCTTCTCTGAAGCTTCTCATTGCATATTCCCTTTCTTCCTGATCTGCAAAAAAATTCACAGTATTCAGCTAGGACACGACAAAACTGTGACAGTCCTGCCAACAAACCCACAAAAAAACCCTGCACAAATCAATCAATTGTCTACCGGCATCAGGTTAGTTTCACGGTGGTCAAATACATTTTCCATGACCTTGCATGTGCTCTGTGGTTTTCATTGCTTATGTGAATGTGACTTGCATGTGTAAGGGCCAAACAAAGGCAACATTTCACACAACATTGTGCATCCATGTTGCGTGTGTTAAACTGATATTGTGTTCGGCGCAGGCTGGTCAAACAGCAAGAAAGAGCACTCAAACAAGTACATGCTCGAAAAACTTATTTAATAAAATTACCAGAATACGTAAAAGCACAGCAGCAGTCCAACGCTCCTCCACACTCATGCCTGCTCACACCCAATCAAGATTCCTTTCGAGATTTAAGCCAATCACGGTTACAGTGCCATTTTTCAGAACTGTCTTGAACCATAGAAGATTCAGTTATCCAATCGGGGCTGCATGGTGTTCTATCAGTTACCCATGTGGTGGCCCATGCCATGGGGGCCACATGTTTGGGTTAGCAGCTGTTAGTGGGGAGGAGCATTGTGTGACGACCCAAATAACGTCTGCATAGGAGACTATGATCACATGTGTCAGATTCCAATTTTACATTTATTCCATATGGGTTGCAAAGCTATTTTTCTAATATCAGAAAAAGTCAGGTCATAGAGAAAACAGGTCTTTTTCATCTGTGGGTTTCAGTGCCTTTATCTGAATCTTTGTCACAATTTGAATACTTTAGAAACCAATCAGTATGCAAGTTGTGCCATGTTTCTAACATGCTGTCATGTTTTGATGGTTTGGTAACCTTTTCGTGCTCACTTAGCTCACTTGGTTGTAAATCAAAACTTTACCACTCGCATAAAACACACACAAAATCAGAGCCTGGTCGCTTGGCTGTTAGTTGCATGAGTGTACATGAAGCGTTTCAAGTCTGAGTGGGATATACAGTGAAATATCTCTAAGCCGGACACCCTCAGGACCAGCTGTAGTTGTCTGCCTTAGAGAGGTGTCCGCCTTAAAAAGAGTTTAGGTACAGACAAACAAACAAGCGAAATTCGGCCAATCACTGACGTCTGCTTTAGAGAGATGTCCGCCTTACAGGAGTGTCCACCTTACAGGGGTGTCCACCTTACAGGAGTGTCCACCTTACAGGGGTGTCCACCTTACAGGGGTGTCCGCCTTACAGGGGTGTCTGCCTTACAGGGGTCTCTGCCTTACAGGAGTGTCGACCTTACAGGAGTGTCCGCCTTACAGGGGTGTCGACCTTACAGGAGATTCCACCTTACAGGAGTGTCTGCCTTACAGGAGTGTCCACCTTACAGGGGTGTCCACTTTACAGGGGTATCCACCTTACAGGGGTGTCCACCTTACAGGGGTGTCCACCTTACAGGGGTGTCAACCTTACAGGAGATTCCACCTTACAGGAGTGTCTGCCTTACAGGAGTGTCCACCTTACAGGAGTGTCAACCTTACAGGAGATTCCACCTTACAGGAGTATCTGCCTTACAGGGGTGTCTGCCTTACAGGGGTGTCTGCCTTACAGGAGTGTCCACCTTACTGGGGTGTTTGCCTTACAGGGGTGTCGACCTTACAGGAGATTCCACCTTACAGGAGTGTCTGCCTTACAGGAGTGTCCACCTTACAGGGGTGTCCACCTTACAGGGGTGTCCACCTTACAGGAGTGTCCACCTTACAGGGGTGTCTGCCTTACAGGGGTGTCTGCCTTACAGGGGTGTCCACCTTACTGGGGTGTTTGCCCTACAGGAGTGTCCACCCTACAGGTGTCCGTATTGAGAGAGTAGACTGTAAATACCTTTGTCACCATGTATAGCCACGGCTTCAACTCCTTTTAACAGCATGTATTCATGAATATCATCTACATCTGCTTTCTTCTCGGCAAAAATAAGCACCTGTATAAAAATTAAAGGTTCACATGAGCAAACTCGTGAATATGAAAGGATCTAAATAAAATAATTTTATTGTTCACTGAAAAATTTCATAGCTTTACAATGCCAAACAATGTCTTATTTTGTTCAGTATAACAATGAATGAAACAAGTTTGTCAACACTTCACTCCATGGCATCACATCGTGCGGTAAGCACGGTTCGATACTTTTTTTAATTGAACGACTTCAAATCAATCAATCAACTAAAGAAAAAAGAAAAATATATTGGACATCCCCGCTAGGATAACGGATTTGAATTTCGTTGGAACAGGAGAGCAACTCGACCTTATCGGAGCAAGTGCTTAATAATAATGAAGGTTAAATTTTAATATTTCAACAAAGATACCACAGGGAGCAGAGGAGCCAAATTTGACCTAATACGCGTTCGATCTTTGAGCTTTATACGTGCGCTGTGTCTTGCGTTATTCGATCTGTTGTTTTCGAGTTTTTCCCCCACCGGGACCCCAAGCGTAATCGGCGCTTTTCGGAAAGCGTAATCGGTGCTTTCCGGAAAGCGTAAGCTTTCCGAGTGAGGCACGAAGTGCCGAGAAGAAAAAGAGACAAGGGAAGAAACATAGTACCACGTGATTCGTTGGATGTGGACCGCAACATACTGGTGACGGAAGTAAAAACTCCGAAAGTGACATGCCGTCAATAAAACGGAAGTTACGCCAACCGTTCAAAATTCAAAACAACACGGCAGCTGATCGGAGCGGAGGGAGATTTAAAATGAAACGTGTTGCGAATGAGGAAAATCTTATAATGTCGTCTAGTGAAGCTCATTGCATGCGAAGAAACTCAGAACGTATACAGTGCTAGTCACAGGTATTATTTTTCTTAAGTGTCAACGCAAAGACGTGGCTCTGAATTCATCTATAGCTTAGCCTAAACAATCGTATGGGTTTTAACAGAAGTTTCAATCAGCTTGACATTAAAAGCTTAGACGGACCACAAGAGGCGTCAAAACTTCTCACCTTGCATCAGACATGTCTTGATTCCACAAGGATTCGAATTCCACCACGTCCTTACATTTTATCGAGCTTGCCTGTTCCTTCGCAGACCTTTACAATATTCACATCATTCAAAATATTCACCTAGCGGACAAAAACAATCACTGAATGGCAATGATCGAAGATATTCCGGAAAAGATGGCGTGTTTTTGTAGAAAAGACGCTTACATGTTCAGATGAATAACTTATGCCAAAGGCTTCCGGTCATGCGCACACCTCTCGTTTGACGTATTTCCGTCACCAGTATGTTGCGGTCCACATCCTACGAAAGTCAACTTTGAACGCCATAAAGACCGATCACCGAAAGAACTGTTTAATGGATCACTTCATCGAAATTGTTGAAAAGCTGTCCAGAGACTGTCCATATAAAGCTACATGCCGAAAATCAGAACTTTTTATTGAATCAAAAGCGAGTAATCGGGGATCAAAAATTAGACTCGAATCTGTTTCCTCCCTTGTCTCTCTTATTGCTGCGTAACGATCTTGTGGCGCCCACAGTCAGCAATCTGCGGTTACCTAACGGAAAGCTCCGATTACGCTTGGGGTCCAGCTGAGGCGAAAAACAAACTCGTAAACAACAGATCGAAGATCGAACGCATAAAGGTCAAATTTGGCTCCTCTGCTCCCTGTGAAGATACGCGTTAAATCACGTGACCAAGAAGTTTACAGCCAAGTGATCACCCGACCGTTCCGTGATTTTCCACATATTATATGAAAAACTCTATACGATATAGAGGCGCTATAGAGGCGCTGTACTGTGGAACTTTGTTTCGGATTATTTCGATGACTAGTAATTTTAAACAATTTTCCAGAAAAGTGAAATTAGATCCCTCATTTAGGGAACTTAATTTTAACAGTTTTTAAATCTGTTCAGTAGGTGCCTAAGAAGATTTCCGATTTTACATTTAAATTTTTGAAATTCTTGTACATTCTAGTGTTTACTACTCCTTCATATCATCTTATATTTTTAATCTTAGTTAATATTAAGAAGGTATTATATTTTTCTTGTTTTATTATAGTCTAGTACACGACCCCTCAAACATGTTAATTGCTTTAATTACTGATCGTGTTTAAATAAAGGATCCACTACTACCACTACCACCACCACCACCACTGCGACTACCACCATATTTCCCTCTATTTCTCAATAACATTGAAACCAAACATGTGTCATCTCAGCAAACAGAAAAAATAGTAATTCACATGTACTTACCGGAGGTGATGTTTTCTGTAAACACTCCAGCAGATACACAACCTTGGCTTCCTGCTTTACATATTCAACCTCCTGAAAGAGTTATTGAATATTATAAATGGTAAAATGAAAAAAATAAATAAAGCAAGCCCAGAAATTATATAACCACAGGAAAACAATCAAAACACAGTTTAAAAAAGTAACATGGACATCGTTTCTTTTACTTTCAGAGATTTATACCTTTTAAACCTGTAAAAATGTATGTTTGGTACCTTTAGCTATAAATAAGACAGATTTATCTGTGTCACTGATTGGTTTGTAAAACTTGCCACATCTAATGCATCAGCCAATTGCAGCAGTGTCCATCCCCTCAAGCACATTGGTTGAGCATTTTGTCACATTTGAATTCTGTACCCAGGGTATTTGACATTCTCGTGTTTTTAACTGCAAAGCAACCTGGCTTCATTGCCAGTTACGAGTTTGCCAACACACATCAGAAATTTTATCCCAATGGAGCCATGCCTTGAATTTTTCAAGATATTTTTACCTTTCAGGGATTCTTTTCAAACTTTCTGAAAAACACCCTCACTTTTTTTATGCTAGTCACCACCATGGTAGTTAAAAAGGACAGGAATGTGCGCTTTAAGTGACATTTCCCTGGTGTTCAGCTGTCATGGCTGTTGAAAAGCTCCTTATTAACCCTTCCACTCCCAGATACTACTGGGAGCACCAGACGGGCTTGCACAACTCCTGTAGTTTGCAAAGAATTTCTAAAGCCTTCATAGCATAGCTTTTACTAGAATGTCTTTTGGGGATTTTCCTTTGCAATATCATATGAGGGGAGGCTCCTTGAAGATTTCTCTCAGATGTGGTTGATTTTGTATAAGGTGCCATTTCCAGTTCACATGGTTTTCACATGGAATTCACATACTTTTCACAGGGTTGCTTTTTCAAACCAGTTTAATTGTTATTTTCCTTTGTCTCAGATTCATTAACATAATCTGAGACAAAGGAAAACGAAAATCACACTAGTATGAAAATTTACATACCACAGAAAAATTTGAACCACAACAGAGACGTGTAGTGTAGTTCTACCTTTTGGGTCAGTTGACGAAATCCTATGGTGTGACCATTCAAATGAAACCTCTTCAGCAGTACTTTTGCATGGTACCATTTGTTCTAACTTTTGAGTCAGTTGACGAAATCCTATGGTGTGACCATTCAAATGAAACCTCTTCAGCAGTACTTTTGCATGGTACCATTTGTTCTAACTTTTGAGTCAGTTGACAAAATCCTATGGTGTGACCATTCAAATGAAACCTCTTCAGCAGTACTTTTGCATGGTACCATTTGTTCTAACTTTTGAGTCAGTTGACAAAATCCTATGGTGTGACCATTCAAATGAAACCTCTTCAGCAGTACTTTTGCATGGTACCATTTGTTCTAACTTTTGAGTCAGTTGACAAAATCCTATGGTGTGACCATTCAAATGAAACCTCTTCAGCAGTACTTTTGCATGGTACCATTTGTTCTAACTTTTGAGTCAGTTGACAAAATCCTATGGTGTGACCATTCAAATGAAACCTCTTCAGCAGTACTTTTGCATGGTACCATTTGTTCTAACTTTTGAGTCAGTTGACAAAATCCTATGGTGTGACCATTCAAATGAAACCTCTTCAGCAGTACTTTTGCATGGTACCATTCGTTTTTCAAATTTTACAAAATTAAATTAATTATAGGGTTTTTCCTTGAATTTTCACTTTTGACACTCTTAGGAGTGAAAGTGTTAACAGTTAGAAACCAAATTCACTAAACATGTACCTGAATAACATCAAGACTTGCTGCTCCTGCTCTGCCCACATTTACAGTTACTACAATAAACAAAACAATTTAGATGACTTAAGTATGAAATAATTCAATGTGAAAGCTGCAAGAAAAACATGCTTACCTGGCTTCACCAGAGCACTTTTGGCAAAATTCTGTATCTTTTTTGGCATTGTTGCACTAAACAGAAGTGTCTGACGCTGGGACTGTATTTTAAACAAACAGAACCACATATTAATTACTTTTACATGTATTATCCATATGAGAAAAACTAATAATTTGCCTGCCAAGTCTATTACAAATCAAAGGTGCACCTTGAAGTAAGAAAAGATTGTTCTGACATCTTCCTCAAAGCCCATATCAATCATGCGATCAGCTTCATCTAGAACCAGGTACCTAAGTAACAAAAGTGACTCGATAAATGATGATGTTACAAGCAACTGCTATCATAAGGGGCCCTGAAATGTTTATTATACAATAAGGTTTCATCCTGTTATAGATCATACAGCCATTACCATAAAAAGTCAGGAGTGTTTGGCAGCTAAGGGGTGAACCCCTGGCAAATGTAAAAAAATTGATTTGTCATGTAGCATGAGAATGGACACATCTGTCAACAATGAAAAAAAAAACAATGAAAAAGGCTTTAAGAAACTGAGGACAGCACCCTTCAATACATTTTTCTACTATGATAAAACGTGGCTACCTTAGTTTATGGGGGTCACCAGTTCCTTTGGATAATATCGATCACAGGTGATCATTTTTGAGTGAGCTTACATGAAGTGTAATCTCACTCTATGTCATGGGAAGTGTCCGTAAGTCCGTGGTAGTCCAATCTTCGGGTTGTCTTCGGTATCACGGCGCCTGGTCTCGAACAGATATTGTTTATTTCCGTACGAACGATGAGAGCACGAACACGCGAATATGAGCGAGGTTGAACACGAAGTGCTGCGAACTGATCCCGGATCATCCCGGATAACGAACGACGTATTTTCGATATCAAAAAGCAACCACGTTTTTTCGCCGTTGGAGAAAGAGAGGTAAGAGACTCGAAATTTACGATGTTTTCGTGTTATATTGCACCAGTAATCAGGCACAGCATTCAAGCAATGTGTCTATTGTTTTCACGTAAAGAGTTTTTCAGATGTTTTGAAGGTGTAGACAAAATCTTCGCCAACAAAAGGTTCCCTAGATCACCGAGATGTAGTTTTAAAGACAGCTGTGATGGCCGCCGAGTGACTTGTGCAGTCCAGCATTGCGAATTGCTCCATGTACAACATCTGGCAATCCATAACCCTGTCTCAGGGTCATATAATTCCCTTCTGGGAACAAAATATTTCCTTCGGGAAACGATGAATTCTCTTCGGAGAACAAATAATGTCTTTAGAGACACAAATCTGGGTTAAGTGCAGTTACACTAAAACGTTGAAAAGTTTTTGTTTGAAAACGTTGATGTTACTAAGTTTAAAATGTAAGTTAACTATACTTGTTACAGCTACCTACATTCCAAAAAAACTTGAGAATAAATGTTAATGTTTTACTGTTATTGTTGGCAATGCTGATACTGTATGCAAACAGCTACATGCTATAAGCACTAACCAGGGCTCAATTTCATAAAACTTTTACAGCTGTAATTTACAAGTGTAGTTATTGTTTCAGACCTCTGAAACAATAGCTACAAGCGTAAAAGTTTTATTAAATTGATCTTTAAATTTATATATTTTGATTAAAAGATAACATTGCCTGCCTTGAGTAAAATGGTGTCAATCTTTACTGTCAGTATGGGGTTTTACCACTCCTTACATGTGAAACCCGACCACGTTTGTTTGTCAGACACTGTTTCAAATAAACACCTATTTCAAATAGGCACCCATCCTTGTGTAAATCCATGTGCGGTTGATCTAGAATTTTGTTCATGTTCACAGTTACAGTACTTCCTCTATTAAGTGGTCATTTCTCAAAAACCCAAAATATGTATTCACCAGTCCTTTACTGGAAATGGTTCTCAAGGTCCTGAGGGTTTCAGCTTAACAGAGGGACTGCTGTATATGATTTACATTTTTTTTCAGAAATTTGCTAATATGATAACTTTGATGATGACAATGATGATAACTCGGTCCTTGTAGTGACATTACATAGCGTGACAAAAACGATACCAAATTAACGAACGATCTTCCAGTCCAACAAAACAAAAAATCATCCTCGACAAACCAAGATACTTTTCCAATACAGAAGCTCTTGAGACGTTAAGTTGCAAGCCACAATGGTGCTTGGTGGACATGTGTTTTTATCACATCTCTTGGACTTGGAACACTTGCACCAGTTATACAGTCAATGAACCATTTTTTAAGTTGTGTTTCCATACCTGTGACAGTACCACATTATATCGTTAAATAGTTTTTATGAAAAATCAGAGGCAGACAGCCTATGGTGTATTTCTCATTTAGCTTAATATCTTTGACAGTAACATTTTCGACATCACAAATTCCGTCTCTAGATATTTCCGTACAAATTTTCATCGTAAGCTCACTCATGTACGCATTGCGGACCTATTTTTTATTGTGGGAACAAGCAACAAAGTTGTGTTAGAAGCGGCTTTAAACAAGCGACCGAGTGGTTGTCAGAAGACTGGGTTGTAATTCTAAAACTCAAAAATCACCCGTACATCCCTACCTCAAAATCTTACCATTTAAACTTTGGATAAAAATAAACATTCTTACAAGTTAAAACAAAAATCTGTAAGAGAGTTTTTTGCATATAAATAAAAACATCAAAATCGTTGTTGATGTATATTTAAAAAATCAAAAATTGAGCATAGATCGTACAGCTATATTTCGAGAAATTAACGACCAAAAAACGTTTCGTACGATCTCCACCCTTCTTTACAGTTTTTCTAAGGAAGAACTGCTTCCAGCCCCACATCAGTTTCAGACAGTGTGACAATAATCCAAAATGGGGTAGATGAAGGATGTAAACTACATTATTAGCACACTGAGAGGTTATGTTATGCCAGGGGCATATTCGCCTTTACACAAAGTACGCAAGTGTGTACCAAAATTTCCCAGAATTTTTTTACATTCTAGAAGAAAAGCAAAGGGTGAAGTCATGTGATCGTTCTATGTGTTATGATGTTTTTCTATCGTTCTCATGGAAGAATGCACTGGTCATACAGAGAATTACAGTGGAGTACATATCTTGCCTTATGGAAAATATTTACTGAATGTGATGCCTATAAAAGTGAAGAAATAAACGAAACGTTTTGTGAAAACACATGTTCCAATGTAAAGAATAATGCAACATAGATTGAAAATTTTGGTTTTCTGGTTGAGAATTAAGGTAAAACTCCAGAGTTTTTATCTTGACTGCGCAAATGCTTTTCAGTCTCAGGAAATGGCATTTTAGAAGGTAACATCTCGCAGACTTTTTGCATACTGCTAAAAATTGCTAGGTATGCCCCTGTATGCCTTAAACGCATGGCTTCAGAAACATTCAGGAACAAGTCAAGTACCAATAAGGTTCAGTTCAACATTTAGCCTCTCTTCAATTGCAGCAACATGTGAAGCAGAAGAGAACAGCAGAGTATCATAAGCATACACTAAGATGTAACTGTCAACTTCTTTCGAGTCAAAGGCATGAGATTTTTATCCTGAGAGTGCCAGGATTTTTGAAGATGATGCAACCATATCTGAAGATTTCCAAAGACTTCCAAAAATGTCCAAAGATTTCTGAAGGTAAGTCTTCACGAGCCTGATGGCTTGGCTTTCTCTCTCCTCACCACGCGTCTCGCCTTTCTCGCGTGGGTGATTTTCATGCGCGCTCGCGTTTCGCTCGCTCTACTATCCCTGAGGAAAAAGGAGGGACTACTCGCAGTCTAAGACATGTTTTTTAATTCAAAACAAAATTTGGTTTATGTGAACTTTTACACATAGCAGCGAAACTTCACATATTTAAAACCAACATTTAGTACTGTGCTGTAGCGTTTTCCTAAGTCTTAAAAATTTATTTGAAGTCCACAGGGATCAGTTTTAATTTCCAGGGCTTAAGCCTTTTTAAGGCACTGGTCAGCGGAGTTACCAAGAAAAGTTTACAGCCGCGCGATGGAAGGAAGGAAGGAGTGAAAGTTTGCATATTTGCCACAATCGGCTATAACTCCTTACGTTTCGCATATTCATGAGTTAAAAATGTTTAGCGCTGATAAAGTTTAAACTAAGCGTTAAATTTAACCCACCTAGCGAGGTTGCAGAGTAACTCATATCACTAATCAGTAAATAAAGTTTGTTAAAACAAACAAAATGGTGGAATAAACTGTTTTTTAGTTGGTTCAGGAAATAGAGGAAAGCAATTTACTTTAGAAATAGTTCCTCTAGATGAACTTGTTGTTTTTACAGATTCAGGAGAGAATGAAGCAAGTTTTTGGCAGAAAAATATCATCTGCAGTGAAAGATGATTGACCCAAGGTGCATCAACACTCTCAAACAAACAAATCTTGCAGTCTCAGCAATTACTAAAACATTATTCACCTCTTTCTTAGCTCACAGCAGTCAACCACTTTACAAAGTATTCCTGCATCATACCTCTCACAGGAAAACAAATTGCTCATGACAAGTGGCCACTGAGTTGGAGAAACTTGTTTACATGTTTAGGTTTCAAAAAAAGCTACATTCAGACAAAAAGATGAAAAATCTCTGTGAAACCCACAAGATAAAATTTGTATGGCGCACCTACAGCTGTAGACTGCAAGCAGTCTCTTTCTTTTTCCAACCTTTCTGGGGACGATCAAACAGTGAGGGGCAAGCAACAAGGCCCTGAGCTATGACAATTGTGTGCGCGAAGAGGAGGAGAAATAAAGAGACTGTGGTAGAATCTTTGATCTTGCCGCTGAGTTGCTGCCATTGACACCTATTTGATTGATAGTTCCACCCACTTTAAAAAACAGTTACACCATTTTGCAGCAATGTTATTGTTGTTGTGAAAACAAACCTGTATTGAAATAATTTGAGTAAGGGTGAAAAAGTCATTCACATTCAACACCAAAGGACAAGATCATGTGCCGAGTGATTTTCAAAAGGAGACAGAGAGATTAATAATTGTTTCAGTCTGGACAGGAAAAACTGTCCATTGTCCATATTACAGAGAATGCACTAGGCTTTTTGACGTGACCAAAACTGTCCATAATACAGTCAATTCTCTTATTCCTCAAAGCGGACTCCTCTTCAAAGAGGACATCAGTAGTTGGCTCATTAGAACAGCCAAATTAAACTTGTTTGTCTGTAACTTAACTCTCTAATATAGGCTTTAGCCTAAAGGCAGAGTTTCCAAGGAATAGCTCATTGTATTCACCCATTTGGGTGTTTTGAAAAACCCAACCCATGTAATAATTTGTAACCACTTCAACTAATTTTTGACTGAATAAAACAACCAAATGCAAAGTGAATATTATAAAACACAAGACAGATAATTGACAAACATTTCTACTCACTCTAAAATGACCATTGTCACTAAATTAAATGTGGAATAAATAAGTTAGCTAGGTATCATGAATTATCCAAAAACTGAAGTTTAAAGACAAAATACCGCACTGAACTTTTAAAAACAGTACACATCTTAAATTTGCATAATGCAAATCAGTCTTGTTTATACATGAACTTTAAGAGAATCGAAAATGGTAAATGAACAAACTTACTGAAATGAACACAGAACTCCATCTGACAAACAGTTTATTTAAATAAACATGATAACTTGTATAATACAAGTCAGTCTTGTTTATGTTGAAGTTCAATTTTTTTTTTTTGACTTGAAAATTGTCAAACCAGTTTATTTTTTATTTTCCGTTGTATGAGATTAGTTATCATAATCTGAGACAAAGGAAAAAAAATATAAAAGAAAAAATAAATTGATTGCAGACCATTCTATACATGTAGTGTGCTTCTATGCAAGAATGGAAGGCTGTATTTCCAAATAAATTTCCTTGATATTGCTATATTAGCAAGCCAGTGGGGAATAGAGCATATTTCTTTACCAACAGATTTTCAAAACATTACTTAACCCATTCGCTCCTACACCGGCCAAAACCGGCCGTACAAGACTCCACTGCTTTAAAAAATTGCAACTTTCTCAATCGCGCGAACATTGCCCTAACTAGCAGTTGTGAGCATTGACTAGAAAGTCCCTCAAATTGAGATACCCAATAAACACAAAAAAGTCAGCGATTTTTGCAGAATATCAGCGTTTGAATTTGGACAATAACAAAAATTACCGTTTTTAACGTCATAGAAAAACAACAAAAATCACGTTTTTTGCCTTTAGTTTTTTTTATTCAAATCATCGTGGCAAACCCAAAAGTCAACATTTACAGCAAAATTCAGTCCTAGTCCTAGCTTAGCAGTGAATTTTTTTGCTCTTATTCGTTGCTCGGGCCGAGCTACAGCTTCTTATTCTAGGGCATACTCACCTTGCCTCGATTTTCAACATCACCACCGCACTGCATGCTGGGAAATAAAGAGATTTTTCGACAGCGTCCATTCCGTCCTCCACACTTTTCATATATATACTAAGTCCACAGCCACTCTGACCCACCGCCGAAATTTCGCAAAATATTTATTTCCAAAATATGCCGCGGTAGGTCGAGAAATTCATCCAGAGTCGAGTCCCAAAGCTACTTCGTTTCCAGGCGGCCATTTTTCCAGTTCAACAAGCAACGAGCCAAATTCGTAAACGAAGTACAACACCTAACTCGCTTCATTGAGAAGTGGACGCTGAACTACCGCCAAGCTTAATGATGCTCATCAGGCAGCTACTAAAGATGAAAAATGGCGGTGAACTTACCAAAAATCGTAGATAATTCATATTGGACCCTTTATTGCAAATCAACCAAGCAAAATGAGATCGTCACAATGACGTTTCCAGTAAACTCGAGCCTTCAGTGTTTTAGAACAGCAGCAATTTCAATGGTAACTTTAAATATGGAGTCACGAAATCCTATGGGGCGTGTGAATGCAGAAAATCGCTCAAAAACGTAAAAATTCTCAGGAGTGAATGGGTTAACACTTATTATTTTAGTGTTTAAGGCAAGAATCGCGAAGATGCAAGATGGCTGATTTCAATTCATATGTCCAGTGCCCTTGTTTGACCTTGAATAATACCATTTTAAAAGCAAGAATTTGATTGGCTGACATAGTACAAGGTGTACATACTAGAGGCAATCTGATTGGTGTGACATAACCCAAGACATACATACAGTTGAATCCCAAAAACTCAAACCCTTGATAACTTGATCCTCTCGCTAATTCAAACCAAACTTAATTTTTCCAATTGGTTTAAGATTGCTTGCAAATTTACCCTCAAAAACTCGAACATTCAATTTCTTAGACCAAATATCGCTCTCCCCTGGAGGTTTGAGTTATCGGGATTCTACTGTACATGTACATGTACATACAAACATACAAACAGCACAAACCAGTCTATAACTATGCCAGCTAAAGAGCTACATGATTGTATTTTTTTCAGAACTCCAAATTGAAAAGAGTGTTTACCTGCAGATGTCTAGATTGAGCATTTTCTTGTCCAACAAGTCCATTAAACGTCCTGGTGTAGCCACCATCATATGAACACCTCTTTTTATATAAAAAAGGACATAATTTATTACATGCATAAGCATCAACAATATAAACTAATTTTGATTTTAAGATGGCAATACTGCATTTTATTGACAGTGTGGGAAGAAAATTAATTATATAAAATTATATATTATTTTTCTTCCAACAGCTTTCACTTTTGATAAAAAGGATTGTTGCATCATAATGCAAAGTTGTTTTATCTGCAAAACCTGACAAGGTAATCAACATTTTTGCCTTTCCTTTGGTGGGAAATTTTCAACCAATCACAGGATGGTTTTTGAGACATCAGTCCAACTTTATATTGACGTCTTAAAAAAGTATCTGAGAATCGTGATACTAACAATAGTTACATGTAAGACCTAGGGATTGTTCTGCTAACTCCTTTGTGCTGATATTACTGGTTGTGTTTGATCAGATGTTGTTGCTGTTTTCATTCTGTGAGTTTGTTTAGTCTGTTTTTGTCCTGAGGGTGTTTGTAGATTGCAGGCTGAGGTAAAGTTGTTGACATTAGTTTACAAGTGTTTAGATTGGCTTGGGCATTCTATTAATCTAATGCATAATGTCATTGACCTAATAAAAAGGCACAGACATATTTTGAACAAACCAGTCGAGAGAATCTCATCTATTCATCATCGTAACGACAGAAGCAAACAATAATTGTTTGCTTCTGTCGGCTGAGGGAGTTACACTTTAAATGCCATTTTTCCACTACTTGCAATCACGTTTTTTAGAATTATCACCTTGCAACATTTCAAGCAATATAAAAATGCCATCATAAGTTTGAACATGCAGATGAATGTTATGTAATGTTTTGGGAATTTTTAGGAGTGTGTTAGAGGAAAAGAAAGGAGACAGAGAACTTGTAAAATTTAGGAAATTAAATAAGAAAATATTAAATATTTAATGAATTTTTAAATTCATGATTGTATAATATGAAGGTATAATATAATAAGTAGATGGGTAACAAAGCAGTCTGACATCAACCTGGGGTGCTCTTGCATGGCTGTCATCTGTTTGTCGATGTTTCAAAATAATATTCTTTCCTCTATCACTTCTTTAAAACTCTTAAAATTTCAATCAAATTCAGGTGTAACCCCCCCCCCCCCCCCCCACCCCTTAAGTATCATTTTAACTTAAACATATATGAGTGTTAGGTTAAATATATTATTTGCCTTTTGATTGTCTCCATTTGCTCCTTGACTGAAGTTCCCCCAATACAGAGCACTGATCGCAAAGCAGGAAAACCTGTGAAATTAACATCCATGATGGTAAATTATACAGGGCATTTTAATATCTCTCTTACCATTAATTTTCATAGTGCATGTCTCAATCTACTTGCATCTGATATAAAAAGTTATATGTCATTATCTTTATTCATCATTACCACAAAGATACTGCACATGTTGCAAATTATAACAATTATAATTTATAATAACGGCAAATTATTTTTTATCTTTTACCTATGAACTATAAGGTGGTGGATGAATGTATTGCTACATGCACAATACCCCATAAATGTATACACTTTACTAGTAACCATAAACTAACCATCCAGTTGGAGGGCCCTGGTAAATTCTGAAATGACTTCAAATGTCTGTCGTGCTAGTTCTCTCTAAGGAAAAAAGGAAATTCAAATCAACTGCATATACATGTACATGTAATGTAATGTAAACATTATGTTTACATACAGCTATACTTGTACCAGCATTTGCACAATAATAAATCATATTTATGTAACTTGGAATCCACCTAGTAACTAAAATATAAAATTTAAAAAGAACACAAAATACTTACAGATGGAACAACAATAAGCCCATATGGTCCCTCTTGTTTTTGGAATGGCAGAGCTTTTTCCTTCAATAGTAATAATCATTGTTAACTTTTGGTATACTTTAATATGATAGTGTATTACAGTTGTACATACAAAACTTGTCCTTACTTCAAAAAATGGGCTTATTGCATTACATTTTTTTTACAAATAGCTTTTTTGTAGCTAAAATTCAAGTAAAATTGAAGACAAAGTAGGCAGCCTACAGTACCTACCTGTGTTCAATTTTAAAGTGTTTGCTATCCGTTCGTCAGCTGTTAATTTTTGCCCGTTTAACAGATAATCATTTACTTATTAATTTTTCACGTGGAAGCTAGGTCAACTCATTGCACAACAAAAAGTGTTATTTTAATTACCTGTTCCAAACTAAACATAATTATAGGGAGTGTGAACACCAATGTTTTTCCTGAACCAGTAAAGGCAATACCAATCATATCTCTTCCAGTAAGTCTGAAAAAAAGTACAGTCACTGCTGTTTTTAGTTCACTTCTATCAATAAGGGGAGATCATTATCTACAAATATGGTAAAATAAATTCTGGTCCTCACAAATGCCGGCACGTAAAATAAGCAGTGGGATAGAAATATACATGTAAAACTAATTCACTGACTAATGGAAGCAGTATTTGTTAAACCTGGCATTAAGGGGAGGGTTTCACGGTTTGGCGCATGTGCAAGCTTTGATGTAATCCATTTTTAATTAATTTCATTGTTTAGACAGGGATTCTGAAAGGATGCGCAGGTGCGGGACCGCACAATTCGGTCAAACCCGCACAATTCCGCACAATTCCTAAAAATCCGCACAATCCCGCACAATACTGAAATATTTGATTAAAATTTTAATTAAATCAGGTATTTCTATTGATTACCAAGATTTCGAGAAACGTTTTGGGCTATTTTCAGCCCATTTTCCTTCCAAACAATCAAGAAAACCCTCGCTTTCCTTGAACAGCTCGAGAGGATCGATATAAAAACAACAAGGCGTTCTCTTCGCCGTCCTGGGAACTAGTCTCAGTTTTACTTCTTTCCGACTTCCTACAAATTTTTTCGCGTAGCTTTTTAGTTGTCGTTTTTCAGACATTATGTCGTTTTTCTTAGCGGCCTGTTGATATTTTTTCGAGCGCTTTCGCTTCCTCTTTCAGTTTAATATGTCGGGGACCGAAGAAGAAACACCAAAGAAATGTACCCGGTAAAGGAGGATATTACCATCTTCCCGGCATGCACTGCAAACAAACTATATTATCAAATGGCGGCGACCCACAAGCAGCTCATTTTACACAGATGCCGTTGAGGTGGGAGGTCAGTTGGTCGTAGCGGAAACCTTTCAAAAGAAATCTACATTAACCTAATTATTATATTCACCTTTACAGAATATTTTCCATTTCGGGTTATGTTTACAGTTTGCTTTAAGGCCGCTTAACTTCCCAGACGGACAGAAACCCACGATAAGCGTCGCGTGGTAGACGCTTGAAATCTCTTCACAGATTCATGGAATCAATAAACCGTCTCGCCATTTCAAAAGAATGCCGGCTTATATAAGCTGGTGAAACACTGGTGAACAGAGCCGGTGAAATAATTTCCCCCTAACTGAAAATATGAAACAACAGCTACTCAGCTCAACCACTCAGCACACGACTGTCCAGACCTGCTGTGTTTGTTTACGGTTGTTGTTATTTTTAGTTCAAAATCGATCTTCGCTTTTCTCGTTATTTTCTGACTTTTCTATGGTATGAGCACTAATCATTCAGCTTTATTTCATTTTATATTTTGCTGTGACCAAAATAAAACTTGAATCGGTCCACAAATGCAAATGGATCATCTCACAAACGACGCGCCACTTGAAGCTTGCCGGATGTAGTCAGTTTCAATTCAACGCCGATAAAAACAAACAGCCGCCGAAATAGATCACTTTCAACTTCAAAATTTAGGATGAAATCGTGGAGTCAATTGGAGTCAATTAGGTTTTCGAGAAAGTTTATACCTTTAATGACTGGAATTGGGTATTATTTGGCTTTTGATTTGCCTTTTTTGAATCGATCCAACCAATTTAAAATATGCATTACCGATGACTACAAACAGACATGGATGACAACAGTCAAACTATACCACGATAATTTTTTTCAACGGGTCCACTCCACTTTAAGAAAAACATTTCCTGATACATTATTAATAGAGGAATAAGGTACGTATTGTTTATTTCTATGCCTTGACATTATTTTCTGCGAGGAAATCTGTGTGCAACTTTGACTAAAATACGTGCGTTCTTTGGTTCCACCGGAAGTCATTCACCTGAATTTTACCCAAAGCACGCTGGGAAGACAGTAATATCCTCCTTTGTACCCGGTCACGCCGAAATGAATGTCACTCTGTCTAAATTATTTTCGCAAAGAACTTATCAAGTTTGCGAATCGACAAACAAACTATTAAAGCGCTGGAACGTCGGATTGATAGGAGAAAATTATTAAGTTCTGATCAGAATACTGGATGTGATTTTTTCAATTAAGTGAACTTGACGTTTTCATTCAGGAAAATGCAAAACAACCATGCTATCAAATTACATTTAGCACGCAATTTGCATACATCTCTAGGTTGTGTTTTTGCGGCAAACTTTCGAAGAAATTGTGTGAACCTTTAATGAAAATTATTCAAACTACATAAAATGTACGGATTTTTCATAAAGGAACTCGCAACAGATCGAAAACATTTCATTTAAATGTGGTATTTTGGTTTTACCCAATCGAGTTCATCGTGTCACGCAATGTGATTTTGTTGAGACAAATAAACTTTGGTGAAGAAAAACAGCCGCAAGTTGGCGATTGCTTGGTACATTTTAATCCCCAAAGTAAAACATCTATTTGTATTTTTCATTTATGCAGAATTTCCTCCCTGACATATTTTTCTGGCCTGGCTAGAACACTGGTGATTGAATATTTGGTTGGTCACAGGATTGCGCAATTCCGCACAATTTCCCGCACAATCGACGTTATTTCCCACACAATTTGCCTCAAAACTCCCGCACAATTTTAGTTTTTTCCCCGCACCCTGTCAGAATCCCTGTTTAGACCAATCAGAACTGAGTAGATAACTCTGGCAGGAAATTTGCCCATGAAAATGTCACGGTCAGTCACCTGATTGAATGGATGTTTACACATACCCATGTGCGCCATGAAAGCCACCAGAGCGTAGAATAAATCCTTCCGGTCGAACGTTTTATTCAGTGTTGACTTTGTCGGTGTAATCCATTGAAATTTTCAGTGAATTTTGGCCATCCTTCACTTTGTTTGGACTTATTATAGTACGTGATTATTGAAATGTGTGTTTTTTTTTAACCAATAAAATTGGTAAGAAAGTGAATAAAGCATAAAAGGGATGGTTTCACAGTTCGGAGCATGTGCACAGATTAAAACCATCCAGTAACAATAATATACTGCTGCTACTGCTAGCTTTTTTTGCAGTCAAGAGGCTTGTATGTTTTTACTTACACAGCTGGAATTCCTTGAACCTGTATTGGTGTTGGATGAGTAATTCCTTTGTTTTTCAGTGTATTTAAAACAGCTCGAGGAAACTTCATCTCCTGTGAAAGTAACAGCAAATGACAGTTTATACAACTAATTGAAAATGTAATTATAACAATGAATTTGATGCACAAAATAATAATTATTATTAACAGTGTAGATTGACCTTGAACGTCTTGATTGGAGGTGGTATGTCCTCTCCCTCCACTAGAATATGCCACTTCTTTCTTAACTTGTCAAACTTCTCTGGTGGGTAAGACTGGAAATATCTTGGAGGACGCCACCTTTAATAGAAACCAGTGAATGTCCTGAGACTAGTCACTAATTATAATTAGCATTTAGCAGTAATTAAATTATTAAAAATAATACTCTATTTCAAAGGAACCAGCTATAAAAAAACAGTGACCCACCACTACATGATAAATTATTAAATTGCCATGTTATATCACCAAATATCACCAAATAAATAACAAACTAGAACAAAACAGTACAGAAGCAGTAGTTTGCAGAATAAGTACAGTTCATCAATATTTTGATCTTATGACAGTCCTAATTTCTTTGCATTCATAACTTAAGATAATAAAGCAAGCTTAAAGGAAGCTTCTGGCTATAATCATGAAAACATGATATATCAGCCAGCTGGACACTGTGCCTTTACACAGGAGAAAGTTGCTGATAAAAAAAAATTAATGATAAATTATAGTGGATTATGATGTATATCAAAGGGTACTGTAAAGCCATTCAATGCTACAAAATATTTCCTTAGATTCTCTTCTGAAGTTCAATCAATGAAGCTGCAAAGAAACTAATGCATACCAATATGAAGGTATGCATACCAATATGAAGGTAGTCTGAAGGTAGTCTGGATTTGCAAATGAAATAATTTATCTAACTGCATGTAGAATGCATGCCAATTGTTTAAGAAAATCGAGATCCAGCTAAGACATGCAAAATCTGAAAGGAGATTATTAACAACAAAATAATACAAACCCAGTCTTGATAGAATCAGTATACACAATTCCTTTTGCAATTTCACCAACAGCCATCAAAACTACAAACATTAAAATAATGGTTGAAGTTATAAAGCATATGTTGTAGGTTTAAATTATTTTAGGTTAAAATTATTTCAAACTAGGTTAATTTTTATGTTCCTTTGTCTAAGATTATGTTAATGAATCTGGGACAAAGGAAAATAAAAATTAACCTAGTTTGAAATAATTTTTAACCTAAAATCATTTTAACCTACAACACATATAAGTGTAAGTGGAAATATCACTGAACCATTTCACTCAGATGTATTTTGCTTGACAGCATATCTACATGTACAGGAACATTTAAAGTGCCTATAACCCTTAAATCCACATTTTCAGAATCAATTCTATGCATATTGAATAGTCAACTGATTCGTAAAAAATATTACTTGGAGGTGAAAACAAGTAGTTGTGTATAATAAATGATTCCCGGGTTGACGCCATCTAATTAGCATTTTGAAAATTCAAATCTCTATAACTCAACAACGCGACGTTAAAAACAAGAAATAATATTTCACCATTTAACTATTCAATGTGTGTAGAGTTAATTCTGAAAATATGTATTTCAGGGTTATAGGCACTTTAAGATCCGTAATCTTTGAAACATGTTTTTAACTGAAAAAGCTACACAGACAATAACCTAGATGGAAACATTTATTAATGTGATAACTACAGTGTAATAATAATCAAGCTGGACTTAACTTTTACATATTCCTACTAAATTAAACAAACCTTTCTTCTCAGCAATGCTGTCCAAGATCTTTTCCTCTTCCTTAAGTTGTTTTTCATAGTCTGTCTCTTTTTCAGCTAAATTAAAAATAAAAATAAATGACCCCTTTGAAGATCAATAATGGCGGACTGAAAATGGAATGAACCCCCTTTGAAGATCAATAATGGTGGACTGAAAACGAAACGCTGATTACTTAGCATTTAAATTATGTGCTGGTGGTCAAACTAGAAGAAATGTTAATATAAACGAGTTCTTTGTACCCTTTGAGCTCTCCCGATGTCTCAACTCCATCCAGTGCATAGATGACCTACCCACTCCTCAGCTCATTAATTCCTCCGAATTTCAAAGGTGGAAGATTTTTATACAGAAATGTGATTTCCTTAACAGACATTTGGGATTTGACAAATGGAGTCTCAAAAGACGAAATGCAGGGAATACAATTTCAGGGGACCTACAGTAGCTGATACTTGTTCAATGTAGCATGTATCATTTATTAGCTGATACGTGTTCAGTACTTTCAGTACAGGGACAGCATAAACACAGGGACTGGTTAAGTTAAATTAAGTTAGGCCAGGATATATGTATCAAGCTAACAAAATCAATCTGTAAGCAGTAAAAATACCTGTCAATTTTCACTTAATCAAGATTGATTTTTTGATGAAATATCTTGTGGAGAATGCTGAAAATAGCATTTCCGAGCCTCTAGTCTAGATTTAAAAAATGTCTAGGGGGGCATGCCCCCAGACCCCCTAGAGACTCGCACCTCCAGTGCTTGCTGCATTCACCCCCATTACAAAACCTTCAGATAAAAATGAATACCCCTTATGAAACCCCTGGCCAGCTATGCACCTGTGATTGAAATATATTTGACAAGATCACATCATAACTGACCTTCAGCAATCTTCTTTAGTTCAGTGTGCTGATCCAATAAACTAACATTGGATTTCAAACCAACTGCAGCTTCCTCTTCTTTTTCATTTTTCTAAACAATAATAATTAAATGTTTCTTAAGAATATTGCTTAAATTACCAGCTATATATATATAATTATATATATATATGATTCTAATGGGATGATTCTAATGGGACATCCATTAGAATCTGTTTCCCGGCAATTTTCCAGAGCGGCAGAAATTCCTAGAAGTGACTTGCTTAAACCTAAAGTTAGGGATTCCAAAAAAATTTTTCCTTTTGTTCTTACATATAATCCGAATTTACCATTCATAAATGGGTTGATTAGAAAACATTTCCATCTCTTGGAGTCATCCCCCAAACTTAAAGAGCTTTTTCCACCTAGTTCTATTATATCATCTTATCGCAGACCTAAGAACCTAAAAGAAATTTTAGCACCTTCAAAGTGCAGAAACAGCCCGCGGCTGACAACGGATGCACAAGCACCCGGCTGTTACAAATGCGATAAGACCAGATGTGACCTTTGCGAGAATTTCCTTGTCAGTTCTAAAACTTTTTTCAGCGCCCAAACTGGCAAAACATATAGTGTTCGACAAAGACTTTCGTGCAACTCCAATAATGTAATTTATTTGGTTCATTGCAAGAAATGCAATCTCCAATATGTTGGATCTACCACTACTGAATTTAAAGTTAGATTTAGGAACCACAAATCTACTATGAAAACAAACAAGAAAACCTGTGAGGTCGCCATACACTTCAACAGAACACCACACATTCTATCAGATTTCACTTTTCAATGCATAGACCAAATTTATACAAACACAAATCAAGACACAGAAAAATTACTTGTCACGAAAGAAGCGTACTGGAGTGCGGAGCTATTTTCCCTTTCGCCTTTTGGGCTAAATAAAAGACAGGAATTTCATTAAAAAAATCATATTCATTACAATTAAATTCAGGGGGTTTTATCACTTGGTTGCAATTTTCTTATAGTTGACTTTTAGCATTAATTATTATATTTTTATCGCCTTTTGTAATTGTCTTAGCGTTCAAGGGCCTCGTTCGGGGAATGTTATTTTTGTGCTGGCCTCGTCACTCAAAGGCTCTGAGTGCGGAATTTATTACTCATTGTTTAAGGACCCTGCTCAGGGATTTTGTTGTGACCTTGGCTTGTATGATTATTCAAAGCCCTGAATGGGAAACGTATTACGTTAGGGCAATTGCATAACTTTTTACATCTATTTTTGATTGTCTTTCTTAGTAATTATACCTTCTATTGTTATGTTACCGTAGCTCATTAATATATTTGTGGCACTTGTGGTTTTCCTTTAGTCTAGTCTCGTTATCACTTCTATTATTGTATTACTGTTGTAATTTTGCTTTTATTTTTGTTACGTAATTTATCAGTAGTTTAATGTTAAGTCATTGTTGTAACCGTATTTAAGTCTCATGTGTAACTGTCCGGCTGTACAACTGATGAAGGTCGAGAGACCGAACCCTTTTTTAACTAAATTTTTACATTTTTTTATACCAAAAGTTGTCCATTTTCGGTCTTTTTAACTAGTTTTATATATATATATATATATATATATATATATCTAACTGGATTTGTTAAAACATAGCTCTAGAAATTGCTCTGAGATCGCTTTGTCGGGGCTTGTTTACTGTGTTGATTGTTTCTGTTATCATTATTTTTTTTTTACTACATATCCTCTTAAAAGCTGCAGTAGACCGTATAGTCATGAGTTTATAAACTGGCTTTAACCCAGCAAACCCCCCCCCCCCCCCCCCTCCTTCCCCATCTAAGTGCAAAGATTGTCGTTACTTCCCATGATTCTCTACTATGACAGAATCAAACGTTTCGAAGCGAGCGCGCGCGCTAGAGATCAGTGGCTTTCTCTGTCGGTTATTTTCAGTAGATTTCCTTTTGGCCGCCTTGAACAAAGTTTTCCCGAGGACATCATTAAGTCCCGTGAGGGAAAAAAAGCTGGCGATTGGCACAGTCTGTCCTCGTCCTTATATCTTACTGTATTTCGTCTCTTTTGAGGCTAAACGGGTTACACTTTTGATCTCGGGCCGAGGCGAAACGGTTATGATATTGTGCGCTTTGTTCTTGGCGTCAACAAGTCTTTGGCCTCAAAAAGTAGCCTTTACGGGTCATATGTATTAAACGGCAGGCGAATTGTTGGTGAATTTTGACCCGGCCAAAGACTTAGTAACAATTTGCTTTGAAGGCAAGAGGCTTTGTGGTGCCCTGTCAAACGCGAGCCTACATCCGGGAACTCGAATAAAATTACTGTGAAGGCAAATGTTTGTGGATGTTTATTTGCCAAGAGCGTGAGTTTTTTCGAGTTATTTGATGATATTTTGCTTGTGAGAAACGTGGAAAGGCTATGGGTAGTTTCCCGGAAGTTTTTCACTGCCGCAAAAGAATTTTATTGTGTGATTTCTGGCTTCGTCAAGTATGTGTTGACAAGTGATTGCTTATCAGCTACAGGTATGTCGATCGAGCTGCTTAGTATATTCTGTGCAAGGCATAAAACAGCTTCTTCTGTGTTTAGTTAAAACAATAGTGCCTTAGATAACCCATTCTGGGTTCAAGGAAGGCGAATTCTAGATATATCTTCGGCGAACGTTTTACTATGAACCGTATCGTTTGAAATACTAAAAGGTCATTATTCGTGTGCTTTCCAAATGATGTTAATTTCATTACAAATTTTTGTCACTTTTGCCGAGAGCAACTTGTCGTGAGTTGCCAGCAATTAAGATGTCATTTTAAGTCGTATCAAGATACTTTTCAATGTTTTTCATTCGCCTTAAGTGTCAAATTGTTGAAACGCACTTGAAATTTCTAGAGACACGTTTTAACAAATCCAGTTAGATATATACATACATACATATCCAGTATTTATTTTACAATCAAAATACTTGGGAGGTTTGCTAAGCATTCAAGTGGCTAGAGGTGCTTGAGGCAAATACAGTACATGATGTATTACATTTCAATAAAATAATATTATTGGAATGCGCTTAGCAACCTGTCACATGCATCCATTAATAAATCACCAATTACAACACTGCATGTCTCCATAATGACTCCTGAAGTGGAAAGGTTAACACAAAGAGAATGATTTTAAATCATAGTTATGCCAATGAGTGCAATCAAAGGCTCCTGTGAGCCAACTTGTGAATACAAAATGCCCAATATATCACTGAGTGACCCTCCCCTACAAACAAAAAGGTGTTGAAATATGATGTCAAACAGAAATTTTGAATGTAGACATCATGATGACTGCTGAGTTGATGTGGTTGAGGAGATACTCAATGACATGTATAATTCATGGCAGCTTTGTTGTATAAATCAACACTTTTGATAAGATTGCCAACTTTGTCTATACAACGCGTAACACAATGTTACAGTACGTTTAAATTGTAAACATGCAGTGTTCTCAGTTGAACCCATAACCTGTAACACCTGTGAGGGGTGTCACTAGTTAGTGCTACGGCTGTGAATTAAGTATTTCAATACAAAGTTTAGTAAGACCTTTTGGCCATGTGCCACATTGTTACAGCTGTTAACTGAAATAGAACAGTTGATTAAAAAGTTATTGAGAACCCTGAACATGGTTCGATATCTTTAAATATATCATAATCCATTTTATGATACTGTGAAATTTAAGGTCTATCCTTGCAAAATGCAAGGATATATTGTTGCTTAAGGAACAGATCCATTGACGACATATGAAAAATGACCTTTGAATAGCGCATATAGCTGCGTCACTCCAATAAATAACTTAAATGATTAAAATTGCCACAGGTTTTAATTCAGAGTTGACTGTTTTGGGTGGCAATTTGTCAACATCATCAAATTTCCATTAAAAAAATTGAAAGTAAAACTCAGAAGCCAAGAGCATTCTTGGTTATAGCTCAGCAAAACAGTGCACCAGTCGAGTGCACAACAAGGTCACAAACAATCTGTAGGGTTAAATTTTTAAATGTTTCAACCGTGTCCACTTCTCTCCAAATTAAAAAAATATTTATGTGTGTCAAGCTAAGACATGTTTTTTGATTTGTTGTTTTCGAAACAAACTTTAGCCCCATTCACACCAACGGTTAAACATGTTTAAATGTTGTTTAGTTTAACTGCGTTTTTAGTCTCTATCTTGAATGTTTTTAAATGTATATGACTCAAACGGCAATAACATTTGATAAAGTTTCTTTTAGTAAAGATTTCACTTCAAATATTACAGGAGGTTAGCAGGTATATCTCTAAACCTGTTTTCAACTAAACAACATTTGAACATGTTTAAGAGCCAATGTCTGAAATTTTCGAAAATCAGGCGTCACTCACAAAATTTCGGATTTCTTCATATTTTGCCCAAATAATCTCTATAGTAAAGTATTTTCAAAAATAACATTAAAAATTGTAACGGCGTTTCATTTTTTTTGAAAACGGGCAAAGTTTGAAAAACGGCAAATCGGCGGCCTTTCAGTTGTGAAACTGGCGAAAAATTACACATTTTCATCTCGCTCGTACAGAAAAACGCGATGCCATACATAAATAAAATGTTGCCACAACATAAACACACTCTTGTTCTTCACACTACTGTTATTTACTTTGGATTAGCAGTTGAAATAAGAATATTTCGGCCGTTAGAAGAAACATGATTTCTTCCATTTTAAAAATTAGCAAATTTGAACCAATTTCAACGCCGTGGAAACCCAATTGGTACGTTGAGTTTGAAAACAAAATTAAGACGGTCTTGAAGCACAACTTCTGCTGTTTACTGTGGTAAAATATTTCTGGCGGCACTTTAAAAGTGCCCCGTCGAGAGACCAAAATGTGAAGGGTAGTTTGACACCAGGAGAACTTTGTGACACGAACCTGAGCGCCGCCACTACGCACAAAATGTTTATCGCTAAAAATAGTTCCTTTAAGATAGCCTTTTTCAGAATCGTAAAAACTTCAGAAGAACTTTATCTATGCTTTGCTAACTTAAAATGATATCTTTTAAGCAGTTTGTTGGGATACGGAGTAGAGACACGAACATCATGTTGTGCGACCTTACAAATAACAGCGATCAACACTTACCCGCTTTTTCATCAGAAAATTAAACTGACCCGAACCTTGAATTGCGTTTATAATAAAGACAATCCTGCACTCCGATCCATTATATTGCTGTGTTTGGAATATCTGAGCCTTGTAGATTATATCATAGCGTTATTTACTCCAAATTTGTTAAAACAACAGTCGCTAAATGACAGTTCGGAAGTTTCCCACAATGTGTTGCAAAGAGATTGCGTGACGCGTAGCACGCTGGAATTTGTTGCGTGCTTATGGTATCGGTCAAGGAAAGAACATTGCCGTGGAAAAGGTTTCAGGTCAGTGTCATTTATAAAGTGGGCTGGGGGTCCTTTAGTTGTAGAACTTGAGGCTCTAGTGGGGTCCGAGTGCATGTCTTCTATATTGATCTTTAACGTCGGGAGGCTCGAAAGTTCTTTTTACATCATTCAATACAAGATATTTTCGAAAACAAAAGTGAAATTCAAAGATATTTTTTTCTTTTTAGCCACTATTGCATATGGTTAGCCATTTGTTGCAAAATTCAACAACATGTATATTTTTATTTAACAGTTTATATTTATTTTCAACAGGGTATAATTGCATTCAACGACTTATATTTGTGTTCAACAACATGCATTTTTATTCAACTTCAACCCATGGTATTGTCATTCAACAGAAATATTCATTCAACTTCAACGCAAACCTTTTTCGTTCAACAGAAATATTCATTCAACTTCAACGCAAACCTTTTTCGTTCAACAGAAATATTCATTCAACTTCAACGCAAACCTTTTTCGTTCATGAGAAATATTCATTCAACTTCAACGCAAACCTTTTTCGTTCAACAGAAATATTCATTCAACTTCAACGCAAACCTTTTTCGTTCAACAGAAATATTCATTCAACTTCAACGCAAACCCTTTTGCGTTCAACAGAAATATTCATTCAACTTCAACGCAAACCTTTTTCGTTCAACAGAAATATTCATTCAACTTCAACGCAAACGAAAAAGGTTTGCGTTGAAGTTGAATGAATATTTCTGTTGAACAAAAAAGGTTTGCGTTGAAGTTGAATGAATATTTCTGTTGAATGACAATACCATGGGTTGAAGTTGAATAAAAATGCATGTTGTTGAACACAAATATAAGTCGTTGAATGCAATTACACCCTGTTGGAAATAAATATAAACTGTTAAATAAAAATATACATGTTGTTGAATTTTGCAACAAATGGCTAACCATAATTGCACCCGCTTTCCGTTAATAGTTCATCAGAAAATTAAACTAACCCGAGCCTTGAATCAGTTGCGTTTATGATAAAGCCAATCATGCACTCCAATAAATTCCTGCACAGCAAAAGTAGAGAAAAAAAATCGTTCACAGCGAGCGAAAAAAAAGTATGGAATAATCTCGAAAAAAAATTCTTGCACAGCCTCAAAGCGGAAAAAAAATCATGCATCACACAAGGCTTCTTCAATCTTCTTACAAGAGAAAATAAAACTGTAAAAGTGGTTAGCAATCTTGCATTACATTGGCCCTTCATTTTCTAGCTTTAAAAGGACAACTATCCTCAAAATCTTCAACGAGGGCCATCGATGGCGCTTTTTTCTTTACTGCCGGTACGGGCACGACGCATTTCTTTTTCGAGGTAGGCTTTCTGCTTTTCATTGAATTGGTAGCAAGGGCTATTCCATTTCCTTTAGCGCCCAGCCCGCCTTGAGGCTTTGGCCTTTGTTTGAGCTGCTGAGCTTGAGACTTGCAAAGAAAGGGAGAAGTGCAACGCTTTCGCTGAGGAGGGTGGCGTACTGTTGTTTGGCCAGGTTCATTAGGGTGTGCTTCTCCGGTGACCTGGAGCAGGCTTCAAATGACAGATGGTGTTCCAGGGCGGACGGCCATTGAAACACTTTGCAGCCCCCGGGAGGTACTAGCCTGCGAGCAAGGCTCTCGGGCTTAGGGGTTGGGAGGAAAGGGTTCGGGGGGCCTCCTCCCCTCCCAAACCGCGAGCCCGGTCCCGACCCCGAGAGCTTGCTTGAGGCTAGGGGGGTACTCGGATATGTCTTGGCTGGGTATGTGCCGCCCAGGTCTCCAAATTTAGACCCCGTTTTAGAAAGAAAAAAATAGGTCAATTTTTAACACTCTGATTCTAGAAAAATGATACGGAAATGATATGCGATCTCGGATGGCAGAGCCTCGAAACTCGCTGGGCTGTCAGCCGCCTATCCCTGATTGTCCACGGCCTTGTGGACGTTGAAAGTCAGATTCTGGTCAGGAGTACAAGTGGGCGTGTAACTAGACAACCCCAAGGTCAACACCACTTCTGGAATATCCTGCGCAGTATTTAACTTAGATTTCATAGAAATTGCGTAACTTTCAAAGCCCATTTTTTTAAAAAGTTATTTCTTTGTTTGTTCGACTTATACATCAAAATACGACAATTCTGCTTCTACACAAATCAGCAACATAATTGCTTTGATTTCAAACAGAAGATAAAGACGATAAAGTCACGATCTACAATTTCTTTATTCACCATCTTATGAAGCTTTCGTGCGTTCGAAATATTATACCTCGTTCTAGGAAATGTCTCTAAAATGGATACCCGTTCGTTCTAGACCAGGAGTCCCAAAATTACGACCCCGTCTAGGTATTTTTGGGAAGTACCCCCCCCCCCCCCCCCCCCCCCCCCTCCCCGGGATGCAGCCTTCCTGTGGGCATGAAAATACATTGGATGTTGGACGTTCAGGACTGTTTTCCTTGTCATCGGACGTGACTGTTGAGACTGTAACTTGCGGTGGAGATGTCACAGAAACAGCTTTAAAACAGAACTGACAGCCAGCTGCAGCTCACATCTGTAATAGTATCACTATTGTCAGATACTTTTGCTTGCTTTTGAGACGTCAATATAAAGTCGTATTGACGTCTCAAAAATCTAGACAAAACTAATTTCGATTTTAAGGCGCGCGTCAATACTGCATTATATTGACGGCGTTGGAAGAAAATATATTCCGTACTGGGCTCCGTCCCCGGGGCTCCGCCGCTTCGCGACTCCGCCCAATACGTAATATATTTTCTCCCAACTAGCCGTCAATATAATGCAGTATTGCAATTGACACCTCAAAATCGAAATTAGTTTATAAGAGTATTGAAAACATAACTTCGTAGCAGAATAAAGGCGGTGTGTTATCGCAAAAGAGCCGGCAAGGGGCGTAGTGAAAGGGTGACCCCCCCCCCCCCCCCCCCCCCCATAAATGACTTGTATATTTATCTACCAAATATTCCTGAAAGACGATTTGAACATTAATTAAAATTGTACCAAAACGAAGGAAACTGACTTTATACATTTATACATTTCCAAAAACGGACGTTACTCCTGTGACTTTTCCACGGCAATGTTCTTTCCTTGACCGATACCATAAGCACGCAACAAATTCCAGTGTGCTACGCGTCACGCAATCTCTTTGCAACACATTGTGGGAAACTTCCGAACTGTCATTTAGCGACTGTTGGAGTAAATAACGCTATGATATGATCTACAAGGCTCAGATATTCCAAACACAGCAATATAATGGATCGGAGTGCAGGATTGTCTTTATTATAAACGCAATTCAAGGTTCGGGTCAGTTTAATTTTCTGATGAAAAAGCGGGTAAGTGTTGATCGCTGTTATTTGTAAGGTCGCACAACATGATGTTCGTGTCTCTACTCCGTATCCCAACAAACTGCTTAAAAGATATCATTTTAAGTTAGCAAAGCATAGATAAAGTTCTTCTGAAGATTTTACGATTCTGAAAAAGGCTCCATCTCAAAGGAACTATTTTTAGCGATAAACATTTTGTGCGTAGTGGCGGCGCTCAGGTTCGTGTCACAAGTTCTCCTGGTGTCAAACTACCCTTCACATTTTGGTCTCTCGACGGGGCCTTTTTAAAGTGCCGCCAGAAAGATTTTACCACAGTAAACAACAGATGTTGTGCTTCAAGAACGTCTTAATTTTGTTTTCAAACTCAACGTACCAATTGGGTTTCCACGGCGTTGAAATTGGTTCAAATTTGCTAATTTTTAAAATGGAAGAAATCATGTTTCTTCTAACGGCCGAAATATTCTTATTTCAACTGCTAATCCAAAGTAAATAACAGTAGTGTGAAGAACAAGAGCGTGTTTATGTTGTGGCAACATTTTATTTATGTATGGCATCGCGTTTTTCTGTACGAGCGAGATGAAAATGTGTAATTGTTCGCCAGTTTCACAACTGAAAGGCCGCCGATTTGCCGTTTTTCAAACTTTGCCCGTTTTCGAAAAAATTAAAACGCCGTTACAACTTTTAATGTCATTTTTGAAAATACTTCACTATAGAGATTATTTGGGCAAAATATGAAGAAATCCGAAATTTTGTGAGTGACGCCCGATTTTCGAAAATTTCAGACATTGGCTCTTAAGTGTTGGTGTGAATGGGGTTTTGGTTTATTTGAACTTTAAGAGATGACAGCAAAACTTCACACATTTAAAAACAACATTTGCCTTGCTATAGCATCATCCTAAGTCTTGAAAATTCATTTGAAGTCTTCAGATTGGTTTTAATTTTCCAGAGCTTGAAGCCTTATGCACTGGAAGGAAGGAAAGAAGGAAGGAAGGAAGGAAGGAAGGAGTCAAAGTTTGCATATTTGTCTCTGTCTGCTATAACTCGCTCATTATGCTTCCCCTATTCACGTGTTAAAAAAGATAGATCTCAGTGATCATTTGAGAGAAAACAATCACTTATTTATTTGATTTTGGTGAGCTTAGCCTCATTATTAAAGGAAACCATCTTGTTTTGGACTGCACACATGTTTATCTGCACACTAATGACAATAAGTTATGCACAGTAGTGATGTAAAGAATCACACCTAAACTGGTCCTGGAAGTTTAATATATAGACTGAGGTTATTCAGCTAACAGTTGATGTGTAATACATGTATAGAGAGGGACTGCTAGCAGTCTAGTACATGTATGGCTGAGAATTTTTATGAGTCATTTTTATTTTTTTGAGCCTTTGTAGGCTAGAAAAAAAACTGGTGAGTAAAAATACCCAACTGTATTACATTATGTATTAAATTTGTTTTTATTATTACATGACAGCCATCTTATCATAAATCTAAGTTTTGGAAGTGCTTTCCTAGCACGTGGTCTGAAGAGTGTTAATAACATGTCATACTCTATTATTTTAATGTCATATCGAATAATAAACATGTATATTATTCTTATCAAGGGTCATACTGATCTTCACCACTTATCTCCTGTATTACATGTAACTGGTCAGGCTACTAAAAGTTATTATTTATTATAATATTCACCACTCACCTCCTCTGAAGTTGTTTGTGACACATTGTGTACAGTTTCCACCAGAGGCTGTGGCTCTGTTTTTTGCTTTAAGTACTTTTCTCGTTTTTCCAGCTCAAGCCTTCTTCTTTCTTTTAATGGAATATAAGGTACATAATCTTCATCATCTGATAATTCCTCTAAACTCTCCTGTATTTAAAACAAATAAGACGTACATGTAGTAAATTTGGAGAATATCATTGGCAGTATCTTGGTGTTGTGAATGTTGCAATCATCAAATGATGTAAAACAAAAGATTCCAAAGACACTAAACAAATTATTCCCAGTGCAGCTTAATTAACACAAAAGATATCCAATAGTTTCTGCAACACCAAGAAAAAAAACCCCATATGGTAGAAATCATCAAATGTTAAAATGATTTCCATATATTACTGAAACAAAATCACACTATACTTAATTGAACAAGAATGAATAAATACAGGTTGACTGTAGGCCGTACAGGTGTACAGGCGTATAGGCGTACAGGCCTAGTGTCATCTGATAGTAGTGGCGTATTGTTGTACAATAGTAGTGTCTGTAGAAGGTATAATGACACTGTATCAACCGTCAAATAAAAAAAAAGTAAAATGGACAAAGGGTAAGTTATTTTATAATCATTATAATGGTAAAGAACAAAGTGTGTTAAGTCAATATTTATTTGCCAAAAGTAATGTAATATGTCTTTATCAGGGATTTATTGGAAGAGTAGCTCGCTAAATACAGGTTGAATGTAGGCGGTAGAGGGGTACAGGCATACAGGCGTAGTTTCGAATGATAGTACTAGCGTATTGTTGTGTAATAGTAGTGTCTGTAAAAGGTATATTTATTTGCCAAAAGTAATCTATATGTCTTTATTGGGGATTTATTGGAAAAGGAGCATGCTAAATACAGGTCAGGTTAACTGTAGGCTGTAGAGGCATAGAGGTGTACAGGCATATACAGTACTTGGCAAAAGTCAAGTCTTGTCAAGTCAAGTCAAGTCTTTATTGGAACAGTGCTACAAAATACAGGCTGACTTTAGGCCGTGTTGGCGTAGTTAAGTATAATGTAGAGCGGTATTGTCGGTGTTGCTATGGCAACAGAAACACGTATAAAGAACGAAAGGGTTTGCAGAAGAAAAAAAACAGAGGAAATATGTCATGTAGAGGTGTAGAGAGTGTATGCCAAACTGTATGCATTCAGATACATCCAAAAATATGCTTCTTTTGACAAAATGAATTGGGCCAGAGTTACATGGAAAAACCTGTCAGATTTGACTGGCAAAATTGAAGAAAAATCTGGTCTTCTTACCACTTGCCACTTCTTGTTAAAAAAAAATTAACCTTCTTCAGCGTTTTCCAAGAAACTTTTACTACATAAATAGTGAAAGACCAACAACAAGGGAAAAAATATAAAGTAAAAAATATGGGGACTAAAACAAAGAAAAAGAAAAGTCAAACTTATTATGCTTTTTCTCATTCAAAATTTTGCTTTGTGCACATGCCGAAACCAAAAGACAATATATTTCACCAAGAAAGGAAAGGAAACATTGGCAGAAAACAGCATTCATGGCTTCAAATTTCCTTTTTCTGCTAAATTTCTTGGAGTCAATGGGTTTAACTGCTTTTGGAAATCAAATTATAGTTAAGTTTTACACTTTCCAAAGACAGAAAGAAGAAAGATTCCAAAGACAGCAAGTAAATAGACAGAGCATTTGCATGTGCAGTGACAATATAGCGGCCCAAACAATGAAATGGTGGCCATATTGGTGTCCTAAACGAATCCTGTGGTACTTAAGGTGGCTCGAATGGATTTTTTGGGGGCGATACCCCCCAAGTTTGAACATTAACTACGACTCCATTAACAATGTTATAGAAAAAAGGTCACCACAGCTATAATAGACAAGATGAAAATTTGTTAAACCAGTGTGAAATTACCATCGGAGTTGCCATAGCAACATAATGACGCCATGACGTGTTTTACTTGCCGTCGTTTTTTTTTCGGCATCAGGAGGTTTTTTCGGCAATCGCTTAAGGGAGCATGTACTCCCCATAGCCGCCTCGAATATGGTAAAGATTGAACAAATTCTATGAGAGCGTTTTTGAAATTTTGGGGGATGAAGTTTTAGGAATTATAAATACAGTGAAAAACATACTATCGACATAATTGGCTAATATCTAAAGAAAACGATGCGCTTTGGGAATGCAGTTTCATCTCATAGTATTTTGATTCCATCTGAGATCATGTGTGAGGGAGATTGCTCTGGCCGATTGCAAGAAAGAAATATTTGATTGGTGTGCGTTCAGATGCTCTTGTTGCCATTTTTGTATGTGATGATAATTTGGAAACTGCTTGATAATTTTTTTTTTTTAAATTTGACAATCTTGAGATTAATCATCAATTTATATGGCCTGCAAGTTTCAAGGACATTGTAAACATGTAAGGCAATAAAATAGGGCCTCCAATGTACCAATTTTTTCCTGCAGATTTCGTGTTTACAAGTGAGCGTCCTCATTATTCACGGGTATTGTTTTCTTGTTCCATATGCACATGCACAACTTTAGCAAAAATTTCATTTGCATCGAACAGAATGCTTGATTGCTTTCCGAAGAATTTTCCGAAAGTCTAATAACTGGCTTGAGAACTGTTACAATATTACGCACTTGACGTCATGCTATTACGCTGTAATGCAGCCATGACGAGGGTCTCTACATGTCCAGAAAACAAAAAGGTATTATTCCACAGAACAACAGAGCAGGATAAAAGTCTAAACCCATGTAATAGCGTGACATCGAGTGCGTAATGTTATTGCAATTCTCAAGCCAGTTATTAGCATGTTTCGGAAAATTCTTCGCAAAGCAATCGAGCGTTCTGTTCGATGCAAATGAGTTTTTTGTTAAAGTTGTGCACATGCATATGAAACTTGAAAACAATACACATGAATAATGAGGATGATCACTTGTAAACACAAAATCTGAGGGTAAAAATTGGTTTATTTGGGGCCTTATTTAATTGCCTTGCATGTTTTCAATGTCCTTGAAACTTGCAGGCCATATAAAGTGACGATTAATCTCGCGATTGTCAAATTTTAAAAAACATTTATCAAGCGGTTTCCAAATTATCATCACATTTGTAGGCGTAGACCAAATTACGTACAAAAATGGCAACAAGAGTGGCTGAACGCATGTTAATCAAATCCTTCTTTCTTGCAATCGGCCAAGGCAATCCCCCTCACCTTTTCAAACATGATTTAAATGGAATCAAACTAATACTAGGAGTAATCGAAGATTAGGGTAGTGCGTTCGGCAGTTGAAAGGGGAGATTTTAATTTTTGGTTATTGGGATAGATGAATATGTCTATGGCATATTGTCAAATTAAGGGTTATTGTGTACAGTAAAACCTGTATTTACTCTGTGTATGAAGACGGTAGGGAAAGTTTGGTAGCTGAAAAAAAAATTAAATCCTTTGAAGTTTGTTGTAGTTGTCGGTAAAGAAAAGTGCTTGGCGGTCCCTTGGAAAAAGTGCACCGAATTTGCATATGTCAAAACAGTAATTTGAAACCTGAAAACACGCTGGCAAAAGCGAAAGTCGCAAGTATTTATATAAACAGACTATGCGCTTCTACAAATTCATTGTTTTCTTTGTAGTTTCGCTTGCCAAATTAAGATTAAGTTTTTCCAAACTCTCAGCCTTCATTTCCAAGTTTTCCACCGCGCTAAAACATCACAGAAAGTTTGGAGTATCTTCGGGAATAAACATAAGCCGCGTTTGGTTTCGCGAGAGTTCCATCGATCCATCCGCATAATCTCCATCAAAGTGAGAAAAACATTCGTCGCTTGATTCTTGCTCGTTTTCTGGCTTGAATCTCACTCATGTCTGGCCATAAATTTTTGAACGGGATGGCTTGAATTTGGCCCGATTCTTGCTCAATTCTCGTTTGTTTGTCTCGTTCGTGTCAGCCAAATCATCGCGATGATTTGATTCTCGCTGATTGGCATATTTTCTATGGCCTGAGTATCTTGTCACGTGTAAATACCACATGTAAATACCCCGCGGCCGAGAAAATTATCACATGGAATCGACGCTACGTGGGCTAGTCCAAATGGAATCGAGGCTAAGTGTGCCAGTCCAAGATGGCGTCCAAACCCTGAAATCGCATAGCATCCAGCCCAATTCCTCCCACAATCCCCTGCACCCAGACCGATACCCGACAAAATTAGAAAGTGTTCTCCTACCGTCAAACGCAATGAGATGAAACTACATTCCCAAAGCGCATCGTTTTCTTAAGATATTAGCCAATTATGTCGATAGTATGTTTTTCACTGTATTTGTAATCGCCAAAACTTCATCCCCAAAAATTTCAAAAACGCTCTCATAGAATATGTTCAATCTTTGCCATATTCGAGGCGGCTATGGGAGGTACAAGCTCCCTTACGCGATTGCTGAAAAAACCTCCTGGTGCCGAGAAATACGACGGAAAGGAAAAACGTCAGCAAGTTGTAGTAGAGAATTGATTGGTTAATATTTTGATTTTGATTTTCCAAATATGGCTGTAACAACTTCTTAGCAAAATGAATAATCGGAAGCTTGTTTTGAAGCGTACCAGAGACAGTTGCACGTTTCAGAGAATCGTACCCAAATGTGCTCTATTAACGGATCGCTCTCAAAAAGTTGTCTTTTAAGTTGTGGTGTTCCCCAGGGGACGATCCTAGGACCACTACTATTTCTATTATATATTAACGATCTTCCAAATTGTCTCTTAAACTGCGAGCCGAGGATGTATGCTGACGATACCCACCTTACTTATGCAAGTAATAATGCAGACGACATTCAATTATATCTAAACCAAGATTTAGAAAACGTTTACAATTGGCTGAAAGCAAACAAACTCACTCTAAATATGACTAAAACTGAATTTATGCTTATCGGATCTAGACAGAGGCTAAGTACTCTCACGGATTCCCCAGCACTTGCAATTAAAGATCTTCAAGTTAACCGGGTCACTACCACAAAATCACTTGGGGTGACCATTGATGACAAACTTGGCTGGAGTGACCACATCGAGAAAGTCACAAAGAAAGTCGCTTCTGGTATTGGGGCCATGAAACGAATTAGGCACCTCGTTCCTCAAGCGACCTTATACTTAATTTATCAAGCATTGATACAGCCACACTTTGACTACTGCAACATTGTTTGGGGAAACTGTGGGATAACTCTGCAGAATAAACTACAAAAGCTACAAAACAGAGCAGCCCGTGTTTTGACCTATTCAGACTATGACGTAGATGCTGGTAATCTATTAGAACTCCTAGGATGGAAAAATCTTGCTTGCCAGCAACAAATTCAAAGAGTTACGATGGTTTATAGGTCTCTACACGGGTTGGCTCCAAACTATCTAAGTTCTAAATTTGAGAAGCGAGAAATTAGTTACAACCTAAGGGACTCTGAGGATAAACTTAATGTTCCATTGCCGCGCACAAACTATTATAAAAATAGTTTCAGTTATAGTGGCGCCATGCTCTGGAACAGCCTTTCTCATAATGTAAGGAAAGCTGAGTCCCTTGGGCAATTTAAACGACTTCTCAAAGGGGAACTATAAGGCACGGCATTCGTGGAAAGCAGCTTTTTATTATTTATTAAATTCTTCATATATAGATATTTTTTAATATTAGTTTATTGCTTTGTGTTAGTATTATAATGATTTTTAGCTGACGAATTTTTACCGTGTTTAAATAAAGATTATCTATCTATCTATCTATCTTCAACCCGGGAGGGGGGGGGGGGGGGGGGGGTACTCCCTATAATGGGCTATACGGGGATGCTCCGCCCAAAAGGGGTAAGTTTTGAGGCTGGAGGTATATGAAAGGGTAGGGATTTCACGAGTTGAAGTATATGAAAGGGTAGGGATTTCACGAAGTATAGGAAAACCGTAGGGAAAACACGAGTTGAAGTATAAAAAGGTACGGAAAACTACCATTTAAGTATTATAAAAAGCGCCTTTCAAAATATAACAAACAGACGCACATAAAGCCTATATGAAAGGAGTACCATTTTCAGTGAAAGGTATATGAAAGGGGTACCTTTTCTGTCAAAAACGGTATATGAAAGGGTAAGGGTTTCGACCTTGGGGCGGAGCATCCCCGTACAAAAATTTGTTGAGTACCCCCCCCCCCCCCCCCCCCCCTCCGGGGTTTCAACCCACTTATGGGTTTCTGATTATACCTCGTTCTACAAAGAGTTCTGACACATGTAAATGAAGTGGCCCTGCATTCTGTAATATTGCTCCCAAATCTTTAACATAAGCCGACGTCATAAGTGGTTCTCGGTTGTGTATAGTAGAATCTCGATTTCTCGATTCCTCAGGAGGAAAACAAAATTAATCGCGATAGCGAAGTTTAGTTAGAGTTATCGAGGAGCTTTCGTGAAGCAGAGGAAACTACATGTGGTTCACGTTAGCAAGAAAATCCAGTTATTGGTGATGGGGGTTGTTCAAATCATCGACATTCTTCTGCAGTTGTTCCCACATGTTAATTTCGCTTAATAGACATACCTTACGTGCCCGCTTTCTTTCCATTTCGTGCCAGTTCAACGCTTTGTTTACGTCTTTCGTCTTATCATGACTGCCGCCATCTTAGCTCAAGGCTTGGCTACAAAGAAAAATCTCAATAGCTTCCAGGCCTTCCCGGCAACAGCAAAGAGAAAGATGGCGGAAGAAGAGGAGGTGTTGTTGGAAAACTCTCCTTTGCAGAAATATCTCAACGAAATTGGTTTCACAGACTTTGAAAGGATCAGTAGTTCTGAAGTACGCCAAAAACTCGAAGAAAGTCGTTTTTCTACTCTTCGAACCTGGATAGTAGGTCTTTTTCATAACAAAGAATTCACTTGGGAATCATGTTTAGCATGGTTTGTGATAACACCATCAAGACAAGATCTTGAAGCCTTCAGGAAAGACTACATTGCTGCAGTAGCTGATTCTGAAATCTTGAACGAAGACGACTCAAGATTTCTTCTCAATTTTGATCCTGGACTCTTTAAGCATGGAAATCCAAGCACATATAATGAATCAGGCAACGAAATGAACTCGTGGTTGAGCGGAAGGCGTCTCCTGTCCTTTTTTGTGGTACTTGTCTCCGTATTACTAGCGACTGTTACAGATTTCGTTTTTACTTCATTTTTAGTTGCCCTGATAATATTGTGTGCAATAGGAATTAAAATATTGGTTCGATATTACTTCATCGTTCAATTTCAGAGAAATTTAGACGAGTTAAAAACATTTACTATGCAAATAAAACAGCTGGTTGTATTGCTGAGAAAATCAATAAGGCTCATTCAAGAGATGGAGCTTTTATCAAAGGGTTATACAATGGTTGGCCCAGCTGTTCCTGCATTCTTAGAAGATAGCGATAATTTAACAAGATCAGTTTACCCGGCATTAAGGAAAGCTATCTTAAAAAATACAGAAGATGTGACAACTTGTTTACAGAAATCAGCCAAAGAGTTAATTTTACATTTTCCACTCAGTGTGGAGCTTGCAGGAATATTCACATACTTGTCTACAGAATCCAAAGGAATTAAGGCAGTTTACTGCACTGAAGAATTGTCACTACAAAGCTTGAAAACTATGACCATGTTAGTTTTTAACCTTCAGTCAGAGTTTCTTAGCAGATTTTTGCTTTGTTTGTCAGTAGAGGTAAATGATGGAAAGTTATATGAATTATACACAAATCTTTTTACAAAGATAAACAAGATATTTGGGATTCCCACCAAACTGCTTGCATCCTCCCTGACCTCAATTGAGAGGAGTTACCACATGCACAAAAGCTATAATTGCATTGCCAATGAAGAGTCAATAAAATTACGTCCATCAACGATTGGTACCAAGTGGAGTGGTCTTGATGCTGCACTTCACAGTCTACAACTGCACCTTCAAGCAGGACTACTAAGAATGCAGTCGTTGCAAGAGGTTATAAGTAAGAATGAAAAAGAGAAGGAATTAAACCCCACAGAATCATCTCACATAAACAGTGATTTGGAAATAACCTTTCATTGGTTAAAAATTGACCTTGAGTCAGCATTAAGCTGTTGGAAGGAAGGTAAAAAGAATATTGACAAGTTGATGGGTAAAGAATCTCTTAAGCAACCTAACAATGAAACTTCAAGTGCAATGAATGATGTCAATTTGGAAAGATCAACAGCACCTTGCACACTGGACATGAATAAAGAAGTTGTAGACATTGATAGGGTCTATGAAGCCTTTTCTGATCCATATGATGAAGATTTTTATAAACACTGTACTTTAACAGCAGAGGACCTTGAAAGAGAAAAAAATGCTGTTAGGGAAAACAAGCAGCTTTTGCAAGAACTCAAAGCTGTTTTGTTTACAAAGACAAAAGATCCACTTATTGGTACAGCAGGGTTTGTCCAACCAGTGAAATTACCTGTAGACATTCAAACAGATACTTCAATTGACGAGTCACACAAAGGAGATAATTCTGAGCAAAGAGCAGTGGAAACATCAAATGGCACAGAATTTAATGATAAACTTTGTTTCTATGAGCAGTTAAAATCCTTTGGAGTCTGCAATCAGTTGTCTCATGTGAAAGCAAGCCAACAACCCACAATGTTAACAGACCTTCAGTCATCAGTTGCTGCTTCTGTTGCAGCTGCAGCTGTTATGAGAAGCAAGGCAATGGGATTCAGCAAGGAAAATTTTATCAGTGATGACGATTCAGACTGAAGAATGTGCCACGGTAAACAGGTAAAGATAAAATTTAATCATTAATACATGTTATCCAGTGAACTGCAGTGCAATGAAATACATATAAAATATCAGGAACATTCTACAGTTGACGCTTGCATAAGCAGACACCCTCAGGAAGCAAAAAAGTGTCTGCAACTGGAGCTCTCTGGTTACGAAAGTGTCCGCTGAGAGAGCTGTGACTGTATTAATTACTGGCTACATAGGAATCAGTGCTTTTGAGAACATTAAAGATTTTGGTGAAACAAAACTCAGTTATTCTCTCTAAAGGAAAAACAGGAAAAATAATTGCTATTTTCGGAATCTACAATTTATTAGCTTTACAGTGATATAAAGTTTTCTGGGGTTTCATTAAAAATAGCGCGCATAAGAAAGATTTTCTGGAAGGCACCCTCGAAGGTTTACAGTAACCTTAAAAAAGTCTACACTTACATTAAAATGATCGAAACTGTAGACAAAAACCCAGGTCGTGTTAACCCTGGTCATGCAAAAAATTGGTAAGGCTTTGTGCTTATTATTAGTGATCAGACTTAATATTGTTACTTTGTTGTAAAGACATTAATTTTTGTACTACCTGTAGACTACCTTTTTGGAGGAAAACGTTTTTTTAGCACTGGGTCCATATGGAATAAAAGTCAGACATAAACTCTGCTTTGTAATAAGCAGATATTGATCCTCATAGTAACAAATAATAATTTTTTTTTTTTAAATTTCCTCTTTAAGGGCAACCATAAGGACTTTTTCTTTCCATTCTGATTTCTTATAAGGTGTGTTTTCATGATTCTGAGTGATAATAAGAAAATATTCTCTTGAAAATGCAAGTTTGTAGCAAATGGCTTGCCATGTGTTTTGTTTGCACTATGCTTATGACAGTGCCAGCGTGATATATCAGTTATTGGAAAAAAGGGGCAGGATAAAAAGGGTTATCCAAACCAAAATATTGTTTTATTTTGGCAGTGTGACAAGATTAGGAAGCATATCCTTTGTCAAATGTGTAGAATGTGGAAGGCAAAAATAAGTGAACAGGGTTCACAGCTCACTTAAAACCTTTTTTTCTTTATTCTTTACTCTCTCCTTTTGCAGTGGATTTTTAGCTTACTTTGGCCATGCCAGTTGCCAAAATAATTTGGAAATCTGACGTGCATTGTTAAGTTGTTAATTATGTTCATTTTGTCATTTAACCAACCAAATTGAGAACTTGGAAACATAGTTGGTAACTTTGATGCCAACGAAGCTTGTAAACTCTGAAGTTTTGCTATTTGCGAAGGCAAAACCACCCAGAGCTAAAAATAATTTTTAGCTCTGGGTGGTTTTCTTTAATATTGTTTTGTGGACTTGTAAGACAAATCTATAAACTCGCACTGAGATCATGAAAGATGCGTGCCTTTATTTCAGTTGTGGTTTCGAATTCAACCAACATATAGATATATTATTTTCTCTCATGTTCACCTTTAAAAAATATCTTGCAATCTTTGCTTGTGCTGTTGTCTGTTGTTTATATTTCTCTTACGTGTAGCTAGATTTTGCTTCAGCAGAAAAAAATGGAACAATATTGCAACTTCTGATGTTTTGAAATACTAAATGTAAACAAAGAGCTTGTTTGCCAAAGCATGTTGCACGTTTCCTTTTGTCTGTTGATCTGATTTTCTAAATAAATATTTGAAAAAACGATGCACAATAATTGAATAAATTTGTCTTATTTTCGAAAACAGCATCACAAAAACTTTGAATTTACCAACTTCTTTACACCGAGATTGCGAACTTCAAAATTAACAAAATTCGCAACTTGGTTGGCCTGAACTGATAAAATTAATGAAACTGGCAAATAGGCAACATAGTTCCGAATTTCTCATCGAACTTGGCTACCAGCGCTGGCAAAGTAAGCTGAACTCCACAGTAAATGGAACAGGGATTTTAAATATTAGTATGATTTCATATAACAAAAAATGTTTTGATTATGAATTAAATAATATTATGGTAATATGATAATGATCTAAACTGTCAAATACACCATTCAAAAATCAATTGCCCATGACTTTAATCATGGCCATTGTTTATTTATTCATTTATTTGTTCACCATGTTGTGAACTTCTCTTCCCAACAAGTGACAAAAGATAATATTGTATGGGGAACTGAAAGTACATGTAGGACTACTACAGTACCATTTCTAGTTGATTATTTTATTGTGGCAAAAATCTACCAAAGCCACCTTTACAAGAAAAGGCACAGAGATTTGTTAACAAGAAATGTTTGAAAGTCGAGTCAAAACTTAATTTAAATGACTTTTATTGTGTACAACTTCTCAGGTATAGAGCAAGTTATTTACTCCATGACAGAGTTTTGAGACATGTTCCAGTTCAGCTGTTTTCTCCAAATTCTTCCTCTGTCTTGCCCAGTTGTCTGACTTGGAATCTGAGAAAGTAACAAGAAAATGCCCAGCTATAATATTTTGATTATCATCATCATCATTATCATCAATACTATATTATACACCGTACATTGCAGTCACTACACGGTGACACCATACCTCTTTTCTTTTTGAAAAAGAGCAAACAGATTATGGCAAATTCTGATATCCAGTTAGTTTAGTAGTTATGGGGGATAATCAAAGGTTAGTGTCTTACAGCCTCTTCTGCCACTTTTCTTGGCTAGGTACATGCAGGAGGTATGTGGAGGTATGTGGAGTTTAATTAATGGGTGCTTCCCACTAAGCTCCACATACCTCCTGTACCTGCCCAGGAAATTAATTACAAGGATTTTCTCATTGGGAGAATTTCATTTCTTGATTTTTTTTTCCTTCAGAGGTAAATAATAACTAGGAGGATTTAATAGCATTGGGGAAATTGGGGGTGTAATAGTATGTTGGGAAGTTCATAGACTGTTTTATAAAAAAGTCTGGTTTCAGATTGTACAGTAGATTCCATGAATTCATTTCAAGTGCCACGTCCCTAATGAACACATGGAAGCTTACTGATGGCTTACACTTGACAGAACAGTCTTATTAGATCATGCAGATGGTCTAGCATTTGTATTTAGTTCACTTAACTGACAAATGGATTGTTTACTAGAAGCTTTCTTTACCTTATTCCAATAATTCCATCGTGTATTGTTGTCTGAGATAAAATATGCTTTTTACCAAACATTAATGTTTTCTCAATTAGGTGTACACCTCAATGCAGGAATGTTGTCGGAATAATAACATAAACCATAAATAATACAACACAATGGAATTCCGGGATCAAAACGGCCTGTTCCTTCATAAAATAATTTCAGAGATTGATTTTGGGCATACTGTGTTATAATAATGTGCAATTTGTCTGAGAACGCAAGAAGTTTCCGCTTCCCAGAAAACCATTTGGTCATTATTTATTCTTTTTTCACAACAACATTTTTTTCAATCAGGTGTATACTGTTAGAGCTCACATTTGTATACAAAAAGCAGGTCTATCTATTTATACCTGATGTTGCTTTGGTTGGTTTTTGCCTGGTTGCTGCTGTTTTTTTTGTTTGAGAAGTTGGTTTTTGATATGAATCTGTTGAAGCTCCTTTAGCTCATCTGTCAATGCTTCACAAATCCCTTCCATGGCATTATCCTTCATAGCCTCCAGCTCATCAGCAAGTCTTACAAAAATTGAAGATATGAAATTATCGGTTTAAAATTATTTTTAAAACTAATAAACTTATAATATAAAAAAATGATATTGATTTTGTAAAGTGAAGTGTTAGACAGACACCAAAGGGACAGACCTATATTACAAAGGTATCAACTGGTATTATAGTGACCTGTAGAATTTATATGAATTGTGGTCTCTTCAGGACCCAGCGAACTGTCCGTAATAGATAGATGATATCAAATGAAGCATCATAATTGGCTGACTTATGTCGGGTTTCTTTTACTGCATTTTACCTTGAATGTTTCTTTTGGTCATTTTCATGTATCCATGGAAATTTACCACTTATGTAAATTTTTACTCTGGTAAAATTCAGTCACACAAGACACAATTTCCCATGGGAAAAGGATCATTTACCAAGCTTTATTTCAACAGGGTACCCAATCAGTAATTACCATTCTCCCTAGAGACCCTGACAATAAAATCTAAGAATAAAATGTACAATAACAAACAAGAATTATCCATTACAATAACAAATAAAATTTTCAAATTGCAAGAAGGAACAAGGAGCCCGATGGGCTTCAAAACTGGTTTGTTTGGTCTCAGTTTCCATCCGGTTATTATTTTACAGTTTTATATTAGCATTCCACAATATACAATCTAGAATCTATTAATATGCACAGTGCAGTCCACATTTTCATTTTCATTCCACAGCCCGTTTCAAGCACTCCTTAGGGACGGACTATTTTATTTCAGGTCCATATTTTTTCTCTGATCGGCTCTGTACTGTTAGCAAAAACATAAGTTTAGAACTTTGTATATTTTTTTCGCTTTAAAATCCTTGAAACCACCTACTACAAGGAATCAGGATTGTTTAAACACAGGCATTTTGGAGAATCGGTGATAGGATTTTGAATAAATTAACAATATCAACATGATCGATCAAATAATTAACAGCCGACCATAGCGTGACATAAATTCAAGATGTTTGGAATTTCTACGTGACTCCATGGCGTAATGCTTGAGAATTGTTTACTCAGCAGTTGACTTGCCGGGACGTGTTTTTCGATCTAAACTCAACTGTTTGACAATTGATTTGGTTAGAAAAGTTCAACCTGCTTTCCTTTTACCAGAAATAAAACACATCCTGAAATCACAGCGATTTAATGTTTAACAATTCCGTCGAAATTAGAACGGTAAATATTTCAATTGTAAATTGTCTTTTAGATGACGTCACTGATTTCCGAAAACCGGAAGTAAACTAGGTACGGTGTTGGCCACAGCAAAATTGATTCCCGGGGCAGGTGACACGACAGAAAAAAAAGGGTATTTTAAGAACTGACTCGTCGCAGAGCGACGAGCCAGTTAATAATGGGTAAGAATGAGAATAAAATCTGATCATAGTGACACACTAATATTATTCTTTGCTCTCTTAGCTTTAGCTGAACATGAAGGTCTTGGGTTCATGTAATATTGTAATAAAATGGTCAAACAGTGGATACCCTCTAACATGCATATATGAAGTACTTACTTAATTACCTCTTGAACTCAGGATCATTGTGAGGTTTAAGAGCTACTCTTTGCTTCTCAGCCTGAAGTGTCTGTATCTGATTGGTTGCATTCTGTAGCTGAGTGGTCAAAGCTATCAAGGAATATGTAGTCTCATATTGCTTCTGGTAACAAACTATTATTGGCAAGTCTGGATTACATATTAAAATTTAGAGAATTGCAGTGGCATTTATATAGTTCCTTAAGTTGATAACAGTTATAATAACAACTACATTAAAAACTGTTGAAATTTGCAGCTTGCTAAGAATATGGAAATTATGTCAAAAACAATATGTTGTTCAATATGTTTTTTTTCCCCACTGAATTAAGACATTGAGGTCAAGAACAGTTAGGAAAGGGAAACTTAAACCATCATTTTACATGTCAGGACAAACATAATGAGATAACTAAATTACCAAAGTTTTTGTTTAGAAGAAATTTCCCAGTGCTTGGAAGCTCAAAACAATAACTTCATATTTCTGCATGGAACAATTTACCTGTGTGTTTACACTCCATTTGAATGTTTTTTACTGATAAATCATTTTTTTCCTTCAACAGAGTTGTCATTTGTTCTTGGGTTTGCTCCACTGTTGTCATTTCTAATGAGGAGTCAAGAATTTTAACACTTTTCATGATTACAATTTTTAATAACACGAATAACACTAGAAGTTTTGAAGTTCAGTATTCAACCAACAGTTAGCTTTGTGACTTGTGCGTTCGGCAGTCCTGATTAACTCTGGTTAGTTTGTAATATTCAGTGGTCCATTGTCTGTCTTGTAATACAGTAAAAACCCACGTATAAGAACCTAGATTTTTCCAACTTAGCCTAAATAGGTTCTTATAGAAATGGTATTTAGTGGGATTTTAGGCCACGTAGGTTCTTAATTTGATAGGGGCACTAGCGATCAGCACAGATAACTACTACAGGGCATATGTGATATGGAAAGCCATTGATGCATGACATAGATCCAAGGAAGTTTCAATGTGCTTCAAAAACTGTGACTTCGAAAATGAGAGAGACACATGGAACTGTATTCTTAATACAACTGCATTGTGTAATCCAGTATTGGCGCAGGCATGATATGGTTTTTTATTTTAGTTCATTCTTTGAATCTTACTGACTTAAACCTAGACTAAAATTTTTTTCTGTATTCATCTGTGCCTTCGTTTTTTTAAAATAAGAACCTATTAAATTAAAAATTTTAGGCTTAATAGGTTCTTATGAAAAGGGGGTTTGAAATGAAATTTTTAGCCTAACAGGTTCTTATACGTGGGTTTTTACTGTAGTGAATGGCTGGTTCAAGTTACATTTTGAAATTCAAAGTTTAATATTGTTGCTAAAAGTCGAGTAACAACTGAAGCCTGTAAAAAAGTCATTGAAATTATGGTACATACTATATATATATTGTCTTCTTGTAGGACAGCCGAGTTGTTCTTGTGAGTACATGACGTAACTTTGTCCTCCAGTTGTTAGTTTGTAACGGTGTGAATTTCTTAGTTATAGTGCTTATGTTCAATGACAAATATCCATGTTTTTGAGGGCAAAAAAGTCGCTGAAAAGATATCCGTCAAATATTTGGGATCTACTTCGTTGACTCTTTTAAAAGTCTTGCTATTTGCTCAAAACTGAACGTGCGAATATAAAACTCGAATTCTGAAAACTAAGAGGCCTCGATTACTCTTTCAGAGTTTTAGTAGCCTGTTCCAGGCGTTAAGTTTGTGGCGCGCGAAAGAAAAATCGGACGCAAGAGAAAAAAACGCTCATTTTCGCTGCTCCCCACAATCTAAACGCCTGGAACAGGCAACAGTTTAGTTCCGTGTTTCGAGCAACGCGCGCTTAGTAACGTTGATGGGATCACAAACTACCTCCCTATTTAAAAAAAATTGCTATTTATTTATTTATTTACCTTGTTTCATTCTCTTTTCTTGCCTATTGTGTTCCTCCATCTGTTTAGTGGCTTCTGTCATTCTTTTCTCTTTTCCTCTCCCGCAAAAATCAAATAGAGCCATGAATTTAACAACCTCTTCAGTAAATTCGCCTCTGAATTATTAATATAAAAAAGAAAACGGTGATTACCTCATGCACCTTACGCGTGCCTTTACTTTACCTTACGTGACCTCCTACCTATTAGACTGGAGTAACTTTTTACTGATTAAACCGTGTGATCCCATCTCTTGCATGTGGGTTTAGACTGATTCTGATCGTTAAAAATCATGTGCTAGATTTCTAACGTCTGCGCGCAGCCTAAAACTAATAATGAAAGGTGATGTGAGAAGTTGTAACAGCTCACCTTGTACTACCCTGTTACCTCTTATTTGGATTGGATACAGGACATAGTCAGGCAGAATCTACATCATCTACATCTACATCAGAATCATAACTTATACCACTTACGAGATACTCCAAAAATACTTACCTTCAGAAGAAAACCAGAGAAGAAAACTTACCTTCAGTACAGCTTCTTATCTAGAACTATAAAACAATGGAACAATTTTCCTGCCATGTTGGCTACTTTGTTAGCTGACGCATTAAGAACTTTAAGAACTTGACCGCGACCAGAGCACATAAGCCTCGAAGAGAGGGACTGCTCTCATTTTGGTAAATGTAAATATATCTGTTAAGCGTTAAAATTTTAATTGCGATTTACCGATAATCCTTTATACTGCCGCATCACTGAAACACAAGTGCCGTTGTACTTACTTATCGCACTCACTTGCATCCTTTATTTCTTCCTACAAAGAAAATCAATGGTTGATTGTTGAAATAAAGCCGGAGCTAAAGTTTCTCTGACTTGAGGCTTTCTTGTCTTAAAAAATAACATGCAATGACCTCTTTACTAACAAACTTAAAAAAGAAAATGATTTAGTTTTCACTGTGCCTTAACTGGGAATTTTCTGACCTAATCGACCTAGCGTATAAATTTGTACTACTGCAACGGCGTCTTCGGCTGTGTGACCACCCTTGCAAGTGGTTTAGAACATAAATATACTGAGTTACACGACTCTATCAAAACTAGGATACAATATTTTTTTTGATTCATAATCATGATTAAAAATAAACAAAAACGTTGCTCTGGTTAAAACATTTAGTTGTATAAAATAAAACAGTTTTTAGAGTATATATTTTATACAAATGTTTTAACCAGAGTAACGTTTTTAGAGACTCCCGCAAAAATATTCCTTCCCTGACACACAAGTACTCAAGAGAACTTTGTACCCAAGAATTTGAAACTAGGTAAATCGTAGCACCTTGTAAACATGTTTTTCTTTATAGTGATAAGTAAACTCACTCCGGGCTCACTGGTTCCTGAAGACGTTCTGTCCGAGAATTTTAGTTTTCGAATTTGTTTCTATCCTGATGCGGACTTTTTGGCGCCAAAAAGCTCAATTTATTGCATAGAATTTGATAATTTACCATCTATTTAAAATCAAAAATTGCAATTGAACTGCCGTCGACAAACTTTATGCGCAAAAAATAATAATTGTTGGGGTCCGAAATGTTTTCCTGGAAAGGAACGCGTGCTTCCTAACACCTACAAGAAATTCTCAGCAAAAGTAGTTTTATTTCTACTAGACTAGAGTTAAATAATGCTCGACGAGTCATCTAGAGGTCTGAATCCGCATCAAAACATCTATAGTCGCGAACAGCTTTCGTGTGGAAACATACAGGGCTGTTTCGTTTTCAGCTCAGGAATGGAATTTTCCGTCTACATGCCCCCAGACTTTGGGTAGACTTTGGAAGAGTCTTCCTTATTCTCTTTCAGCCTTGTTATAACTTTTAGTTTGTTAGAAATTTAATAGTTGTTTGAAAGCCAATTAGCGCTATCCAAGATTAAAAGTCAATTATTTCTCCGTTTAAAACTGTTTTCAAAAGGTCATTTATGGCTAGTAGTGAAGACAAGTTAAAGTCAAAACTGAAGGGCAGAAAACTCTGGAAAATTTTCAATTGTAGAGTTGTTTAACTGGATTCAAAATTGACGCTAATCCTGGGTTAGCTTAATCGTGCTTTGAACAACCCGGCTGAAGCCCTTAAGTATATTAAACTTCATGTAAAGCGCCATGGAGGTTTTTTTTTTCGGATATTGTGTGCTATATAGCGAAGCTAAACAAGCTTACCTTTTGATGGAGAAGATTTTTCTTTCTTGCTAACAGCTCTGTTTTCTTTTGAGTTAAAACATCTTCTCGAATTTTAAACCACTTAAGGTTTAGTTCTTCCTCAGCCAAGCGTTGATTTTTAAGAACTAATAATCCTTGTAACGATTTCAGTTCATCCGTTAAGTCTTGATATTTAACTTGGTAATCCTGGATTTCATTATTCACTATCATGACAAAAGAAAGGCTAACTCTTATTAAAGCGTTATAAGCTTATAAGCCAAGCTTTAAGTTTAGAAAAATAAAATTCAACATTTGTGTCTGTGAAACCAAACCTTCACGAAGTTTCGAGAAGCGTTCGCGTATTCTCTCTTCTGACTGTATTATTTGTTCAAATAAGTCGTTAAGAATGCTCATGTTGGAAAATGTCTAGATCTATTAATTGATACCTAATGTAAAACCATTGTAAAACGTCTAAAACCACCTCTCCGTGTTCGGTATCTCGGCAAAAACTAGCAGTTGTGACAGTTGTACTAGTACCAGCAGTATCACTGCACTATTTGCGCGGGAATTCGAGTCGGTTACACCAGGGCGCTCCCTGGTTACACCGGCTGCTAAAACGGTTTAACCACAGCAAACCCATGGGTGGCGGCCGTGGGTTTTAGGCACGAGAACTGATATTTTTGCGTGCTTTTGAAAAAAAGTAAAAGCTCGATTACGTCCCACTTCCATCATAACCCCCCTCTCAATAAGCCCCTCTTCTTGGAGTCGGATTGTGTAATAACAATTCACCCCCCCCCCCCCCCCCCCCCCCATGAGTCATGACTCAAAGTCATGACTCAAAAGTGTTTTGTCAAGACTCAAAAGAGTTTTTTCGCGTTTTAAATGAAGCGTTTTGTCATGTTTTGTCACGACTCAAAAAGAGTTCTGTCATGATTCAAAAGAATGTGGTCACGACTGAAGAGTTTTGTCATGACTCAAAAGAGTTTTGTCATGACTCAAAAGAGTTTTGTCGTGACCCAAAAGAGTTTTGTCATGACTCAAGAGGTTTGTCATGACTCAAAAGAGTTTTGTCACGACTCAAAAGAGTTTTGTCATGACTAAAAATAGTTGTCATAACTCAAACGAGTTTTGTCACGTGAACGACTCAAGAGTGTTTTAAAATTGTCACGGCTCAAGAAGGCAGTTTCCAGTTTGACAGAAGTGGAAAGGGTTTTGTCATAACTCAAACGAGTTTTGTCACAACTCAAAAGAGTTTTGTCTGACGACTGAAAAAACATTTATTACAAGTTTTGATAAAAGTTTTGTTACGAGTGAAAAAGTTTATTTGTTATGACCGAGTTTTCCCATGGATAAAAATAATTGTCATGAATAAAAATAATTGTCATGGATGAAAATGATTTTGTCACGGCAGGTGTGGACCACCATATTTTTTTAGTTTTATGGTGACATTACTGTGCCCTTTTGGTTAAAAGCACCAAATTTGGCACGATTATAGTGTTGGATGAGCTGTCAAGCTATGGACCATCTGGAATTCTTCTGGGGGGGGGGGGGGGGGGGGGGGGGCAAGTTTTCGAGCCAGGGGATGGGGTGGGTACCTTTTCGTATTTGGCATGATCATAGTTATAGTATTTGATGAGCTGATCCATTTCTGCTATGGCTCTATCCAGGACTTTTCAAGGGGGAGCACTCTTTGATGCAGGGAGGAGGGGTGGGTACATTTTGAACTAAATGGGGCTGCTGGATGGAGCCATAGCTCAAATTGATCAGCTCATCAACACTATTGTGCCAAATTTGGTGCTTTGAACCCAATAAGTGTTCAGTAATTTCACCATAAAACTCAAAAAGTACCCACTCCATCCCCCTGGATCCAAAACGTGCCCCCCTGGAAGAATTTAGAATGGGTCCATAGCTGAAATTGATCCACTCATCGAAAACTGTTACTGTGCCAAATTTGGTGCTTTTAACCCATAGTGCACAACACAATTCCACGCATTTTGTGCACCACTGGCACCATATGACTCCACTATGTTTTGTTCCAAACCCCAACAAAAGTAACAAATTATGAAGCTAATTGCACTAGAATATTAATGCAAAATGTGTTTTGTTATTCTCACTATTTAAACATTTTTCCCTTGGGGATTGGGGCATGAATTTTACCATCAAATCTGGCATTTAAGCATAGTGCAATTGAATGCAATTTTGGCCGGGGGGGGGGGGGCAATTTAAATGAGCCAACCATCAAAAAATCATCATCATTAAATTGATTCTTATTTTTAAGGAAAAGAGTGTTTGTTGCTGGTCAGAAAACGTTTTCAACATGGTTCTGGTCCAATGCCAGTGTCACAAATGTATCTGTTGTGACAAACACAGACCCTGTTCTAAGGTCCTCTGATGTATTTAAACCCACAACAGATCCTTAGTATGACATTGGCATATTTTGGTTGTCAGATTTTAACCTGCATAATTTTAAGACCCTAAATGGCCATACCAATTAAAGCAGTCTAAGTTGAAATAGATGATTTTTTGACAAGTGCTAGAGGTCTGGATGGGGTGATCTTAGTTATCAGTTAAATTATTGGCCATTTCTCAACCCTTTTACTCTCAGAGTCTACTATAGAGGCATAGTGTAGTTATGTTCTATTAAACCCCAGAGCCTGTCGACAAAATCCTATGGTAGTGACCATTCAAATGAAACCTCTTTGGTAGTACTTTTGCATGGTACCATTTGTTTTACAAAATGAAATTTGGGATTTTTCTTGAATTTTGATTTTTGATAGGACTTGGGAATTTAAGGGTTAATTTCTATTCTCAACTGACAGTTTAATCTTTAGCCAATTCTCTAGCTATCAGTTAAACCCATCCAGAGCCTCTTTCTGGCCTTTTTTGTACCATTCCTGTCTCTCGCCCTTTCGTTAGTCCTATTCCATTTACTTTCACTTCCCAATAAATCACCCAATATTTAATTATTTCCTGGCAGTTCTTTATATACTGATGATTGAGCCAGTGTGTGTTCCATATTAAAACAAGACAAATATACACATTTTAATGTTTAATTTTCTCTGACTGGTTCACCTTGCAGTGTATTATTTAGTTCATATAAATGGAAGGATTACAAACTATCTTTTACAGATACAGTCAAAAATATATATTTTTCATTTCACTTTCACTACTGTAATCTATAATAATAATAATTTATTAGTTCAACATGTTAACTTGGTTTTTTTTTTTCATTGTCAACTGATTATTGAAGTTCTTTAAAATTATACTCAAATACAGCAGTTCTCCATCCAGGATCATGACAAATCACAAACATTTTAGCAGGCAGATCATTTTTTAAACAGAAATTTCTGCCACGATTCAAATAAGCTTAATATGAATAAAACTATGAACTAATGTACATGTTTTAATTTAAATATACTCTAAAGAAACATCCTTCATAACCAAAAGTATTAACGCTTACAAATATCAAAGCTACAATTAAAGTACAATTAAAACATTTACTTTGCAACTTCTAACCACTGTTATTTTGTAGATCATATTCTAAAAATTCCAAAAAGGTGCTAGGTAGCCTGAGAAATATGCCTCTATCTTGTAATTTGAAAAGCAAAACTTACATATATTTACTTCTAATTAACAGATTATTTTTAAACTTGTTATTACCCTTTTTAAAAAAACTTTCTTCTGTGTGAAAATCCTGATGAAGCATGCTCTCATGTGATTTAAGGAGCTGGCTCATCTTCCCCTTTCATTCAAATAGTCAGCTGCTACCCAATTAACAACAAAATGCATCAAAAGTACATGAAACACTCATGTCCATGAACGTGCATTAATTAAGGCCTTGCAGTGGCCAGGTAAGTTAAATGTTCTACTCCCCTTCCCTTCTTTTCCTACTGAATTTGAAATAAGATTTTCAAAAACCAAACTGTTTAATTTCTATCAAAATTATGTAACATTACCCTACTGACAGAATGGTACAATCAATCATTTCTATAATAATTTTTAGTGGCTCAGTGTGTACTATTATAAATAAGCTAAAATAGCCAACTGACATCTATTATAGCTGACAAAATTGCTTTACAAATATAATGGTCTTGCTTTTAAGTGAAGTTGACTGTGATTTCTAAAGATGTACCACCTCTAACTTTCACATGGTAATATTCCCAGAAGTAATAAAGTTAAAGATGATCACATTTAGGTATTCCACAAGTATGGAATTTTTCAGAGTAACTGCAGACTCTTCTTGCGCAAACAACCCTAGCAGCTGGGAGGCATGAGAGGAGCCTGCATTTCCAAGGTACAAGAAAGCATTTACAAGTAAAGGAGTTGATATGAATTGCATCAATTCTTTGAAAAGGAATTAGATTTTAAAGTCATTGATGCATACCTGGTTTATTAAATGGTTTTGTAATTGGAATTCTGCCAAATAAGCGACAGGTGATTTACGTCAACAGTATCAAATATTTTTAGGGTAAACCGCAGATGCCTTCTCACATGAATGCAGCTGAGAGCAAACAAGAGGTGGCTAGCTTTCTTATTCTCCTGAAGCTATTGGAAAAAGACTTAATTACTGATTACTTAGTACTTAATTACTAACTTAATTACGACTTAATTACTAACTGCACCATTCAAGTATATAGTCTGGGAACTTGCCAGGCATCTGCGTTTTATGGGTTGGTGGGCAGTATACAAGGCATGAAACTGTTACAAAACTATGCTTTTCTCATAAAATATGCTCGTCCAAAATTATAGGAGGATTTGACAAATTTGCATAAAACTTGGCACAGAGCTTGATAAAATATTAGCACAATATTTTTGTGAGCAGTTTTGGAACTTTTAATTCTGGTGTGGCAGTCTTTCCAGCAATGTTCATCTGTAAATATGTTACTTCTTTCCCAACAGAATATTGACAAAGAACTCTTAATGTTTTAGCACTTTATAATCTGTGGTTACCTAAACTGTAAATATTGCCAACTGAGATTTTACAACTTTGTTACAATTACTTAAATATTGTTTGCATATTTGTGTTGCATGTTTGTGTTAAATTCATTAGTTGAGAGAATTATATAAGTTCAAGTCAGCACTTTTTCCAGGATTTTTTTCCTAACCATTTTTTTTTTCATTTTTTATTACACTGCTTATGAAAAACAGATGGGAATCGAGTTATCAGCAACCAAACATTCTCCTAAACTGGTGCAGACATAAGCAACTTGACAAAACTACTGAGTTTTTCCACACTGAAACTTCTTTTCCATACCTTTTCCAAGTTTGGAAAACTAGTATGCATTTTTTAAGATTTCCATAATCTATATGAACAGTGTTAGATTCAAATTTTGCTTTAGTACCTAAGTTTTCCTTGCAGTGTAACATTAGCATTACAAGCTGTAACATTACATACCAGTTGTACAAATAGAATTAATACTTTGCAGTGCATCTTTGCAAGTGAAAATTTGACAGCACCTTGCATTTCATACTCTCAGCCAATCAGAGCTCAGAGAAATTTGGTGCATCTTTATTTTCCAAATTGTAGAAATCTTGCATTGTCAAACTTTGAATAAACCCTGCAAGGAGTCCCCTGATATAATACAGTGGAAACAAAGTTAAACTCACTCAGTTTAAAAAATATTGCTGCATCCAATATTCTTTATTTACATAACTTTAAATAAAAAAAAACATTAGGCATTATCAAAAGGGCAGCAAAGGGGGGAGGGGTACCAATCACGCATCACACTGCATTTTTAGATAAAATCACTCATCACAGAGAACAACTTTAACTAATCACTTTAGAAGACAACTAAAATGGTATGATTTCAATGTGTTGGATGCATTATATTAAAAATTATATTGTATCCAATGTCTTTGAGAAAATTTTTCCTTGTGTAGTGGCTCACTGCTAATGCTGCTATCATCTCGGGCCACATAAATGATACCAGAATTCTAACGCCTCTTGACTCTCTGCTTACCGATTCTGTCTGCATTGTTTCGACAACACTACATGTACAACAATAATCCATGCTTCCTGAGACTGTCAAAAACAAACAAGGGCATAGTCCTTGTTCTATTGTGTCACGATTTTTGGACCTACCACAAAGATCAGAGGTCAAGAAAAAAGCAGAAAATGATGTCAATCATGTGGATTATTTTGGCTCAATCATGTATCACGCTGTTAATTTTGGGTCCATCACGCGTCACGGAAAAACCCTTTGCCACCCTCTTACCAAAATGTTTGTTCTGGGCTCGAAATAGCGCCTGTATCGGGCGCATTTGCGACTAAAGATTTCGCTTTTGCGACTAAAATTTGTCTATTAGTCGCGATTTTGCGACTGTTTTACGGCCTAGCTAATAAAGGAATTATATTCAACAGTCTTGTGTCTCACTTGGTAGTTGTAGTTGGTAGTTGTGTCTCAATTGGTAGTTGTAATTTTATCTGAAACATCCTGCGAAATTCACGTTGAATGTTGCGTGACTCAATCGTCGATTTCATGCTCCATTAACGTGGTTTCCAAGAAGTGTATCATGGGCGCACTTTTTCAGACTTTCTCAGAAATTTCTTGTTTCTCATTTCCGGTTCCGGTAGTAATAGTTCTTTTTTTTTTTGCGACTAAAATTTTCAAACTTACGACTAAATTTTAGGAATTACTCGCAAATTGCGATTGAGAATTTTTTTTAATTTCGAGCCCTGTTGTTACATCTAAGGTGTGCAGCTATAAAGTGATTTCATAGTAACTTGTACTAAATGGTTAACCACAAGCCATCCCTACCTTAATGAAACTTAAATTACTTACCAGACCTTGAGCAAAGCACATCTGCAATTCATGGATTAAATTTGAATGTTTGTTACACCTGTGTAAATTTGGAGTTGTTGGCACCAAGTTCACTATGTGACTCTTATTTGCGTTTTTTTTCAAGTTCATTTTAGTGGGTTTACACTGTAATACCAAGGGACTTGCATCACTTTATAATTTTAAGTAGGTTGCATCCATGGTTTTGACAAGCAATGCAAATGGCATGATAGATGAAGCTTGCCTTGTCACCCAATAAATAGTGTCCATTTTGAAATAAGGATCAATTTCTTCTGTTGATCCTGGTTTGCGCATCATTTGATAGGAGTAAGGCTCAATGTATGCTTGTAGTACAACTTGGCCAGCCTTGCTGTCACCACTCTCACTATCGTTGTACTTCAATTTAGAAGCATCCAAATCAGCACAAATAATTGAAGGTGTCAACTTGATGAGAGGTTTAGATCCTTCTTGACTCAAGTCATTTGACCGGTTTTCAGTAAATTTGGACTCTAGCATTTCTGTTACCTTTTCTGGATTCAAGGACAAAAATGCCAAGTTCCATGTTGATACATCACATTCGGAGTCACTGCAGACAGGTGCAAGTTGAAAGCGGCACCATCCAGTTGGTAGGGAGTACATTTGAGGTGGATCACCACTCTTACACAGTGGGGTATCAACATCAACACAGCACTCTTCACAGTAACACGGATTCAGTGCATCAACCGCAAAATATCGTGAAGGGATGTTTAAATGAGTAAGGAACCGAACACAGCTTTCTTGATAATCACATGTAGGTTTAAATGTTTCGCTGGAAACACTGTATTGTTTAGTTGGTGAGCTGATGGTATTTAATTTCTTCCGGGGTTCTTTCTTTTCTTTAGATGGCAACTTTTTAGTACACTCTTCGCCCACATGCTTCATACAACGACCATGTACATCAAGGTCACATCCCTCACACTTCATCCCTTGATCTCTAATTCCCCACAAGAATCGTCCACAAAATGCACACCATTTAAAATGTTTGTAGCTATGGGGCTTAAATATGTGGGGATACGAGTTTGGCTTTTTTTTCTCTTCCTTTGGCACTTGTCCACCGACATTATGCACCATGCGAAACATGCTCAGCACATCCACAACAAGATCAGTAATCGATGTGTAATATTTGGATTTCTTTTCATCAGTAAAATATCTTTCATTTTCATATTTTAACCTGTAATGTAAAATGTGACCATCGTAGCTTAATGACAGGCTATAATCACCTGGAGAACTATTACTTTCTCTTACTAAGTATCGCCCGTTGACTGGGCCATTTGCCGAGAGTAATTCCTCAGCTTTCTCCCGTGGAATTCGGCCATGAAATTCTTCGTGAAAGAAAGGAGGCCTTGAAGGCAAGTTTGTCATGCACGCTAGGCGAATTGGCTCTGGAGCAGCATTCTGTTGTAACGCATACAGCATATCACTTTGCCATCCTTTACTCTCCTGATCGCTGACTTTCTCGATATCGGCGTAGGGATTAGCACGTTCCATTTCTTCTGATGACTGTTTGCGATTCGGTGGCTTGTTTGACATCATGAACTCAGAAGTAGGACATATGATTTAAACTGTTCAGCACTAGGCTACTCTGGTTCTCTTCCAAGAACCAAAACACGTCTAGATTCGCTTGTCTGGTGATGCAACTTCTCTTTAAAAAAATAACAAAAAGAATCCTTAGTCATATGATATTATTGGCTAACTTTGAAATCGAAGAAGCAATGAATCCAGTCAGTCTTTGTGAGGCTTCACCACTGTTCTGCGACCAATCAAGACTGCGACTCAAGTTACTCTTCCCTCGCTTATTGCAGCGTCACTGAGATGTTAGAAAATTGTTCACGTTCTCTTATTAAACGTAATGATCACCACACTTCCGCAATTTCCTAGTACAATAAAGCACACTACGTGCATATCTTCGACATTTTGCAGAGAGGAACAGAACTTGGGGCGGCAACGTCACATATAAATAGCCAATCAGCATACGATCCACGAATCGAAAACCACGCGAGGACCACACGCAATCCGGAAAGGACAAGGTTCCTCTTGGACCTCTACAACCTAAGACAAAATTAGTTGGGAAGGCTTGTAAAACGCTAAAAAAAGAAAATACCTTTGGATTTCAGCTCAATTAAAGGCGCGCGCAACGCTTTTTATAGCCCCATCTCCCTAAAATCCAATGTTGAAGACGTCTATACAAAAGACAGCGGAAGTTAATTATTTGCGTTAACAGCAACTTTGAAAGAGGGTGGATAAATAAGGGGGGGGGGGGGGGGGGGGGTGAAGAAAACAAGGAACCTTCCCAACATTTTTGTCTTTGGTTGTAGCTCCGATGGTGGATTTCTACTGTCATATGCAAGGACTCAACTGGCTTTGCGTGCAACGACTTTTGAAAAGTTGAGCGCAGTTCAACTTTTTGCGTATAGTCGAGCCGTCTTTCCCGTGTGGTCCTCGCGTGGTCTGCGATTCGTGGATCGTTATTTTGAGGTGGAGGGCTCACGCAACTTGGGGAAGGGTCACTGAACAAATTTATGCACGCATAAAAGATTCTTCATCGTACAAAGATTGTCTGTGTATAAATAACACAAATGTGATCTTTGAACAGCAACAATCGGATAAACGTTTATCAAACTGGACAGACAACAAAAATTTGTGAGAGGAACCAGTAACAAAATCTGATTCGAAGCATAGATCAACTAAACTGCAGATACCGTGAACAATCTATAGCGGCACATTGGATCAAATACAAACAGTGATAAGCAACAGACCACTGCAAGGACCGATCAAACAATGTGGAAAGGCATTCTCTCGAAATGGCACTACGGTCGGCCAAACCTGACATGATCAGCGCTCAAAACTAGAAAGCAGACACAGACAGCTGTTTCGGGCTTGTAATGGTTTGGCCATTCCTTGTTTCTCTCCCTATGGCGCTGACATGTATCGGTTGTTAGGATGAATCGCCCTTTGGCCATTTGCCACAGTTGTTTGTGGCGTGACCGTTATGCGATTTACCCTATCACAGCTCTTTCTGGAATGATTAGCGACATATACGAGAAAGGTGAAGTTGCGATTCTCATTATGTTCTAGCTATGGCACACTGACGAGGGCATAACAAGCCCGAAACAGCTGTCTGTGTCTGCTTTCTAGTTTTGAGCGCTGATCATGTCAGGTTTGGCCGACCGTAGTGCCATTTCGAGAGAATGCCTTTCCACATTGTTGATACGCTACTTTATTTTGCCAGTAAGTCAGTTGCAACAATCGAGAATAATTTAACCTTAGATCTAAGTAATGTCATATATTGGCTGCGCGCTAATTTTTTGTCTTTGAATATTGACAAAACTAAAATGATGTTGATAGGTACACACCAACGACTTGCTCCCGTCAGTAACTTCACTGTTCAGGCTAATGACCATAATCTTGAATGGGTAGAGAAGTTTAAATACCTAGGTGTCATATTAGAACAAAATCTTTCTTGGAGAGAGCATATTGAGTATATAGGCAAAAAGATTTCATCGCGTCTAGGCATGCTACGCAGGGCACGCAAAGTTCTACCTAAACATGCATGTATTACACTTTATTGTGCAATGGTCCTACCATTATTTGATTATTGATGTAGTGTTTGGGACAGTTGTGGCCTGGGCAACAAAGCTTACTTGGACAAGCTCCATCGGCGAGCTGCCAGTATCATCGAAGGCAGAACTGTTGAGTACGCTGAGTTGCCCAATGTCTTCAGCTGGCCTAACTTGCAGAAGCGATGAGACTACTTGAAGTCGATCCTAGTCTTTAAATCAATTCATGGTTTGGCCCCTGAATACCTAATTGGCGAATTCAAACAAGCCAGGGAAATTCATAACTATCGCACTAGGCACCGATACCTGTTGCGCATTCCACTAGCCAAAACCACCAAGTATCAAGGCAGCTTCCGCATAAATGGAGCGCACACTTTCAACCAACTTCCTATAAGTATAAGGAATAGTTTAAATATCGAAGAGTTTAAGGCCAAGGCCAAGCGCCATTTCAAACGCTAGAAAGATCACAGCGCACAATATCAATTGAGATGTATTGTAATTGTATTGTATTATATATGTAATCTGTAACGTCGTGTTTATTTACTTTACCTTGTAATATTTATGTTATACAGGACTCTAATCAAACTAGCCAACGCTAATTAGATGTTCCTGTTAAAATATTGAATTAAAATAAAAAAAAACATTGTTTGATCGGTCTTGGCAAATAGTATCGAAAATTTCCAGCTTACAGTCGACTGTAAAGGCGCTTTTTGTGGGCTAGCATTAGTCGTACGGACTAATGGTGTTCGAAATTACGAACAAAGTTTCACCAGATGTCGGGCGCAGGATAAGTATTGCATGGAAGTAGTTTTTAATCACGAGCATTATTGCATCAGACCTTATGATTTTGCAATAGCTTGTGATATATCTTGCCTTATTTGTCCAGTTATTATATTATTTTACGTGACCGGTATTTTACTTAAGTTAGGGGAATTAACCGGGGAATTAACTCAGCTGCAGGCTACTGTACCGGCACGGGGAGCTCGGAGCAACTCGCTATGGAAGGTACCGCCGGAACCTGGGATCTTCCTACTTCAATAACTTCACTCTTTTCTCTCAGCAGCTCAACAACAACCCTTTATTCTGTAATATCATTTTACATTTTATGGACACTCGTCCAGGAAATTACCTCAGCAGGTTACATAATACTTATACGAGCTCTAACACAATGTATGGTGCGAAGTAGGGTAGCTAGAACCAATAGACATAGCATGTGACTCAGCAAAGCTTAAGTAATAATTTAGGGAGCGTCAGTTAGCTCTATTGGTTAACAGCAAAAATAGTTAATAAGCTAGGAATAGCGGCAGATTTGGAAGCCGTGAAAAGTTAAGCCAAGCTTAAAATAACAAGTGGCTTTAGCGCTTATCTAACCCGGTTATCTAATAACGTTAGTAGCCTTTAATTTAGGAGGCGACTAAAAGAACAGGTAAAGGCAGGTGGAAGTGTTTCCCGCGAAACCTTAGCGTTATTTCTTACTGGCTCTGCCGCTTAACAACATAAAACCTAAAATATATACCTCAACTAAGGTCAACTAAAATATATTGATATTAGCGAATATAACAAGGATTGTCCCGTAACATTACTTACGGCCGATGGTGAACTTTGCTACATTCATCGTCTTTATACGCACAACGTTGAGGTACAATTTCTGTTCTTTCAGCTATGAGTGAGCAATACACAGGTAAGATAGTTTTAATATCCATAAATGTTATTAGTGACCCTATTAAGCTCATTGACTATACTTTTCAGTCGTTGAAGCTAATTCGCAGCGAATTACATAGTCATAAGCTTACGGTATTCAGAGTATAAGCTTTTATAATTACGGATTTCTGTAAACGATTTTACTCGAGCTCTGTGCGAATTTTCACAACCGAATTAGGTGAATTTGGTAGAATTTTCACCATAATCGTTTTGTAATATTTTACTATCCTACTGTTTAGACAAGAAGCTAGTCTTCAACGTTTTTCATTGTTTGAATTAAACTCTTAATAGTTCAGAAGCTATTGATATTATATATTTTGCTATACTTCCTACGCTTGCTACACTTGCTACGTTTGCTACACTTGCTGCACTTGCTACGCTTGCTACACTTGCTACACTTGCTTCGCTTGCTACGCTTGCTACGTTTGCTCGCTACACTTGCTACGCTTGCTAAGCTTGCTACACTTGCTACGCTTACTACACTTACTACGCTTGCTACGCTTGCTACACTTGCTACGTTTGCTACACTTACTACGCTTGCTACGTTTGCTACACTTGCTACGCTTGCGATATTTGCTACGCTTGCAACACTTCAATGATACGCTTCTACGCTTGCTACGTTTGCTACACTTGCTAAACTTGCTACACTTGCTACGCTTGCTACACTTGCTATATTTGCTTCGCTTGCTACACTTGCTACGCTTGCTACACTTGCTACGTTTGCTCGCTACACTTGCTAAGCTTGCTACACTTGCCACGCTTGCTACACTTGCTACGCTTGCTACACTTGCTACGTTTGCTACACTTACTATGCTTGCTACGTTTGCTACACTTGCTACGCTTGCTATACTTGCTACGCTTGCTACGCTTCAATGATACGCTTGCAACGCTTGCTATACGTTTGCTACACTTGCTACTCTTGCTATGCTGGCTACGCTTGCTACACTTGCTACACTTGCTACGCTTGCTATGCTGGCTACGCTTGCTATGCCGCCTGGCTACGCTTGCTACACTTGCTACGCTTGCTCTTCGCTTCCCTTTCCGCACTTTATCGATACACGTGGGTTGGAATTGATCGGCTCTTGCTACGCTCCCTGGACTTAATAATAATAATGATAATAATAATAATAAAAATAATAATAATAATAATAATAATACTTTATTCAAATACAGAAAAACGGTATTTAAAAAGGAGGACCCTGAGGTTACCCCTATTTTAGGTCCCCTAACTAACTAACTAACTAACTAACTAAATTAATAAACTACAAAAATATATAATACAGATGGTTAACAATGCTTGTAGAAAATATAAAATCTAAAATTTTGAATACGAACATCAGGCACTGAAGCAGCAGAGAAATATAATTTATAAATATGTAATCAGTTGATGTTCATCCACTTTTTTAAACTCATTTTAAATCTACTGATGTCGATATCATTACCAAATAGATGATTTGGTAAATTGTTCCAGTCTTTGATAATTCTTACAAAGAAGGAGTACTTCAAGGAATTAACTCTTGCTGATCTTATACGGATGGTTAGCTCTAGTGCTTTTACTTTTACAACACTCGAAATGATCATTAAAGTCTAGGCCATTCAATCCGAACACTGTTTTATAACATTCTACTAGGGACAGATATCAGTGAGATATTCTCTTCGATGTTGAAGTGTGTTCCAGTTTAGCAATTTGCATCGTTCTTCGTATGACATCTCACGGGGTTTTTGACCAAGAGCAATTCTCGATGCCCTTCGTTGTACCTTTTCGATAGCTAATTTATCTTTAACTAGGTGAGGTGACCATACTGGACATGCATATTCTAGGATCGGTCTCACCAATGACTTATAAAGCATGGAGAAAATTTCTTTGTTGTTATTGCCAACTGTACGCTTTAGTATATATATATATATATATATATATATATATATATATATATATATATATATATATATACGCTTTATATTCTGAGAGTCTAAGTTCTCTCTACATTCGCTGTGCTAAACAATGACCTACTATTGTCGGTCAACATATATTATAAAAGTACAGAGGTTTCGCTAGGCAGACGCCTCTATCACACACTTTGCACATTCTCGACTAGCGACATCCTCTTTATATTTTTAACAACGTTTAACGGCGGTTTTTTTTTTGGCGCGCGCGATAAGCCGCGAAACTCGCGGATTCGCCGCTCGCGAATTATCGCGCGCGCCAACAAAAAACCGCCAGCTACGCAGGCTAACGCTCACTGGACTGATTCTGAGAGTCAAAGTTCTCTCTACACTCGCTGTGCTAAACAGTGACTTACTATTGCTACGCTTGATACACTTGTTACACTTGCTACGTTTGCTATACTTTCTACGCTTGCTACACTTGCTACGTTTGCTACACTTGCTAAACTTGCTGCACTTGCTACGCTTGCTACACTTGCTACATTTGCTTCGCTTGCTACACTTGCTACGCTTGCTACACTTGCTACGCTTGCTAAGCTTGCTACACTTGCTACGCTTGCTACGCTTGCTACACTTGCTAAGTTTGCTCGCTACACTTGCTACGCTTGCTAAGCTTGCTACACTTGCTACGCTTGCTACACTTGCTACGCTTGCTACACTTGCTACGCTTGCTACACTTGCTACGCTTGCTACACTTGCTACGTTTGCTACACTTACTACGCTTGTTACGCTTGCTACACTAGCTACGTCTGCTACACTTGCTACGCTTGCTATACTTGCTACGCTTGCTTCACTTCAATGATACGCTTGCTACGATTGCTACGTTTGCTACACTTGCTACTCTTGCTCAACCTCGTTCCCAAGGCTTTTCCCTTCGAGAGAAAAGCCCTGGGAACGAGGTTGACTCTTGCTATGCTGGCTACGCTTGCTACACTTGCTATGCTGGCTACGCTTGCTATGCTGGCTACGCTTGCTACGCTTGCTCTACGCTTCCCTTTCCGCACTTTATCGATACACGTGGGTTGGAATTGATCGGCTCTTGCTACGCTCCCTGGACTTATTCTGAGAGTCTAAGTTCTACGTCGGATAATTTTTATATCAAGTACTCGCGCACGAACCAGCCGAGTAATTCTATTGCAATTTTTGGAGCAAAAGTATGGAATTGCCTTCCGCTTGAAATACGTAGACTCCCGAGAACTGCTTTTAAACAAAAAATTCGTGATCTCGGGCCTCTTTGGAATTTTCGACGCCGAAGACAGTTATGATCAGTTATACGAGAATTTAGTTTTATCGACTGAGTAGATAAGGTAAATTGACCACCGTAAAAAGATTCAAATAGCTGACGTTTCGAGCGCTAGCCCTTCGTCGGAGCGAATCAAGGAATTGTGGGTAGTGTGTGGTTTTATATAGTAAGCGGTGGAGCTACGCTATTGGTGGAAATTTGGTGACGTGAAAAACAAATGTAGATTAGTTGAATGAAAAGCGTTCGTTGATTCCGTGGGGTTTGAGAGTGCCGATTTGAAAGATGATTTTTTGTTCTAGGTTTTTACGGCTTTCTGTGTTACCCTGGCGTAGGGAAAGGCCGCAGATTGTCATGTGTTGTTTAGAATGGTTAGTAAGATTAAAATGGCGCGCGACTGGTTTGGATGCGTCTTTGTCATTTTTTTCAACGTCTCGGAGATGTTCACGAAAACGGTCGCCCAGTCTCCTCCCTGTTTCGCCAATGTATATCTTTTTGCAAAAAGTACATGTTATGCAGTAGATAACATTTACGGAGGTGCATGTAAAACGATCAGTGATTTTAATAGATCGTTTGGGTCCTGTTATTTTGTCCGCGTTGTGAATGAAAGGACAAGTGTTACATCGTGTGCGTGTGCATTTGAAAGTTCCCGGTACATCGTCAGATTTCAGTGCGCTCGTAACTAGAAAGTTGCCTATGTTTTTGTCACGTTTGAATGAAATTAGTGGGGGTTGTGAAAAAATTCTGCCAGTTTCGGGGTCGTTTTGGAGTAATTTGAAATTTTTTAAAATGATGCTTTTGACTGTGTTGTTGTGTGGGTGGAAAGTGAGGGTGAATGGAATTCTCTCGTTCTCTTCCATCTGTGGCATTTGTAGTGCTGATTGTCTGTCGATCTGTTGTGCACGTTGTTGGCCCGTATTAACAACAGAGTCAGGGTACCCACGTTTCTTGAAAAACTGGCACATTTCTTCTGATTTGTTGGAAAAATCAGAGTCATCACTACATAGACGTCGAAGTCTGAGAAATTGAGAATACGGAATGGCGTTTTTAACGTGCGATGGATGTGAGGATGAATGTAACAGATAACTGTGGGAATCTGTAGGTTTGTAGTGCACACTTGTGGATAAACTGTTACCGTTGATTGAAATATTAATGTCAACGGTAACAGTTTATCCACAAGTGTGCACTACAAACCTACAGATTCCCACAGTTATCTGTTACATTCATCCTCACATCCATCGCACGTTAAAAACGCCATTCCGTATTCTCAATTTCTCAGACTTCGACGTCTATGTAGTGATGACTCTGATTTTTCCAACAAATCAGAAGAAATGTGCCAGTTTTTCAAGAAACGTGGGTACCCTGACTCTGTTGTTAATACGGGCCAACAACGTGCACAACAGATCGACAGACAATCAGCACTACAAATGCCACAGATGGAAGAGAACGAGAGAATTCCATTCACCCTCACTTTCCACCCACACAACAACACAGTCAAAAGCATCATTTTAAAAAATTTCAAATTACTCCAAAACGACCCCGAAACTGGCAGAATTTTTTCACAACCCCCACTAATTTCATTCAAACGTGACAAAAACATAGGCAACTTTCTAGTTACGAGCGCACTGAAATCTGACGATGTACCGGGAACTTTCAAATGCACACGCACACGATGTAACACTTGTCCTTTCATTCACAACGCGGACAAAATAACAGGACCCAAACGATCTATTAAAATCACTGATCGTTTTACATGCACCTCCGTAAATGTTATCTACTGCATAACATGTACTTTTTGCAAAAAGATATACATTGGCGAAACAGGGAGGAGACTGGGCGACCGTTTTCGTGAACATCTCCGAGACGTTGAAAAAAATGACAAAGACGCATCCAAACCAGTCGCGCGCCATTTTAATCTTACTAACCATTCTAAACAACACATGACAATCTGCGGCCTTTCCCTACACCAGGGTAACACAGAAAGCCGTAAAAACCTAGAACAAAAAATCATCTTTCAAATCGGCACTCTCAAACCCCACGGAATCAACGAACGCTTTTCATTCAACTAATCTACATTTGTTTTTCACGTCACCAAATTTCCACCAATAGCGTAGCTCCACCGCTTACTATATAAAACCACACACTACCCACAATTCCTTGATTCGCTCCGACGAAGGGCTAGCGCTCGAAACGTCAGCTATTTGAATCTTTTTACGGTGGTCAATTTACCTTATCGACTCAGTCGATAAAACTAAATTCTCGTGTTTCATCCCCCCACCGACGCAGCACCACAGTTTCTCTAGAAACTAACCCCATTCATTTATGATCAGTTATGTTGACTCGCCCACTCTGTTAAATAAAATAGTGAAGCAGTAGCTATAACTGAAATCTACAATATTAAGTAAACCATAATATATATAATAAGTTTTTTTTTCCTTTTCACTCATATTATTAGGAGCTAATGTTAATTTCAGTCATATTACTAAGAGCTAATGAACCAGTTGAAAGTAATTTTTGCTTAACCTTTATAGGTGCTTATAAGCCGATGTAATGTAACTTATGGTGAATCCAATCTTTTGTGATGAGATTTTTTGCGTAATTATGACTTTGGAGTTTTGGCCACAATGTTGGTGTAACAAAGTAGTACACCAAGATGACCGCTCCATACATTTTCACTAAAAATGTCTAAGACTCGTTCGCCTACAACTCTTGAACGAAATGATCTCGCGCTTAAAAATTTGGCCCAGATGTGTTCTTTTAAACTCTCTACAATTCTATGAACATTTTGGAATTGAAATCCGTTTATTAATGCTTCTGAATTTTGATATGATATGATATGACGTAGGTGCAAGCCAAGAATAGCTAGAACACCTCCCTCCCGACGTCTCTATTAAAGGTCTAATAATATACATGAAAAAATTACTCGATTCTGATTGGCTAAGAGCAGTGCAGTTCAAGTGTAACACCAGTGCAAAACGTGTAACACTGGTGCAAAAAGTGTAACACCAGTGCAAATTACAAATCGAAAAAAGCAAATTTTTTTTAAAATTTTTGCAAAAAAAAAATTTTTTTTCAAACAAAATTGGATGCAAATTTTTTGAAAAACTCACTCGTGCAAATTAATCCCAAATTGAACTTGAAACCGTATGATTACCTATACAAATGAACCAAAAATTTGACATTTTAGTCCAATATTAATGCAATATCTTTAATGAGTACCAAATAAACATATTCTGAAGTTTGAAACTAATTTGACTTGGCATCGCAGAGATATTGGAAGTTGCAAAATGCGACGTTTTGGCCTTCATAATCGTAGAGCGATCGGGAAAATTGTCGGAAAGTGACGTCACTATTGACCACCTCAAAACAGTCAAGGATGAGCGAAAACAATGCATGCCTGCACGTGCGTTTTATATTTTAGTACATTTCCTTGCCGTTCCCTGCAAAACAACAACGTCAAATGATCAAATTATAGGTTTTTGTGGAGAACGTGAACTCACAACGGTTAATTTTCTTTTCTCTATTTGCCGGAAATTTAAAGCCGTCACTATGAATTCAACAGTTTACCTTCACAGAAATTACCGCGTAAGTGGAGATGATTGACAGAAAGGAAAAGTTAACCTGCACTAAACTACCTAGCGAGGTGGATTGAAGAAACTTAACTACGTTAAAAAAATCTATTGTATAAACAGATGAAGTTTCTCGAATCAAAACGCCCAGCCAAAACGCAGGTTCGAGCTCCTCGGCCATTTCAATGCGAAAACAGTGGAAATCTCTAAGTTTAAAGAAAAAACACAAGCTTGAATACTCAGTATTCGCCAGGAGAGAGGACACTGGGAATGAGGTTGGCTCACCAATAGTGACGTCACAATCCTTACCAATCCTACCACTTGTAGTGCGCGGCCATTTCAGAAACGTTTTCATGAAGCCTTCGGAAATCTTCGTAGTTTTAGCTATGTAACTTCCTTAAAGGCTCAGGAAGAAAAATGTTTTTGTAAGTTTGCTTTATTATGGTTTCTTTTAACGTTTAAATGGATAAAGAAAAAATTTCAAATTTTTGGTTCATTTGACCTTTAAGGCGGGGGTACACATGAATTTGAATGAAATTTGAAGGGATAGAAGAAAAAAAATGATCAGTTTTGGAACACCAACAGACGGTTGATACCCAAGCAAGAGTACCCCAGGTTGCTATGTGGACTAACTTGGTTTCCGTCTATTAATTATTAACTATTTCTCTAAATTTTACAAATCCTTTGAGAAAAACTTTTTCCTCCCAAACACACCCAAAAAATCACTCAAAAATTTACAAAACACCCCATAACATAGTTTCATGAAATGAGCAGAGAGTTTTTGGATTGCTTGAAACGTGAACGAGATATTTCCATTAAAGTCATGTCAAGTGGCTGAAAATTGGCGTTCTCCCAGGGTTGTTTTCCTTATGGATCTTAGGTAGGAGGTAGAATCTCGAGGTTCTTGGAGTTAGGACAGCTAGATATTTTGCTGACTGTGGTAATTGGCCAGAACTGATCGTATCATTGACCGTTGACTTAACGACTCGTTGATAAGCCTTAATTGGATCGCTTTCGAGGCGTTGGTAATATCTGCCGTCCGAAAATTGACGTTTAGCTTCAGCGATAGACAAAGGACGCGACCATACAACAACCCGCACCACCTTTGTCAGCAGGTTTGATGACAATATCCATTCGTTTGGTGAGTTGAAGTAAGGCCGCTCTCTCTGTAGATGGAAGATTGTTGTAAACAGTTTTCGCTTCAAAATCAATAGCGTTGATTGCACGTCGGCAACGGTCAATATGGTGATCTACAGCTAAAAATTCGCCTTCGGTGGAGTCCAGGTCGACTCCTTAGGGTTGAATTTGACGAAGGGGTCTTCTGTATCAGGAGAAGGCTGGGAATCACTTTCATTGGTCTTGCCGTCAAAATGAGCACGTAAGCGACGGTAAAGGCTTTCACAATCAGCTTTAGTCTGATATTCATCTATACCCTTCTGGTAGACCAAGCCCGGGGGAGGTACTCTGTATATTTTTGGGTGGGGGTGTGCTGCTGGGACTCTGAAACCCTTAACCTATACCAGACCATGTTCAGCTGATTTTGCAATCCTATACTAGACTAGACACCGAAAACCCTAACCTGCGATCAGGCGCTCTTTTTTTTTCGGAGCGGGAGAGCTTCTTCCCTCCCCGCTCTCCGCCGACTTTCCCTCCGAAAAAAAAAGCGCCTGATCGCAGGTTACGAAAATCCCTACCCTATCCCAGACTTGCTTTTTTTAGAACTGTATCAATAGACAGTCAAATATACGGTAATTAAAACAATATCTTACAACGTCACATTTTCTTTCTCAATTCCTATTCAATTCCTATTCTTGACTTAATTCTTCATACCACTGATCAATTTTCAGGCAAATGATACTCTATTCTAGACCAAACCTCTCTGGTTTCTATGCCCTATCCCAGACTAAACTGCTTGAAAACCTTTCAGTCAACTCTCTCTTTACGGACACCTCTTTAAGACGGACACCTGGTGTTGGTCCCTGCCGTTTTCAGTCAGTCATTTTACTGCAACAAAACTCTCTATAAGACGGACACCTCTCTAAGACGGACAACGGACAATTTGAAACGGAAATGTAGGTGCTGAATATGAACAAACGAGTCCACTTTTCTAATATTATTGTTGTTCCAGTTTCAGTAGGTTTTGCTTAAGTGAACGACTTTAAACAGACGTGTATTCATTGCACATAGGTCAATTCAGCTTGATTATCTCAGATTTACTGATGTCACGTTGCCTCGACTCTCCATAAGCCGAACACCACTTTAAGACGGACAGTTGGGGCCGGTCCCGACGATGTCCGTCTTAGAGAGAGTTGACTGTACCCTTCACAGCGGTACATACCCGTATAGCTTATACATGAGAGTACAGAGTACCCCCCCCCCCCGGGAGACCAAGCACCTCAAGTAACCTCAAGTAACTAGTAACTCAAGTACGCCAAGTAACTCAAGTAGACCAAGTAGCTCAAGCAAGCCAACCAACTCAAGTACGCCAAACAACTCAAGTGCGCAAATCACCTGGAGTATGCAAAGCACCTAAAGTAAGCCAAGTAACTCAAGTAGGTGAAGTATTTCAAGTAGGCCAAGCAACTCAAGTACACAACTCTAGTAGACCAACCTGAGACCAAGTAACTCAAGTAAGCCAAGCAACTCAAGAACGCAAAGCAACTCAAGTAAGCCAAGCACCTCAAGTAAGCCCCTGTCAAGTAAGCCAAGTAACTCAAGTAGGCGAAGTAACTCAAGTAGGCCAAGCAACTCAAGTAGTAAAGTACGCCAAGTAACTTATGTAAGCCAAGAAAGAAAGTGCAGCACAATAATAAGCACTTAATGACTGGTTCCTCGGGAAACAGTGAATTTTGTTTCCCGAGAATCTCGATGTTTCCCGAGAGGAAGTCGAGGGAAACATTGAGATTCAAGGGAAACAAAATTCACTGTTTCCCGAGGGATCAGTCATCAAGTAATTTGTTATACAAAACAACACAACACAGTTTGAAAAACGTGCCGATCACTCGAGGTAAACATCAATCGCATCATAATCATTAGGACAATTGGCGGGAAACTTAACAAATTGACGTCAGTTTTTTATGTGTCTGTCCTCTTAATGAGGATCCAGTGGAATGGAGTGACAATGTTATAACGAATTTTTATCATCAATAAGAGGACAGACGCATAAAAAACTGACGTCAATTTGTTTTTTACAATAACAACAACGCCAAAAAAAAAATCGTAAAAGACCGGATGAAATGAAAAGTGAACGCAAGGTAAACATGACAAATTGCTGAGTTTTATTCAAATAGGCCATTTGCACGATGACGTCATTTGACAACAACTACCCGAATCCTTCAGTTTTTTGTTCTGTATTGCAAATTAGGGCTATTGTTATTTAAACCGCACTGGGATTACAAAATTTAAATAAGAAAGGAAAAACGAAATGAATTCTGGTAGTTGTAGTCAAATGACGTCATCGTGCAAACGCAATCATTGTCAATAAGTTTTCTCATTGGCTAACCGATAACAATAAAGAAATTTCATTGGCTAAAAAATTGACAGGATGACATCTTGTATAAATTAAAATTTTATGTGTCTGTACTATTGATGATAAAAATTGACCAATCAGCATGCGAGAATAACTTCAGTTATAGAGTGTTTTTACTGAATCAAAATTCAGAAGTAGTTTTCGGTTTTAAAATGTTTATGGAATTGTAGGGAGTTTAAAACTACACATCTGGGCCAAATTTTGATGCGCAAGAGCATTTCATTCAAGAGTTATAGGCGAATATAGACATTTTTAGAAAAATCTCATCACAAAATATTGTTTTCACTATAAGAGGCATAAAATCGGCTTATAGGCATTTTTATTTCATTAATAAGTTTCAACTAGTTCGATTTTGTTTCTTTTCACGGCTTATCTGAAATAGCGTGACGAATTGCGTGATACATTTACAACCTTTATAAATCGAAAACGAAACATCGTTAAAACCTGAAACTTTTTGTGATAGATTATAACACTGGGCCCGGTTGTTCAAAAGGTGGATAACGCTATCCACCGGATAAATCACTATCCAGCGGATAACACAATGGATTTTGTTAATACTTTTCCACTGGATAGTGAGGGGGACATTGGGGTTCGCGGTATCGCGGTATAGGTGGTTTGCAACCAATCTCTAGAGACATAGATAACAATAGTGAAACGAACAAATGCTGGTGGACGAACAAAAGGAGCTAATGAGAGAACTATTGTTTATGTCCACCAGCATGGCGGCGATGACGTAACATGAAAACCACCTATTGGTCCATTTTTCGTGCGGTATTTCGGTAAACTTTATTTTTGAACGCGGTATTTCGGTATTGTCTGAGACTGCAGTATGCGGTATTTGATTATTTCGGACTGCGGTATTCGGTGAAACACCTTTTTTTTTGCGCGGTATTTCGGTATTTGACCAATCTCGTACCCAGAGTCCTCAGGCTTCTTGGTCAGCGGGGCCGTCGCGAGGAGAGACTCTGGGATAATGGAATAAATTTAAATTTTTTCATTGGCTGTTTACAATAACAATGAAAGTACGGAAGTCGAATGAACCGGAAGCCTTGGAAACATTTCTACTTTTCTGATTGGTTCTGGTTAACAGCGGAAGTCAACTGAAACGGAACAAGATTTAGGCATTTTTATGTCATCTCATACACTGCAAGGAGCTTCCATGGATCATTTTGGCCGCTGCTGTGGAAAATTGATTGAAAAAAAGGACAAATTCTATCCCTAAGCTGTTTTGTGAAAAAGCCACAAGCGAAGGATACCTGAAGCTGTTCGAAAGTACGGAAATATTAACGCACAGAAAGAAGACATTGGAGTTCTTTCGAGCTCAAAATGCCACGATCCTGTTATTTTGCAAGATCTGTAATAATTAAGCTTATATTAAATAGCGAGGATCGATCGAAAGAAGTATTCAGGTTTAGAGTTGAAGAGTCATCCATCGCAGATCGAAGACCCTCTCAAACAGCTGTTTCTTCTTCCGTATTACCTGACGTGAAAGGGATGTTTTTCGAAAGCACACACAGAACAAGAACTGGAGTCTCCCTGCAGTTTCAGACGATTAACTCCCAACGCCTGTAAACGCACCGGCAGAGGATCTCCCTGGACGTGGAGATGGAGGTAATTAAAAATAAATTACACTTTCTAAAAGTATACTTATCGATGTCAAGCCGCAGCGGCCTGTCTTGAATACTCCTTTATTTTCAAATAACTAATAGTAAAATTATCTGAGAATGCTAAACCACTGGTTAATTATTATATGTCATTTCTATACAGCCATTTCTATACAGCCATGTTCTATTGTACAAAAGAGAAATGAAATTTGTGCCAGTGGTACTAAGAAAGCACTAGCCAACCCAAGAAACCGTGGAGAAATCCTGGAGAAAGTCCAAGGTGAATAAATTTGTTAAATTATATAACATATTAATTATTTTCCTCTTTTAACCAAAATAAATTGTTTCCAATTAGGTGCAGATGCTTGGAATTCATTGCCCAAATTCTCATAGATCCCTAAAATCAAATTAAAACAATATAAATGTTTTTACATCTAACAATAAATATGTCAAGTAAATGACTTGCATGTATACTTTTAATTGGTAGGGATAGAGCAAGGCTGGTCACCCAAGTTTAGCATTAGGGTTGGTGTGATCCTGCTCAGGTGTTTGGCACCAGGGGAGTGCAAAACATAGGGATATAAAACTATAGGGGGATATATCTAATTATATATAATAAATAAATAAATACATATAAAATATAAAAAAAATAATTTAAAAAATAATTAAAAAATAACTGACAAAATTCTAGATTGTACCTATATATAGAATTTATTTTGTGGATCTAGAGTCTTTGACAGGTTTGAAGTTCTTGGCAAATGCATTCTGCTCCAAGTCCTTTGTTAGGTCAAGGCAGGGGTACATGTGAATTTGAATGAAATTTTAAGAGGTTTAAAGAAGGGATGGAAGAAAGAAAATAATTTTTGGAACACCAACAGACAGTTGATACCCACACAGGGTCACCGCAAGTTGCTAGTGGACTAACTTGGTGTCCCTCTATAAACTATTAACTACAAATTATAATTTTAAAACTTCACTAAATCTTCAATATTTCTTATTTCTCTTAATTTTACAATCCTTTGATAAAAACTATTTCCTCCCAAACATACCCAAAAATCACCCATAAATTTACAAAACACCCCATAACATAGATTCATGAGATGAGCAGCGAGTTTTTGGATTGCTTGAAATGTGAACGAGATATCGCCATTAAAGCCATGTGTGAAAAGTGGTGGAAAAATGGCATTCATGTGGACCCCCACTTAACTACCTCTGTCCCAGGTACTGTATCTTTAAAAACTAAAGATTTACAACTTAGAATTATGCACACTTAATAATGTTTATAAGTCACAGTGTGGGCCAATGGTGACCTACAAGGGTGGAGCTTAAGCGAGTTTCTAAAGCATAATCGTGGTCAACTACTTCTACCTTGATGGGCTGCAGGGATGCTCTAGTTCACTACACAGGCTTTACCCTAGTGCAGCACTGCATGTGTTCAGTGGTATCCATTTTATAAAGAGTGTTTTTAATAAAAATTCCTGTTGGTCAGGTGATTTACAACTGAATTTTTTTCCACCAGCTAACTGAAAATACAAATAGACCATTGCAGAAGGAAGAAATTTGGAAGCTCTGGCGTGAGAGACAAATATGCCCACTGAGATTGCTAAAGCTGTTATGCTGTTTAACTAGTGTAAAGTCATGCGTTAAATACCACTTCCTGGAAGAGATTGATGAACTGAGTGATGTGACCTGTGTGCGAGGAAGCATGGAAAACATGGCCCCTCTGTTTTGTATGTCCTCAGACAAAATACAAAATCATCCCTTGAGAACTTAATTTACTTGGATTAGTGTACTTGAAGAGGTTAAAGAAAGAGCTCCAGACTTGCTTGATTTTATTGCCACTGTTATAGGCCTAAAGTTAATTATGCATCACCCAATGAAGGGAGCTCAGTCTTGTTCAAAAAATCATTTCTTTCATCCATGCAATTGGACACACAGTCCACTAATAAGGTAAATTACTACCAGATACCAATAATATTGAAAACAAGAATATTTTTTTGTTGACCAATTATTATATAGTCTTCAATTTTGTCTTGTTTAACAACAAACAGTTATGTATATACTGCTAAAAATTTTTTACATGTACTGAATCCAATATAATATTGTATCCATTAACCCTTTGAGCCTTAACATCAAAATTTACATTCCCATTTCTAGTCCCATACATTTCCTATAGAAGTAGTGGGGAGAAATTGTTTGGATATCAAGAGAACTTATCTTGTGCGATCATGTCCTTAATTCTCATGACCTTTTTGATTGATAAGGCATTAATAATACAAGGAGAAATTTGATGTTGATCACTCTAGTCTTAGGGCTTAAAGGGTTAAATTAGTAGGAATATAATTTCAATAATAGCATTATACATAAATTGAATATTTATGCCAATTCATTTTTGTATCCAGACCTTCAGCTAAGGTGGGGTGGTGCTCTTGAAGGCTCCACTGTGAATGTCAAATTCTGTGAAGACAATTCCAGCAAAGCATAGCAAGTTTACCAAACATAGGGAGGGCAGGGGCTGGCCTGGGGGCCCCAACCCCCCCCCCCCCCCCTAGATCCAACACTGCAATTTCATATTAGGCGCTTTGCAGCTGTGGGTCACGACCTGATAACTGTTTTTTTGTGTAGAATTAAACAAGCAAAAGTATTTATCAAGCCCCAGTATATATATAGACTCCCTCCAAATTTAGGATTTACACTTACTAGAAATTAAAAGTCAGGGATCTCAAACTTGGGCAGTTTTAACAAATTTCATTAAATAATATGCTAGTTTCATTTCAATTTTTTAAAGCTGCAGGTCCCATAGTAAAAATTAGGTTACGATGACCTCTCAGATGCAAAATTCCTAATCTACACTGTATTGTTTATGATAACAGTTCACATAGCATAATGTTTTATTATGTAACTACAATCATTTATTACTTAATAATACAATTTTTTATTGTTTAGACATTTGATAGCAGTACATCTGATTATGGATAGATACAGTTCTGTTGGTTTGGCAAAATCTTGCCTTACACATCGCAACATGCTGGACGACCTAGGTGACGGTCTAGTGGATTGCGTGAGGAAGAAGGTCCAGAAAGGGCATGAGTTGTGGATAACCTAGCTTTGACAATTTTGACTTTCAAAAATAATCTTGACCAACATTATTGTCAAAGGTTATCCACTGCCAACACAGACATCAGACCACAGCAAAATCAAATCTTTTCACGACCAGCCAATGCTGCACTCCATGTACCCACAGGAAACCCTTTAACACTGAAATAAATTAAAGTAAAATTAAGAAATAAAAATAAATATTAAGGAAATAAAATATAAACATATCTAGAATTTGAATATATGTTCAAATCTATACAACAGTCACTGTGGTTGCAGTTTAATTACTGGAAAGAGCAGTATATTCCTTTCAAAAGCTTACAACCTGAAAAAGTACAAGGTGGAATTTTATACCCCAAAAATCCTAAAAACCATACACTCCTGTCACTTTAAACCAGAGTACCCTTCTCAAAATAATCAACATTAAATATTAAGCAAAGGCAACCCCTAAAGCACTTTCAATAAAGTGACAAAAGGATATTTAATTGGCATTCTCCTGGTCTTACAACTTCTACTATGCCTTGTGATTGCCGTAAAAGAATGAAAATTTCTGCCACTTCCACAATCGATCAGAATTAGAAATCAAACAAATTGTGATTTGCTACCAGAAGTATCCACAAATTATTTACTAGCCTGCATGGCAAGCGTAAACAGGGAGGGGGCACGAAAAAGGAGGCAGGAGAAGGGAAGGAACGCCTGCTATAAGAACCGGGCTATTTGTATTATGCCCACCGATTTCCTGGTAATCGAATTATGTCAACTGTCGATATGTTCACCAATCAGAAACTAGCAAGTGCTTTTATGCATGGCTGACTTCACACAGAATTTACTACCCAGCGCAAATTAGCCAATCGGAATTTTGCAGCCACCAGCATTCACAGTCTAAATGAACAAAAGGGGGTCTTTATTGCTGACGCCCTTTCCCTCTGTCCCCAGTTCTCCTCACCAGACACCTGCTATGCAGGATACAAATTACTTGGTCCTGGTGACATTTATTTACACTTTAAAAAAGGGGTAGTGTCACAGGGATTTGGTGTCGTGTTAAAAATCAAAAAATGCTTTTGTATTAACAGAAATTGAAAAATAATGTCGGTCCAGTTTTACAATAAAAAACCACAAAATGTACTAAAACTGTCAATAAGTATATCTAGTCATCAGACGGACTCATCCGGTTTAAATGAATTGCAACTTGAAAACCCTTAGCCTATTTGTTTTTTCAAGTTCCAACATTTTCATCTCCAAAATGAGCTAAAACAGACCATAATTTGTTCTGACTTTCAAGGATTGTTTTTTTTTTGTCTTGGTGTTTTAGTATTACTTTGTAAATAAACATGGTTTTGACCAAAAGAGGTCAAAATCACAGTGATACTTTCCCTTTAAGTTCTGATTGGTTAATTGGATCATCTGCCTCAGTTGCCAATGAACAGAGTGATTACTTTTGTTTTGGTTTTATGACACTTGATTGAAAACCACTATGACTTAACAGCAGCATTGGTGAGATCATGCAAAGGCTAGCATGTTTGAGTACAATAACAAGTATATAACAATAAATTGATTCACTGCAAACTTTTCATTTTTTTTTGCGGGGGGGGGGGGGGGGGGGGGGGGGGTACTTGGGTCAACTTTTGCTTCCCCATTGTAGCTTATTCTGAGCCCAATATTATTATAGACCCTATCTTAGTCACTGTTTTTGCGATCCCACCTTATTCACTTTGTATTTATCAATTAGACATCCTTGGTCTTCCTTATTTTCAATTTCCAATGAGGCGGTCATTTGAAAAATTTGACCCCATTCTTATCACTCTAAAATTATAATAGTCAATCCAGTCGTGAAATTTGCAACCTCATCAAGCAGCACATTCACCTCCCGCTGGAATCTCCCACACAGACTGTCAGTGAACCATGGAGCAGGTCACACCTTTTTCGTTTTATAGCTAAGAGATCTGATCTCTCAAGAGAGCGTTTAATGGAGACACAACTAATTAGACAATTGCTCGATCCTTTGTACAATTTCCCGTTATGAAGTCAAAAACTCCCGGCAGAACCTGGTATATCAGAGAGTCCCCGAAACCGGTCGGAAGGACGGCAAGAACATCTCTTCTTATACGGCTTGCGGTTTGATGTTGCTCTGTTTTAACGATCTTAACCCAAATCATGCAACGACGAAGAAATTGCTTGCTTAGACAGTGTTTAGAATGCTATTTTACAAAGACGAACACTTACCGAAAGGGCCAGACACTCCATCTTTCACTTTTTCTTTCAGAAATTCACTGAAATTTATTACTTTAGGGGCATGTTTCTTGAAATATTCCAGTACCTTGTGCTACATAAACATTTACTTCAGCTTTCTTGCCGGCTTTCTTGTTCCCTGCCATGTCTGCCTTTCTGGGAAATCTGACTTCCGTTTCTGAGCGTAGGCATGCGTACTAAAACCGGATTCCCAGATTTTCTGGGATAAAAATTCCATTATCCCAGAGTCTCTCCTGGCGACGGCCCCGCTGACCAAGAAGCCTGAGGACTCTGGGTACGAGATTGGTATTTGACACGCTGATGATTTGCTGACCTTTGCTGTCATTCCCCAAATAGTATTATGAAATAACACATTAACACTCCAAAGGAGGATTTTTCAGGTATCTCATGATGCAACGCGATGATATCTACATTATCAACTAAAATTGCGTGACCAGTCATTTGCCATGGAGTTGCTCGAAGCGAGCGCATCATCCACTGCGTAGATTTTAGCGGTCAAACATATATCACATCGTCCAATCTGGCTTGTTGTAGGTTCCTAACGGTATTTAGTACACGTCTGCTTCCCCAAAAAGTAAAGAGAGCGGCGACTTTGTCTCTTTCTGAACACGGACAAATTGAAAGGCATCGATGACAATTAAGACTTCGATTTCCGGCAGATGAAAAAATATTGCCATCTTCCATATCACTTGTAAAAACATAAACATCAAGCGATTTATTAGCTTCGAACCGAAGGAAAGTGTCAAACGATGATATGATTTGTTCAAACTCATAAAAGGAAGCTGCAATTGCACTAAATACGATATTTCCTTCGACTGTAAAAACCAAAGCAAAGAATCTACGCGATCGAAGCGAATTTTAACAACGTTTTGGCGCCGATTTTAACCAAAATTCAACGGTCATAAATTCCTACAAAACGTGGGGACTTTAGGGGACCTTGTATTGCATTTAAAAGAGTCACTCTCCGGGCACTATCAGGCGTATATATATATGCTAATATCTCCAGGATTAAAAACGAAACACCGCAAAACAATAGCGTCATTCATAAACTCATGATGGAATGTAACAAATTTAAAATCGCGACTACTTCGTTTCAACGGGCCGCTTGTGCCGCCACGATTTCACTCTCATCTATCCTGTTTATAGATTGGCTAAGCCTGTGAATGTGCTTGACAACGAAGCGCGATGTGTCGCACTATACTCAGTTTAGAACACAGCGTGCGTTTTTCAATCAGGTCGATATCACGCTATAGTCAAAATTTTAGCGTAAAAAGGTAGAGTAAGGAATCGGAAAACTGCGCCACGCGATGTCAAGTACGAAAAATTAAACGGGTATTAAACGGATATTTATTTATTTTTCATGTTTTGGTTCATTCCGGCTTTTAGGATTTCACGCTCAAAACCACCACAACACGCTATTGTTTTGTCACTACCACCTTAAACATTTTGTAGTCTATCGTCTTTTAAGTTATTATAAATTCCTAGTGTATTGTATTATTATTATTATTATTATATATATTTTTAATGTGGTTAATGACAAAATAAATGAATGAATGAATGAATAAATTCCCGGATTCCGGAATAAACCATTAGCCGTTCGAATGGCTGAATATTTTTTTCCGAACGGATAGCCCTAGCCGTTCGAACGGCTGAAGATTTTTTTTGAACGGCTAGAAGCAGCCGTTCGAACGGCTGAAGATTTTTTTTGAACGGCTAGCAGCAGTCGTTCGAACGGCTGAATAAATTTTTGGAACGGCTAATTACGAAATCGCAGCCGTTCGAACGGCCTCCTGCCGTTCGTGAACGGCTGATGAACGGCAAGACTGAACGACTTGAACGGCTCGAACGGATAGCCGTCAGTATCGTTTTCGCGTGAGAGGTCACAAATGTTGTGTGTAAACCAAGTGAACGTTTTTTTAAAGTATGACACAGTTGTGAATTTGAAAAGGTAAAAAGAAAAGTCGGAAATTCCTGGGGGGTGGGGGGTCGTCAAAGAACCCCCCTGGAACGGGAATTCCAGTGGGGTGGGGGGGTCTAAACTGAAAGACCATCCGTGGAGGGGGTATGGATATTTTCTGGAACCAAACATTCGGAGTGTTAAGAGAACAAAGGGATATCACTTGTAGAGAGCAATTAACATTTTCGGTATACAACCTGGAACTGTTACGAGGGTGTCACGTGGTCATTTGCTGCGAAAGCTTTAGTTCCTTCTACGAGGTAAGTCTTACTACGACTACGTAAAACGCGCAACTGACCGTAACTAGATCGCTTATCCAACATCCCTCCAAAAATATTTGTACCCGCCTGATATTCATACCTGCGGTATCGGTATTTTGTCGATTTTCCTTGCGGTATTGCGGTATTTTTGATTTTATGCTGCGGTGTTGCGGTATGGGCTACCCCCCAATGTCCCCCTCGATAGTGATTTATCCGGTGGATAGCGTTATCCACCTTTTGAACAACCGGGGCCTGGTATCCACATACCATGTTAGAAACAGCTTTGTAGGATGTATACTTCAGATTTTTAAATTTTTATGACGTCATGTGAAAACACTCTTTGTTAGATGTCATGTGGCAATCAACGCGCGCGCTTGTTGCATTGAAAAAAACTCAAGCTATATAACAGCATATCATATATGAGGTATCTACCCTCTCTTGGCGACGCCCCGCTGACCAAGAAGCCCGAGGACTCTATCTACGCGATCGAGTCATGCGTGAAGACAATGAACTTCGACCGTTCCTGATTCAGTTTTCATTGCCGCATTGAACGAAAAAAAAAAATGCCAGTAATGCGTCTTTTGATTGCAAGTTCTTTACTGCGAAACAATTTTCTGCGAAGTTCATATTTACCGTGCACTTATGGGCGATGGACAAGCACTTTTTCATTCTCAAACATTAGGGGTATTGCCTTTAGATCAGAATTAAAAAGAAAAGCCAAGAGAGTCATTGTTAAGCTCGGATCAGCCGTTATTACAAGAGATGATGAGTGTGGAGTTGCCCTAGGAAGGCTTGCTTCGATCGTTGAACAAGTAAGCTTTTTCTCCATGTAGTGGATCAGGCATAATTAATCGATGATAAGTGCCGTCAATGAGTAATCAATATAAAGTAATTAATCAATGAGTTATCAACTGATTAGACATTAACTATTGCCGATAATCAATGAGTAATCGATGATTAATTGATGGCAAACATTTTGTGTCCTATTGATTGATCATCAATGTCAACAATAACTCATTGATACCATTGATTACTCATTGATTACTCACTAATTAATCATATTTACCATTATTCTACCCTCTTGTACCAGTTTTCAAGAAAGACTGTTCTGTTGAGTGAGCATGATGTCTTTTTGTCATAAATGATGTTCTTGTATTTAGAAATCATTGTTCTACAATTAAATACTAGTTTGATGAAATCAAACTTTCAAATTATTTCTAACAACATCATCGGCGTATGGGAAAAATTTTGTCGGGGTGGGGGGCTGAACGAAATTTGCCTGAATGAAACTTGTGACGTCATGTTTATCATGATGATTCTAGCACTCACTGACATTTTACTTTTCTACCACAGTGAATGATCAGAGATGAGCTTCTACATAGTTTGAGTCAAATTTGCTCTCTTATTCTTAACACTTCACACGGTACCGATAAGATCTTTTACGAGACTTCAACATACTTCAATCCACCAGATACCAACCACACATACTGTCCTGATGGTCGCCAAATGTTATACTTAGTTTCAATCCCTGCGTGATCCGCATTATCATTCGCAGTCCCCATGGTAGGCTCGATTTCCACCACTTTCTTGTGTCCGGTCTCTGAGCCTCTCCGAGAAGAACCGCTGATCGTGCCTGTGACATAAATTGAAAATTTAATTTATGTGTGTATAATGTGCATAATGTACGGGTGGAGAGAGGCAGAGCCAGTTAAAGCTTGTAAGCATCTGAATGCCAGTCACCCTGTAGTTTGATTAAATGTTTAGGGAAACCTGCCTGAAAACGTTTTTCACAAAGAAAATGAAGGCTGATTGCTTTGACAAAAGATCATGAGGAATGAAAGACCATACTCCAATGTTGTGTAATGACAGATCAATAATTAACTTAAAGGCTTGTGATGAAGTTATAAGCAAAGGCGAATTGTAAAACAAACTTGAAAAATGGTGTAACAGTTATAATAACAGGCTTTGAAACTGAACAACCTAGACACAAGAACAGTCAAGTTGTGGTTCAATAACAAACAGCAAGGAGAAGGACCAGTGTCACGAGTAATCAATGCAGTTGATTAATCAATGACTAAAAATTTTGTGGCCTTCAATAAGTCATTGATTGTTGGTAGTAATCAATGACTAATCAACTGATTACCCATTGATTACTTGTCAATTACTCTTTGATATCATAGAGTACCAAAGTGATGACATCACAAAAACTAAATTCGTGAAATTATGGGATTTGATTAGATATTCGGAAAGGGCATGACGAAAAATGCCCGCTCGCCAAAAATCAGCATCTTATTGCAATTTGGGGGTGAGATATTGGCACCGTTATGCTCTGATGACTCCATACAAACCTTTCTAATTTTTGCCTTGGTTCATTACGTAATGAACCAAGGAAAGGTTTGTATGGAGTCATCAGAGCATATTGGTGCCAATATCTCACCCTCAAATTGCAATAAGATGCTGATTTTTGGCAAGCGGGCATTTTTCGTCATGCCCTTTCCGAATATCTAATCAAATCCCATAATTTCACAAGTGTGACGTCACACTTCGGTACTCTATTGTTGTCATCTATTAGTTAATGGCTGGAGTAGAGGGCATTTGGTTTTAAGTTTGATCACAGGCAGCCCAACAATATTGTTGGATCAACAATTCATTTCCATCCTGGCCATCTGTAGTCAGAGATGATAGCTTTTAATGCAAAAATGATTTCATAGCTTTCACAAGTGTAAACTAAACATTAATTTTGCATTGATGCAAATGTGCGACATAGCCCCTTCAAACACTCATCCATAATATTTATGTCTTAGTCAATTTCAAAAGCCATCGTGCAAACCCTTGGGCATTTGACTTTTTCAAAAATGTTTGGTCAAATTCCCCTGCACTAAAAGGACAAATTTAATACATAAATAGGCAAATGCACCACTGGACACAGGGAACCCAAACGCTTTATTAGCTATAACATAATCATTCAATAAAATATTTTTATTTACCTGTAATCCCGTGTCTTTTTTAGTCGTTTTGGAAGCGATTTGAATCAGAGCGAAGACGGTTGACCTTGCACGTTTCAAATATTATCTTGTCTGCCGCTTTGTAAATATGACGTGCCTATAATCAATAAAATATTTTTATTTACCCGTAATCCCGTGTCTTTTTTAGTCGTTTTGGAAGCGATTTGAATCAGAGCGAAGACGGTTGACCTTGCACGTTTCAAATATTATCTTGTCTGCCGCTTTGTAAATATGACGTGCCTATAATCAATAAAATATTTTTATTTACCTGTAATCCTGTGTCTTTTTTAGTCGTTTTGGAAGCGATTTGAATCAGAGCGAAGACGGTTGACCTTGCACGTTTCAAATATTATCTTGTCTGCCGCTTTGTAAATATGACGTGCCTATTACGTCTCAAGTTTCCATTACATTAACTATTAACTCTCCCCGGGGAAAGAGAAAGAAGAGAAGAGAGCAAGGGATGAAACTAAAATGAGGGCAGTTTTATTTTGAAGCGTAATTCTCTTGTTACTGAACAAAATCAGCTAGAACTTCACACCTCAATTAATTAAAGGGTGAATAATTATGTGAGGTATGATTTGTTTATTTGGACGCCCGTTTTCCTGCTTAGTTTTGGGTTGTTTTTAGATGCGGCTTTTCGTCGGATCTGTGACTACACTTGACTTGACCGGAAGTGGTTTTATACTTGTGAGCATGTGCTTCATCAAAGTGGTTCTATTGTTCTTGTGACAGACTCTTTTGTTTTCATTCCACGCGGAATTAAGGAATACCCGGTGTTCACGCAAGATAAATCTACCACTCGTGTATCAGTGTTTGATCTAGACTTCTAGTATAATTACAGTATTTTAGGTCTTCTTTAACGGAGGTTGGTTTTGATCTACGGGCAGAAATATCGAAAGAAGAAGGAAATGTAACATCGTCACATCGAAGATGTATTAAAGCACACGGCAAGTTTTAAACTAACCCTTACTGGTTCTCTGAAGTCATCGGTATTTGGGTATATCTCTTTTAGGATGTTAAACTCCTGGTAAACCACGAAACGGCAAAAGGAATAGTCCAGGAGGGACACAACGCGGCCGGGACCAAAAACCGAGCGATCCCTTGGCTAAAATATGTTCTGGTTGTCCACATAAATTTGTGTTCTAATCTCGCAAACAACCGAGCAAAACAAAATGGAAATATTATTTGACTCACCAGTAAACAACATTAAAATTGCCCGGTACTGGACCTTGATTTGAGCGGAAATCGCTTGTCGTGGAAATTGCGGTCAAAGGCTGCCGGCCGTCGGCTCGAGTTTCCTCGCGCATATCCATGCGCGAGACTGGTCACCTCAACTGTAGTCACTGATTGTACGAACGCTCTCAGTGAGTTTCACCCCTTGTTCTCTTCTCTCTTCTCGTGGCCGTTAATTCTCCCCCCAGGAGAGTTAATAGTTAATGGTAATGAGAACTTGAGTTAATAATAATGGAAACTTGAGACGTAATAGGCGCGTCGTATTTACGAAGCTGCAGACAAGATATATTTGAAACGTGCAAGGTCAACCGTCTTCGCTCTGATTCAAATCGCTTTCAAAACGACTCAAAAAGACACAGGATTACAGGTAAATAACAATATTTTATTAAATAATTATGTTATAGCAAATAAAGCGTTTGGGTCCCCTGTGCACTGGATGGGGCTATTAAAGCATAATTTTATTATACCTATAAAGAAAAGGTATAGACTTAAAACTACACACATTTATCAAAAAGCTCCTTTGTGGGGCACATGCCTTAACTTATTGGTGATATTTTTAGGATAATCATTGTATTCCTAAGATATTGTTACCAATAGTATCTTCTCTTTTTTAGGTGTCTGAGTTACAGAATGCTGGTCGGCAAATGCTGTTGGTTACCAGTGGTGCTGTAGCATTTGGTAAACAGAAGCTGAGACATGAGATTCTTCTTTCTCAGAGTGTTCGCCAAACACTTAAACCACAAGACTTCATGAAGGTAACAGCTATTAAAAAGTCAAAAACCAAAGTGTAATCACATCTGGCTGAAAAACACCACATGTGAGCATTGTACAAGAATTGCTTTGGTGGCCCCCAGTTTTGGCTTTGCTAGATACTCAGGGCTCGAAAAAAGTACCATCCGGTCATCCAGGACAAGTAGATTTTTGTGTTGGTCAAGTAACTTTTCCCACTCACTTGTCCCAAGGGGGGTGGGGTTGGCTAATGTGCTGGTCTCGTTGGTTCTTCAGTAAACAAACCGTCTCCCTATGGCGTAACCCGGGATGAAATTTAGGATCTCAAAAGAATGACTAATCCCAAGCCGTAACAGTGAAGATGAGTCATTATTAACTTAAATATGGTACCGTAGAATATAAACATCCAATGAAATAGGATACACTGCAACTGTACATTTATAACTGTAAAGCGTGAGAATGTGCGCTGGCTGTTTTTTCATTTTTGGAAACCAATTCCTCCAACTGAACAGCAGAATATACCTCTATGTGGTCATTGTTTTGCCAAGCTTATCTTGGAACACAAGTGATAAGTATTTCTCGCATCGAGTTTATTTGTGTAATAGGATATCTTTGTTGTGAATGCCGCCGTGACATAGATTGAACACTACTGCAGGTCACAGTTCTCACTTGCATTTTGTGATTATTGAGCCTTTTAGTAGGCAACAATTGTAATCAAGCTACGCATATTTTTTTTTTTTTTTTTTTTTTTTTTTACATCAATTTATATATCAATTTGAAATAGTACCCTTTAATGCTTAATAGCTTTATGAAGCTAAATCATATGGGCTTTCTACATTTTTGAACAGTTCTCACCACATTTGTGTTACTATAAACAAACTACTGACTCTTATTTAAATACTTGATGTGAGAACTGTGGAAAAAAGGTCATAGAGGCTAATAAAGATGAAAATATTATAAAAGTTAGTTTACATATTCAAAATGGTCGTTAAAAGTGGTATAAGCAGTTCGCCATACACGTAAAATTGACGAAAATTACTCTAAAAACATACTGAGAAATGTTATTAGCCTGCCGTGAGAATTGTATGGATGCACATTGCAAGACACTTCCAGTTCCGCTTTCGAGTCTATTTGTGTCAATTTCAATTGATTATTTTTTTTTGGTAAAAGCCATGGCATGTTCTTATAGAAATATCATTTCATTTACAGGTAAATATGTGAATTCGTTTAATTTTAATTCATTTGTAGTATATCTAGTGTCCATTATCAGGGTGGGATGAAAATGAAAAAATCAGCTTGCCCTTTGGGCAAGCTGCTACTTTAGTTTACTAGCCCGGAGCTGTGAAGAGCTAGCCCAAAAGTAAATTAATTATTTAAAACAAACAAATTTAAACAAGGGATGAATATTACACCAAGAGGCAAAAAATCTCCAACTGTGTTCCCATTTTATTGCCGGATGGCTCTCGCCTTAATTGCTTACTTTATGCTGATGATTTATTATTGATTTCTCATTCAGCTGAAGGTTTACAGAATGCTATTAATAAACTTTCAAAATATTGTCAAGAATGGATTCTTAATATTAATCCAAAGAAAACAAAAATTGTTATCTTTCAAAAGAAAAATAGAAAATCAACAGCTGATAAGCATAGCTTTAATTTTATTGATGAAAACATAGAAATTGTCAACAATTACACATACCTGGGAGTAAATGTTTCTGCAAATGGAAGCTTTAACAATAATAAAGAAACATTAAAAGAAAAAACAAGAAGATCTATCTTTGCAACAAGACGTAATCTTGACTTCTCTAGTTTACCAATTGATATCAATAATAAACTTTTTGACACCTTATTTCTTCCTATCTTATTATATTGTTCTGAAATATGGGGTATCTATGATAATAATGATTATAAATCCTGGGAAAAAGACATAATTGAAAGAACGCACGTGTATTTTTGTAAAATGTATTTGGGTGTAAACAAAATATCCCCAAATGCAGCATCCAGAAACGAACTTGGTAGATTACCTCTAAAATCCCACATCGAACTTAATATTCTTAAATTTTGGATACATCTAGAAAATCAACCAGATGATAGCATCGCAAAACTCTGCTTAAACATCTCTAAAGAAATGGCAGATACTTTACAAACAGGTTTAATAAATAAGGTAAACCATCTTTGTACAAAACACAACATTGATATTTCTTATTTAGACTTTGATAACCCTTCCAATATACTTTCACAAGCAAAACAGAATATTAAGACCAGTCTCATGAATCACCAAATCAACCTATTAAATTCAAATAAAAAACTCAAATTTTATACAATTTTCAAAAATGATACAAAACATTCTGTTTTTCTTAACTATATAAAAAATCAAAAACACAAGAAGGCTGTTACTAAATTTAAGATAGGGAACCACAAATTGAGAATAGAAACTGGAAGATATTCAATACCAAAAACTCCAGAAAATTTAAGGATATGCACTCACTGCAATTCAGATTCTGTTGAAAATGAAATACATTTCCTTTTTCACTGTGACTTATACGCTAATCTCAGAAGTAGCTTTTATGATGAAATAGATAAAAGAAATAGACACTTCAAAAGCTTAGATCATACATGCAAAAGTATGTTTCTGTTTAACAGTGTCGATCCTTTTATTTGTAGAGCAACGGCTGCTTTTATATTTAATGCAATGAATAAGAGAAATGAAGATATGTTTTAAAACTACACATAAGAAATAATTCCATATTATACACAATACTGTTACTTCCTCTATTTATTTTATTTGTAATTAACCTTGATACAGTAATGTACAATGAACTTCTTTTTGTAATTTTTATTATCTGGTAATACCATGTATAGAAATGGGAATACCTGAATAAATTGTTGTTGTTGTTGTTGTGTTCGCTCCCGACGGCGATTGTTGCGGAATAAATTATAAATTACGAGAAAAACTTATTTTTGCGCTGGTTATGAAAGTTATGATCAATTGATCATGAAACTAGTACTCTTATTCGAAGTCTTTCGCCTTTGGATAACGTAAAATATTTTGCAAGCCCTTTCGGAAGTTTGATACAACAAAAATAACACATTTTATATTACGTGACTTGCTTGCAAGTATCAAGAGATTAAATTACGCACGGCGTTCTACGCTAGACTTGCCACACGACTGCGATCATGCGAAGCCCCCGAGAGCGCGACGAAGTCGCGAAAAGCGAGCGACGAAGTCGTGAGAGCGAGCGAAAAAACGAAAAACGGACTTTGAGAGAGTCTACGTTCTACGCGTACACGGCTTCCTCGAATCGTAAAGTAAATCCACTAGAAAAATCGAGGTTAGTTCACATGTTCATGAGTTTGAGAAACGTGAAACTACTCAAACGGCCGTTTGTGGGAAAAACAATCTATCCAGTATTAATTAACGCAACGACTGTGTCGGCAAATGTTCAAGTTGTCTAGCTTGTTTAAAGAAAACGGTCTTAATCGACAAGACAGATCCTAACTGGTTTACTTTGAACTTAATGCAATGAAAACAACAGTGATTTTAAAGACCTAAAAGCAGAGGAGTGAGAACACAATTACGGCCGCTACTGTACATTATAATTATTTACGAAAACGCATCATTCAATTCCATTTCTTTTGTTCCCTGTTGATATTTTCTTACATTTTTAAAATGTTCCTCACATTCACTTTCACTAGAGAACTGTTTATTACACACTTCTTATTTTAATTTTTAATTTTATGATGAGAAAAGGCAACAAATATTGCTTGCCCGTCGGGCAAACTCCGACAAAAAGACACTTGCCCGACGGGTCGCTTCACTAGCCCCGGGCTATCGGACAGCGCTTTTGTCGCGCCCTGATTATATCAACGCTAAGGTTACATTTCTTTGAACACATGTATTAATACAGCGCGCGCACCATCATATGTCCCTTAACCCATTGACACCTGAACCGCCCGTAACCGCCCGTACAAGACTTGTACAATTTCTAGGGTAAGGTGTAACTTGGCTCAGGGCCAGGCCTAACTTAGGGTTAGGTCCCAGGTTTGGGGTTGGCCAGGTCACGTGATAGGCAATAGTATCAAACTTGATCACCCAAGATGAACTGACCCTCGACTACTGACTGTCACCAGCTGTTCTAACTCCACCTCTTATGTCTAGTTTTGAAAATCACCACCCCTTGAAGTTGGCTTTCATGCAACGTTCACCTTTGCACTAAATATTGGCCAGCAACTAGTACCCTCCTCCCCAGATCTTGATGCATATGCCTGTTTTCAAATTAAATAGTGATGACATGTTCCTAGTCTTAAGGGTTTTTTGTTTGACTGGTTTAAGAGCCAAAACTATCAACTGTAAGAAAAATAGATTTTTTGATTAACCCATTGACACCTGAACCGCCCGTAACCGCCCGTACAAGACTCCACTGCTTTAAAAAATTGTAACTTTCTCAATCGTGCGAACATTGCCTTAACTAGCAGTTGTGAGCATTGACTAGAAAGTCTTTCAAATTGAGATACCCAATAAACACAAAAAAGTCGGCGATTTTTGCAGAATATCAGCGTTTGAATTTGGACAATAACAAAAATTACCGTTTTTAACGTCATAGAAAAACAACAAAAATCACGTTTTTGCTTTAGTTTTTTTCATTCAAATCATCGTGGCAAACCCAAAAGTCAACATTTACAGCAAAATTCAGTCCTAGTCCTAGCTTAGCAGTGAATTTTTTTGCTCTTATTCGCTGCTCGGGCCTAGCTACAGCTTCTTATACTAGTGCATACTCACCTTGCCTCGAATTTCAACATCACCACCGCACTGCATGCTGGGAAATAAACAGATTTTTTGACAGCGCCCATTCCGTCCTCCACAATTTTCATATATATACTAAGTCCACAGCCACTCTGACCCACCGCCGAAATTTAGTGCTCGTTGTGTTCTCCTGTGGTCGCAACTTCCAAAATATGCCGCGGTAGGTCGAGAAATTCATCCAGAGTCGAGTCCCAAAGCTACTTCGTTTCCAGGCGGCCATTTTTCCAGTTCAACGAGCAACGAGCCAAATTCGTAAACGAAGTACAACACCTAACTCGCTTCATTGAGAAGTGGACTCTGAACTACCTCCAAGCTTAATGATGCTCACCAGGCAGCTACTAAAGATGAAAAATGGCTGTGAACTTACCAAAAATCGTAGATAATTCATATTGGACCCTTTATTGCAAATCAACCAAGCAAAATGAGATCGTCACAATGACGTTTCCAGTAAACTCGAGCCTTCAGTGTTTTAGAACAGCAGCACTTTCAATGGTAACTCCAAATATGAAGTCACGAAATCCTATGGGGCGTGTGTATGCAGAAAATCACTCAAAAACGTAAAAATCCACAGGTGGGAATGGGTTAACTAAGGGGTAAACAGCACCTCTAAAACACCAGTTTATCAAAATCTTGTCATTGGGTTGCATTAAGTGTTTCTTTAAAACTTCACGATCAATACTGGTATAAATTGAAGTTTATTTTATAATTTAAATGATTGTAAAGAAAAATGCATCATCAGACAATCTTCAACAATATTTTTGGGACGCTCTTACCTTTTCTTAACCGTCAAGAGAAATTCTTGCTAAATACCCCCTCCCCCCCCATCACAAAGTTGATTTTGGCGCTTAAAACTAGTTTAAACAACATTGTCCGAGGGGAGAGGGGGGAGGGGATCATTTCTACTAACCCGGTGGCTGAAATGTTTAATAATTCTTGAAGAAATAGTCAAGAGTACGCTTTTATTGAAGTGTCCCAAAGACTTTTGTCGACGATTGTAGGTAGAGACAAAACGTGGGGTACCCTATGGCCTAGGCCATGGGGTAGGCCAGGGGGTAGGCCATGGCGTACCGGTGGTTAATTTCTTTATTGTAAGAAATATTAGGGGTCTTCGTTTTCGAGTTTTTGGGGTCTTAGGGTCTTAGGGTCTTCGTTTAAGAGGTCTTCATTTTCAATTCACCCCCTTGATACATGTACTTGTTTTATGCAATGGTTTTGAATGGTATACCATGAAATGCCCCATTAGAGACTTGATTTGTCTTGGCTTAAGAGTGAGATATTTCATGGTACAACACAAGAAAGCATTGCATAACTGTTTTATCCATTGCCTTCATAACTTTGGTACTGTACCATTGAAGGTTTTCCAGAGATTTCCAACAATTTTCGGATATAATATTACAATGTATTTCTTACAATGCAATGCTTTCTTGTGCTATACCATAACATAATCCTACTTGTGACTTGATGACCTTGATAACACTCACCTAAAGGCTTGTGTGTATACTAACTAAAGAAAAATCATGTCACTTGTAGGATATTTCATGTTTGTGAACTGTATTACTATGACACTTTTTACACTTTTTCATTTATTTTTCCTATTTTTTTACGTTTTTAATTTAATCAAGTGTCACTCATCACCAGGAGAACAGCAACTGTTTTTAGTACTCAAATTTAAATTTATTTCATGGTATATGCCACTCAAAACCATTGATTAATTATCTTTTGATGGTGTCCAGCAGTTATGTCAGGCAGTGACATCACAGATAATGTGGAAAAAGTAGCAATGACCATTTTATAAACAATCGAATTAGACTGAGATGAAATATAGCAATAAATGGATAACAACTTAACTTACAAACAATGGATTCCCCAACTTTGAATGAGAACAATCCATCAAAACCATTAAATATTCAAGATAAATAGCTCAACTGCATTGGTTCACAAAGTGATGTAAACTACACGACTTTGTAAAGACTTCGCCTTGCTTGGTAATAAACCTGTTTATATGATCATCATGATAAGTTCTCTATAATACAATAATAATATAATAATTATTACTTTCTTTCTCTTTCTTCAGTGAAAAGTGGTTAAACTGTGGGTTAATTAAACCCATTTTGGTTTCACAAGGCTTTTGTTTTTAGGTACCAGTACCGGACAGAAGTAACCTAACAGAAAACTCGGAGCAGAATGCATTTTCACGCAAACTGCAAACTTGTCAAAAACTCGAGATCCACAAAATGAATTCTAAGTACAATCTAAAATTCATTTTGTGGATCTTGAGTTTTTGACAAGTTTGCAGTGAGCGTGCAAATGCATTCTGGTCAGAGTGCTCTGTTAGGTTACTTCTGTCCGGTACTGTATATAGATGTTGTGGTTTAATTTTTGTTTCTATTTTTCTTTGTCTTGGATTATAGTAATAATAAATCTGAAACAAAGGAAAATAGAAATTAAACTGGTTTGAAATTTTCAAACCAAAGGAAACATTTAAACCACAACATAGACAAATAGATCTATATAGATGTATAGATCTTTCAGATACATGTAGGAAAAGTGTGCTTAATATGACTGTACTTTGTTTGTCAGTCAAGGCCTTATATTGAACCACGGGCTTGTGCTGCAGTTGGACAGGGGGGATTGTTATCACTGTATGAAGACATGTTCCAGCAGTATGGTCTGACTTGTGGACAGGTACAACTTTAAAATTATTTAATATACTAGATATTTGCCAATGCTTTTTCATCTATTTAATGTAGTACAGTCAACTCTCTCTTAACGGACACCTCTATAAGACGGACACCTCTATAAGATGGACATTTGATGTTGGTCCCTGCAGTTTTTCAGTCATTTTACTGCAACTAAACTCTCTATAAGACGGACACCTCTCTAAGACGGACAACAGACACTTTGAAACCGTCAACGGACACTTGAGACACTCGAGAAGTGCTTTTTTTAGTGAAAAATACTTCAAAACGGAAATGTAAGTGCTGATTATGAACAACCGAGTCTACTTTTCTAATGTTATTTTTGTTCCAGTTTGTAGGTTTTGCTTAAGTTAATGACTTTAAACAGACTTAAAACAGACGTGTATTCATTGTGCATTGGTTCAGCTTTATTACCTCAGAATAACTGGTGTCACATTACCTCGACTCTCTATAAGCCAGACTTATATATGGTCGAAACTAGATAATAAATTGAAAGGTTCTTCGAATATTGAAAATTTCAAAAAGAACATTAGGAAAAAAGACCTAACGTCATTCTTAAATAATAACGATAGCTGCTGTAACCTTTGCAGTTCTTAGAGACTACCTCTTATATACCTATTGCTTTATTATATAATTTGTACATGTTACACATCTTAATTGTATATACATTATTATTATTATTTCTTATTTGTAAATAATTTTAATTTTTGTGTCCCCAATTAGTTGTGAAAACTAAATACATTGACACATTAATAAAGTCTTTATTTATTTATTTATTTACACCTCTCTAAGACGGAGTTGACTGTAACCCATTGATCATGAAAAATATTTCTGCTGGATATATTCAGTTAAGCTTAAATTTAAACTAGCAGTAATCACAGATTATGAAGACGCGTTCCAAGGAATTTCCGGCGGAAATGAGCCACTGAAAAAAGCAATAGGGGTGGCTATTTGGAAGACCGTCTACCAAAAAATCTCAAATTTTACTGCACATAAACCACAGGACAACCAACACGAAATTAGGATTGCGTTCTTCGAACGCGATTATAATATAATAATACGGTAATTATTATAATGATAAATGAAGGGCTCGGGGCATATCCAGCCTATGTTGCTTTTGAGGTTGTTTTTTATTTTTCTCGCTCAGATTTGTCCATTTTTGGCATGTGAACTACAAATTAGTTGCAAAACATTGTTCAGATTTTTTTCTGTTGTTTTTTCCGTCGTTTTCGAGAATTAACGTATGCAAAAAAAAAAATCTGCATGTCTCCCGCTGAATCCCGCTCGAAAAAATGAATCCCAAGGTTTACGCTCTGAATGTAAACAACAACTAGAAGACCAGAACTCTGCTTTTTTTCAGGTGAAATTAGTCCAGTTTCTTAGGATTAGTGCAAATTCGACAAGGGTTTGTGATATTATTCGTTGTACGATAAAATTAGGCAAATCTGAGCGAGAAAAAAAGTAAAAACGCTCAAAAAGCAACAAAGGCTGGTTATGCCCCGACCCCTTCAAATATTGATGATGATAAATATAGTTTTCTAAATTAAATTAAATTCAGTAGTTTATGTGATGACTTTGTACTGTGAAATGCTATTCGAAAAATTTACTTGTAGAATATATTAATATTTATGTGTTAATGGGTAAATCAAGTTGAATTCCAAAACAATGATAAGAGTTTCAGAAATTAAAAAAAATTGTCAATCAGGATAAATTTGCCTGAAGAGTTTAAGGATCCACTAATAAGTCTTAAATGTATTGCAGGTTCTAATAACAAAGCAGGATGTTCAAGATAAATACTCACTGGATAATTTACGTTCCACTGTGGAAGAGCTAATCTCCATGAACTGTATTCCTATTATAAATGAAAATGATGTTGTTGCATCGCCTCCAGACTTGGATTTAGATTTGGCAGGGGTAAGTTATACGATCATATACATTCTACTACATGTATGTAGTCAGAACTGGTATTAATAACAGGCAGGTACAAAAGTCGGACCAGATCACTTGGACCGGATCGGACCAGATCAACTTGGATCAGTCAGTCCTGGTTGAATCAACTTCGATCAACTCAGACTAGGCTAAAATTAAAAACAATCGACTCAGATAAAAATCACAAGAACATGTAACAGATAGAAAAAAGATACCGGTGTTGGTTTCCATTTTTTTCTAGTGCCAGGTCCTAGCGGGTTAGTATATCATCGGATTTGGCTAAACTAAACTAGCCAATGAAAAGATAAAACATTTGATCCTCCCCAAGCGCTCAAAAGTGGCTAACATTCCACAACGTCAAATCATTTTACGAGACCTTCTACATGGGAGCAATTCTCAAATCAAAACTTGAGTCATGCATAATAAAGAGTGTTCAAAATGAACCACTTGCATCTGTGAAAATCACAAAACAGCTACCATGCTGGAGATTCAAATATTTCAAGCCAGATGCAATGACACCATATGTCAATAGAGGCACTGCTTAGCTCAGAGAAACATGTCAACTTAAATACAGAATAAACTCTTGAGGAGCTAAAACAATTGCAAGATGCCACTATTCCAATTCTAAATGGCTCTGGAAAGTGTAAATTCCTCCTGTCAGTATCACAGCTAGAGATTTTTTCCTAAGATCAAAGAATCAACAAATTGAGAACAACAAGCCTGTTATATCGTAATTTTGATCTAAAAGGAAAAATCTCTCAGGAACAAACTTGGGGTAAAGCTGTTCTAAAGCTGTGTTAAAATGCTTTTAGTGACAAGCAGGATTGGTGCTGGGCCTGTCACATTTTATGACAATTTGTGTGTTATGTGTTGTGATTTTTAGTTTAGTTCAGTCTGAGTCAATTGTTTTTCATTTTAGCCTAGTTGGAGTCGATCTGAGTTGATTGTTTTTAATTTTAGCCTTGTTCGAGTCGATTCGAGTTGATTCAACCCGGACTGACTGATCCAAGTTGATCCTGTCCAATCCAGTCCGACTGATCCAGTCCGACTTTTGTACCTGCCTATTACAGTCAACGCACTTCACGCATGAACGCCCACACAACGAAGATTGCATTCTTCACGTGTACATTCCATTCTTAATTAGATTATTCCATTCTTCACATGTATATTTCATTCTTAAATTGAATTAATGTTACTTTTCAGATAGCTTCAAAGATAAGGATTTAGTTTCGAATAAATAATTACAGAGAGCGCGGTCGAAACAATATGGCGGAAGAAGTTCTTCTCAAAATCAAACTGAAAGAAAAGCCGGACGCAATTGCGTTCGTAGAAAGGAAGAGTAGCTGCTTAGCCAAACCGCTAAGAGAATTTAGACTAGATATTGTCAATGAAGTGGGAGAGTTGCTTCCCGGGAATTTTAAGTTTATCAGAATGGGTATTCCAGTAAGCCGTAAACAAGAGGACACAATACCGCTTCAAAAATGTGCAGCAGAAGAAGAAGGAGAGAGCGGTAGTAAAACCTTCAACATTTCCATCCAAGTCGACAGCACACCTGTGAGCAGTAAATCGACACTACCATAAATACGGTTACCAGAAGTAACAACTACAGATGACTCATCGAAAAAGTGTAAATTGCCTCTATCTAACTGTGACGTTTGGCTCAAATAATCATCTACCTTGGCTAAGTTTTCAGGTGTCATATATTCACTAGGTATACTTGCAAGTTTCTTGTAGCTCATTCCTAACTTTTTGTTTGTTACATTTTGTATTTGTCTTATGGATGGGAGATTAGCCGGTGTGCAAATACCCTCCTGTAACAACCTGTCGCGGATTTCAGAAGCATACACACTTGGTTTTCGAAGTTTCCAAATTTCGATTACTTCAAGAATATCATCTGTTATCAATACTGGATCTTTGCCTCCACAAGAAAATGGTTGAGTCGTCCCGTGTAGTGAATAATGTTGTACTATGTTATGAATAGCTCCTTTGGTCACCATTGTGTTCCGTGAAATCTCTGACGGCCCAAATCCAGCATTGAAAAGATTAACTATTTCGTCTCTAATGTGCAAAGGTAAAGGTTTACCAGGATTGTAAAACCCTCCAAGCGAATTTCTTGCCATCGTTTCAAAAATAAACTCGTGTCTTGAGATCTCATGAAGACCGTTAATTTGGGCGGTTAAATTAATGCTCGCGGTTAAATTAAATTCCCACGGCGCACAACACTGAAACTATTCAAAGTTACGTGTAAGAAAAAAAAGCTACCTTATGAAAAATACAGTTTTATCTAAACGGACGAAAAATCTTATCATTCTTACACTGTCATGAACATTATTTTTAATAACGAAATTCATGATTCGATTATAAAATAAAAGATACGAATAGTCAGCAAATTTTTGGAAGAATGAAATCGAAGAATGACCTAATCGATGAATAGTTGAAGTTGTGCGTTCACGCGTGAAGTGCGTTGACTGTAATAACATTATTATATATGAATGTTAAATGATGTAACATTTTATTATTGTGGCTGGCATTTGTAGCTGATACACCTGTGCGTTAATTTTATAACATGTGCTCTGATTGGCTAATTTCAGGCAAGATTCTTCTGTAATGCATATCCAGCCTATGTTGATTTTGGGGTTGTTTTTTATTTTTCTTGCTCAGATTTGTCCATTTTTGGCATGTGAACTACAAATTAGTTGCAAAACATTGTTCAGATTTTTTTTCTGTTGTTTTTTACGTCGCTTTCCAGAATTAACGTATGCAAAAAAAATCTGCATGCCCACTCGAAAAAATGAATCCCAAGGTTTACCCAAATTTCTCGATTGTACACTGATTTTTCACTTCAGATGGCCAAGTTTGAGCCCTTACCGCTAAATCCTGCTCTAGAAAAATAAATCCCGAAGTTCATTCCCTCAAAATCGCTTCATTTTTATCACCAATAGATTCGCGCCATCTCCCTTATTCTTACGGACCCTCATTTAGGAAGCACTCCTGGTCCTCCCTTCCTGGCTCATAGTCTTTGCCCACCTTGAACTCACTTTGAGCTGCCCAAAACTGTATTTCAACCTCCTGCGTGACCATGCAAAGCTGACATAGCTACCACTGTTGCAAAGCATGTCGGGATATTAATGGTGAAAACGAAAACCGAATGTCCGCCAAACAAAATACAGAAAATATTAGAAGTCTGGAAGCACTTTGGATATCGGGCATTTCAACCATGACACAGGATAGGAAATGGGCTGCCCCTTTTCTGATCCAAAGTGGTTCCAGACTTTCCCGCCGGCTCGTCTTGTCCACCAAGGCCGTTTCAACCTCAAGCGCAGAAATAATGGCACTTCGGATACAAGGTACGACAAGGGACACGACTTGTTTCTTTGAGAGGTGCCAGAGACTTACGGATTTCCGGACTTAATGATGTCCTTCAATCACCAGACGGGCCTTAAACATATTGGCTTATTCGCACGCTACAGATGATGTGTTTGGCGTAGTGAGCTCGCGATCGATAAGCGATCGCCAGGCGTGCATAAATAACGGTATTTTCGTTCATGTCGTTGGCGCGGGTCAGGAGTATTGCGGTCACATATTCCCACGACCAATCTGCTGTAATGGCGTCAAAATTACGCTCTGAATTTAAACAACCACTAAAAGACCAGAACTCTGCTTTTTTCAGGTGAAATTAGTCCAGTTTCTGAGGATTAGTGCAAATTCAACAAGGGTTTGTGATATTATTCGTTGTATGATAAAATTAGGATATCTGAGCGAGAAAAAAAAAACCCTCAAAAAACAACATAGGCTGGATATGCCCCCAGCCCTTCAATTATCAATTATTCTAGCAGATTACATGTAATACTGCCTGACAAATGCATGAGTTTAAAAGAGTTAATATTTAACTTGAGCTGGAAATTTATTTGGTACATCAATGTTGTACCGTTTTCTCTCTTCATGTAATAGTTAATGAAGTTTCATGTCTAATGTCCACTCTGATAGAGGTATATAAAAAGCAGTGGCTGTTTCTAATTTATCAAATGCCTTTTTCAGAGTAAGTAAAAACACAATCAACCATACTCACTCTGTATGACTGCAAAATTAATATTCTTTGCTTCCTGAAATACAAAATAATGCAGTTTATACTAACTCTATAAACTGAGCTATAACATAACAGATACATGTAATACAAGAGCAGATTTTTTGTGACTGACCCTATACATGGATGTGTGTTAAATTTCCTTATAATATAATAAGTTAATAAATTATTAATCAAAAGTAAGCAAATTATCTATAATACAAACGCTTAACCTACTTTTTATTTGCAATTTTCAAAGTTATAAGTATATGGTAGCAACAATAAGAAACAATCATGTACCATGACATGTAAATGAATAATGTTGAAAGGAACCCCATGGGTTTGAGTTAAGGTCTTCATTAACATCATCATAATATTTTGAATAAAGAAACACTTGAAATAATAGTTTTGTGGAAAGAATCAAACTTGGAAGTTGACCTGATACAATATTTGAACACAAAATGATCTTGGGCTACCTGAATTACCTGTACTACCATTTTATTTTACTCTGCAAAACGTCCAATATATATGACATTCAGCAGACATCAGAAACATTGACCTTTGGGAATTTTGATAACTGGTTTTTTCAAAATAAAATTAGAACAATTTGTCAATTTTTTATCCAATGCTTTTTGTGTTCATGCCAATACAGTTGAATCTTGATAACTCGAACCTCCAAGGGAAATCGAAAAAGGTTTGAGTAAGCAGGAGTTCGAGTAATTGGGAGTTGGGATTGCAGGAACAGATGACCGGAAATTAGGCAATTCTGTAAAAAACTAAATGGTGTTTGTTTGCATGCTTTATGACTTATCAAACACATTTCATTCAATCAGGTTTACTGATCAAGAAAGAGTTAAACGAGCAAAACATAGCATAAATGAACAGAACAAATCAAAGCAAAGCGAAGTAAAAAAACACTATGGTAGGACAAAGGACATTGTATACACTAAAAATCTCAGTGTTCTGGATGACATCTGTATTTGATGTTTTTGACTTTGACAAATGAGGTTCGAGTTATCAAGGGTATAAATATGATGAGAATGATATGAAGGGAAAATAAAATCACTTTGAGTTAGCGGGAGGTTTGAGTTATCAAGGGTTCAAGTTATGGGGGTAAAATTAAAGTAAATATTTAAGCAGAACCAGGGGAAATTGATTTTGGTTCAAGTGAGTGCATTGGGTTCAAAGATTCAACTGTAACTAAAAAAATAATAAAAAATAAAAGCAAATTTTGAAAATGCGCCCATTACAGTTTTAGAAGCAAACTATCATAAATGTAATCTGCCAAATTCCATGTTTGTATAATGACCTCTCCCAATTCTCTAGCCTCTTTAGTAAACCTAATTTTCACCTGGTCTATCCTTTTTCAAGAGTTTCCTGCTGAGGAAGCTAGTGTAAACTGAGCCTTTCTAATATCAATATTGTCTCCTTCCCTTTCTTGCATACGTACATTTCTTCCCTCTGCGTCTTCCACCTTGTTAAGATGAGGAGAGGTCCGGTAAGTCATAATTTACTCACAAGCGTAGTTTTTTAACCCTTTCATTCCTAGAGTCAATTATGGAGATACACAGTGTAGTTCTAACTTTTGAGTCTGTCAACAAAATCCTACGGTGTGACCATTCAAATGAAACCTCTTCAACAGTACTTTTATATGGTACCATTTGTTTTTCAATATTTAACAAAATGAAATTTGGATTTTATATAAATTTTTATCTTTGGCTCTCTTGGGAGTTAAAGGGTTAAGAGTCATTTCATGATACATCCATGATGTATCCGATCTTTAAATAAAACATTCAAACATTATGTACAGTGGACAGGATTGGGGGCATAAACCAAATTTTGTTTCTTAGCTTGACATAGATATGTGTCTTATAAATATTTCCACTGCGAAAAAAGCTGGCCCTGAATAATTTCTCACGAAAACGTGCTGCGAGAGAAACTCTGGTCCCATCATAGGGAACCCATATGCTTAGTTGTAAACTGAATATGCTTATTTATAAACTGCAAATGGAATTAAAACAGCAAGTTAACATCTACATGACATTGTACCATTTTAATTCCATTTGCAGTTTACAAATAAGCTTATCCCATTTACAAATATATTAAGCGTATGCATGGGTTCTGTCCCTATTCCTGAATCAAAGGTCATAACAAATTCAACTCATTACATTATGGACATCATCCGTCATCTTCTGGTCTGCCATCCACTCAGTATAAAAAGAGCATTTCATAATCAGGAGTTGGCTCATGGGAGCCTTTGATTCCTTCTGTATTCCACTTCCTATGGCCTATAAAAAGTGCTAAATTATAATGAAATTTGCTTTTGATATGCATTGAATTGCCTTGTTATTAAATGCCATGCCTATAGTGTATATGTTGAGATCTAAGAAATCTCTAACTATATACACTGTACCTGCCATGTACAAGTAATTTTTGTAGTTTTTGTTAGTAGGTTTTATAATATTATCATATTCTTCATAATATGGTAGTTTTAACTTAGTATTTACATGTACCTTCTAAAATTTGTTATATTTATCATACTTGATACATCTAGATTTTGAAGATTATGTAATAAACATGTACAGCTGTATGTCTGTGATGTGATTTCAATAACCTATTAATTTAATATTTTACGATAATGATAAAGAACTGTTAGGGTATAAAACTCAGGAGAATCTAATTTGTATCTTCCAGAAACAAATAAAAATACGAATTTCCAAAATAAAATACCGGTACATTTAAACAAAACTTGAACAAAACTAATTGCATGACAATTGAGTCATTTAATATTATCATGAATTAGTGATTTTCAATAAGAATTGAAAAAAAACTCATCAAATGGAGTTAATTAAAACTGAATATAGAAATTTATAAATTTGTCAGTTGTTATATTACCAAGCCACAGCCATAAAGATTGTTATTATACACCTTATTCCAAAATGGTGGCCAATTTATTATTTTTTCATATGTATGTTAATTAGCCCTTGTTGCCTCGTCAGCATGTGCAAAATGCAACAGAATTTTCACGCGAAAATGAGGCAAAGAGGGCTAATTGAAATGCATACAAAAGAATAATAAATTGCCTGCCATTTTGGAATAAGGTATATTGTCAGCTATTACATTACCAAGCTACAGATTGTTGTTATTGCAGTCATGATTCATGATTTTGGGTCAGTCACAAGTTTGCTCTAGTGTGTGTGTGTGTGTGTGTGTGTGTGTGTGTATAAAGAATTACACTATAAGGAGTGAATAGTATTAAATTTAAAGGGGGCTCAACTCAGTTTTTTTCGCAGGGAATATATGCCTCAATTGCTTTCATATGTCACCAAGTTTATAATGATTGCAAAGTAAAGGATAATCATTATTTTAATGGCTGGCTGTTTAAAATAATATGTAAGGGCATTTTGGAAATATTTTGCTTTATGCAAATTATTTGCTTTATTACTGTTTTGCGTATCATGCCCCCCAAAATTGATTTTTTGTTCACTCGAAAACCGTCATGTAAATTTTCTTGAAACTTCGTTTGCAGCTAGTGATGTGTGCATACTACAAAATTTGTGTCAAAAAAAAGTGTTAAACTAGATTTTGAGAAAGATGACATTGTTTAAAACAAAGGGCAATAAGCTGGCATTGCTATAGGAACTGCTGTTGCTTGGAAACCAGTGACACATAAAACTGATTACAGTTCATAAACTTCGTGAAGTATAAAAACAATCAAAGCATGTCTTCTTTGTGAAATTTTAATTTTTAAACATACACCCTACAGCAAAAAAGAACTGAGTCAAGCCTCCTTAAGGTAATTAATATAACTAGAATACTAGGAAAAGGTAAAATGAACGGAGTTGAACAGCATGTAAAAGTGATTGAAATGGCATGTGAAAGACCAAATCATAAATGAAAACAAAGAAAACACTAGGTCTATGATGCCGCTATTGTGTGGCTTAAAGACCTAAACTTGTATTACCATGCCATCATTTAATTGGAAATTAAATTATTGTAATTTATTATAAAGAAGGCTAAACCATTAAGCTGTCATAAATTAAACACTATTGTCTTTTGAGAACATAATTATTAAAAGAATTTTATTAATTTAGACTACAGTGTACAGTCAACTCTTTTAATGCAGACACCCCTGTAAGGCAGACACCTCTCTAAGGCAGACAGCAGACACTTTAAATTATTAAAACATTCTGACTGGTTAAAAATACCTCTCAAGGCGGATGCTACATTGTAAAACTGCAAATTTGTACAAATTTGACTAACTGCAACATCAATAATCACAAACTGATTTCATGCATCATTCAAGTAGAAGACCTTTTTTTATTGGCAAAATGTCTTTGTGAGCAGAACAAAACACTTCAAACATTTTGCATGACTCTCTTGTTATCAACTACATGTACTAGTTATCCTGTTCCAGACTCCCAGATAATGACAATGGTGCTGTTTCAGTTCCAACATCACAGATTTCTAGTACTGATCAGGTTATATCAACTGTATAAGGTGGACAGCAAAACAAGCTTCAGCTGAATTAATCTTGAACTGAACTGTACTTTTAGGCAGTGACATGCACATGTACTCTTAAAGTACCTGTCATTGTGCCAATGATGGGGCAAGAAATGCAACAGTAAACATTGATATTAATTATTATACAGATTTTCCATTCTTTAGCTGCATATATTTGGTACCCAAACTTTAATGCAAGAGCAATTATTTTACAAAAAAGTTTTAATTGGTAATTCTGTTGTTTGTTTTTTCAGGTGATTAGTTTAAAGGACAATGACAGCTTATCTGCTTTGTTGTCCGTGGAGTTTAAAGCAGATTTACTCATGATGCTGTCAGATGTACACGGTATTTATAGTGGCCCTCCTGATCAGCCTGAGTCACGTTTGCTGGACACGTTCAGACCAAATGATGTCAGCAATGTTGAATTTGGGGAAAAGTCCCGTGTGGGTCGTGGGGGTATGGAGTCTAAAGTTAAGGTATGTACAATTAGGATACTTATTGTGCACAGTGCAATATATACGTCATACAGTTGAACATCTGGGTGAAAATGACTAATAGCTCCCCCAAAAACATGTCGGCCGACAGACGACCAACAGTCGGCCGACAAACAGCCAATAGTCGGCCGACAGTTCACCAACAGTTTACCGACAGATGACTAACTCATACAAATAGCCAGGCTTTATTGAACAAAATTCAATAAACACTGAAATTAAGTCACTTGTCTTACCTTGTTAAGTTAAAACATAAACAAAACCACGCAGTAAAGGTCCGTTTAGATCACGAGTCCGAATCGCCCAACAGTGCATTGCGAGCCTGGTCAATTTCGCTCATCATTTATGTATACTTAATGTGTATCGTGATTCTCACATCATTTTTACCTCAGTTTAACCGCAGGTTTTGAGGTCACCAAGAAAGAAAGAAGAGATATTATATTCTATTCTAGTTATGAGGGACAATAAAAAGTAACATACTTAAATGCATTGGTCAAAAACTTTTATTTTATTTGGTGGCTCCTAAAGGAGCCGTTTGTTTGTGGAATACCCGCAAGTATTCTTAGTTAACGGGGTAGAGCTCTGCGATGTGCTGCAACATATTCTCGAAGCGGTCTCCCGGATACAGACACTGCCAGTTGAACTCATCGAGGTAGCCAGGAAGTTTGTTCTTGAAGGTGCCGATCATGCTTTTCAGCTTTCTTTTCACCTGACCCCACAGTCCTTCTATAGTGTTCGTATGGGCTCCAGTATACGGGTCGACAAAGTTTTCAGAGTGGTTTACCATCAGGTGGATATAGCCGAGGGTGTTCAGGTTAAAATAAGGTGAAAATTTGTCTGAAATAATCACTGTCCCGGGTTTGACAAATTCTTGAACCAGTCGTGTTACCAGTGTTTCTCTTGTGCGATCAGGAACACGGAAGGTTAGTGCCCGGCCACTGCCTCTTTCCACCATACCGAACACCCATGCGCCTTTCGAAACGCGACCGCGATTGTATTTCCGCTTGTGACCAAACATGGACTCGTCAATCTCTACTGTCTTCCCCCGGCCGCCTAATCTGATGTTATCATTCAGGATCTTCAAAGAGCAGATATCTCGTAGCTTCTGCAACGTTACGCAGACTGTTCGAAGTGATAATCCAGTCAGAATGGAAACCCGCTTGTTTGACTCGTCAATGGACCAAAGGTAGATGACGTACAGCCATTGCCCAAGTGGGATATTCGAATCTTCAAAGAACGATCCTGCTCTAATCGATCGCCTCTTTCTACAGCTTCTCACTGGACATTCCCAGATAAAACCATCGCTAACATTTTGCCTTTCGCGCAACACCATGTCTGTTCCGCACTGGCATTTTGACGTAGAAGCGAGTAAGCTATGATCGACAAGGAAAGTGAAAATGGAATGTAAACTTTGAACTAAGGTAAGTAGCTCAAAATGCCTCATGATTGAAAGAACGTAATATAGAGATTAAAAAGTAGTTTATTGTCATATTTATAACTTACGTCGGATCAAAGGTACCCAATCAGAAACTAGTCATTGAAATGGGAAATTGGTCATTCATATGTTAATTGAGTTAAGTTAATTGGCTAACCCATTTCTAGGAAAACCAATTATCAAACACTCATTGAAAATAACTAACCAATCACAATTAATTGCTTGCTGCAATTTCGATCCGACCGTGTGTATAAAACTGGAATGCTCGCGCAAGTTATCCATTATTCTATTCTATTCTTGTTATCCAACAATCATAGCAACAATGTCTCAGCGAACTTTAAAATGTACCATATGCAGCGGTAATCACTCCAGAATGCATTGTGTTGTTGTCTGCAACAGCTGTGGCGGCGACAAGCGTAAGTGCGGGTGTCGGGCCCAGTCAGCAGCAGCGCAAAAAAAGAAGAATCCACCAAAGAGGGCACGACAGCAGCAGAGATCCAAGAGCGAGAGCGAGCAAGACGAGGCGCCAACATACGAGCAACTGTGTCGGGAATTCAAAAAGCTGCAAAAGCAACATTCAGAGGTTGGAAAAGCGTACCAGTCCCTGCAGAAGTAACACGACGAGCTAGTTGCAAACCAACAGCAGCGGGATGCAGAATTGAATGAGGCCAATAACGACGCAGAGGAGTTGGCAGACATGGTGCGCGTTAAGGACGGCGTGATCAATGACCTCCAAGCATCCCTAACCGCCGCAAAAGACGAAATAGCGAAGCTGCGGGATGAGCTGAGTCGGCGTTCTACACCCGAACAACCCACAGCAGACAGCGATCTGGATGCCAGAACAGCCACCAGGGTCTCGACACACAGTCCTGCGGAGAGAATGCAAGTTGCTGCCCTTGAAATTTGACCCCAGATTCTACGAGTAGATCTCGACAAATAAAAAAAAACGGCTCCTTTAGGAGCCACCACATGTGCGAAAGCAATGACCAACTAATGATCAGATCGAAATAAATAAAAAAAAAATAATAGTCAACTATAAATAAAATCGAATTAAATAAAAATAACTAAAAATCTGATATATCTAAATAGTCGAGTTTTAAAAGCGTCAATAGATTTACTTAAAACAGTTTCGGCAGAGAGATTGTTCCAATCGATGATTGTTCTTGGGAAAAAAAACCCTTTGACCGGGATTTAAATAATATTAGGGGATTGGGACTGAAAAAAAAACATGGCGGACAAAAACAGTTTCCTTACGAACGATGATGGGTTAACCCACAGCTTGATGTCACCTACCGACAGATAGCCAACAGGTAACCGACAGGTGACCGACAGTCGGCCGACAAACGGCCAACTGTCGGCCAACTGTCGGGTGACACTTTTACCTCAGACCTGCCTATAAACAGTCGGCCGACTGTGGGCCGTTTGTCGGCCGACTGTTGGCCGTTTGTCGGCCGACCCCGGCCGACTGTTGGTCGTCTGTCGGCCGACTGTTGGTAGTCTGTCGGCCGACTGTTGGTCGTCTGTTGGCCGACTGTTGGTCGTCTGTCGGCCGACATGTTTTTGGGGAGCTATTAGTCATTTTTACCAACATCTGTAACACAGAGACCACAGGGATGGGGCTTAGTATCCTTATTAGAGAGGTGTCCTATTACGTAGGTCCATGTTACATAGATTACATAAGAACAGTCCAAACTAGTCTTTTAGTTATTCTTGTGTTACTTTTATGTTTGTTTCATTTAACACATACAATGTATTACATGTAATCACTGTGTTTGGGGAAATACATGTACATTAGATCAGAGGTGTCCATAAGGAGCAGTTCACTGACTGTGTTCTCATTTACTCCCCATTGTCAAGTGGTTACCATGATATCATTACCTTAATATAACCTATGTTTTGAAACATGTTTCTAGCAATTAACGTAATAATTGTTATACTATGTGTAGTTATAACACTGGTTGTATGACTACTCAGGCAGCAGCCTGGGCACTTGAGAGAGGCACCAGTGTTGTGATAGCAAATGGTACCAGCAGTGATTATGTGATTCGTCAAGTGTTGGATGGTCGTAAGGTTGGAACATTCTTCACTATGGTAGAAGAAACAGGGCCATCTGTGGAGACCCAGGCAGCTGGAGGTAGGTTGTTTTAAATCTACTGAAGGTCCTGTTTGTACAATGTAAATCATCAAATGGTGTGGAACCCAGATTATGTTTGTTTCTCTCTTCCTGAAAAGTTTTAACACCCAAACTGAACTCAGTTGACCTTTGCCAAGTGTTTACTACAGACTTGACAATTTCCCACTTATTCCACTGTTTCTACACTTTGCATTCATGTTAATTTGTTCTCAGAAATTGTAATAGTTATTATTAATTGATAATACTGATTGAATTGGACTCCACTCAGTCCTGATTATAAATTTTTACTTTAAATTGTTTTTATTTTCTAGCTCGTAAAGGAGGCAGAGCTCTTCAATCACTGACTGCTGAACAGGTATTGAACATTACTGTTGATTGATTCACTTAAACCAACCGCTGTTCCAGACCCCTCAGTCTGTCACTTCAGTTCTCCCCACAATCCCAATCTTAGAACTGGAAGACATTTAAGTTTTATTTAAATATTGGTTTCCCACCAAAATTGTACCCAACAAAGAGTTAACCTCGTTTGCTTTAGTAGCCAAATGCTGTTCTGTTCTTGTGCGATTATTTTCAGTTTTCCATGTAGGCTAATTACTGTGTCCATGTTTTTTTGCCGCAAGTACATGCATCCTTACCTTTTAAGTTTCTTCTTTTATTGATACCTACCTATTTTGATGCATCAGACCTTTTGTTCTACATTCATTTATTAATGTTAAGTAGAAAGTTCATGGAAAAGCATAACAAACAAATACAATTTCTCTGCTTTTGTTTATAGCGGGCCACAATCATTTACAAATTAGCAGACCTCCTTATGGAACGTAAAGATGAAATCCTGGATGCTAACTCTAAAGATCTTGAGGAAGCTCGTTTTGAAGGTCGACTACCAGCTCCTATGATAGCCAGGCTACTTTTGACTCCAGCTAAACTGGAAAACCTAGCACAGGGACTGAGGCAAATTGCTGATTCATCGCATGATATATTGGGTCGTGTACTAAAACGAACCAAAGTAGCCATTGATTTAGAACTGAAACAGGAGACTGTTCCCATTGGAGTGTTGCTTGTCATTTTTGAGTCGCGCCCAGATGCACTGGTTCAGGTACTTTATTACTTTGTTTCTTTTTAAAAGAAAAACTTAAGATGACAAGTGTTAAGCTTGGTCATGTATGGAAAATAAACTGTCTTCAGTTTGTCTGCATTATTGAACTTAACATTTACTGTCTTTCTCCTTACATAATGCTCTCAGCAGTATGCAGGACATGTCACATGAACCTAATTAGTGAAACCTCGATTTAACGAACCTCTATATAACAAAGTCCTGGGTATAATGAGTGATATTCTTCAGCCTGGCAAAATTACAAGTAAATTGTATGGAACAGAACCTCGATATAACAAAATCGTCGTTATAACGAACACAATCCGGCAGCCCAAACCTAAAATCTACCCCGATATAACGAATAAATGTCAACACGTGACAAAAGATGAATGCAGAACAGACCCAACAGTGAGTGCTATAGGGCAAAGGTATAACCTGTACAGTTTTCCAGTGCCATAGTTATGTTTACACTGCACTGTAGCTTCATACAGGCATTATAGTGCAAATGTTATTTGTTAAGATCCGGAGTTATGTAACAACGTTAAAAACAGTTATTAGCTATACCTCGATATAACAAACATTTCAATGGTTGTTTTTCCGCAAATTCGTTATAACGAGGTTTTCGATATAACGAACGCTCGATATAACAAACCAATTACCCCAGTCCCTTGGCACTTCGTTAAATCAAGGTTCCACTTGTAAAATAATGACCTTAATTAGTAGCTCACCTTGAATCTCGTCATAGCTCATTGAAAAAGTGTTCTGAACCATGGGCTTTGCTAGAAAGACTTGACCTGCATTGAAACATTTTAAATTCCTTCTTGAGAATGAAAGAACCAAGTTTTTTTTTAACTGTTATCTATATAAAATGGGTCTCCATTAGTGAGTTCAGAGTTTGGAAAAATAATCAAGTACATACTCACAATACACCAAAAAGTGACCATTTACACAAACCCTGTTGTAAAACAAATATAAGGAAATTTACTGTTATTAGTAGAGGAGTAGACATATCAATGGCTTATTAGAGACCATATTAGAAACAGTAGAACTATTTTTACATTTAAGCATAAACTTAAGAAATTGATTCTTGGGAATTACTAATATAGATACTGCAATCAACCATGTAATAATTACAGAATGTAACTAGTTGATATCCGTTCTGTCATTATATATAATTGATGTAACCTGACAGGGAGTTTCCTCGATAAGCTTCATAAGGCTTCCAAAACTTCCTGCTCAGTATTAAGTATACTCTTGATCAAATTGTAAAATCCTGTAAACTTGTTTATATTGGGCAAATTAATAAATAAATAAATAAATATAAATAAATAAATAGATAGCAACAGCCACTTGGTTAACCTTTTGACATGCATGATTTGTATTTTACATTGTTTTTTAATACATTCACTAGGTTGCTTCCCTTGCTATCAGCACAGCCAATGGTCTACTACTGAAGGGTGGTAAGGAGGCCTACCATAGCAACAAGTGCCTTCACAGTCTGGTACAAGAGGCTTTGTCATTGTTTGTTCCACCAGAGGCTGTTAGTTTGGTTAGTTTAATATGCTATTACCAACTCTGAATGCTTACTGCAGTGATAGGTGTCTCAGTTTACAGAATCTGACTGTCCTTGAAGAAATCAGAACTTTAATCATAATTTGTATTGTCATCTTATATATCTAGCTGTGAGCTGACATATTTCTGAAAGAACAAAGTGTTGCTTTACTTATTACAACCCTTTACCTTTGTTTTTTTCTTTGTAAAGTGTATTACTCATTTTACAAGGATGCATGTAGTGTGTACCCTCTGTTAACTTAATCCCAGGTGGGTACTCAGGTATATTACTGACTTTTTGGAGGGTTCAAAATTAGCGATTTGGGGACATTTTTGGGGTTAAAATTTTTCTGGCAGATCCCCTTTTGAAAGCTGATAAAAAGCGTTCGGTGCCAAAGCATTCTCAATTTTATGCCAAGCAATATTATTGTATCAATTTCTTAAACAAGATGTGGAGAAAAAAAAGGACGTATTTGTGGTTTTCACTCTGGGTCGTTGAACTTTATTTCATTTTTGGGGATTGTTTGGGTTAGGGTTACAGTTTTTATTTAAAACAGAGCAGTTAATGTAACACTTGTCTGTAAAGTGGAAGGAACCGTCCTAGCCATGTGATGATAGCCTTTTTATGGCTAAAAATAAGCAATGTAAACCTCAAAAATAAATAAAGCATGTTGTTTCTTTCTCTTTAAAAGGTCAGTACTCGAGAAGATGTAAACGATCTTCTTCAACTGGATAAGTATGTGGACTTGGTTATTCCTCGAGGCTCCAGTGAGATGATTGAGCGTATCCAAGCTGAGAGTAAAGGAATTCCTGTGCTTGGACACGCTGAAGGCGTCTGTCATGTGTTTATAGATAAGGATGCTGATCTTGAAATGGCTACAAACATTGGTACAGTTTTACATCTTCAATACAAGTGTTAGATATGGTGAAATTTAATTGTTTTCAATAGCAAAGTGAAAGATATTAAAACTTAAAGCAACATCTCTGAAAGTGCTGAACATTTTTTTTCAAAGAAGTACTTCTAGGTTTCTACTAGCTTTGATAGCAGTCAATGAAACGTCAAGCTTATGTGTGATTCTCTTGTTGTCATGTTTTTAGTGGTGGATTCCAAGTGTGATTACCCAGCAGCTTGTAATGCTATGGAGACTCTGTTAGTGCACAGGGACCTAATCAAGACATCTTTCCTTGACCGACTTCTTAAAGCTCTTAGGGAAAAAGGAGTAAGTGTGAAAGCTTGAATGTTTTTTTTTTTATTCTTAGAGCATCCGACTAGAGAACGGAACGTCATGAGCTCTTTTTCTCCACACTGTTAATTGTTCTATATTATATTTCAGTATTTATTAGAGATTTCTCTAGAGTGACTGTGCGATGCAGTAAATTGAATGTCTTCAAGACTTCACTTGTGGCTGTGCGATGCAGTCTGTGAGTCATACCCATTAATGACCTGCTCGCTACTAGAGTTCCAGCAGCTCAGCGGTTAGAGCATTCGACTAGAGAACGGAAAGTCATGGGTTCAAATCCCATCTGGAACTCAGACACTGTTAATTGTTCTATATTGAATCATTAATGTTCAGAAATTTCTATAATCCTCCGTTTTCTGTGAATGCGCAATTATCCCTTTTGCAACCACGGAGGAAAGGGAAGAGCTGTTATTCTCTACCCCTTGTTTTGTCCAACTTGGTTGAGCTTGCTAGGGGAATAAAAAAACTTGCCGGCCCAGCTCATAAGGTATGCCGCCTCAACAGGGCCCCAGTAATCAGAATCACAGTAGAAAGCGTATGCCTACTACTACACTATTTTCTCTTGTTTGATTGTGAAGGTGATAGTTCATGCTGGGCCTAACTTAGTGAAGACATTACCACTGGCTCCAGCTCCTGCCCGAAGTATGAAGAAAGAGTACAGCGGTCTTGAGTGCGCAGTGGAGGTGGTGAGGAATGTACAGGAAGCTATTGATCATATCCATCAGTTTGGAAGCTCCCATACTGATGTCATTGTTACTGATGACCGTAAGTACACTGATCCTTGAACTTGTTTACCCTACAGGCTGCCTAAAGGTCTTTGTTTCTGTGATGCCCTCTCATAGCTGCGTAGCTAGCAGTTTCACGCAAAGAAAACTGTTGAAAATGACATAAATGATATCTTTGTGTTTGTGAATGTGTTGGTTATTGAGCATGTTAAACTGACATTATACACAGATGACTGCATAGTCCTTCTGCTTACTGTTTTCAAATAAAGCAACATCGGTGCTTTGTAAATCAGCTGCCAAGACATGACAGCGAATTTACTGAATTTATTTGCCTTCCTCTTTCGTTTCTTTCTTTCCTTGCCTCTTTATACTACGATTATCAGTTGAGCAAGGCACGAGCGATGTTTGGTGACAAAGTTTTGCCGTTAAAACTACGTTGTTGTCAAGGGCAACTTGCTACGTTTCCAACGGTAACTTGTCTGTGATTGGACGTCATCTGTAACAAAACGCGTTACCGTTGGAAACGTAGCAAGTTGCCCTTGACAACAACGTAGTTTTAACGGCAAAACTTTGTCACCAAACATCGCTCGTGCCTTGCTCAACTGATAATCGTAGTAGCTGCTTATCCAAGTAGTTTGATCGTACGTTCAAATAGTTTTGTCGTGTATACTGATGATAAAATGTAGTGATGAATTGAGTGACACTCACTTGCAGCGATCATTCTAAGATTTTCCATCTAAAGTACATGGCAGTGACACACGTTCTTTAGAATGTCGTAAAACATTTGATAAGCGACCACCATTTCTGATGTTGATGCATGTGAACGACGAAAAACAACGTGTGATAAAATAGTCAAAACTAACCATTTCTTAGTAGTCAGAGTAGCCTAAATTCAAACCTGAAACTAGTTAATTATGTGTTTCCAGGTGAGACTGCCAAGCACTTCTTATCATCCGTGGACAGCGCATGTGTATTCCATAACAGCAGCACCAGGTTTTCTGATGGATATCGATTTGGACTTGGTAAGTACCAGAGTCTCGTCATCTACTCTGCTTTATGCTGAACTTAACTATCCTGTAATTGTTTGTAGGCGCAGAAGTTGGAATCAGCACAGGCCGTATTCACGCACGGGGTCCGGTGGGGGTGGAGGGACTCCTAACTACAAGATGGGTGCTAACTGGCCAGGGACACACCGTAGCGGATTTTGCTGATGGGGGCCCACTCAAGTACCTCCATGAAGCGTTACCCCTTGAAGAGGAACCTCTGAGTTCCTCGGACGAAAACCCTTTGGTGGATACAGGAGATGGTGAAGTGATTCAGAAATAATGCCTGTATTCTCTACTTTGTTTTTGTTTTATTCTGTCGTCATAGCGACAAAGTATCACAGTAACAAGTGGTGTTCTTGTTTCATCTTGACACATGAGACAAAATGCCTCAAATTAAATTATTGCTAGGTACGAATTAGCTACAAAATGTTTAAGGTAACCATAGTCTATTTTTACACAAAGGAGTGTTTTTGGTCTCTTGATGTAGGTCGTTTCTCCACATTGCCAACTGGGTCAGCAGCATTAATAAACTCTAGAATCTGCCCGACTCTAAGAACCATTACAATACAACACAGTAAATTAACTTTCAGAAAAAACAGCTACAGTCAACTCTCTCTAAGACGGACACCGTCGGGACCGGCCCCAACTGTCCGTCTTAGAGAGGTGTCCGGCTTATATAGAGTCGAGGTAACGTGACACCAGTAATTCTCAGACAATGAAGCTGAACCTATGCACAATGAATACACGTTTGTTTTAAGTCGGTTTAAAGTCGTTTACTTAAGCAAAACCTACAAACTGGAACAAAAATAACACGAGAAAAGTGGACTCGTTTGTTCATATTCAGCACTTACATTTCCGTTTTGAAGTATTTTTCACTAAAAAGAAAGCACTTCTCAAGTGTCCGTTGACAGTTTCAAAGTGTCCGTTGTCCATCTTAGATAGGTGTCCGTCTTATAGAGAGTTTAGTTACAGTAAAATGACTGAAAAACGGCAGGAACCAACACCAGATGTCCGTCTTACAGAGGTGTCAAGAGAGAGTTGACTGTATAGCTATATTTCGCTGTTGTCAATACAGAAAAAATATTTAGATTTTCATAGTGCCATAAAATTGAAGAGTTAGGCAAGGAAAATTGGACACGTAAGCCACAGTAAGGACCAATCACTCAGATTGGAGTATTTCGATATTGATAAGTGATGGTGATATAACTGGTAGGTCTGTTATTGTACACGTCAGTAATGTCTTAGTTCACTGGTCCAGAGATTATGTAACACTTCATCGATGAAATAAGAAAGTAGCAAGGGAAGTGCGAGTAGCCCCTCATTTTTCTCAGGGTTCATCGAGCGGGTGATCACCTCCTCCTCCGAGGAGACGCAACGCACGGAGGAGGAAAGAAAGTAAGGTGGCCTCGCGGGAGATGGTTTTTGCGCGCTCGCGTGACCACCCGCTTGACTATCTTTCAGAGAAATGAGGGCATTGTTTTGGTGTTGGCATGTTGCGATCGCCATAACAAAAAAAACAACAACAAAAGATTCAAGACAATAAACAATTTCCACACCACAACACAATAGCTAACCAACAATGGTTTCCGCAACAGCAAGAAATACCCAAAATGAGGGACTACTCGTAATGTAAATACCAAGTGTCTGTGTGTGGACGTTTTCCACTTTAATTAACGTTTGGCATAAAGAAGATAACTAAAGATAACCATAGTAAATATTTGTGTTATATCGCCTTCTATATTTAATATTTAAAACGCGTTTTAGACGATGCGTTTAGAGGCGCGGTAGCCTAATGGTCACCCCGTTGGACTTCAGATCGAGCGGCCCGGTTTCGAGCACTGGCCGGGGTCATCGTGTTGTGTTCTTGGGCGGGACACTTTACTCTCACAGTGCCCCTCTCCACCCAGGTGTATAGATGGGTACTGGCGAATTAAATGCTGGGTGGTAACCCTGCGATGGACTAGCATCCCATCCAGGGGGGAGTAGAAATACTCCTAGAACAGTTTTAAGTGAGTGTCGCAAAATCGCGTTCGAGTCTAGTGGCCCATACAGGCCGGTACTTATCTCCGGTTTTTGTAGCATGAAGAGAATAGTCAGAATATGGACCCTAAATTGTAACACGAACCCCGACGGAAGGCTTTGGAAGACCTTCATAAATATATTAATATATTAATTGTAATGAAATATGAAGGTGTCCATAGACTTTCGTCAGGGATTTTAGGTAAAGAAGTTGCGTTTATTATCGGTAAATAGATATATATATCTACTACTGATATTTGCCAGCGTCATTAACACTTATTTTCACAAGACTCCACGATTGAGAAAACGAGAAATAAAAGCTGGCAAACAACAAAACAAAACGCAATATTTCATGACGTATCAGGTAAGAAAATTAAAATACAATTTAGATACAAGATGTGATTGCCAAAGTTCTTTATTTTGATAGAGACAATTATATTTTGTAATATTTTAATATCAGTTTATTATCATGCTTGTGTCTCCTCCAAATCAAGGCATGCTCTCCTGTGCCCAGGCCTTGTGCTTCTCTCTTTTCGTAACTTTGTACAACTCAACATTGCCCGGCGGCACTGGTCCTGTTTACTTCAGCGTGTGAGCAAGCTCTTGGGGGTTGGGGGGAGGGGGGCGGGGGGGCTTTCCCCCTCCCCCTCCCCCTCCCCAAACCCCTGAGCCTTAGAGCTTGCTTGCAGGCTGTGTTTACTTAATAATCATCCAAATATTCTGTATCGCAGCTTTAGTGGTTATTGACAATCTGTTCAATAAAAAAATGAATTGAAATAATAAAAAAGCTCTGTCTTGACTGGTGGGACCGCAAGTTCTATAAATTAAAGGGAGCAAAATGAATGCCAAACTGTTCGGCTACATACAACCTGGTGATGGTTAAATCCTCATTATTGAAAAAAAAAAAAACACTGGCGGAGAAGGCCATGTTTATCCTATACCAAGATACTACATCGATAATGGTTGATCTTCAATAGCTGATGTGTTTATTTAGTGCATGGACGCAAAAGCACACTTTCTTTCTGAGTTTGTTTCTCTGCTGTTATACACTAATCGTCTTTTCTTTCTTCATCGCCAATAACTTCACGTCTGCTTGCTTTCACCCACGGTTGCCGCTCACCTGAGGCGAGCCAAGTGTAGAAAAATACCGCGATAACATAAACAATAAGTGTGATCCAAAATACTATCCGCCACTCCTCTTGTTTCTAAAATAAAACAAAATAAAGACACGTGTATAGCTATTAACCCTTTCACTCCCAGAGTCAATTATGGAGACATGTAGTGTAGTTCTAACTTTTGAGCCTGTGGACGAAATCCTATGGTGTGACCATTCAAATGAAACCTCTTCAGCAGTACTTTTGCATGGTACCATTTGTTGTTCAATATTTTACAAAATGAATTTTGGGATTTTTCTTGAATTTTGATGTTTGGCACTCTTGGGAGTGAAAGGGTTAAGATTTGGGGGGTTTAGTTTTAGCGTTACAATGGCTACCCTAAACTGTGTCACTTCTTTGTGAAGTACCATGTTTCTCTTGTTTTAAGATCCCAGTCTGAAATTACATACACGGCCTAATTGAAGAAACGTCGGGAAAAAAGCATAAACCATAAACGATACGACACAATAGAATTCTGGGAACAAGACAAATAAGGCTTTTTGACTATTAAAGATCTATTCCTTCTTTAAGGGGAGCAGGGGTGGCGCGGTGGTGAGAGCACTCGCCTCCCACCAATGTGGCCCGGGTTCGATTCCCTGCCCGGCCTCATATGTTGGTTGAGTTTGTTGTTGGTTCTCTCCTTGCTCCGAGAGGTTTTTCTCCGGTTTTCCCCTCTCCTCAAAAACCGACACTTCCAAATTCCAATTAGATCTGGAAAGTGTCCACAATTAGTACTCGCGTACCAAATACTTTGACACTTCAATTAATTGATTTGATTTTGATAATACTGCGCAATTTATCAGAGAACACCGGACGTTTTTTCCGTCTCCCAGAAAACCATACGGTTTTATCGTTCATGGTTTGTACTTTTTACCCGACAACGTTTTTTTCAATCAGTTGTTTTACAAGTTGGAATTGCCCTCGAACTTGCATGTCTTAAGTTATTCGTTAAGGGTGGCAAAAAGCCGTGCAGTTTACTATTACATTTGCTATTAACAGATTGATAAACATCGTGACAGAGAATAGCTCTGCGCTCTGACAACGTTGAAATCCCTGCTACAGTTAACCTAACCTGTCTGCATACGATGCATGATCAGTTTTTATACAACACTTCTGTATTTGTCCATTGTCATTGATAAGGTACAGGGGAAGTGCACGATGCCGGATACACTGGACATGCATGCTCTAACACTGCCAGGCCGAATACATGACTGAGATAAACAGAAACGGAAAAAAATTCTACGTGTTCTCAAGTGATTACGCACTATTATAACAAAGTATACCCAAAAATTATCCCCTGAAAAACGTTTAGATAGGAATGGAATAAATAAATAAATAAATAAATAAATGGATGTTACAAGCCTTATTTGGCCTGGCCCCAGAATTCCATTGTGTCGTATCATTTATGGTTTATGCCTATTTCCCTGGCAACGTTTCTTCAACCAATCAGGTGCATACAAATCTGTATGAAGCCTGTGTGGTCTCGGAAATTTGCCTTCGCTGATAAACAGGCATCATGCACTCTTCCATGGAGAAGTCTGCGGGACGCAGCTTATGGTACTGGTCAGAACGTGTCTTAGTATTGTTCATTAACAAGATGCACGTTTTAGTATGGGATTCTTTCAGTTCTGGTCTTACTATGACCTGATGCACAGAATGCAGGGCCACTTTGGTCTATCTCATTTGCATGTGTTGGAACTCTTTGCAGAACGAGGTATAATACAATAGGCACTTTTGTTATTCGATGAGATGCAAATAAGTGGCCCTGTATTCTGTAGTTTAGCCAAGCCAATTGCTCTGCCATTTCTGTGCACGAACTTACTTTGTGTGATGTGACGAAACCAGTTATCTGTGGACTAATAAACCCAGGCGTGGATGCAAACGTATTGGTAAGGCCCATAAGAATGCCTGCGAATGGTGGAGCGATATCCAAATGATTGACAGCGTAACCAATAGCATTCAGACCCGAGAAACCCACACCCAGCACCAGGAATATTACACTTGTCCTGCGTTGTTGTGTATAGCCTGTTGCTACAATGAATATTCCTGCTAATAGACAACCTGCGTGCGCAACAAACAAAGCTTAGTAGTGTTTTACTAGACATTGATAAGTGCTGAGGGATTCGGTCAGGACACAATCCTCTCATAATCTTTCATGATCCTCTCTGAGACTTGGAAGGGGAAGGATATCGACGTAGCCGGATATAAATCTGCACTTTAACGTTTTCTTCATCTTACCTGCGGCATAGAAAACTTTTCTTACTGTACCAATTGTACACATCTTGTATCTTATGAGCATGTCAGCTGTTATCCCTCCTAAGGGTCCAAGGATGGCTTTAAATAAATACGGACAGGCTGCCAAGAAGCCAGTCTGAAAATAAAACGAAATGCCAGCAGACTTGATAAAAATGTTTCCCAGAATAAGACAATCGCAAGATAAGTGGAGATATTATGTAACCGAGAGTTGTTAATCGGCCAACGGTCAAGAGCTCGCCAAAAATGCATGACAAAAACCTCTGGTATCCAGGCCTAACTTTGATAGAACTTTCACTTATCGCACGGTTGTTTTATGCAAACGGGCCCAGGGCTCCAATAAGCAACAGTCTTTTGACGATAATTTTGATTATTCAAGGAAAAAATTCCCGCCTGCTTTCGGGCATAGCCTGATGATTACATTATTTTAATCGATTTCATAGAACTGCACGGTTATAATTAATGTTTCAAGTATAATCAATTGTATTTTTAAACTTAACATGGCTAATAAACATTGTTATTATTTATTATTATTAATATTAATCCAAAATTGCCTACATTGTTTTGTTGATCGACGTCATGTGCTTATGATTTCTTTTTGTTGATGATTTTTGGAAGTGTTTGAGAAAGAAATAAAGGATGGGAAAAATGTGTGAAATTTAAAAAATTCCGAAATATTGAAGGTCCAGTTTCTGTAACAGGGCAGCTGTCAATTTCTATTTCTTTTGCTCACTAAACGTGATGTACGTCAATTTGATACCAAATATCTTGTGATGGCACAACTGATCAGAGCGAGTGTTATACATTACTTGTCAGTTGCCCTTCTTTTTGCATTTGTTAATGTTTGTTGATAATTCAACGGATTTACCTGTTCAATGTCAAAATCTAGTACATCTTTGAAATACGTCGGCATGCCAGTGAATAACGTGTAATATCCCCAGCAAGCACCAAAATGGCCGAACACAATGGCCCACACTGCAGATGAAGACAAAATGGCTGACCAAGGAAGTCTATCAAACTGTAATAGAAACCAAATAAACTTGATAAAAATCCTCAGGTTAACGCTGACGTCTTTGGATACTGAGTAAAATTATGCTGATGGATTAGAGCACCGTTTAATAAGTCCGATGTACAATACCACCATAATACTGAATTTCACAAAATGTTTTGACGAAACTTGGCTTGTATAATGGAGTCTCGGTGGAGTCCCCCCTTTGGATGAAGTAGTGCATGTACCAGCCATAAAAATGGTATTCGACAAATACCACACTGAGTAAGCTTACTTCAACTTTATCCTCGGATCCTGCGATGCTTGTCTCGATAAAATTCCTCTCTACATGCGATATAGTGGGGTGAGTTGTGGGTGAATCATGAACAATCATCTCCCAAGCGCAATACCATACTATGCCTGATAAACCTACAAAAAAGACACACAGATCAGTGCTGCTATTAAAGCCTTTGGCGACAACACTGACGTCATCAGTTCTCTCTAAAATAAACAACACTGGCAGCTGGTAGATAACTATATAATGATTTTAAGGAAAATGCGAGTGATCACCGAAACTAAATGTGGATTCGCCAAGAAAACACACTGAGCCACTATATAAAACTGGTTTAAATATATCGCCAAGATTATAAATCGTGTTTAGATGTCGTTTCGGGAGATCTTGAACTCCTTGAGTTCATTCACCGGTCTTATTTTATGTGGTAAAGTACTGAAGACGCGCACCATTATTGAACCTTAAGCTACCCTGTTACTTGGTGGATTGAAGCCGAATCCACATTTAGTTTCGGTGATCACTCGCATTTTCCTCGTGGTGCAAAGCGGTTTCATTTAACACAAAACCCTGTGTTAAATAAAACTGTTTTAACTTTTCTATTCTTTTCTAGCTTCCCTTGTTTAACGAGTGATTCTGTGTAACGACTAGAACTATCTTGTCACTTGTTATTTATTTTCACTTCAAAGTTTGTTGGAAAATTTACTTTTGGACATTATTAAACTTCCAACAAACAACTTTAGGGATTTTTTGACACATTTCGGGCGTTTTATGCTAGTAATTTTGGGCGTTTGGTCTGATCCGTTGCCGTCGATGAACAATGTGGGGCTCTGACTGATGCACAGGAAATTTAATTTGACGAGGCTGTAAAGACGACAGTGATGAGGGGATGTAAATTAAGATCAATTGAGTCACTTTGCACTGCACTGTCATAATTAATTTTGATGTAACGATCGATTTGAATAAATGTAACTGGTGCAAAAGCCTTTTTAGTAATATGCGGACTTTTTGATATTTGGATGCTTTATTTGTTTGGACGTTTTGTTTTCATCAGAAATTTTAAGAGACCGAAACTTTTCGAAGTAAAAGTATCCAGATGATACAGTAAAGGCAACAGTAAGACAGGAGATAGAAGGTTTGAGAACGGCTAGAGTGAAAATCAGTGTTTTCGGTCATTTAGATGAGAGGCAAGGAGAGGCAGTACTGAACAGAGAATAACACATGGACGGATTTTTCTGGCAAAACTGGCTGCCAGCTGTTCTGGTTTCTTTAGCACTATTCTGATTAGAAATAAAATTATTTACGTCGTGACGTTTTCTTTATAGCACATTATAAGGGACTGAAGAAAACAAAGCGAATTAAACTTATTACCTATACAGTAAAACACTGACGGCCATCCACCATCAAATCCATATTTGGATAAGACTCCTGTGAGTGGAATAGCAACTATGTTTCCGAATGGACATCCTGCAAACAGCAAACGATATGAGCAATCTATCATTTGGTATTGGTGGGTTGGTGGTAACAATATTAGGACACTCTAGTCAAAATAACTGATTATGATGTAACTAAACAGGTTTTTCATGTCACTATGAAACGTCCGGAAATCTACCTCTACCCTGAAACCAAATTTTAAACAGGAAAATCTCGTCTCCGGTCCGCTCTCCGCTATACTGTCCCCTTTGATTTGCATCCCGTGTTCTGTCGGCGGTAGGCGGCCGTGTTCCTTCACTGCAGGGCCGAGTTGTTCAAAACCTGATTAGCACTAATCCTGGGGTCAATTCAATAAAACTTTTACAAGTGTAATTTACAAGTGTAGCCATTGTTTCAGAGGCAGTGAAAACAATAGCTACACTTGTAAATTACACTTGTAAAAGTTTTATTGAATTGACCCCTGGATTAACTGTCAACAGAACATGTGAGTTGTCATGGTAATTAACCCTGGATTAGCGCTAATCGTCCTTCGAACAACTCGGCCCAGATGTTTAAGGAATACTGTTTGACTCTCTTGTGAATGCCCTGTTAGAGGTCGGGGAATATCCATCTGTAAAATACTTTTATAGATAGACGCCAAAATGTATACCAAATAACGCATACAGAAAGGTAATTTGAATAAAGAAAACCATCACTCTGCATTAACAAGGTTCTAAAGGAGGGAAAGAATATCATTTTCATAATCTCCCCAGCACCTTAATGTTTCATTAAGTGTCTGTCTCTACAAGTCACTTTTCTACATATAAATGGTTAACTATAATAGTATAATACTTATACTTGGTTCATGCTTTGGAAGTAGAGTTTGTTGTCGTAGTTTAATTGTTAGGTGGAATGTTAAACATGATGTATAAGACCTGCTATAGATATGGTAATTAAACTGCTCCGCTCTAATGGGGGTGCCCATTTGCTCCAGATGGCGTGATTGCAAGGAAATGTAACACCCTGAAAAACACGCAAATAAAAACATTGTAAAATCTTCTAATATACTTTGCCATACCAGAATATATCTACCAGAAGAATATTGCAACTTACCAAAAATAATCCCTGGAATATCCGAACACCAATTAGGGCCATCACGTGATATCTGGCTGCTATCGGAGTAAGGATGGCTAGCAAGGAGGTGAGTAGCACCCCATAACCAAACACACGGGTACCCCCGATTTTAATCGCCAACCAGGCTCCAGGAATCTGTAACACCCAGTAACCATAAAAGAACGAGCCAAGTACGAGACCTAACAACAAATTGAAAACAGCTACTCGCTCAAAATACCAGTTGAATCAGTAAAACTTATGTATCTCAATTCAATGCGCTGGACAAAAAAACATGACGAGGAAATGCATACAATGCCATCTAATAATATTTCATTGGCCAGTCTTTTAATTTCCGAAAAAACGTTTTAAAGGATATTTTAAAAATCTTAAGATGCCACAAAACAAACACAAACCGTGATGTTATTGACGGTGCAAACAAATATCTTCTTACAAATCAAAGTATAATTTAGATTTCAGAAAGTTGTGTATTAGCAAGTTTGACTCCTAAACTCGCACTTTGATTCGAGGCTTCCTCAATTTGACGAATTGCCGGCGATCAGAAAACGGCGTTTTTGGCTACGATAGCCACAAACGCCATGTTTTGATTGCTAACTCGTAATAAATTGCGGCTTTTTTAGTGGCGGAAATTTAGCTGTCAGGGGGTTCATGAAACGTATTTTACCAAACATTTCTAAAAACATTTTAACTCAAGGGTTCGACTCAGTTTCATAAAGACCCAGCCTTACATTGACCTGAAAAAACCTACCTTGCAGTTTAGAGTTCCAGTCAAATTCAGCTGGCTGCAAAATACAGAAACTAAGTTTATAATCAAGGATGGCAGTGAAGACTCACTCCTCCAATTCTCACAACACACTTAGTAAGTTGAGCATTAAAGTCATTCTGTTTTTATTTGATTCAAACGTAAATACCGAAAACTGATTACGAAAGTAAACGCCCCTTTAGCGTAAAGTGACCATTGCCTACCCAAAAGTAGTGTTATTTTGAGATCTTGCTAGTTTTTCTCGAAAGTACGCTGACTCAGTTCCTAGAAGTAACGCTGGCCACAAAGTAACGGACTGACCGATCTTTGATAAACTATGAAAAAGAAACCAACCCAATGCTTAGAAATATAGTGCTGACATTTTTCAAAGTATTTTACCATACTTCATTCCCTATTTTGAGTGCTGACTTTTTGAAAGTATTTTACCTTACTTCATTCCGGCATATTTTCAGTATTTTGAGTCAGAACATTCAATATTGCGGTCCGCGTATTTACCTTGTTCAATATGTTTCCTGGAATGAATTCAGTGTTCGCGTATTTTAGCAGTGAGACCGAAAACAGCTGCCTCCTCAGTGAAAATTACGAGTACCGTTACTTTCGAAATTCCACGGTGTCCGAAATGGGAAGAGGACGTTTATCTACTGCTGAAATCGTCCAATAATGTGTTTAAACAAGAGTGATGTTCAACAGTTTATAGGTTTTATCTCGTAGTGAATAACTGTTACAGAAGGACTGGGCAAGCATACCTTAATTATTTTAACTCCTCGTCTTACGATTGTTTGATTGTTGACCATCGCCACCAGGGCTACGTTCAGGTTAACTCTCATTGCATAGATATTGACAAAGCCAATAAAGATCATCAATAACAATATATATCTCTTAGGTACCCCAATCACGGCTCGTGATGCGCACGTACTGTCCTGGCTTTCTCTCTCCATTTCTTCATTTTCTTCTAATTTTGAAGCAGAAAGCGTTTCGTTGTCACCCTGCTCTTTATCCATCCTGAAACATTAATACAGCAACAATGAAAACGCTTTCTACTTGCAACAAGCGTGGAGCCCCAGCTGTTACATGTCGTATTCAGTCGTTAGCCGAACCGTGAATGATCAAACATTTATCCCAGTCGTGCTTCGTCGTTTCTACTACTGAAACCGCGTCATTAAATTCATGGAGAAAATCTCACACGGACTTTTAAGTGAGAACTGTATAGCTATAATTTAATAGTTTAGATCTCTGGCTATATTAGTTTATGACAGGATAGCATGTGGCCGGATAGAAGTTGCTTTCCAAAAAACATGGCTTCATGGTGTTGGCCTAAATTATTGGTGCAAAACATTTATTGCGTAACGGAATCTAGCGGTGAGTACAACATAGCATCAGTCCAACAGTCGCTCAAAAACATGTCGGTTATCATTTTTTTGATCTTGTTTATCACAGACGGAGAAAATGAAGCTATACGTTACACTGATATAAAGAGTTAATCTAACTATGGTAAAGTACAAAAGCGCTTACCTTAATATTTTTACTTCTCGCTGCCCGTAAATTCACTGTTGAAATTGATCTTTAGTTGCGGGTGGCAGCTGACGGGTGTGTTTACCCAACATGACACACTAAACCTTTAGAAACTAACTAAAAAAACTTATCTTTGATTTCAGTAAACTAGATTGCTTTAGTTATACCATTATGGAGCTTCCCGAACGTACATAGAATAGCAGCCCGCTGATCCATGATCTATATGTGTGTTTAGCTTTTTGCAGGTGGGAACAGGTTCCACTTGTCAAGCAATCTAACCTCCGTACCAGGCCCTTAGAACATCAACCATCCAACTGAATAGGTTACCAAATACAGGTATCAATACAAGCAACTGATACTTACACCCTTTGAAAACTTAAATTCATTGGACACTTTAACCGCAAATGAACCTGGAAGAGGCGAGGGAGTTGAATTTCGAGAGTGGACGGGATGTATAAAAACACGATATAAGTTAACAAAAGTATGTGAAGATATGGTTCACCATCGAACTGCGGCTCGACCTCCTGCTTACAAGGCAGACGTAATCACCACTACACCATCGACGAAACAAAACCCCCACTGTACTTGCCAGAATTATTTGCCTCTTGTCTCTGCCCCCCTCACCCCCCCACCCCCTCACCCCCCTCCCCCCCCCCCCCCACCACCACCAAAAAAAGCCTTCTATCCCCAAAAAACCAAAACAACCGCATGGTATAAACAGAGAAGACGACCGTTAATTTTTCCTAAAATTTGTATATTCTGTTTTATTTTTATATTATTCCATCATATTATTCGTTTATTCATTTCGTTTTGCTTTATCCCCATTCGCTGTTTTAAATTCCTAGCCTGTATTATATATCAAATTATAACCGTTTCACAATTTTTTACTCACAGGGGGCTCACACAAACTGTGCGACCGTTCGTATTTTTAAATTTAGAGGAAATGTATGGGAATATCGAAAAGGTTCACTTATCGTAACATACTGCGATGAATATTCATATATAAGATCAAAATAAACGTATTTTTACCTCAGATGTTGTGTGTTGTCGTTCTTGTAGCTGAAAACGGTGAATTTAAGCAATTTGAAGGCTTTTGCATCGGACGTTCAGGGGCACCCAACGACGGGTTTTCCCCAAATTCCCTAAAACACCGTTTTAGGCTGTTAAAAGTGCTTTTAAAGGTATATAACTGAATTATAAACTACCCTAGAAAACTTTTATCTGTTCGGCCGTTCTAGGGGAACTTTGGTCTTCACGAATTTATTAGGCATGTTTTACCCATTTCCCGAAAACTTCTGGTCGTTTTTGGAGATTCTCGAAAAGGTTAGGTCACCCAATAACGCATTTTGATAGTCGAAAATTTTAGGGAAACGTTTTATAGGATGATGGATGTGAGAAGGTTATTCGAAAACCCTAGGGATTTCAAATGTGATATCGAATCTTCTAGGGCGACAGAGGACTTTTAAACGTCCGATGCAAATATTGTAACGACTTTCCGAATGAATCTCCATTAAATCCCCTGAAGAAGGACAGCTTGACTGTCCGAAATATCGGGAAACCTCAGTCTTTAGTTGTATATTTTTTCTTCGCCGTTTTTCTTCGCCGTTTTCTTTTTTCTTCTCTCCCTACCCCGGGCCAGTAGCATAGTGAGAGGGGGTGGGGGAAGGGAAACCCTTTCTATTCCTTCTTGGATTTATTCAAGAGATTATGACTTATTTGAATTATTTCATTCAGTTTCTTTTTGCGACTACAATTTATTTCATTCACATGGCAAGGTAGCCTGAATTTGAATAGAGATTAGAGAAGGGATAGAAGAGAAGGGATAGAAGAAAGAAACTGATTTTTGGAACACCAACAGACAGTTAGTCTCCCAAGCAGCCGTTATTTGTCTCGTCACGCAATGCTCCTCCCGTCTAACAGACAGTTGATACCACGCAAGAGCACCCCAGGTTGATAGTGGACTATTTTGTTGTCCAGCTACTAATTTTTAACGGCAAATTCTAATTTTAAAACAACATTAAATCCCTTGAGAAAAACTATTTCCTTCCCAAAATACCCAAAAATCACCCAAAAACAAAACATCGCCATAACATAGATTCATGAGATGAGCTAAGAGGCTCCGCTATTACATAAAGACCTTTAGAGACTGTGCAATAATTATCAGGATGGGGGGGGGGGGGGGGGGGGGGGGGGGGGGGGGGGGGGGGGGGGGTTGGAAAATGGGCTTCAAGTAGTAATCTATTTCATAACACTCTATTCATGCTCAGTTGAAATAAGATATGGGAAATAATATTGCTCAGCGGTCTAAGCCAAGCTGGAACAGCTTGGCTTAGGGTAGCAGTGTTTTTGACCCACGCGAATTTTGTCAGGGTGGGCGGGTGGGCCGATCCCTCCATCACTGCTCCGCTGGCTGAGACTAAGCACGAAAGGAGTGCTATTCTGCTTTGACTCAGTATTTATACCCTTAGGACACCCTTCTGCACATGCCTGCGTGCATTGAATCGCAAAGGATGTGTTAATTTAATGTATTTCAGTTTCGCATATCATTAGGAGTGTTATGAATAGCCGCGGGTAAGGTCAACCTGCATTCCCCGAGCAATATCAACATAACGTTCAATGCCTCTAATGGGACAAATAACGGATTGTGGATTTCTTCTTATTCCAAAAACATTGGAGTCACCATCCCTTAGGGTTTTCCCCCACACATGATTAAACAAAAACCCATCATCATTGGGAAAACGCAAAATTTCAGCTACCTTAACTTGGCCCAAGTCCCCGGGGCGATCACCACTGAAGAAAACTGTTTTGAAGTAGGCCTGGTCCCGAGCGATAATGAAACATTGCAGCGGCTTATTAATGGATTGTACCAGGCGCTTTTCCAAGAAAAGAGAAAGCTGGGTAAGTTTGTCAATAAAGAAAGGCGTCGCCTGCTTAGGGGTTACCCTTGCCCTTAATTGCTCCGCAGTCACCACACGAAGATAATCCTTAACGGATTTATCTGCTGCAGGATTGCCTAATCCCAGCCTTTTATCCCATTCACCCTCCCTCCCAATGGCGTGAAAAATAGATCTTAGTTTTCCAATATAAGAATCTACAGTTTTATAAGATAATCGGAAAGGACAACCACAAGTTTGTTTACCCCGTTGCCCAACAAATTTGCAACCATTGTGATGGATCTGCGTTCGACCATCCTTATCCTTGAAAATGAGAAAACGGCATATATCCCGGGGAGAAACAGTAGCTAAGGACACTTGTCCTGGCAGGGCTGATAAAAAGGTTTCTAATTCCTTTTGTAGGGAATCCTTTTGTTTCGAATAACTAGTGGCCTGATCAAAATTCAATAATTGCTGTAACCGTTTATCTAAAGAATCAAGATCAACTTTTAATGTATCACTCTTCTTCCCTGAGGAAAAAATCTTTCTCTTGTAACCACAATACTGGCAAAATCTGAAGTCACTGTCATTAGCCCGACTACAAACAGGACAGCGAACAGATGGTACAAATAGTTTGGCCACCAAAGGGAGTTCCTAAACAACAGAGAATATAAGAACAAAAATCAATCTAAGTTCAGTAGAAAACGTCTAAAAAACAACCGAGAACACCCAAAGATCTCCCGGGATTCCGCCTGGGCGTGGGATCCAACCTTGATTCGAAGGTACAAGAAGTACACGGTCATCCCCTGTAGAAGCCATTTTCACTGCTTTGTTTGCATGACCATGTAATAAAGGCCACCAATATTTTTTAGGGTAACTGTCCAAAACAGCGATTGTGCATGCTTGTTTCATCCTTCGTAAATAGCGTAGGACTGGACCAACCAAGACTGGAGGTGGAAAAACATATGGGCATTGCATGAGAGGCCCGAATGCTGTCAGATCCTGGGCAAAGAAGTTAACACCCGCAGACCCTGGGGAAGAGACCGGAGTAAAGTGAGGAAGACTGTTCCCAGACCAGTCCTTTTGTACGTTGGAATCCAACGACATCAGATCAAACGTGTGCCCCGTAGAGCCCCCAAATTCTCGCTGAACTTTTTGCCACATACTATCTGCCAGGCAGTAATCCGAAGAAGATCTGTGTCGAGAGTGACCATCTGCCGGATTATCTGCAGATCGGACATACAAAAGATGCAACAAGACATTCAGAGCAGCAGTCGTTGAAAATAACACCTTCATGGCATTGTTTAGTTGTACACTCCTTCCACCCTGATTGTTCCATGCGTGAATAACCGCCTGATTGTCAACATGCACATCGACACGCGCATTACGGACTTCATCCGAGCACGATAATAGCATCTTATTAATCGCCATGGCTTCCTTTGTTGCAATGTCCCATGTGCACTCTTCCTGAGACCAATAATCAAAAATCTGACGGTGATTTGGAGAAACAATCGTAGCCCCCCATCCCGAGGAGGATGCATCCGTTGCCACAGAAACTTGAATATGGCGTTCATCGCGCCATGGTATTGGGTCATCCCAATTTTCAAGGAACAGCCAATGCGCGATCTCTTCTCGCAGAGCACCTCGTAACAAAATCGGCCTCTGGGAACGTAAGCCCTTTGAGATCGCAGCATTCATTTCTCTTGTAAAGAGCTTCGCTGCCGGCACTGCTCTAGCGAAGGAGACACATTTCCCCACAAGGCGTTGCAACGTTTTAACTGAGACATAAGATGACTCAAGTGTCTTATGAATAAGGGTAATAAATTTATCCTTCTTCTCTGGAATCAGATGAAACATTTGTGTCGAAGAATCAGCCATAAATCCAAGATACGGGACAATCTTTGCTGGGATGAGAATAGATTTCGAAAGACCAAGAAAATAACCCAGTCCAATTAAATAGTAGGCGATCAGGAAAATGGCAGACTTAGCAGCTGCATAATTGTGTTCACCTGCCGAACTGAAGGTAGCGTATTCCCCTTTCTCAAACGATACTTGAAGTTGACCATTGTGACGATCGTCAATGTAAAGTAGGCATGGAATGCCAATTGAACGAAAAAAACCAGTTGCTAAGAGACCTGTCGTGTGGTAAACAAAAGGAGAAACCTTCCAACCAAAAGGCAAGGTATTGTACGTAAAAAACCAGCCACCCCATTGTATACCAAAGAAAGGACGGCTACTCTCTGTAAGCAAAATGTGATCATACCCAGACTTATCATCCAACACAGTTTGAAATGAATCTTCCGTTACATAACGAGGCAAGTCATTAAGGGTATCTAGAGTGAAAGGATTGTCCTTCATCCAGAGATTCAAATAGCGTGCGTCATGACAGAGGCGGGGCTTTGACGGCTCAACAGTCAGGGGTAGTACAATGTGCGGCGGAGCCACCTCTCCAACTCTCCCTACCAAAGATATCGCCCCAGTCCCCAGACGACTAATCAAAGTTTCCTGCACAAAGCGGACAAAAGGTTTGCATGACATGTTGTTTCTAAACAGCTTGTGGGGTGGGCGGTCGGAGTCGTACTGTTCGCCTTTAAACGAGCCCTTGAAATGTCGAAAGTACGGAAAAATAGAAACTTGATTTTTGATCCAATCCAAGACATCGGTTTGAGTCGCCACTTCAGGGCATCGCTCCGCAACTTCCTCCCAAAACGAATAGTGAGCGTGAAGCTCTCCAGCTCTAAAATTACTAGGGTCTCGGAAGGACAACTCATTTACATCCCCAATAATCTCGCCTTGTTCCACACGCGTGACTTTTTGCCCTAGTTCACGCGCTGCCATCTCGCCGCTGACCACTGTGGGGTTCCCCATGGAATCTACCCATTGAATTGCATTCACTCCAGATAGTCCATGAGTGATATTGTTATCGAAGTTTTCGTCATACTCCCAAACCCACGAAATGATTTCCTAGGGAAAACATCAAGAACAGAAGGCATTATTCCCACGGGTGAAACCCCAAAGTAGTCAGCAGAGAGATGACAGCTCCGACCCAGTAATCCTGGGAGGGTAACTAGAGACCCTGTTTTCAAAGCTATCAGAACTCTGAGACTATCGAATTCCTTACTAAGTAGGAGAAAAATCACTCAAATAAGACACAACTGAATTGAAGGTACGTTTATTACCCAAACAGAAATCTAAATCAGGTTAACATATCTTGTCTAGGAAAGTTCACAGTTTATTTTGTGGCAGACTCCGAAAACGTGCCATTCTTCTGCAGCCCCATGCTCCCAGAAGCATCTCTTTTTCTTGCCTCACAAAATTGCTTAATGTGGCCAACTTTGCCACAATAAAAACACGTGATAGACTTTCCCGGATTCCTCGGGAAATTCCTAGCGTTCCTTTCCCGGCCCTCTCTGAAATAAGGGGACATAGCTGCGGTTCCGGCCCGGTTTCTCGACTGATAGTGCTTCTCTACCTTCGCCACACAATCAAACACTTTCTCGTGATCCTTATCTCCCAGAAGGCGCAAGACGAGACTTCTAAACTGGTCTCGAGGAACATCAAGCTTCCCTCGGACTGTTTGATAAACCAAACGATAAAAATTCTGACGATCATGCTTAGTATCTTGGGCAGTAAGCTGAAGCGATTCCAACATTTCCAGGGCCTCATATTTATTGAAATCTGATAAGGGACGAGATGCATAGGCCATAATCTTCATTAAGGAGTTCTCTACCGATGATTTAGTCATTGTCTCAACCGTCTGGTTCAACCTCAGGACTTCAGCTTTTAACCTCTAAAAGGAGAAAAAATTCCGAATCAACAACACGCCATGACAAGTAGAACTAATAACTATCACAAATTCACCTCATCTGTCGACCATAAAGAAACACCCAGCGAATTAAGATATGCTCCCTAACGGGACATACCTAGTGAATCTTTGCCCTTGTAAGAATACATGACTTATCCATATCCTTCAATAAACATACCCAGCGTATTCTCGTTTCATGTCTAAGCACGGCGTATAAATGAAAACTCACCCCAGGACTACACCCGGCGTATGAAAACCTGGTGAGAAAACTCACCCCCAGGACTACACCCGGCGTCTAAATCCTGATGAGACCGAAACTCCCCCCGGGACTACACCCGGCGTATAAGACCTGGTGAAACAACTCCCCCCCCGGGACTACACCCGGCGTATAAAACCTGGTGAAACAACTCACCCCCGGGACTACACCCGGCGTCTAAATTCTGGTGACAAAACTCACCCCCGGGGTTACACCCCGCGTATAAAATCAGGACGAGACCGAAACTCGCCCCCGAGACTACATCCGGCGTATAAATCAGGATGTAACCGAAACTCACCCCCGGGACTACACCCGGCGTATAAATCAGGATGAGACCGAGGCTCACCCCCGGGACTACACCCGGCGTATAAATCAGGATGAGACCGAAATCTCACCCCCGGGACGACACCCGGCGTATAAATCAGGATGAGACCGAAATCTCACCCCCGGGACTACACCCGGCGTATAAATCCGGATGAGACCGAAATCTCACCCCCGGGACTACACCCGGCGTATAAATCAGGATGAGACCGAAATCTCACCCCCGGGACTACACCCGGCGTATAAATCAGGATGAGACCGAGACTCACCCCCGGGACTACACCCGGCGTATAAATCAGGATGAGACCGAAATCTCACCCCCGGGACTACACCCGGCGTCTAAATCCTGATGAGACCGAAACTCACCCCCGGGACTACACCCGGCGTATAAATCAGGATGAGACCGAAATCGCACCCCCGGGACTACACCCGGCGTATAAATCAGGATGAGACCGAAATCTCACCCCCGGGACTACACCCGGCGTATAAATCAGGATGAGACCGAGGCTCACCCCCGGGACTACACCCTGCGTATAAATCAGGATGAAACCGAAATCTCACCCCCGAGACTACACATGGCGTAATTAAAGTGTTATACTAAGAATAACTTGGCAAAAGGACGTACCCATACAAACCAACACTATCCCACCCCCGCGACGACACGCGATTAAAAAAAAAAAAATACGAAATTTGAATAACAAAAACCCATAACTATAAAGGATAGCCGACACAATAGGAAGGAAAGCGGACCACACCCAAACGAACCTAAAGAACAAAATTCCCACCCACAATAACAAGAAAAGGGTTCTAAAACAAGAAACTAACCTTTGGGGAACACAAATAGATGCCTGACATGCAAACATGCCGTTGATACAAAGAAAACAAAACTTATGCAAAGACAAATGCAACACGCCCACGATAAAGAATAAACCTAGGTTTACGTAAGATAAATAAACCAAGCGTATAATATGTTCCCAAACGGTGAAAACGCGAAATGTAACAAGACAAAACAGGGACATAAAATTTACCTCAAGTTCGGTTTGTTCGCCGGCAACATCATTTTGAGCAGCATTTTGACCCACTGCCTGTGCAGCCTGTAGCACTGGTGCGGCTTCTGCGGCTGGTAGAACCTGAGCAGCTTGTGGAACTTGCACAGCTTGTGGAACTTGAGCAGCTTGTGCGACCTGCGCGGGTTGTGGAACTTGAGCAGCCTGTGCAACTTGTGGGCCTTGTGCTGGAGGGTTAACTGGTGGTCGAGGAAATTGTACTCCCGGCGCTGGAACTTCAGCCATTATTCCAGAAAAAATTCGCGTGGGTCGAAAAAACCAGAGAGATCTCGTTCGCTGCTCCGCTGGCTGAGACTAAGCACGAAAGGAGTGCTATTCTGCTTTGACTCAGTATTTATACCCTTAGGACACCCTTCTGCACATGCCTGCGTGCATTGAATCGCAAAGGATGTGTTAATTTAATGTATTTCAGTTTCGCATATCATTAGGAGTGTTATGAATAGGAAAATATTAGGTAATACCCCCTTCTAAAGGAGTGAATTTGGTTATTGCCCCCCCCCCCCCACCCCACTCTGATCAGTCAGAAATTTTGTATGACCGCCCCCGTCCCCACCGCCCTTAACACACCTTTTAAAAATATTTTCACCAGGGAAAAATATTTGCACTGGTGTATCACCTCTCTCCTCCGCAGAGGCTCCTATCAGTGAAGAACAGTAAAATATAAAATGGGAGTTCCCCGCACGCTTAACTTTTTACCTCTACCCAGCCTTCGCGTTTTCTGCCAAGCGTGGAGCGTGACTAGGAGGCCTCTGCGGAGGAGAAATGTGTATCACTATGTTCAGTACTGTTCAAATGTTGTGGACAATTCAAATTTAAAAGGCCAGAAACGCTTTATCAACAATATTCGTCTCTATATTATAGAGATAGAGAAGAATAGATAATCGTATTGCAACAGATTGAATTGCAGTTCAGCCACAGAACAGATCATCAAGCCTTTTAGTGAGAACTATAAACACTTGAAATAAAATGTTAACCCCCTTCTCCTCTTGAGTGACTTATTTTACTTTGAGCCCCCCTCCCCCCCCCCCCCCCCCCCCCCATCCTTGCTTTGCCTCCGCCTCTGGTTTTCCAACCCCACCCCCCCACCCCCCCCCCCCCCCCCCCCCCCTACCCCTCCCGATAATTATTGCACAGTCCCTTACTTCGTAAATGCCGCGCAGTTTGGAGACGTCCCCTGGGCCGGGGCTCCCCTGGAGTTCGAAATTCCGAGCCGGAAAATCAATGGCGTTCTTGTGCAGCACGATTTCTTGAAGGTCTTCAAAGCTTGATGCTGAGGTTAAAAGACTGCAAGCATGTCCAAATCACTAGCAGAATTGTGCATGTTCTGTATCGCGAACAACCTTCAAAATATTAGTCGTGTAGGCACTTTTCTGTCCAAGAATGATAACGAAGTTTTACTGGAACTGCTTTGTGATCATGACATGTTTACAGTGAATAACATGCCACATATAACATACCAGCTTCTTACTTCTCGGCTTGAAAACATTGCATTTCGTTACAGCAGTCAAGTGAACGATACTTTGCTACAAAACGTCGCTCAATGTGGTTGTAAACTGAAATCTTTCTTACTTAAAAATTGTCCACAGGTTTCAGGTAAGATACTGTACCGAGTGAATAAGTTTTAAGATTATATTAAGTTTATATAGTTTAATTAAGATGATTCCCTATTTCACTACTCACTAGCTTGCTCAAAATATAAATAAATTATTTTGGACATAGTTTTTTTAGGTTACTGGTACGTTCCATCAGTCAGATTGAAAACACTTAATTTATTGAGAAACCAAACAATTTGCATTTCTAAAGCTGCAATTCGCAATGAAAACAGTCTTGAAACTCTACACGTCCAGCTGCAAGGTGTTGCACAATGCAAATTACACAGCTGATTACATGAATACTGCATATTTTCAGAGTGTGAGATAATGGCTTCGTCAATTCCAAGCCTGCTCATCCTCCCCCAGGCATTCTTCAGGCATTTTATAACTTTTCCTTCCCAATGGTGGGGCATTTTCTAAAACAGATCAGCCCGGGGGTGGGGCATTGCCAAAACGACTACCTTTCGGATTTTAAAAGTCGTACATGCTTTGTTGTTTATTTTAAATTTCCTGGTTGCCCTCATTTAGCTACGATCTAAGGTTGTCTCATGGCATTTAACTTGCACCACCTTTTCTTTAAACTAAAGTGACTTTGGATGATAGGGCCTTTAAAGTAGCTGCCCCCAAACTGTGGAAATCATTACCCAATGATCTACAAGTGATAAGTAACTTGTATACTTTTAAACGCCACTTGAAGACATATCTTTTTAGGCTTGCATACGATTAGATTTTTATTCCCTATTGTATTTTTTAAAGAGATAATTTCCTATTTCATAGTTATTACATTTTAGATTTTTCTTAACCTTTCTGTAATTTTGTTATCACGTTCGAAGAACGCAATCCTAATTTCGTGTTGGTTGTCCTGTGGTTTATGTGCAGTAAAATTTGAGATTTTTTGGTAGACGGTCTTCCAAATGGCTGCCCCTATTGGTTTTTCTCAGGGGCTCATTTCTGCCGGAAATTCCTTTGAACGCGTCTCCATAATCTGTGATTACTGCTAGTATATAATGTATTTCAGTTAATATTATAGTTATTGTAATGTGCATATCATTTACATGGATTATGCGCAATATAAGCATGTAAATTATTATTATTATTAATATAAAAATATGAAAACTGAGTTGATAACGTCCTTTGGGTTCCGCTCTTTCCAAGTGAACCGGAGCAACAGACCCATGCATTGCAGTCATATGCCATTTCCAGGCTTACATTTTTAAAATAAGTTTCCAGTTATTTTAAAATTAAATGGCAACTTAACTTGACAAAAAGTTTTAATCAACGGCGACCTTAGATAGAGTGAATGAATAGAGCATATTTTTAATCAAAATTAATAAAAATAACGAGAATTGAAAGAAAAATTCTTGGAGTCAAAAGTTTTGCAGAAACATAACACAAATATTTAGAACAAATAAGGGAATGGATGTAAGTAACACTGGGGTAAAACAAAAGAATTCCTAGCATGAATAAAGATCCATTTATTTGTGAACAATAATTGATTGCTTCCATCATTAAAGTGGCTATGAAGTGAAATTTTTGACCCGTTTCTTATACTAAAAAGTTGAAGTCCATGTTCCACTAATTCATATTTTTCCAATTTAAGTTATAGTCAAGCAACGAAAAGTATTTTTTTTGATGTCCAAAGTTGATCCTTTTCATGTCCTGGGGCCTGGAACTAGTACAAAAAGAAAGAGAATGCACAATACTGCAACAAACCGTTGAGAATGGCCAGATCTGGGTTTTGAGACCTAGATCAGTATTAATACTTGTCAAAGTGAAACAAACAAAACGGCAAACTGATCCTTATCGGGGACTGCGGGACTGTGTCTCTGGCACTCTCTTTCAAGCCCCCCCCCCCCCCCCCCCCCCCCCCCCCCCCCCCCCGAATTGAAAATACGCTCAGCCGTCCTTGCTTATGGTAGAAAAATAGAAGCAGAAGCAAATAACATGGTGACATCATCAGTTATGCAGACTTGCAGTGTCGCTTTCAGATGCTTCAGAATTTCTTGTAAACAAACCACTTTTTTAGCTATATTTTTAGCAGTTTTCCTCAGTTGGAAATGTCTTCCAACGATGAATTTTGACTACCATGTTGACTACAAAGGTCTGCACAACTGCATATTTTGATCCAAGGGAAATGGGTCAGTGTTGGAGTTAGCGGGGTGTTTAAGTTATCTGAGTTTCAGTTAGTGGGGTTCTACTGTACTTACATTATTTATAGATAGGTGCATGCCAGTTAAGTTATCCTTTAATGATTTCTTTTGCAGATAAAGGATTATATACCCTTCTTAAAATTCAAACAGACTTGGAGCTTCTTTACATCAAATTGAGCTCCACCCACATCAACCTAACTGACAAGTGCTTGACAACACTACATTCTTCAAAATTAAAATCTGTGAAATTAGAAGGTCTTGATCAATTGACCAACAATGGCCTTATCACCTTGGCCAAGAACTGTCCTAATATTTGTGAACTAATGGTCCCACGGTGCAATTTACTCACTGATGGCTGCTTCCAAACAGTTACTACACTCTTAAAAGGAAAGCTGGTAAGAAATACATGTAGCCATTCACTATTAACCAAAACAAATATGTTACAAAATACATTCAGACACTTTGGAACTTAAGTTATCTGTATTATCACTGGCTTCAATGCATTGTATGTCAAATGTACAATAATAATCATTCATACACTCCTGTATAACTGTAAACATTTTTTTGGGGGTCAACAAACTGCCTTTTCCTAATTGTCCTATTTTAGTTTTTCCAAGGAGGTTTATTTTGATTTACTTTAATGTCAAACCTTGTTAAAAGTACTGCTGCTCATGCCAAAGCCTTGATAAAATCTCAGGCATTGACCATTAAATTGCTGTTTTTATTTGAATTCATAATATATGAGAATTTTGAATGTGATGATACTGTGCAAATAAATATTTTGTTGTTTTTGGTTGATATGTAGAAGCACTGTTCATACAATACTGCTCATGCAATGATTTGATTTTTTTGTTATAATTTCATTATAAAATTGAAGGGCCGAGAGCATGTCCAGCCTATATGACTTTTTAGGCCTTTTATTATTTTTTCTCGCTCAGAATAGCCTCATTTTATCGTACAACGGATAACATCACAAGCCCTTGTTGAATTTGCATTAACCCTAAGGAATTTGACCAATTTCACCTGAAAAAAGCAGAGTTCTGGCCCTCCAGTGTTTTGACTGTACATTCAGAGCGCAATTTCGAAGCCATTTCAAAGCAGTATGGCCGTGGGAATACGCGACTGCAATACTTCCGACCAGTGCCAACAACCTGAACGAAAATACCGTTATTTACGCACGCCTGGCTCGCTTATCTATCGTGAGCTCACTACGGCAACACATCGCCTCTGTAGCATGTGTGTAAGCCAACGTGTATGAGGCCCGTCCGGTGATTGAAAGACATCATTAAGTCCGGAAATCCTTAAGTCTCTAGCACTTCTCAGAGAAACGAGTCGTGTTTCTTTTCCTTCCTTGTGTCTGAAGCGCCATTTAGCGCTCGAGGTGAAAAACGGACCTTGGTCAGGAAGACGAGCCGGCGGGAAAGTCTGGAATCACTTCGGATCAGAAAAGGGGCAGCGTTGAGAGTTGTGGGCCATTTCCCATCCCGTGCCGTGGTCGAAATGCCCGATATCCGAAGTGCTTTGAGACTTATAGTATTTTGCAATAACTTTCGGGCGGGAACTCCATTTCAGTTTTGTTGTAGGAGTTCCCGACATGCTTTGCGACAGTGGTAGATGGGTCCCGCTGTGCGTGGTCGGGCACTTGAAATACAGCTTTGGGCAGCTCGAAGTGAGTTGTTGCTGGCCGGCGGGAAGACGTTTCGCATTTGGAGTCTTTAATGCAACATTAAATTCGATCTAAAAGGATTTTGAAATCGAGATACGCGTTTTGATGCGTATCAAGCTTTAAATAATAAAACTTAGCCTGAACTGAGCATGTGTTCCTTGGTAGTCTAGTGGTTTGGTCGGGGATTTGCGCTTGGATGGCTCCAGGTTCGAATCACGCTCAGCATCTTTTTTTTTTTTTTTTCGAACTGGACATTATGAAAGTGATTTACTTTTTTTGCGTTTGTCAAAATTCCTTACGTTTAATTTTAAAAAAATATCGAACCGTGTCAGTGTGAAAACAGAAGCTTACTGCAATATTGCGTTACAATAGGAGCCTTTGATTGATTGATTTTTTTTTTTTTTGCATACGGTATTTCTCGAAAACGACGGAAAAAAACAACAGAAAAAAATTCGGAACAATGTTTTGCAACTAATTTCTAGTTCACATGCCAAAATTGGACAAATCTGAGCAAGAAAAAATAAAAAAAGGCCTAAAAAGTCATATAGGCTGGACATGCTCTCGGCCCGTCAATTGTACTATGGGTGTACTGGCATATTCATGCATGTGTGGTCCACACTCGTGTATAGGCTCTACCCAGCTGGCTTTTAGCCGTAATTATGTTCATAGAAAATTAGAATAATCATCAATTGACAAATTTGCACTCGACAGGAAGTGTTGGATCTGTCTGGCGTTCACCTGCTGACTGATCTGAGCCTTATGGCTATTGGTTCAGGTAGCTGTCCCGATCTCAGAGAGTAAGTGATAAAAATATTTTTACAGCCACAAACCATTTGTTAGTATTGTTGTTGTGGTAAGGTTCATACATGTGGAAATTCAATAAAATTAAGCAGGGTTTTTGTTAGGTCTTGTTAGAGCAGGGAGACCGGGACCTTTACTTGGTTATTTCAATTCTTGTCCCAGCTATTTCTCAGGAAAATGTGAAGATATTTGAATAAAGAACTGCTAAAGTTGATGGCCTGGGCTATTTGATCTTTATTACAAGCGAAATAAAACTGCGCTTCATTACTATAATCCCTCTTTCATAGCAGTTAAAACAAAAATGGATTTTGTGATACAAAATTAACGATTAAAAAGTTGCGACATTTCAACCACTCCGAGGTCATTTTCAAGTGAAAGTAAAATACAAAATTAGCATAATCACGGTTGCTAAATGTGATAAAATATGCCACTAATAAGTGATAAAAATTTTAAAGTTAAAAAGGGCATGAAACAATGAAAACAATATATAGTCTAAACAAATAATTTGGTGTGAATTTAATCACACTGTTTGTATAGGGTTGGCTTCAGTTCATTGATAAAAAGCATTTCAGAAATGGCCTAAAAAGCACACTTTGGGCCTCAAAATTTCAACAAATTTCTGGGGAAGGGCAGACACCCCCCCCCCCCCCCTCCCCCAGTGAGAGGGGGGCATCCCCCTCCTGCACTAACCCCGAATTGGGACTACATGCCAATAAATGGTCCCTGTTATTTGCAATTTGGTCCCTTTTATTGCAAACCTTAACAAAAACCCTGATTAAGGTAGTAGGAGTGACTTTAACCAGTTCATTTTGGAACCAAATAACTCAAATTTATCCACTTTACCCAGGATCGATTGCCATAGACTTATAGAACTGATGTTGAACTTTCAACAAAGTGTTGTCAGAGGTGACAATTTTCACACCTCAGATGAAAAATCTCATTTGTATTGTGGGCTCTTCTTGATTTGGATTTCCTATATTATCACTTTTTACAAATGTATTACATGATCGTACACTTTCATGAAAGCTCATCCAATTCTTTATTAGTTTGACTTTTATGCATTTTTTACCCAGATCAGATATAATTATTGTCAAAAAACTAGAAGTAGGTGGAATCAAAGGCCTTCAGCCTAGTGGAGATCAGAGATGAAATCATTATGTTATTTCTTTTTCCTCATACAGGCTCAATCTTGATGGATGCACCATGTTTTCTGGAGTAGGACTACAACAGGTACAATTACAAAAGTTAATATCAATTGACACCAGAGACAACAAGCGTGTTGTCCCAGAAGTGCAATAAATATGTTCATGAAATTATCTGTGAACCACTTCATGGACCATCTTTGGTAAAAATCTTCACTTCAAAAACCAGGGATGGTGCATGTATGTAGGGTTATACTTATCTGATTCAATAATATGAATGGTGCAAGAAAACAGTTAATGATTTACAAGTATGTCTAGTATGTTGCAGGCATAGGTGTACGGGCAATTTTTTGCCAGGGGGGGGCGGTGAACAATTTGCCAAAAAAATTCTTACAAGTTGCCCAAATTTTTATGAAACAGTCGCAAAGAAACGAGGGTGGTACGATGCACTAACATAAGCCTACATATGAAGTGAAAATATTCTTACATATGAAATTATCATATGAGCTCATAAAACATGTTAAAAGAAATAGCTGTCTCTGCCATTTCGACGGCCGAAAATATCAATGATTCGATCCATGTCATTGTTGACTACAGAGTTGGCATATGCCCTTTCAATGTTAATAAGTGTAATGTTACTGACATAAGTTTTCAATCTGCGCAACGCACTGAATGATCGTTCTGCAGAACACGATGTAGCGGGTATCACTGCAAGGATATGTACCACAATAGAAAACTCTGTAAACGTATTAAATAGATCATTCTCGTGCATCGTTTCCAGCATTTCTGAAACAGTCATGTAGCCTTATCTGCGCACACGACGAAAACCTGTGTACATTTTCTGCTCGGCTTCCAGAGTCTTATACCTGCCAAGTCTCATGCCTGCGAGCCCAAAACTCCGATCTCACGCCAACTCACGCCTTTTGAGCAATTTCTCAAGCCTAACTTACAGATTTGAGCTATCAGCCTTAACTGATCGCATGATCCAATTCACAGTATAGTTACGTTTATGAAAATTTGACACTTTTTTGTAGGCTTTTATCGTTCTAAACATTACGATTACAACTGGATGTTATTAAACGGAGGTTTGAGGTCCATGGAAACTTCCTAATTCTTCAGAACATCTTTGGACATATTCGGTATAGATCGGGTTGTCTTCGGATTTGGTCAGGTCACCTTCGGAAATCAGCAACGCGGGAGAAGCTTTCTTTATCAGGTGTTTCACTGTGACAGATATTTCCTAAAACACAGAGTATTTCCTGGTCATTTAAGCTAAACCTGAGCTCAAGCTCGGACAGCACCTTGTCGATGGACGTATAGTAAGTGTTAAGTGTTAATACGGTGGTGCGATTCCGGTGTCAGCTGCGTTTGTCTTTGCGCATGTTCACCTACGAGGGCTTAATTCACGACTGGAAATACCCCACACCAGCTAGTACAGTGCAGACAGTGCCCAACAACCAAAAAATTACAAATATGTATATCAGCATATGATCCCCTTCACCAATAACCAGAAACTAATCACGTGCTAGGCAACCACTGTCTCGTGTGAATTTAACTGGCTTTACCACGCCAACTTCAGGTTAAAATAGAAAATATCTATCTCTTCGAAAAAAAAACATGGAAACTTCTTTAAAAACTGGCTTTGCCCAAATTTCTCTTGCATGCTGCCCAAAAAATCTGAGTTGCCCAAAATTTGGGGGAGGGCTGCAGCCCCCCCCAGCCCCTCCGGCCCGTACGCCTATGGTTGCAGGTAATCTTTTTTAATTAGGTAAATTTAATTAAGTGGTTTGCTTACAAGAAATACTGAAGCATCTGAAAGCAACACCGCATTTTTGCACAACTGATGACGTCACCATGTTATTTGCTTCTGCTTCTGTTTTTCTGCCGTAAGGATCAGTTTGCCGTTTCCTTTGTTTCACTTCAAGTATTAATACTGATGTAGGTCTGGAAACCCAGATCCCACCATTCTCAACGGTTTGTTGCAGTGATCGTGCATTCTATGTTTCTTTAAAAAAAAGTTTATTTTTGACCAACTTTGGACGTCCGAAAAAATACTTTTCATTGTTTGACCATAACTTAAATGATTTGGAAAATTATGAATCATTGGAACATGGACTTCAATTTTTTAGTATAAAAAACGGGTCGAAAATTTCATTTCATAGGCACTTCAAGGGAGGTGGTCGCTTACGAGAGGTCAGACCACAGTGTGCCTTAAATTTGAATCACATGTACAAAGCATCTTTCAGTGCAAAATATTGTATCATGTTAATAGAAGTTTTGATGCAAGGGACAAATTTAGGAGGTGGTCGCGGCTTACAAGAGGTGGTCGCTCATAAAGGTTTGACTGTATTTATGAAAACCCATGAACAACTGCTTAATTTTAATGTGGGTGTTCTTTCTGTTAAATATATAATTTGATTTGATTTAATTCAGGTTACTGAAGGCTGTCCTCATTTGTCAAGTCTTGATATTGGCTATTGCTACAGAATTTTAAAAGAAGGCACTTCATCAGTTGGAGCAAATGCATTTCCTAAAAACCTGACAGAATTGACTTTGCATGGAGTTCAGATGCCTGAAGACTTGCTTACTGAACTTGTGAACAAACTAGATTATATAAAAGTGTTGACATTGTGTGGCATGAGGGCTGTGGATGATGATATATTAGATCAAGTGAGTACTTGTTAGTTGCAGTTATACCCACTACCAGGAATCATTTATTTTCAACTTTTTTTAATTCAATTAATTCACTGGGTTCATAATGACACAAATCGCTACAATTTAGCATGTTATAAGCTTACTGAGCCTGGAAATAGTTGGTTGAAAACCGTCAAAACTCATCTGCCATTACTCATTTTGCAAAACTCAAACCGACAATTATTCTGGAAAGCAGTCGCATGTGTGTCTATCTTTTTGTATACATGTTTACATCAAACATCTTTACTGTAAAGCCTTGTCTATGGGAGATCAGCTTACATAACTAAGCAGCCATTTTTGAGTTGATTGGATGATGTCACATGATGTCATCCAATCATTCTTGGCCATTCGAATCCAGTAATGGCGGTGAAGATGAACTTTACATTTAAAATAACTGGTCTTCCCATTGGAATGAACTTAAAATTTGGCATGGCAGTAGAAGGCATGGTAGACGAATTTACGCCAAAAGGGCAAGTACAAAGCTGACAGACTAGTGAATATTTGCAGAGATTTGTTAACGCCATTTGTATTTTGCAAGAGATGCCCGAAACTGAAGAACAGACCAGCTGAACAGACCAGTCAACAGCTGAAGCTAATGAACAATGTATCTGAGGAGGCAGTTAGTGCAATCAGACAGACCCCACAGAATCAAAGAAAGACACATGATCCGACCGGCCACCTACCAGAATGCCAATTCTGTGGTTACCATCATGCTGATTGCCAGTGCCCTGCCTACTGCCAAACCTGCCGTAAGTGTGACCAGAAGAACCACTTCCAGTCTTAAGAGCCGCTCAGCTGACCCACAAGTGCACAACGTAGAAGTACTGGAGGAAGTTTTTTCGAATCAGCCAAGTTGGAACTGGGTCACGTGTGATGATTACAATGGAAGTTGGCAAGCAGTCCACCCAAAGTCAAGTGACTTTCCAACTGGACTCCGGCACTGAATGTATCCTTCTGTCCCGTAAAGATTATAGGCATGCCACTGGGGATACAGAATTGTGGCAAGTGAAATTGTGCTCACACAAGTTTATCAAAACTTACACTAATGTGCGCTACAAAATCCTTGGTTTCACCGAAATCCCTACATGGCAGACATGCCAATTTATTGCTGATCTAGCACCACTGCGTGGGTTTCCAGTATGTTAGTTTTGGCAAAGCCAAACAAGTTGTGCATATGCCTTGACCCACGTGATCTGAACAGAGCCATCTGTCGAGAGCATTATCAAATGCCAACCATGAAGGAGGTAGTGACCAGACTTGCCCTAGCAAAAACATTGGCAGATGGGTTTTGGCAGAAATGTCTTGACACCGAGGGCAGTTACAAAACCATATTCAACACACCGTTTGGACGCTACAGGTGGAAGAGGATGCCCTTTGGTGTCTGCTCTGCACCCAAGGTCTGGCAACGCACAATGCATGAATTTGTTAAGGACCTTGAAGGAGTGGAAGTTATTGCGGATGACTTTCTGATTGCTGGATTCGGTACCACTGACAAAGAAGTAAACCTGAGCCTGGAGAAAAATGAACATGTGTTCCTAGAGAAGTATCACCTATGGAATCTAAAGTTAAATCTAGAGAAAGTGCAGAGACATAAATCAAGTGTGAAATATATGAGGCACCTCACTTCAGAGGGTCTTGAACCCGATCCTGAGAAGATTCAGGCCATATTGCAGATGCCCGAACCCGAATACATCACTGCAGTAAAGAGATTTCTAGGGATGGTGACATACCTCTCAAAGTTTATGCCCCACTTATCAGGGATGACTGAGCCTCTCAGGTGTCTGGAAGACAAGGATGTGGAGTTCCAGTGGCTGGAGCAGCACTCCATAGCTATGGCAACCATAAAGAAGTTCCTGACAGAGGCACCTGCGCTCCAGTATTATAATGTAAGCAAACCAGTCATCGTACAGTGCGATGCGAGCAAGTCTGGTTTAGGAGCAGTGCTCCTGCAAGATGTTCAACCCGTTTGTTACGCTTCCTGCTTCCTCACCGACACGGAAAGGTACTATGCACAAACTAGGTAGGTAGGTAGGTAAACTTTATTTATACTCGGTGTCAATTCATAATACATGCTCTTCCTTCGAGCCGTGTTTTTTAACAACAATGGATTAAGTACTTAACTAATTTAAATTATCTAACTAAATTAATTATCTATATAAAATTGTATTAAAAACGATAAAAACTATCCTTTATTAACTATCATTAAATTAGATAAAAGAAAGAGATGCTGGCCATTGTTTGGTCGTGCAACAAATTTGACCAATACCTGTATGGATGTGATACAGTGACTGTTGAAAGTGACCACAAGCCATTGAAATATGTGTTTAAGAAAGTGATCCACAAGTCACCTAGATGTACAATATAAGAAAGGCCCCCTCGTGTATATTGCTGATGCACTGAGTCGAGCCTACATGAAGACAACAGAAGGAGCAGAGGCAGAGCTCTGCGAGATCTGCATCCTTGAGACGGTGGACCATGAAGAACATGTGCTAGTAGACACCCCCAAATGAGATGTCCTTCCGGAACAAGTGGCCGCAGACCCTGAGATCCAGGAGTTAATTGGTGTTATTTAGCAAGGTTGGCCTGAGAAGAAACTCTGCCCGCCTGTCGTTCGCCCTTATTATGATGAGCGCAGTGAGTTGATTGAGTCACAATGGTTGGTGTTCTGTGGTGAATGGCTAGTAGTACCCTGCTGGCTTTGGAGGGACATGTTGAACCAGATCCACAGCAGTCACATCGGCATTGGAGGTTGCATTCCTTGCGCCCATGAAATATTATACTGGCCAGGACTGAGTGCCAAGATTCGGGACTTTGTATCGTGATGCACTATTTGCCAGACGTATAGACTGGCACAGTTTCGGGAAGAGCTGAACCCTCACAACTTGCCCTCTCGCCCTTGGGAGAAGGTTGCAGCTGATCTGTTTGAAATGGGACATCAAACATTCCTGATTCTCGTAGATTACCGGTTTAACTACTTTTAAACTACTTACTTTATAATTACCGGTTTAACTACTTTCGCGGAGATTCGCACAAAGATCCCTGAGGTACTAATCACTGACCATGCCCCAGAATTTGCTAATGAAGCATTCAAGAAGTTTGCAACTGAATGGAAATTTGAGCACAGAACATTGAGCCTGCGATATCCGCAGTCAAATGGAAAAGCCAAAAATGCTGTAAAAACTTGCGAAGGACTGTTAATGAAAGCACGAGAGGACAAAAAAGATCCCTTGTTGGCAATTATTGATTGGCGAAACACCCCAAGCGAGGGATTTGGCACCTTGCCTGTTTAAAGGCTGATGGGTCGATGCACCCGTACACTACTACTGGCCAACCAGAAGCTGTTCAAGCCATGTTCTGAGCAGGGGACAACAGGAAAGAACCTGGCAGCATGGAAGAGAGTGCAGTGCATGCAATACAACAGAGGCACAAAGAACCCCCTCCCCCCCCCCCCCCCCCTGCAGGTTGGAGATGCAGTCCGCATGAGGCTTCGAACAGAAATGGAGTCTAGGTCTCTGCACTCGTTCTCTTGGTAGGTGCTCCTACGAAGTTGAAGTTGAAGGGCGATGCTTCCAAAGAAACCGGTGCCAATTGCGCTCTACTCTAGAACCGCTGCCAAGGAACAGCGCAGAAGAGGTGAGCCCAGAGTCTGCACAGAATGGAAGTAATCTGCTCCCCATATCAGATCATAGACAAGAGCTGGAGCCAGATATGCCTACAGCAGCGTGCCCAGAGAATGCCATACCATCCTCCGCACCTGTTGAATCGGAGAGAAACTTGGAGACCCTGCCTAGTTTGGAACCACGACGTTCTGGCCGTATGAGATGTCCTCCAGCCTGGCTTGAGGATTATGACCTATGCTAAATGAACATTGATTTGAACGAACATTGATTGAACACTTAAAACACTTTGTCTCCTAGATGGAACACTGGGACGTTGATGTTAATGTCTTGTTAAGGGAGGGGGATGTGGCGTGACATACATGACACCCCAGTTACCATGACATGTATTGCTAGACCGCTGGGCATCAGATCCACGCTAGTCATGTGACCGCCTCAGGCTTCATGGAACACGAGCTTGCGACATGTACAAAACTCGCTTTGTCATTAAAAGTTCTGTTTAATTCTTGAAGTTGCTGTGCTTTTATTCGCATAACAAACGCAACTCTCGTAGCTCAGTGGTTAGAGTATCCAAGTGGTGTACCGAAGGTTTTGATTCCTGTCTGATTCTTTGTTGTCATCTGTGACATGATGAACATTACATCTTTCTCACAGACATGTCATGTTTAGATTTCTGTTGTATGTTATTAAGTGATTCCAGATCCTTTGAAAGTAACAAGGTACCATTTTTTAAATTGTCTGTACAGTACCTACATGTATTCTAACACTCCTTTGCTGTGCAGATTTGTTTGGCTGTAGGTCGCACCGTGACGTCTTTGGACCTGAGTGGTTGCACCATTCTGACAGATGCAGGTCTTTCAGCCATCAGCAAACACTGTCAAGTCATTGAATCTCTAAAAGTGTCTTTCTGCCCAAACATTACTGGCCAGAAACTGAAACCACTGTTCAGATGCCCAAAGAGAGGCCCGGACTTTAAAACTTTTGTGGCTAATGGATGCAAAATGGTCAGTGTATTTCAGCAATTCCAAACAGGAATAATTAATATATAAATAATAAATAGATAACAATTGCTGGTTTGACTTTGGAATGACATTGGAACAATTCAAATGCTGTACCTCAGAGAAATTAGGTTTGAGTCATGGAAAGTATAGTATAATAATTGAAGTCATATGATTGTCATATACAATTGAACCTCTCTAATATGGACACTGAAGGGACAGAGCACAGTGTCCGTATTATAGAGGCCACCACGATGACATCACTGACAATTTTTTAAAAGTGTTCAGTAACTAAAAACAGGCCCACACTCGTCTTTTATATGCACGTAAATTGATTTGTAAATATATACTTTAACAGCGTTGTGACACTGTCTATCAGTGGTGTACTACATTCTACATCTCAGCTACATACTGTATATGAATCACTGTTCTGAAATGTAACGAACTACAACGCAATGCTGCATGTTATAAAGTAATTTAAAGTACAATTCTGAAAACTCTTTAAGATAAAAACTAACAATAAAAAACAACGTTTCGATCACTCTGAGGTCATTTCAAGTTTAAAATGAAAGCGATTGAAATTAGCATATATGAGTAAAACTTAAGTCATCAGAATGTTGAATTAGATTAAATATGCAAGCACTAAGCGTTACAAAATACAAGTGATAAAAACTGCAAAGTACTTAATAATGACAATAAGAATATGTTAAAAACTAAAGAATAAAAGAATTATAAACTTAAAATACCCCGCACTATACTCTGCGCTTTCATTTTAAACTTATAAATGACCTCAGGGGGATCGAAACATCGTTTTTTATCGTTAGTTTCTATCTTAACCCTTTGGTGACGGTGGGCTAGTAGCGCAGAAAACTGCATATTTTACCAATTCATCCTTTCTGGACCGGTTTTCAGCCAATTAGCATGGAAATAGCTCAAAATGAGATTTGCAACAGTGAAGCAGTATTTTCCTCATTTTTGATTTTGGTGCATGCGCATAAGCCAAAATTTGGACTTGTTTTTTTTTTTTTGCGAATCTGTTTCGCTCCTTCTTTTTTGCTCTCTTTCTTTCCTTTGCCTTTCTTTCTTATATGCACTTTTGTTGCACACTTCATCGTCTTTGTTTCCTAAGAAATTGTGGCTGGCTAACTTTTCGGAAAAGGGGGAAATGTTTCCTGGAAAAGTAGTAGGGGAATTGCGAAATTGGCAGTGGATTTTTCTCCAAAATATTAGTAGGTTTTTTGTGTGTAACTCTGGCAGGATTGGTCAAAATTTACACTAGAAATGAGGTATCTTTGCAAAGATCTATCCTTCCTTGATTTGCTGATTTCCAACTAATGGCTTAAAGTGAAAGCTAATTGGCTCAGAAAGGCATAATCTGTGTCATTCCAAATCAAACGGAAATGGCCAATTCGGTCGCCAAAGGGTTAAAGGGGCTATGTCGCGAGGATGGCGGGTGAGTACTGGGTACTAACAACTTGAAAAACGTCCGGTGGCTTTTTTTCAAGTTGGCGGCCATTACTGTCGAATTCGCTGCAATCCGTTCCATCCCGTCGTATTGCGTGGAAGGATAGATCTCAAGTTTACAGATTAGTTAGAGTATTTACTTGGCTAGATTTTTGTTAAATTATTTCTGCGATTTGTTAGTCGTACCTTCGAAAACTTCGATGTCTTCCAGTAGTGGTGGAAGTTGGGGAGGAATTTGAAAGCGAAATCGATCGTGTGGTTGTTTACCTCGCGTGGTTCGACACGAGTGCAAGCGCGATAAAACTTGCCGCGATCCGGGAGGGAACAATAGAAATTTGACATGTGTGACGTCAGGTTACGTCACATGACAGGAACTCATTGCGCAGACTCACGTTGCGAAATGAAATTTTCGACCCGTTTTTTATACAAAAAATTGAAGTCCATGTTCCACTGATTCATAATTTTCCAATTTAAGTTATGAACAAGCATAGTGCATTCTATGTTTCTTTTTATACTAGTTCCAGGCCCCAGGACACGAAAACTTCATTTTTGACCAACTTTGCATTTGGACGTTGCTTGACCATAACTTAAATTGGAAAATTATGAATCAGTGGAACATGGACTTCAATTTTTTAGTATTAAAAACGGGTTGAAAATTTCATTTCATAGGTGCTTTAAAAAGCTTTTCAAAGAAGCCAGGGCTCGAGACTTACTTTTCAGCTTACTAGCGTAGTGGCTAGTGACAGGTTTGAATTCACTAGCCAAAATATATTTTCACTAGCCAGCCTTGTACGGGAGGTAGGGTGGGGATTTGGGGGAGGAGGGGGGGGGGGGGGGGGGGGGGGTGGGGAGCAATAACATGACCGTGTCATACTGGTTAACAACAAACATCTACGAGACTTGGAAATTGGAAACACATTGATCTTTTAGTTTTCTTCTTTAATGTCATACTAACACTTTACAACGTACTAACGTACGAAGAAACGTCGAGAAGATAAGACTAACACCTTACGAACGTACTTCCCTGCGGAGAAACGTCGAGAAAATAAGACTACACCTTACGGATGTTCTAACGTACGGGAAAACGTCGAGAAAAAAAACTATTATCTTACGAACGTACTAACGTACGGAAAAACGTCGAGAAGATAAGACTAACACCTTACGAATGTACTTACCTGCGGAGAAACGTCGAAAAAATAAGACTACACCTTACGGATGTTCTAACGTACGGAAAAACGTCGAGAAGATAAAACTGACATCTTACGAACGAACAAATGTACGGAAAAACATCGAGAAGATAAAACTAACATCTTACGAGCGTACTAACGTACGGAAAAACATCGAGAAGAAAAAAATAAAATCTTACGAACGTACTAACGTACCTAAAAACGTCGAGAAGATAAGACTAACACCTTACGAACGAACAAACGTACGGAAAAACGTCGAGAAGGTAAGACTAGTAATACCTTACGAACGTACGAAAGTACGGAAAACGTCGAGAAGATAAAAATAACACCTTACGAACGTACACTCTGTACCAACGTAGGGGAAAACGTAAGATAAGACCTTATTACGAACGTACTAATGTAATGTACGGGGAAGCTTCAATAAGATATAACTAATATCGTACCGAAAATTGTTCTGAAGACAACATTTACGTCGTACGTAACGAAACATGGAGAAACGAAGAACGAACAAGACTGTTACTGTACTAAATGTTCTGAACTTCACTACAGTAGCACATTTTTCGTAAGAAATAGCCGGAACAAGAATTGAAAGAGCCAAGTAGAGATCCCGGTGTTCCGGCTCTAACAAAAACTTGGTCACCCAGAAAAAGAAAATCGGTTTCCAAAAAAAACTTTATCGCTATTTCAAATTATTGGTTGAAGGCATTAAAAATATGATATCTGTGACTGTCTACAGTTTATACAGCTATGTTTCACGGTTTTTGGTCTGTCAATTGGCTTTTGCGATTCATCAGAAATAATTTTTAATGATGAAATGAAAAAAATGTTGAATTTGACGCTGTTCATATAATTTTTCTTTACCGACGTTTCGGCAATGCTGCCTTCTTCAGGGTACAAAACTATACAATAATAGTTTTGTACAGTAATAGTTTTGAAATAGCTTTGTACCCTGAAGAAGGTAGCATTGCCGAAACGTCGGTAAAGAAAAATTATATGAACAGCGTCAAATTCAACATTTTTTTCATTTCATCATTCAGTATAACGCTGCGCAGGTAATTTAAATAGAAATAATTTTAAGTTTGGTTCGGTCCGGTGCTTTACGATTTTCACTAGCCCAAATGGCTAGTGAAAGCAAAAATCCACTAGCCAAAACTGAATTTTTACTAGACTTTGGCTAGTTGGCTACCGTTAGTCTCGAGCCCTGGAAGCTGCTTATTAGAATTCTGGAAAAGTCTTTCGATATTTGTTTGTAACCACAAACAAGAAATTGTATTACATACACAAACTTTCATCACCTGATAACTGGAGTGCTCGTAATAAAGAGGTTGAGTTTATACAGAAACCGGGTTGTGTAACGCGCATTCACAGCTTCTGGATATTCATTTTTTAATTAGTACCATGTTTGGAAACCCCTCGGTCCAGGGAGATTGGAAGCAAGTTGTTCTAGTAAATTGATTGGTTAACATTTTTGTCTTGATTTTCCAAATGTGGCTGTAACAACTTCTTAGCAAATTGAATAATCGGAAGCTTGTTTTGGAGCGTACAAGAGACAGTTGCACATTTCAACCCACATATCTGACATATGGGTTTCTGGTTTATATGAATTTGCTCTTCAGTGCCGAGATTTAGTAAACGTTGTCTGTATTAGAGAGGATCCGTATTATAGAGCTGTGTTTTTTTAAGAAAATTTGTGAGAATTTTGTCGGGAAGCTGTCCATAATAGAGAGGTGTCTGTAAGGAGAGGTTCAACTGTATAATAGTCAAGTAACGTGACACCAAACTGAAGTCCATGAGTTGAGATGCAGTACCACTACCCGTTGGTGGGTATGCATATTATAGAAGTGATAGAGATGTTTATTATACCTTTTACTGGGTTAAAAAATATGATTTTTGTGCCTTTTGGGGTGTTCAGTTTCAGAATGTCTTCAGTTGTTACTATCAGGGTGCCTTTACGGGGAAAATAGTGAGAATTACAGTACTGTAGTTATTGCTTTCAAATTTTCAGTGCAAGTGGAATTGTTTTTTATGCAATCAACTTTATTCACAATAAAAGTTGTGAAAATGCTTGTTAATTTGGGATAAATAAGTTGTTCCCACACCCACAACAAAGATTCCAGTACCTATTTTTTTTTAAAGTTTCTGATGGGTGTCCCGTAACTTTTATATGTCTGCGTGTCACTAATCCAGGTACCATTGAGTTGCACCATTGCCATACCAACAAGTACAGTGCAAGAGATGACTAGGCCTGGGTTGGCAGTCCTCAGCTGGATAGCAACATTTCAAAGACACAAACTAAGGAGATTTAGAGGGGGAGGAGGGGGGTATCTTGAGAGCAACAGCACAACTGGCATGTTACAAAACTGCTGTAAATGTACGGCACATAAACGTGAGCTCATCAGCCGTCCAAGTTATCATCAATAATAATCATGTCACAACACCATTTGTTCAGTTTTCAGTTGATGTTATTGCTGAAGTAGCAGCATGTTGTCCAGCTCTGCTTATTCTTCGGCTAGCTGGGATGAAAGGAGTTGATGATGAGCTATTAACAGCACTTGCTGAAAACTGTCAACAACTTGCAAATATTAGCATTAAAGGTTGTGGCCTGGTATGTACTTGTATAGTAGCTGTTGCGGTTTAGAAAAAGATGCTCCTTGTTGTAATGTATACACATTGACATGTGCATGTAAGTTGATCAGTATACACTATACCATGTTGTGCACGTGGTCTTATTGATTCCCGAAGTGATGTTGCCAAACTTTAAACTTTACTCACTACAAAGTACATTTTATTATATATTCTCACTGATCATGATATGGATCTCAGCTGATTGCTTCATAGAATTTAGGGCAATCATTCCTAAAATTTATGCAGTCTTATCTTATTTCCCAGTAAAGTTCTGGGACATTATTACACTGTATTTCCAAGTTCTTCAGTTTTAATTTTCCTTATTAAATACAAAATCCTAGAATTTGATTGAAATATTTCACAGTAATTAATATATGTCCATCTCTCAAGATATCAAATAAAAGTCAACAGGCCCACCTGCAATCAACCAAGCATAGCCTGCAGCAAATGTACACCATCCTTCAACAATATAGTTGTAAGCTGTACTGTACTCAAGTATTTTTCATGTTTGCGGTTTTATCAGGTGTCAGATGTGGGAGTTTGTGAATTGGCACGTATGTGTCCCTTGGAGGAAGTTGTGCTCTCTGGTGTATCAGGTCTGACAGATCGCTCTATTTTTGCACTTGCTAATTGTTGTACTTCAACACTGAAAGAATTGTATGCATCAGGGTGCTCTATGATTACCCCAGCAGCTATCAATTACCTTAAGGTATGGTTTAATGATCTGTATGCTTAAATTGACTTACAAATAAACATAAACTATACCTTACCTAATGCCTTTATTTTGGGAGATTAGAATGATCAAAAATTTCCTAAAACTGGCAAGATAAAATTTGGAAGGTTAACTCTTCATGATCTTGGACAAGTCAAGTACAAAACCGATCCGCCATTTTGTTTTGGTAGTAAAACTGTCCCAAAGGTCATGTTTTTTAGTATTAGTAACCTCAAGAAAATCCTGCTCGCTCAGCCGAATAAAAAACGTTTCCCATTCACAGTCAAAATATATCTCAATGTATGTCCGCGTAAGCAGGTCGCAAACCCACATAAGGGAAGTCTGTTAAAAAGCGCACCATACATTTATGTTTACATAACTTTGTAGCGGTGATTAAACCGGATGCGCAAAACCAGTGAAAAAACTCCTAACTCGTAGAACAAACTGGAAACATATTCTCCAAACCGAAGCAGAACCACCTTTATCACCTTAACCTCTGGCCCCGGTTGTTCAAAAGTTGGATAGCGCTATCCACCGGATAAATCACTATCCAGTGGATAAGCATTAACAAAATCCATTGTGTTATCCGCTGGATAGTGATTTATCCGGTGGGTAGCGCTATCCACCTTTTGAACAACCGGGCCCTGGTGTTTAAAGGTTGAAACTAACAACTATTTAGTACTGTTAGACAATAAGCAAAAAATTACCCCGAGCAAAGTTTAAAAGTGGCTGATTGGCGTCAAGTGAATTGTGCAAATCAAGAAGTGGTATAAATAGGCAAAAGCTGCAAATGCCAAGCATAGCAATGATACGTATTTCCGTGGGAAATCCATACTTCTCGCTTCCTTTATTGGGTTGTAGCTAGAAGTGGCTACGGGCCGCCGTTGGCTTGGCTTAGCAGCCAGGCCATTTGAATCCTGTCGTAAGGAAGCGACACGAGTGCGAATCCAGTTTTGCAACTGTTGTTTTGCTTCTATTTTATATTGTCTCAGTAAAATTATTTTGCTTCTGTTTTGCGAATTGTTTATTAATATTTCATGTATATAATATATATTTTGGAATAATATATTTTTATTTTTTTATTTTTATACTTTGGTCGAAGAGGTGATTTGTCACTATATGGGCCCAGGACTCCTTTACATTTCACCCTTACGGCTTATCTTATCTTTATGTATCTATTTATTTTTTGTCTTTGCCAATAAATTGTAATAAATAAAATTATTATTCTTTGTAGGACTGCTCTTTGAAAAGAATATACGTTGAACACCGCACACCAAATGTTGACCCAGACCAACTTATGGCGAAGAATCTGGACACAGGAGAGTTTTGTAGAGCTGATCTTTTACTGTCAGGTCCTGTTGTACAGGATCCAGACTGGCTAGACTGACACGTGACGGGAATCCTCTTATGGAGATATGGACTTGTGACACAATCTTCCTTCCGAGTACGTGACGAGCCAAAATAATCCGGTCTGTGTAGAAGGCTTGTCCGACATGAATAGAATGTTAAATTTTTAATAACCACAGTTATAGCTAGACCTTTTAGGTTGCAAATAAGGTCAAACCCGTGAGAATTCTCTCGCCAGACGAGTCCAAAAGAGGCTAAAGTAGATCATGTTTATTGCAACTAAATTCATCGCTGATAAAATTTTAAAATGTCATTTGGTATTTTGTTTTAGAACAGTCGAACCACGTTCACACGAACACCGTAGGATCCACGGTGTAAACATTTGTAGCTGTCTGAAGTAGCGCATTTGTCAAATTTTTAACTCTTAAAATTGGCCAAATTGGCCGGCGTATTAACTGCCGGGACCGAGGAGCCTGTCCGCAATAACGGGTGCCCGTATCAAGCGAGTGTCCGTAAAGCGTGGTTCGACTGTACCTCCAAGAGATAAACCTAACGTATGAAACTTCAACATGGCATTTCAACTTTCAATGATTGGCTCCTTCATTAAATTCTCCCACCCCCACCCCTCGGGCCCAACTTGCGTTCAAATTGCCCACCTTTGTGCCAGATTTGACTGTCAAATGCACCTTCCCCAGAGACAATTGTTTTATACTGACTACAATGAAAATAAAATCAAAGGGCTCTAAGAACCATCTCGTGAATACGAAACAACGTAATGTTAGTTTTAGTTATTTTAGTTGTTCTTGTTGTTTTGTAATTAAGTTTCAAGCTTTTGATAATCTTTTAACTTCGAAAAATTATCCATTGTTTCAGCCAGCAAGGAAGTAAACCCCCCGGGAGTAAACGGAACAGAAACCCTTGTAATCCGCAGTCAACACTTATAAGCGGCGGCGAGGAGGGGTACGGGGTGATTTACAGCATTAAATTCGGTAGCAGACACTTGCGAGAATCCACGGTTTCGGCGCTTCATGACTTTACAACGAGCGACCCACGATGTGGAAATTGATTTAATACTCCAAACGCGTTTAGTAACTCAATGGAAAGTAGCATTTTTGATTGAGGTTGTTGTTCATTTACGGTGTTCGTTCATTCACCATTCGATGACTGTTCATGCTCTGCGGACAGCAACTATTTTATGACCGGCAATTGATTTCACTATTTTCAAGCTATAAAATCTACAAACTATTTATCATTTTAATACTCGCTAGTTTTTATACATTCAGTGAAACCTGAATAATTATGATAACTTTATTTAACGTGAACTATATGTCGGCTGTTTTTCAGGTATTGCCACAACAAAATCAAATAAAAAAATTTACAATAAATACGTGTACAATTAACAATCTGTAAAACTAAAAACTAAGCTAAAAATATATATCGAATCATTAGTCTATTCTTCAATGGTAATATACCAATATTAAATATGTTAAGCGGACACCCTCTATTAAACGGACACCAAGCTGCTTGGGTCCCTAAAGTTTCTTGTTAACTGAACGAACCTGTATTGAGCGGACCCCTGTATTGAGCGGACCCCTGTATTGAGCGGACCCCTGTATTGAGCGGACCCCTGTATTAAGCGGACCCCTGTATTTAGCGGACCCCTGTATTAAGTGGACCCCTGTTTTCAGCGGACCCCTGTATTAAGCAGACCCCTGTATTCAGCGGACCCCCGTATTAAGCGGCATTGGCGAGGGTCAACTGTTTGTTTTTTATTTCACTTCTGTCTCGATCTCTTCTCCTTGCGGTAAGGATCAGGTTGCCGTTTTTACCCATGAATGCAGGTTTCACTGTAACTTCAAAAAAACTAACGAGCTTTGTTGGACCCCTTGTTGAGCCATTCAGTCGGTGAACAATCGTTTCCATCTCTCAAACTGACGTGGGACACCTTATGAGGTTTACATAATGTACACTTTGGAAATATCTGCAAGGGCCAACGGACAATGCAAAAGTGTCGGATCCTGGTGGATCTAGTCAGCAAATTTAATATAAATACGAAAACTAATAAAGGAAGGCTGACTGTACAACTGGGATTATAATATTCTTTCCAATATTTCGTCATGCACGGCCTGACTTCTTCAGGGAATAAAATGACTACAAGAAAAACGTTACAATTTAAACCGCCAAGAAACAAAAGGATATAATTAAGATTACAATGGAAAGACGTTACATTTCAAAAATATAAGATGAAACGTTACAATTCAAATTTAAGAGAAACAAAAGAATATAAGATAACAAAATAAAACTAATGAAAGAAGATATGTAAAATATATAAATGCGAAGTTTGCATTTCTTCACGCTTGTTGATACTTTTGGGTTCAAGGGTTTGACAAGCTCGAGAAGCGTATCTTATCGAAAGGGGGGTGCTGAAGGTTCGAATTGATCGGCGTAGTAGGGACACGCCTTTTTCCCATGAGCACCCTCATAACCCTTCTATGACAGTCACAGATAGGACCGAAGATCGTTATGTTGCGTGTTTCCTATACGGCTTGGAGGGCGTTGTAAAGGCCAATTAATTAATCCACGGGTAAAATAAAAGTAATTTTAATTAGTAAATATTTTATACTTCATAAGCAGTCTGACTTTCCTAATTGTTTCACACACACAGTAAATGAATGTTAAGCGTTTCTCTAATCAGTCCTTTTTAACCTTTATGACAAAGAAAAAAACCGTTTTCTCCAACCCCCCCCCCCCACCCCCGAACCTCAAACTTAACAATCCAGCACTAGGAAACATTCAAAAATTACTTCACAACAAACAACCTCTTCTTCATTCCTCGGACTACTGTAAAGAAATATTCAAAGAAACACCTGTTGTGTCATATCGACGTTCTCCTAATCTCCGTGACTTACTTGTACGCGCTAAACTTATCAATTCTTCTACGTTAACTCTGGCCTCTCCCGGAACGTTCCGCTGCGAATCAAAACACGGTTGTCTGACCTGTCCACAGATCGAAAATGGTAAATCATCATACTCTTTCACCTCTACAAATGAAACCAGGCAAGTAAAACAGCAACTCTAAAAACTTGATTTATATGATTGAATGCAAAAAATGTAACAAGCAATATATTGGGGAAACTAAACGCACACTTCGCGAACGATTTACTCAACATAGACAAGCCACTAATAACACAAGTCACGCAAATTCGTCTGCTGCAGTTCCTACCCACTTCACCCTACCAGATCCATTGCAGATATGAAACTCGTTCCCCTGGAACTATTGCCGACAAAAAACACCTCCCGCCGCAAAGCAAGAGAAGCCTATCTCATTCAAAAAGGCAAAACACTAACACCTAATGGCTTAAACAGACGTGATGAACATTGAAGTAGATGATATTTACAATAACTATGATATGCTTTATTTTAGAAGTTATCAGATTTACTAGCCATTGTTTTGTACCTATATTATATATGTCATTTTATTATATAAACACCAATGAAATACCAGGTGAGCTTTCGCGCGTAAACATCATATCTTCACACGTGAGAATAACATGTTATCTTCACACGTGAAAAGAACACCGTTGCTACTTTAGGACTACAAAAAAATATTAAAGTGAAATGGTTTGATTTCATTGGTGTTTATATAATAAACAGAACATTACATGGCCGCTTGAAGATACGAAATTTCTCTTCTCGTGTTGAGAAATATTTCACTCGTTCGCTGCGCACACTCGTGAAATATTTTTCAACACTCGAAGAGAAATTTCGTATCTTCGTGCGGCCATGTAATATCCTCTATATATCTTGTTACAACTTAGATATTTTTCATGTAATCTTATATTAGTCATATTAGCCAATCATGTACTTGTTATCTATATTCAAATTTAAGAGCCGTTGTATATTATTTTCGCTCCAACGCCGGCCCTGTAGAAGACTAGTTCTACTAGTCGAAATATTGGCCATTAAACTTGCCATTAATTTCCGTTGTACTAGCCTTGCATTTTAAACTGTTTATCTACACTTTGGGTGACGTCTAGTACTCGCATCCCTTCATAAAAGAGATCCGGAAAGAAAGTTACCACTATTTATCGTAGTGTTGAGTGGTCCTCTGCATTTAAACGTTTTACTCAAAAGTGAAGGTCAGCACTTTCTCATGTACCCAGACTGATCAACATTACACAGGCACACTCTGAACGTAAGTCAGGAGTACCCTACGAATTCGGTGGCATGGACTGCTGTTCGGAAGGAGGCCTTAGTCGTCTTTAAAATTAGTAATAAGAAATTCTTAGTTTTTTAACATGGTGAAAGAAGCTCTCTGGGGGTAACGATTCCCTTCCCTAAAATGTTTTGCTGTTGAAATATTCAGCTCAAAGAACCGAAAACTTTCATATAGTTTCCTTTAAAGTCACTGAAATGATCAGATATGGAAAAATAGTACAGCGCCACTGATTCCAATCGTTGGGTGCGTTTGTTAAGTCGCATGAGAGCAGGACTCATATACCTTAATAACCAAGAATATCACATTTTACAGGACTAGGCCAAATTAATTATATAAGAATTACTATTTTAAAACTGAACTGCTTTAGACATAAATCTGTGATATTTCGGTTCAGATGTCTGATGCCTCTCGTGGTTTGTTAGCTGATGGCTTTGGAAAGGCATTAAAATGGACGAAGCTAACACCCTGAGACTTGTTCAGTATGACGTTCCTTGTGGCCCTTCTCGGCTCTTACTTATTACTTGGGCGTGGCGACCAAGTATAAAAATGCAGTTTGGTCGTACACAAATGTGCAGTATTGCGCAACTCTGGGGACTGGCGGGAATATGGGCTTGTTCAAACCTTCACCGCGGTCAAACGTCCGAGGCGTTTTTCGTTTTGTTTAGTGCGATTTCATTTAATATTAAGTGGAAACGTGGGCAAGGATGTATAAAATAATTAGTTTATGTTACTTTCTTTTTATCTTTGTCAAAATAATAAGCTTCTTTTCGTTGAAAAATGATCAAACGTGCCTGAGCAAAATTGTGCGGTTCATAGTTTTCAAACGCTTAGAACTTTTTTAGTTAACTTTCAAACCGATTAGTGAATTGACAGTATATTGTTAATCTATTAAACTTTTGACAATGAAAATGACTTTCTTAACTTTGAAGTACTTTGGTTAACTTTTTCAAATTTCTCTCGTTTGACCGCGGTGGAGTTCAAACCTGTTGTTTGTCTATGCAAGGCGAACTTGACAAAGTGCGAGATGTGTTTTCTCTGTTGCATCTAACAGTTTCATATTCAATGTGGGTAAGGAAATTACTCAAGAAGACACTGCGAAAGTGTTTGACACTCTCGCCATTAATTCAGGACGGAAACCTGTTAAAACATACGTAAAACATCAGAAACATTAACGAGCTTGAATACTGAGACGTATTAATACTCAGCGCCATAGCGCTTGTTTAACAAGAAGTTAACAGTGGACAGCGAAGGAAGAAATATAAGCGTGGAAGGAATCCCAATTAATTTCACTTCTTTCGGATTTTTGCTTTACATGAATTTTTATTTCGTGAAGTTGAAGGAACAGAACAACCAACTGAAACTACGGGTGCAAAAATTCACCGCCGTCGGAGAAGATGTAAACAATGCACGTGTCTTGCGAAAGATTGAAAAATTCGTGGCTTCAAAAGGGCAACTTTGTAGCTACATCTGCATTCACTTCAAAAAAGTCGGAAACACAGACCAGCTAGTAACAAGATTTAGCTAAAACCAATAACAACCATCGGGAAACTCTGATATACGGCCTTTTTTTTCAACGGTAAGTACAAAGTAGGCATCGATTTGTATTTTTCAGTACTCTGGTACTCTAGTCTTTTGACACAGTGGACACGCTTATTTTATCATTTGCGTGCGATCTCGCACGCCATTATCAAACCGTGGAATAACGTGCATGCAGATTCCCAAGACATTTATTTTCCAATATGCCTAATGCGTACAACGACGCCCAAGTATACGCTCCCACAGCGTCTTGTTGCAATAAAATACATGATGATCCATAAAACAAAGCTAAAATTTCGTTCGCGCACATTCCTTTCCTCTAGCGAACCGGCTCGACTTCAAATTAGTCCTGTAAAGTATAAAACGTTTCCTTGGCTGTGCTGGCTAGGTATAGTAAATCATGCACACAAAACTCAATAGCTCTTTCATCTATAATCATACAGAAATTTTTTCTTGTCGAGATGACTTTAACTCACCGCTGGTGTATTTCATACTTTCTTGCTTTTGCTTATATTTATATAAAGTTGGTACATAGGCAGCCCAGGCCCGCATCTACATGTATGTGACACGCGTGGCGTGACGTGTGGCTTGCGGTGTGTTTCACGATAAAGGTATGTACATGTATGAGAACTTCTACAGTCGTTTCAAACAAGAACATTAAGTTCAAACGAAATAGTATTGTTTAGCTACACCAACCTTGCATTCTCAAGTCTACCGTCACGATAGATATTTGCATAAATTCTTCAAAATTTTCAAATCGTTCGGTCAGAAAAAGACTAGGGACGAGAATTGTATTTCCGAGAACAACCTGGGTCAGAGTTTGTCCACGAGGATTGCAATCATGGCGGACGGCTAGTATATTTAAGTTGGAGTTCAAGGTTAGGTGTGGCGGGTTCTTATGGTTTTTCCTGCTTGTTTTCTATAGAATACTTTAGTAAATCAAGTTTAATACTTACTTCATTAACTTTAGGTTTTACAGTTCATAGATTAGGCGAATTGATGTCCTCGCTCGATACAGAAGACTATTTTGATATTCCAGAGGCGGAGGATCGGGTGCGAAAGAGCGGCGAATTTAAACCTGTTTGGACCAGTGCAGAAGCCCATTTGAAACCCCAAAACCAAGAACAAGTAACGTTTGTGGCTGCAAACACCAGATTCCATCAAGCCAACCCAAGGGATAAAATCCCGTCCAAATTGTTAAATGCGATGGAACAGATGGATCGGGCGGAAAGCACACTCGTGCATGATGCGCAAGACGAGCGCAGTGACTACAGGTACGACAAACCTTCCATTTAATAGAGAGCGCCGGTGATCGCTTTAGTTTGTTCGACGTATAAATCATAAATCATTCTTTGCCTCCAAACGTTTCGTAAAATCGCTCAAATTCGGTGTTTCTTGTCTTTTTGCCGCGTTTGTCGATTTTGGACTGATCTTGGGACTCAATGAAATCAATCAATAAAGTCAATATTAAACAATCAACTGTACTAGAAATTTCATAACGAGAGTGATTGCTGGTAACACTAGCTTTCAAGTCTTCACTAGTTAAATACAGATACGCAAAAATGTGAAGTGAATAAAATTGAAAGGCTTTGAAGGGGAGAGGGTGAAGACTGGGGTCAATTTAATAAAACTTTTACAAGTGTAATTTACAAGCGTAGCCATTGTTTCAGAGGTTGAAAACAATAGCTACACTTGTAAGTTACAAGTAAAAAAGTTTTATTAAATTGACCCCTGGATATTTCTGAGGTCTATATATACAAGCAGAAGCTCATAACAGAGAAGCGATTAACTCGTGTCCGATGCTGAGGATTTTTAGAAAACGTGGGGAGCCAATCAGAAGTTACTTCCTAATATGGAGTCGTAAAAGAAGCCTACTTCCACATTCCCACAGCACTTGCGCATATTGAATTGCAGGAAAAGCTTGTATCTTGTTTCATACAAGCTGCTACAAAAGTCAATAATTGCACTTTGAATAGTATAAAGTTAACATTTTGGTCGAGTCTCAGAACTACAAATGGTCATTGACTCCCTTTGGAGAAAAGGAGGCCAATTATGCTGAACTGGAGGAAGCAGAGGAAAGGAGAAATTGTATGCACCGTGGAAAAACTTTACCGGCAGAGCGAAAAAATTCCCATTTAGATTGCTTACCGTCTCGGGTTTAACTTAATACTCCACAGTGATTTGTGTCTACAGCAACATACCAGCAATCAAAATCAGTTAATGAAATACGGTGAAATGATAAAAACACAGAGTTCAAAACTTTAGGACACCTGCATCAAAGAAAGATGAAAATGAAATAAAAATGCAAACAACATGTACAGTTCTCCAAATCACTTTTATTTAAAAACAAAGACAAATAGACCCAAATAATGTAGTTGAATGAAATAAATAACTTGTACGTATTTGAAAGGTCATTTCAGATCTTGAACAGCCAGTTTATCACAGTTAAAATTACTCAGAACAAATTGTAACTCGAAACAGAAGCTCGTGATAGCTTCTGCTCGAAAACAATAAAGTCTGAACTTCAAAATTTCTCAAGACAACCGCAATGATGAAAATGCACTCCGTGAGTTCAGAACCTAAGCGGATGTCACATTTACATGTACAATCAAAAAAATTAACGTACAGTAACTCAGTTTTAAAAATAGTATGTTAAATTATTTCTCAAGATACATGTACAAATCATCAGAACTTTCTCTTACGAAATCATAAATTCGGAAAACAAGTAGGCTCGAGAGCTAAATAAACATGTTGGAAACTAACTGATTTGGTGTGCTCATTTCCTCGCTTTGAAAAACAAATATAGGATATACAAAGAAAACCACGGTAAGAATGGGTTGACAAAGTCGGTGAAAGTTTTAAAAAGTGTTAGCTGTTTAAAATAAAGCGAACTGAATATTTAAGCTTATAAACACCGCGCCGCCGTTCATATTTCAAAATCTATAAGCTTACAACAAGTTTTATTCCAACCGATTTGGGAAGAAAAGCCCTAAGCTCAAGTCAAACACGAAATATTTTATGTTTGGGCCATAAATTATAAGCGAAAAGGAGAGTAAAAAGCACTTTTGCTTTCAAAATAAAACAGAAAAAGACATGGCATCACATACTGAATCATGAGAATTTGCTTCGCTTCTTCCGTACGCTTCAATCTCTTTGTGAGGTTAAAAACAATTCATATTTCATTACTACCATCAAAACCTGACTTAAACAATCTTTCTAATTTGAAACTACATTTGAACAAGTAAAATACATTACCATATTGCACATGAAATTCGTTAAAGAACCATTTTAGTGGTAATTTGGTAGAGATGAAACAAGGCTTGAAAAAACCTGAGTTGTCCATATTTTGCGGTGTTGAGCTTTTCGCCCGGGCTTTTCGTCGTTTATTACTCCGTCGTCATCTTCTTAGAACTACTAGAATATTCGATACTTTTTTCTCTTCAGTTTTGAACCTCAAAATGTGATTTGGTAGCGACAAAAATAGCAGTGAAAGTAAGCTGTCCATATTTCGCAAAGCGCTTGTAGTTTCCTCTAAGTTTTCTTGCTGATTTGAGTGTACGCACGTGGAGCTGAAAACCTCCTTCCATATAAGGGCAGAAAATCAATCCGTGATTCTGATTAGTCGGTTGGGACTTCTAATAATCCTCAGCATGGTTTTGAACATATAGGGAGAAGTTGCACACTTCTACATGTACGTGATAAGCTTCTAATACAAGCTGGTGCTGCATTGGTTGGGGAGATAAAACAAGAAATTTACGAAACAGGGAACACATAAATTGGCCACCATGAAGAGATTCAATAGCTGACATTTTGAACACTTGCCCTTCATCAGAGTGAATCAAGGAGCTGTGGGTTATGTGTGGTCTATAGTAATAATTATCAAATGGTGGAGCTATGGTATTCAGGGCTTAAAAAAGTCCTGTCTGGTCGTCCAGGACAAGTAGATTTTTGTGTTAGGCAAGTAACTTTCCCCACTCACTTGCCCCAAGGGCAATGATATGGACAAGCTGCTCATGAATTAGCTGAAATGACAATTTATAAAATCTTGTCCGGGCAAGTAAAACTTCAGACTTGCTTGCCCAAATGGCAAGTTTAAATTTCTTTTTTTTTTCGAGCCCTGAGTGCTGGTGGAAACATGATTATGTGACACATTTTGTTAACAATACTGGCGTACTGAAACTAAAAATTAGAACTTGAAAAATTGGCCAATTTTTTAAAGTTCTTCCCTTGTGCCTGGGAAAAACTCCTTAAATTTGTTCTCTCTTTAACCCATTGACACCTGAACCGCCCGTAACCGCCCGTACAAGACTCCACTGCTTTAAAAAATAGTAACTTTCTCAATCGTGCGAACATTGCCTTAACTAGCAGTTGTGAGCATTGACTAGAAAGTCTTTCAAATTGAGATACCCAATAAACACAAAAAAGTCAGCGATTTTTGCAGAATATCAGCGTTTGAATTTGGACAATAACAAAAATTACCGTTTTTAAGGTCATAGAAAAACAACAAAAATCACGTTTTTGCCTTTAGTTTTTTTTATTCAAATCATCGTGGCAAACCCAAAAGTCAACATTTACAGCAAAATTCAGTCCTAGTCCTAGCTTAGCAGTGAATTTTTTTGCTCTTATTCGTTGCTCGGGCCTAGCTACAGCTTCTTATACTAGTGCATACTCACCTTGCCTCGACTTTCAACATCACCACCGCACTGCATGCTGGGAAATAAACAGATTTTTTTGACAGCGTCCATTCCGTCCTCCACAATTTTCATATATATACTAAGTCCACAGCCACTCTGACCCACCGCCGAAATTTTGCGCTTGTTGTGTTCTCCTGTGGTCGCAACTTCCAAAATATGCCGCGGTAGGTCGAGAAATTCATCCAGAGTCGAGTCCCAAAGCTACTTCGTTTCCAGGCGGCCATTTTTCCAGTTCAACGAGCAACAAGCCAAATTCGTAAACGAAGTACAACACCTAACTTGCTTCATTGAGAAGTGGACTCTGAACTACCTCCAATCTTAATGATGCTCATCAGGCAGCTACTAAAGATGAAAAATGGCTGTGAACTTACCAAAAATCGTAGATAATTCATATTGGACCCTTTATTGCAAATCAACCAAGCAAAATGAGATCGTCACAATGACGTTTCCAGTAAACTCGAGCCTTCAGTGTTTTAGAACAGCAGCACTTTCAATGGTAACTCCAAATATGAAGTCACGAAATCCTATGGGGCGTGTTTATGCAGAAAATCACTCAAAAATGTAAAAATCCTCAGGTGTGAATGGGTTAAAGTGTATATGACAGTGATTTTTTTATTTGCTTGATCGAATCTACATGATGTTCTGATAAGAAAATGGAAAAAAATTTTCGATATCAATTTTCCTTCTCCGCGTTTTGGCCGTCTAAAAACGTGAAATTTGAAAACGTGAAAAGAAAGACTGGAAATAGAACGCTGTGACGTCAATACAAGAATGCCAGTGTCGCGATTTCTCAGTTCCTCCGTTTTTTGGTGCATGTTGCTACAACCATAGACAACACACCTTAATAGAACTATGTTTCTTCCTTAGGGCGCATAAAAAAATGTGAGGAACTGAGAAACCTTGATACCAGCATTCCTGTATTGACATCACAGCAGACTATTTCCAGTCTTTCTTCTTGCGTGGTTTTGTAACACACCGGAAGTGAAATTTCACGTTTTCAGATGGCTACAATGTAGAGAAGAAAAATCGGTATCAAATATTTTTTTTCCATTTTCTTATCAGAACATCATGTAGATTTGATCAAGCAAAAAAAAAAATCACTGTCATATACACTTTAAGGAATAACTTGGTTCTTCTCAGAGCATTTTGCTTATGTGCAAAGGTACTTGATGTAATGTCAGTATAGTTTTGGCCTAACAAGCCAAATCCCTGTGACATCGCCCTTTAACAAGTGTGGGTTACATGCATAACATTCTAATTTTAGTAAGTACGTTGCACATGTAGGCATGTATTTTTTGTTGGTTGAGCATTTCTAATGTATTGTGATTTTAATTACTACATTCAGGGAAAACAGAAACCATGAACAGGAAGCTCTTGATGATTGGAATCCAATGTTGGAAGATTATGAATCAAAAGTATTCAACAGCTACAAAGAGCCAAGTGTTATAGATTTAAAGAATTCTTTTCCTGTGTGAGTTTTGAATGTTGTTCGTACAAAATTGCACATGGTAAACTTCTAGGGGAATGAATTGTTTTTCAATGAAGATCACGATGCACCTCCACATACGTTCAGTATATTCTGTGTAGAAATATTGAGCTGTGCTCAGATGTAATGTAATGAAAAATTGTGTAGTTTCAGATTTGTATTTTAAAAACTCTGTTTCTTTTGAACATTACAACTCTCCTATAAAGCTAACACAATGATAATACCTAAATTACTTTGATTACCAAGTCCAACAAAAGAAAAAAACAAAATGCATGTTGTCAACAAAACCATGATGGATGATGACTTATTGCACTTTACTGTATAGTAAGTTTTCTTTGGAGTCAAATTTTTCAAAATTTATATATTAGTGAACATACATGTACACAACAGGATGGCAGAGGAAGAGGACGGTTAAACGTTCTTGTGTGACCAGCATGACAGGTAATTACTGATGTGTTTTGATGCAATCTCCAGTTAACATTGCTGTGCTGTGGTTGTTGAGAAAAAGGAAAAGTTCATTTGGAAATTTTTTCAAACATAATTACTGTCACACTGGTCAAACTTCCCTCCTCTTCCACTTGCCATCCTGTTGCATAAGTTCAATATTATCACAAACTGTGGCAGCAGTGCAGAATTGCTGTACCTGTAACTGTTTTATAGAAAGTTCTCTGTTCACTGTGTCTTGTGCAGTGGTATTTTATACCAGAGGCAAGATTAAACCCATTGACATCTCAAATGCCTGAAACCGCCCATGATGGGACCACAGAACTTCTGCTGTTCGTGACGTCATCCCTTTTTTTATGTCTTTCATAGCTAACTCTTGCAGAAGGAAGAAATCTTTTAAAAGTGCCTAAATGAGAGAGATGTTGTGAATTGGGCTAGAGTTACATGAAAAGCCCTATCAGATTTGACTGGCTAATTCAAACAAAAATTGGGTCTTCCTACCTCTTGCCACTTTTTGTTAAAACATTTCACTTCAGCATTTTCTGGTAGACTTACATGTAACTACATAAATAAAGTCTAGTGAAAGAAAGCAAAAGGAAACAAAATGAAAATGAACAGGTAGAAAAACAAAGAAAAAGAAAAGTCAAGCTTATTAAGCTTTTTCTCATTCAAAAACTATGTTTTGTGTGCATGCCCAAAACGAAAAATCAAGAAAGGAAAGGAAGTTTAGTTTTCATGTTGCAAACAGCGTTTTGGACAGTTTGCTTGCAGTTTGCCTCCACAGCGGTCACAAAACAGCATTAGTGGCTTCAAATTGCCAGGTTTTTTTGCTCAAACTCTAGGAGTCAATGGGTTAAAGTTGTTTTTTAATACTTTCATTATTCTGTTTGATAGGAATTCAAGCCAACCATCACAGATGTCTACAAATTTTACCTTTGGCTTACAAAGTGAACAAGGAGATGTCAGAATATTTGTTGGCAGGATTCCACCTGAAATGACTCGGGTACAGTGATGACCTCACATACAGTTCAACCCTGTATTACTGACACCAGAAACCCATAAGTGGGTTGAAACATGCAACTGTCTTTTGTACGCTTCAAAACAAGCTTCTGATTATTCAATTTACTGTTGAGCCATAATTATTTGGAAAATCAAGATATAAATATTAACCAATCAATTCACAAGAACAACTTGACTTCCAATTTCCCATGCCAACTTAAAAATGGTGAACACAAGGCGAAAGGCGGGTGAAAAAGAAACAAAAAAGTCCCAAAAAGCTGTCAAAAGATTGATTAAGCAAGCTGGTTAACCCATTGATGACTGGGCTATTTGTCAATTTTAGCAATTCTCAAAAATAGTATCACATGACCATCTGCGCAGTACATTTTAGAGTGCTAAAAAGCTCACAAAACAACTTTTTCTCAGTCTAGAATAACTAGTATGAATAATTTCCTAATAAGACACACCACTTGGGTGTCAAAAATTGCCATTTTTGCATATGGTGACACACGTGAAATTGGAACTATAAAATGCAAGCCTTGTTTTGTTTACATAAAATTGCTTTTCAACCTATGTAATGAATGAACAAACACATAAAAAAGGACAAAATCTTGTTTTGAAAAATCACTCTTGATCCAATTAAATGGTTACAAGTGTCATTATTTACATGTAATCACTAGTTGCTGATCAATCATCTTTCAAGAATGGCCAAAACGCACAGTCTTTTGTCCTTATTATTGAGCAGTTGGAGAATCTATTACCATCGATAGTTTTCCTTTCCCTTTATGCTGCTCGACTCTTTTTTTAAATTGCATGTGGTACACTGTAGCTGCATAGCCCAGTTTTTTTTATTTATTTTATTTACTCCATTTTTTATTATTACATACATTTTTTGAAATTAACGAGACAAGAAAAAAAAATGGAGAAGGGCAAGATATAGGTAAATTAATTATATCATAATTTTTTAACAGTTTTGTAAAGTAGCGGACATATACATTGTAATTTCTGAAAGCACTGGACGTGGAATGGTACTTTGGTACTTTGGTATCAAAGTACCGGACGTGGAATGGAAAACGACCGGACAAAACGTCCGGCCTCTGGCCTCAAACAAAAACCCTGATTGTATGCCCTATAACTAAATTACATTTTTTTACAGTACACAATTTTCTAACATAGTGTGAGTAGTGACTGACAAGAGAAGATAAAGAACCGGAAAACATGGTTTTAGAAGTAGATGGTAATCACACAATCTAATAATAGAGGGGTCCGCTTAATACAGGTTCGATTTACAGTAAATATGGGAAGAAAATTTGGGAACCCAACCTGGTGTCCGCTTAATGCAGGTTTCACTGTATATATATATATACATATACCGGTATTAGTATTATATCCCTTTCTTGATAAACTTTCAAAACAAAATAAAAAATCACAAACAATAAGACTCCCTTTTAGGAATTTGGCCTTTTAACACTATTCATAAAATTTATTAAAAATAACTAGTGTATGTATAATAATAGAATGCATTTTTATTAGATTGTGGGATTACCATTTACACGTACAGTACTTCTACAAGCGTGTAATTCAATATGATACAGACAGTTGCAAATTAGGTTTATGAATTAAAATGTAATGAAATCAGTATGTGTGGGTATAATAAAATTTATTATTTATTTATTAATGCAGAGATATAAGAGGGTCAATAAGTAACTATTCTTGTGTAATGTATCAGAACCTGGACACCCTGTATTAAGTGACACTAGTGTGGGTCCCGGGGGTGTTCACTCAATACAGGTTTGACTGTATATATTTAACAACTATTCACCAAAGTGGAGGTGGGTAGTGGTGGATATTTACCAAGCCGCGACGCAACGATTACAATTTTCGTGTGCAAATTGCTGGGAGGTTAATAGCCCTTGCTATTCCGAGTTTCAGTAGCCAATCAGAGCGCGCCAACAATGCTATCCACTGTTTCAGTATATACTAAAGTAGATTATTCACAAATCAGGATGGGAGTCTTGTTTCCTTCAATTGACTTGTCAACACTAATTAGGATGAGTGTGGCACAAAACCTCATTACAAACATTTGTGATTGGCCAGAAGGAATCCAAACTTGTGGGAAAATTACAAATGATATTGTCTTGGTAAACAAACCATGATAAAGATGTCGTATGGTAATTGCACACTCAGGATAATGGGGTTCTGTTTCTGCATAGTAGTATTCTTGGCAGCATTGTGTTGTGCATTATAGACATTTTTCTTTTTATGTGTATACTAAAGATCATTTATTGGTTTGATTTCCAGGAAGGATTACATAATCTGTTCAGCCAAGCTGGAAAAGTGATGTCATGTAAACTGGTTCAACAACACAGCAAAGATACCAATATTGGGTAATAAACAAAAATAATATATTTTCTAATTGTACTAATAACAAATTCTTCATTGTGATTGGTCATCCATGTGCCTTGACCTTTCATAATAAAAAATTATTGGCACACAGTCATGACAGTTGTATTTACAACTTTTTTGAGCTATTTTGAAAAATATTGCTCATTAGCAGGCGCAAAGGTTGGTTTGTGATGTTAGTATGTTTGTTAGCTTGTTTGTTTGTTTGTTTGTATGTATGTCTTGGGTTATGTCACACCAATCAGATTGCCTCTAGTATGTACACCGTGTACTATGTCAGCCAATCAAATTTTCGCTTCTAAAATGGTATTACTGAAGGTCAAAGAAGGGCACTTGACATGAATTAAAAATCAGCCATCTTGAATCTCCGCGATTGTTGCCGCAAACACTAAAAGTGTAAAGTTTTGAAAATTTGTTGCTTGGGAACTGTTCTCTAATCCCGACTGGCTTGCTAACCTGGCAATATCAAGGACATTTATTCGGAAATACCGCCTATAATGTGCCCTATGCATGAATGGTAGAATGGTCTGCGGGGGATGAGACGTCCAAAAAATGTGGACTACGGTTACGTTCATAGGTGAGCTTATACTGAAGTATGAGTATAGTTTTATTGCAAAAACGGCAAGCCGATTTCAAATAATATGATGCGGAACATGAATTGTATGTTTCAAGCCTGGGTTTCAAGAGATTACTATTTAAAATTGGATTTTTTTTGTCAGACACGCTGTCTGCACGTGAAAATGTTGAACTTTGTCCTTATAGAAACTTGTCCGTGATGCATGGAGTTCAACAGAGAAAATGTAATGCAATTAATCTACAATTTACAGTATGTAAAACGTTTATCTTTCTTTGAATTAATGTGAGCTGATGTGTAGGTTATTAATTGTATGCCTCAAGCGATTACTATAAGCGAGAAGCGACTGTATTTTGTATGAGCAGTCACGTTGTGTGCACGTGCAAATATTGAACTTTGTCCTGGTACGTGATGAAATTCAACATGTTTTCGAGAAAACATAATGTAATTAATTTATATGGTGCGTTAAAAAACGCCTGTTTAAAAAATATTAGTTGCAATTTACTAGGAAACAAGCAAAATTCATTTTGGATGCGCTAAGTTTCTGCTGGTCGACATTACAGGAAAAGGTGTTTGGTTCCAAATGTTAACCTCAACAATGTTCGTGTAAGTAATTCAATTAGCTTGTGGTTTTGAGTCGAAAACAATTTAATCTAATTAGTTCTGTTTCTATTTGCACGACTTTTTTGTGGAGAATAAAAACAGTTGTTTAAATAATATTAGTTCCAATTTACTAGGAGACTACTTATATTCATTTTTCATGCGTTTAGTTTCTGTGAAAGACTTTTCTGGTTGACATTACAGAAACAGGTGGTTCAAAGAATTTTCCTGTCACTAATTTAATTAGCTTGTGGTTTGGAGTTGAAAACAATTTAATTTAATTAGTTTGCGTCTTCCAGGCCAAAGGAACCTTTTCCACGTGTCTTTTGTGAATAATAAAAGAAACCTTTAAAAAAAGACTAGATACAAATTTCCAGGAAATAATAAGCCTTCAATTTGGATGCATCAAATTTATGTGCAGGACTTTTCTGGTTGACATTTAATTTAATACACTCATTACTGAAACAAGTTGCTCATTTCACTGGGGCCATAGTTTCGTCAAAAAATAACTCCGGAAATCCCGTGAAAAAAAGCTAGCCGAGAAACGAGAAACGGGACCCAGTTGGTTATCTCGGTATTTTTTTTGGTAGTGGGCGGGCCGGAGGATTTGAAAAACGTATATCTGCAAACGGTTATTTGTGCGAGTTAACTTCCGCTGTTTTGTTACTTTCACCATTTCATATCATTTAGGTAATTTTCAAAATAGCTCATGCACGCAATGCGTGCCTATGTTTGTAATAAGATAGCTGTAATGGGACACCTACAGTATCTTGCACACTCATCAATCAGGTGCACTTAAGGTGGCTCAACTGGGTTTTTTGGCCACACGTCTCAACTTCCAACGGCTGATACTTCACTATCTAAGCTCGGTCAGGCAAGCTGCTTCACACATGAACTTTCCAAAAAAGTAGATTTGATTGACATCTGTGTTGCCATAACAACGATCTGATGACATCATGGCTTTTGCATATTACACCTTTTGCCCTTCATTAACGGAAAATAGAAATTCAATTTATTTGACGGGAAATCAATAACATCTTAGGAATAACATTTTCACGAAGAAGTGTTCATTTCAATCATCTGTTGGTTGATTTGCGCAATTACCATGCTAATGCACCTTCAATAACATCATTGGAATGTCATTTTCTTTCATTGTAAAGTCTATTATGCCTTTGGAAACACATTCTCATCAATAATTTTACAGTTATTTACATTTTTTGAAAGTCATTTTGGGCAAGTAATGAATAAATACATTGTAAGTTAATTAAATAGCGAAGTTCGATTAAACCCTCTATGTTTTCGGGGAATCCTGCGTTCTTTTTGCAGCCGTATTTGGTAAAAGAATAGGGAAATGATGTTCTGTAACTGGTCTAACTGGAGTGGTCTGTTGCTGAACTGCCTCTCTGCCATCAGTTGTGTCTTATGAGGGATGCTGCTTTTAATGAAAGCGCTTATTGTTAAGGTTAATATTATTTAAAAAAAAAAACATTCCGGCCAGTTTAATCAAGCATAATTTCCCAATCCATATCCTGTTTGGATGTTCCTTCAAGCCTCAGCTCGACTGGAGAGCCTTCGAAGTCAGTGAGGCCTACAAAAATATACTGTTGATCGGCACTGACTGGCAAGTAATAAATGTTTATATGGTATTCCGAATTAGAAAATTCGAGGTGGAGCAATGCAAGTGTTCAAATAAGCATTTTTAGGGAACAAACTTGTTTGAATTGTTGTTTTTTTCTCGAGTGAGAGTTCGCTGCACAGATCCAAACTTGGCCATATGAAGTGAAAAAATCAGCATAAAATTGTTAACCCATTCACACCTGAGGATTTTTACGTTTTTGAGTGATTTTCTGCATACACACGCCCCATAGGATTTCGTGACTGCATATTTGGAGTTACCATTGAAAGTGCTGCTGTTCTAAAACACTGAAGGCTCGAGTTTACTGGAAACGTCATTGTGACGATCTCATTTTGCTTGCTTGATTTGCAATAAAGGGTCCAATATGAATTATCTACGATTTTTGGTAAGTTCACAGCCATTTTTCATCTTTAGTAGCTGCCTGGTGAGCATCATTAAGCTTGGAGGTAGTTCAGAGTCCACTTCTCAATGAAGCGAGTTAGTTGTTGTACTTCGTTTGCGAATTTGGCTCGTTGCTCGTTGAACTGGAAAAAATGGCCGCCTGGAAACGAAGCAGCTTTGGGACTCGACTCTGGATGAATTTCTCGACCTACTGCGGCATATTTTGGAAGTTGCGACCACAGGAGAACACAACAAGCGCGAAATTTCGGCGGTGGGTCGGAGTGGCTGTGGACTTAGTATAAATATGAAATGTGTGCGGAAAGAAACGAACGCTGTCAAAATTCTTGGCCATTTCCCAGCATGCAGTGCGGTGGTGATATTGAAAATTGAGGCAAGGTCAGTATGCATTAGAACGAGAGGCTAGAGCTCGGCCCGAGCAACGAATAAGAGCAAAAAAATTCACTGCTAAGCTAGGACTAGGACTGAATTTTGCTGTGAATGTTGATTTTTGGGTTTGCCATGATGATTTGAATAAAAAAAACTAAAGGCAAAAACGTGATTTTTGTTGTTTTTCTATGACGTTAAAAACGGTAATTTTTGTTATTGTCCAAATTCAAACGCTGATATTCTGCAAAAATCGCTGACTTTTTTGTGTTTATTGGGTATCTCAATTTGAAAGACTTTCTAGTCAATGCTCACAACTGCTAGTTAAGGCAATGTTCGCACGATTGAGAAAGTTACAATTTTTTAAAGCAGTGGAGTCTTGTACGGGCGGTTACGGGCGGTTCAGGTGTCAATGGGTTAATCAAAAAATCTATTTTTCTTACAGTTGATAGTTTTGGCTCTTAAACCAGTCAAACAAAAAACCCTTAAGACTAGGAACATGTCATCACTATTTAATTTGAAAACAGGCATATGCATCAAGATCTGGGGGGGAGGGTACTAGTTGCTGGCCCATATTTTGTGCAAAGGTGAAAGTTGCATGAAAGTCAACTTCAAGGGGTGGTGATTTTCAAAACTAGACATAAGAGGTGGAGTTAGAACAGCTGGTGACAGTCAGTAGTCGAGGGTCAGTTCATCTTGGGTGATCAAGTTTGATACTATTGCCTATCACGTGACCTGGCCAACCCCAAACCTGGGACCTAACCCTAAGTTAGGCCTGGCCCTGAGCCAAGTTACACCTCACCCTAGAAATTGTTCTAACCCTAGAATCTTAACACTAACCCTAGATTTGAACTATCCCTAACCCTAACTTTCGCCGGGGGGTGTCAAAAGCCCTGGTCACGTGACCTTTATTTTTCTTCATTAACCCATTCACACCTGAGGATTTTTACGTTTTTGAGTGATTTTCTGCATACACACGCCCCATAGGATTTCGTGACTGCATATTTGGAGTTACCATTGAAAGTGCTGCTGTTCTAAAACACTGAAGGCTCGAGTTTACTGGAAACGTCATTGTGACGATCTCATTTTGCTTGCTTGATTTGCAATAAAGGGTCCAATATGAATTATCTACGATTTTTGGTAAGTTCACAGCCATTTTTCATCTTTAGTAGCTGCCTGGTGAGCATCATTAAGCTTGGAGGTAGTTCAGAGTCCACTTCTCAATGAAGCGAGTTAGTTGTTGTACTTCGTTTGCGAATTTGGCTCGTTGCTCGTTGAACTGGAAAAAATGGCCGCCTGGAAACGAAGCAGCTTTGGGACTCGACTCTGGATGAATTTCTCGACCTACTGCGGCATATTTTGGAAGTTGCGACCACAGGAGAACACAACAAGCGCGAAATTTCGGCGGTGGGTCGGAGTGGCTGTGGACTTAGTATAAATATGAAATGTGTGCGGAAAGAAACGAACGCTGTCAAAATTCTTGGCCATTTCCCAGCATGCAGTGCGGTGGTGATATTGAAAATTGAGGCAAGGTCAGTATGCATTAGAACGAGAGGCTAGAGCTCGGCCCGAGCAACGAATAAGAGCAAAAAAATTCACTGCTAAGCTAGGACTAGGACTGAATTTTGCTGTGAATGTTGATTTTTGGGTTTGCCATGATGATTTGAATAAAAAAAACTAAAGGCAAAAACGTGATTTTTGTTGTTTTTCTATGACGTTAAAAACGGTAATTTTTGTTATTGTCCAAATTCAAACGCTGATATTCTGCAAAAATCGCTGACTTTTTTGTGTTTATTGGGTATCTCAATTTGAAAGACTTTCTAGTCAATGCTCACAACTGCTAGTTAAGGCAATGTTCGCACGATTGAGAAAGTTACAATTTTTTAAAGCAGTGGAGTCTTGTACGGGCGGTTACGGGCGGTTCAGGTGTCAATGGGTTAAACTTTGGGATTCATTTTCTCGAGCAGGATTCAGCAGGAGACACAAAGTCATTTTTTTTTTTTGCATACCTTATCTCTTGAAAATGATGGGAAAAACAGAAGAAAAAATTCTGAACAATGTTTTGCAATGAATTTGAGGGTCACATGCCAAAAATGAGGCAAATCTGGGCCAGAAAAAAATAAGAAAAAGCCTAAAATTCGACATAAGGTGGTTATCCACCTTGCCCTTCAAATGTCTAAGCTGCTAATCAGTATTCATAACAGTAATCCCAAGAGGCATCCAGTACACAAAGACAAAATGCTGCAGTGTTTGTTTGAGTTTAATAGGCCATTCCCGAGCTATGTTATGCCTCGTTGTCAAAACGAGGCTACAATGCACAACCTTTCATTTGAAAATGTTTTTTTATTCAAATGCAAATAAAACTCATCTTCATATGAAAGGTTGTGCACCAAGCCTCGCTTTGACAACGAGGCATAACGTAACTCGGAAATGGCCTATTGATGAAAGGAACAACTTGAGCGGTTTATTACCTTACTTGTGCTGTTTTTTTTTTTAATGAAACAAACAACTTTAGTGTTTTTCTGTTAAGTAAAACAAACAACTTAAGCGGTTTAGCTGCAGTGAAATGAACAACTTGTGCATTTTTCAAGTGAAACAAACAACTTGAGTATTTAAACGGAGTGAAACAAACAACTTGAGGTATTAAACGGAGTGAAACAAGCAACTTGTTTTTTTTTAATGAAATGAACAACTTGAGAAATTTAAAAGAAGTGAAACCAACATCTTGTGATTTTTTCAACTTGAGGGGTTTAAAAGCAGTGAAAACAGTAATCCCAAGGGGAATCTACTAGTACACAAAGACAAAGCGCTTCAGTGTTTTTTTTTTGAGTTTAATTAGCCAACTGCATTTTTAGGGTGTTTTTCTAGAAAACGAAGCACAAACCAGTGCAAGATTCTGATTTATTGGACCTACAAAACTGGAGACCCATCACATTACTTAACATTATAATAAGATTGCATCAAAAGCCTTAGCTAAGAGAATTGAAGTAGTACTCCCAAAACTGGTGAATGCTGATCAAACAGGTTTCATCAAAGGCCTATATATAGGTGAAAACATAAGGTTAATAAATGGTATAATGGACTACACAAAAATAGAGAAATTACCCAGCATTTTGGTGTCACTAGACTTAAAAAAAGTGCTTGATACCCTACTATGGTCATTTGTCAAGAGGGTGTTGGAGCTTTACAACTTTGGGGAGGGCGAAAAGAGATGGATTAGAATTTTTTACAACAATATTGAAACGACAGTATTAAATAGTGGATTCATGACTAATTTGTTTAAACCTTAAAGAGGTTGTTAGACAATGATACCTTCTTCACCATTCCTCTTTATGTTAGGAGCAGAAATCTTAGCTAATAAACTTTATAGAAAAGGTATGAATGTTAAAGGAATTTGTTTCTTTGGAAATAAAATTAAATTAGGCCAATTTGCTGATTATACTGATATATTCTGTGCTAGCGAAGGCGGCGTCCCCCCTTTGGCTGTGGTGGGGAGCAGGACCGTGCTCTGGATGCTGGGCTGTGAGGGCAACGGATGCTTGGGTGGTCCCCATTGCACGTTTCAATTGAGTGGCGAAATCTGCAGCGATCGAAAGGCCAGCGACAGCGACCATCGTTCCAAGAGTGGCAGTGTTGGCTGGACTGGCGGTTGCCAAAAGACACCGGGGGTTCAGCTGGTGCTGTGGCAGATAAGGTTAATGCACCTGATGCAACTGACAGGGTAGTGGGAGATCTGGTGTGAAAATTGTAGAGGTCTGGATGCATGCGAGACCAGTCAGTAGATCCCGTAGCGGCAGCTTCCTTCCTAAATGCAGTGTCATAATTGAGCCACGACTTGTCAGGGAAACGCCTCGTTGTCTAAATGATGAGTAACTTGCATTGGTTGAGATCTTTCCAGCGAGATGGGAATGACTGGCAAAGAACCATGCAAAAGATTGTGAAGGCTTCTATCCAAGTGACAATGTCCACTATTTTGACAGCCCGCTTCTTGGTTCCCGACGCCACCAGCTTACAGTACCTTCCAAAAAGGCTTGGGGTTAAACCTCTTGGGCACGTATGTTGTCTGGAAGTAAGTCAGCCAGGTCTATGAACAGGCCCCCTGTAATTTTGGCCACAAGCTTGTAGGGAACTGGAGCATAGCCTGGTCCTAAAACAAAGTCTTTGTTGAGACTGGGAGGCATGAAGGAAGCAGCTGCAGCCCCACTTGAAGACCCCCCGCCCACTAATGGCAGGTTTACGGTGAATGTGGCGGGGAGACGAGAGGAAACCAGAGGGGAGCCTAACGTGCTATACATTGAAATGAAAAAAGGAACAATGGTGGTACCTGACGTCATGGATGCTATGCAAGGAGTGGGGGAGCTTGAAGATGACGGCGACTGTGTTGAAGAAGCTGGGGTGAGTGAAGACGCGGCCATATTTGCATTCCCGCCCACATGGTCCTGAAGGGAAGACAACAGGGAAGGTAAAGACGACAAACCATCTAGAAAGTGTTTTGAAAAACATAGTTTTGCATTATCGGAGTAAAAGCACGCATTTAAAAGAAATAAAATGGAAAGAAAAAGTTTAAAGAATACTCAGTTGCTGCTATAGTGGAAAAAGAAGAGCTTCGAGCGATGAAATTTTGCTTCGGGGAACTTCATATGTTTATATCAATGTGGGGCGATATTTCTCTGGACGTCAGTACCAAAGAAGCGAAGTTTTCAAGAATTTTCAAGCAGGCAAGGGACATTACGGTAAAAGAATTATAATTATTACATCTTTTGATGGAAATTTATGTTGATATCAATTTATTTGTGATTGACGTTTTCTTTGTGTTTTTGTCAGTTTTTGAGAAATGTTTATAAAATGTGCCCAAATTCATGAGTTTCGCCTTTTGCTTGCAAGGGTAGTTCCTCGATACGCTAACGGTACACGTTTTTCTTTTTAAGATAAACTAACGGATATTTGAATAAAATTTTTTATGTGTTTGTTCATTCATTTATACATGGTATGAAAAGCGATTTGTAAGCAAAATAAGACTTTAGACATTATATAACTTCACTCGTGTCGCCTTATGCAAAGATGTATGTGCATTTTTTTTTTTTGCAATTTTGATTTCCAAATCAGTTTCTTGGGCAATTTTTGATATGCAACTGGTGTATTTTATACAGAAATTAGTCATTCTAGCTATTCTAGACTGAGAAAAGTTGTTTTTCTAAGCTTTTTTGCACTCTAAATGTCCACGTAATATCGTTTTTGAGAATCGCCAAAGTCGCAGTCTTGTCGTTACAAGCTTACTGCTGTCTTGACAAAGTCAGTCTGACAAGTTTTGAACCAAGCACTTCTTCTACGCTCTGTCTTTTTGGGTCAGCAAATGAAATAGCTTTCGAAAGTTACCCGAGTTTTAGACGTCTTCTCCGCATAGGATACAAATTACTTCTCTAGATCTTGGTGACTGAACAACTTTACCAATGGTTTTCGTAGTAGTTGAACTCCCTTCCGACGCCATTCAAGTTCACAATGACCGCGTGCGGAGCGCGTATAATTTAAGAGGTGTCAATCAATTTTTGGCGCCAAAAATAATGCATCTTATTCAAATTGTTGCAAGTGAAACAAGTCGTCCTTCGCAACTTAACTTAATTCTGCCTGCAAATTTATCAAATTAAACTCGACTAAAAAGGCGAAGGTCAACTTGTGGCAAGTCTACATCTATTCATGCAAACTACACAACTAATCAATTACCCTCTCCGATTTTATCCACCAAATCTCCATGAAATACCAGTTAGAAAAATAATTATTGTGGTAATCTATTGTATTAATCTATTGTGTCAATCTATTGTAAAAAGTTGTTCGTGTGTTTTGTTTTTTTGTAATTGTTGTTCCATATATTCATTAATTCATAGTAAAATGGTTAACAGGAGCTACTGTTGTAATTAACTATGAAACGGATGTGTAAAACAATATATATTTCATGTATTTGTATTTATATAGAACAATAATTATAAAAAAAAGAGAAAAACACAGGGCAATGTTTACTACACAAAAACAAGTCTGTACGTGAAAAAATGACAATTTTGGAGCAAAATAAAAAAAAGCAAAACCGTTTACCTGTGTGTAGTTTTTCAACCCAGCCCTTCAATCATTATTTTTATTTATTTCAAATTGTCCTTGTGCTATACACTCAGCCAGATCATTCCCCTCATTCAAGTTACCCTATTGACCCCCATACTACCTGTTACGTGTGTGATATTTCAATCAAGTTTCTGAGAGAACTGTGAAATGTTGATATCTCATCAAGTTCTTGTGGGATCTTTTCATTTAATTGGGTAGGCTGTTTATGAACTCTCCAAAGATGTTTACATGTATATGATAACAAGAAGCCATAATAGGTCTATTGGGATTAGAGGTGGTACATATGAATAGAGATCCACCTGTTTATCAGCTTGTTCACAAGGTCTACTCAAAGAAGCTTGACAGAAACAAAGATCCTGTTCATTGGGAAACAATGCCTATCATAAGCCTGAAACCCCTCTTCAGACAACCTTGACAATATGGTGGAAACAGTTCCAAGTGATTTTAAAATTTGACAGAAAAAATTCTAACCTCACCCATTTTGTGTTTGTCTCAACTCATTTTACTGAATATTTTAGCCTGTAGTGTTGTCATGTGATTGTAAGTTTGATTCTGACAGGATTTGTAACTGTGTTTCAGATTTGTGGGCTTTGAGACTGTACGTGAGGCAGACGCAGCTATACAAAAGTTTGATGAGTTTGATCTGGGGCAAGGTGCCAGGCTTAAGGTTGCACTTGCCCTGGCAAAGCAAAAGCCGACCTTTGGAGACCTGGATGAAACTGAACCTATAGTCAATGGCATGGCAACAAATGGTGTGCCAGATAGTGACGATAAGGTTACATTTCCAAGGTAAGAATAAAAGCTGTATAGCGGCACCAAACAAGGAATGTTTAGGGAAATTTTGCTTGGAATGGAAGTCTACTCAGTTTTTTCCATACTGGGCTTTTGTTTGATACAATTATTGTAGCATCAACTGATAAAGAATTGTAGTATTTAACCATCAAAATATAAGTGATGGAAAATGCTGGGAACTATTGCCAGCCACCTTAAGCCATTTACTCAAAAACTAAATACAGCCTAAGTTTCTTACATGGTATTAACCTGTGTGCCAAAATAACAATTTGGATTTCAAGGCAAAATTGAATTGTCGTGCATTGATAGTTTTGCATAAAACCCTTCAATTTCATTTAACCCTAGACATGCCACAGGCCAATATAATCGGCTCAGCCATTTACTCCTAGATTTGCAGTAGCCAATCTAATTGGCCCCAGTCGGCCCTTCTAACTAAGGAGCCTTTTGATTGGCTACTGATTCAATAGACAAATTTCTAGACCAATAGATTTTACTGTACTGTCGTGCTTCGGTTGGGTTTTATAAGCATGCATAGCGAAAGTTGTGTGACTGAGAGGTTCCAAGTTTGAGCATTTTCAAGTATGAAGGATGCCATAAATATGACCACCATTTTGCTTTTGCATTTCTTGTTCAAATAATACTTATTCCCAGGGCACAACTGAGGAATAAAGTCAAAGAAAAAGAATCTTTAGGACTGATATCTTACTTGACAAGGGATAGATATTCACCAGCCTTGGGCCAGAAGACGAAATCATTGATTACATCGTGTGCCCTTGGAATTTCAACCCCTTGATGTAACATGAATATGGCAAATAAGTTGGATTTGCAGTTAAACACATCTCTTCCCAAATGTTGCATATTTTAGCTCAAAGCAATAGACTGGTATTTGTTTAGTTAGAATAACTGACACTGGAACACAAGGTATGGTGATTGATTTATTTCACCTAAAGTTTTGCGAGGACTGTAAAATAAAACATGAAAACCTTGCTATGCTGTGGCAATTTGAAGCCACCCGCTTCAAATTTGCGGCATATCTAGGGTTAATTATTTATCCTTGGGGCTTAAAAAATTACAAAAATTACTTTCATTGATGACCAAAACTCTAGAATTTACAATAATATATTCAGAACTTCATTTAATTACTTTGCCCAAGAAAATGATTTTTAGGATAAATATCCTCTATTTTAACAGCACAAAAAAGCACTAATTTGCATCCAGCCATTCTATAGACAAACATCCACAAAACGGCATTATGACATTGCTCTTCTGGTACAGTGGCACACCATAATTATATTTTGTTGATATCCACATTAATAAGTCTTAGCCTGATTCTAAGATGGTCACTCCCTCCTCTCCCCATCTGATGTCCGTTGTTTGAGGTCATCTGACTGTTGAACATTTCCAACAAATGGTCAAATGATTTCAAGAACAAGGACGTCAGACGAGGAGAGGAGGGTTTTGAGTGCAAGCAACCTTAGACCGTCTGAAAATCAGCTACGTAAGACTCTGATCTCAGCAAAAAAGCTATCATGGGACCTCTACCCCCGACACTTCTAGGAAACTCAGTATTGCGCTACGTCATAAAAGCTCGCCTGCTGGGAATGACTCTGGATAACAGACTCACTTGGGTACCACATGTATTGGATCTGAAGAAACGCTTTGTGAACTGTTAAAACATTCCAGGTTTTTACCTAAATATGTCCTTCTAAAATTCTATTTTAGTGTAATTTTGCCATCTATTGTGTATGGGCTTGTTCTGTGGCGGTGCATGTGGTAATTCCGATATTATTAGCTCAATTGAGAGACTTCATTGTAGAGCCGCTAGGATTATTTATAATTTACCCAAGGATATGGCTTCTAGTCAAGTATTGAACATTGCAAATTGGATTACAATCAGATTAAAATATAAATTAGAAATATTTAAGCTATTTTATAACGCAAATAATGATATCCTTCCAGACTGCCTTTCGAAGAACATCTTTAGAAAGCGAGAACGTTCTTTCTCATTACGTGGTCAGGATGTAGCTGTGATCCCGAGATGGAACAGCAGATTTATGAGAGACTCATTAGCCTTTCGTGGGTCAGCTCTTTGGAATTTAGTTATATCAGTATTGTAAAAGTGACAGGCCAAACACGACTCCCGCTAGTCGCAAAGTGTATAAAGAAGCCTTTAGAATAGTTTTCCCAAGAAAGTCTTCGAGATATTTGTTCCCTTAGATCACCAAAATAGAATTGTGACAAGTCACTATTATCTATCCGTTTTGCATGTTTGATATTGTGTGACTCTTTGGTTTTTTGATCTTTGGGATATAAATCTCTGTAACTGACAGGAGGTTTTCATGCTGTTTAGCCATTTATAGAATTGTTCTTTCTCTATGCCTTCGTTATTCTAGCTCTCTTGGCATATGTTAGGGCTTCTTTGGCTAACTTTAGTTGCAAGATAAGTAGTGGACGGCTGCAATTTTTGCAATTGCTATGTATTAGTTGTAATGATAAAATAGACAATCTGAACTTTAAGGAAATCAAAAGACAACTTATTACCGAGGGATATTTTAACAACTTTCTCTTCGACAGTTCCACTGCCTCGATATAGAGACAGTGACTACATGTATTTTTAGAAATTAAAATTATTATTTTAAGGTCTTATACCCCATTCACACCAACGCTTAAACATGTTTAAATGTTGTTTAGTTTAAAACAGGTTTAGAGATATACCTGCTAACCTCCTGTAATATTTGAAGTGAAATCTTTACTAAAAGAAACTTTATCAAATGTTATTGCCATTCCAGGTAGTTTGAGTCATATACATTTAAAAACATTCAAGATAGAGACTAAAAACGCAGTTAAACTAAACAACATTTAAACATGTTTAACTGTTGGTGTGAATGGGGCTTTAGATTAATACTTTGTTATTAGTTCCGTACTTATTAAGTACATAGTTCAATTAGCATATAATGGTTTAGTAGTATACACGACCCCACAAGCTTTTTAGCTTTAATTCTTATCGTGTTAAAATAAAGGTTTTATGTTTATGTTTATCTGATGGTCTGTTTGATTATTCCTACAGTCCAAATGAATCAAGCATTGAAGATGGTGTGTTGGCTTCTCCCAAGTCCAGTGTAACATTTACAGGTATCAGCTTAACTGCAGCTAATAATTGAAGGGCTGAGAGCATAACCAACCTATGTCGAATTTTAGTCCTTTTTTATTTTTTCTTGCTCAGATTTGCCTCATTTTATCGTACAACAAATAATATCACAAACCCTTGTCAAATTTGCACTAACCCTAGGGAATTTGACTAACTTCACCTGATAAAAGCAGAGTTCTGGCCCTCTAGTGCTTTTACTGTACATTTAGAGCGTAGTTTCGATGCCATTTCAAAGCAAATTGGCTGTAAGAATATGGAGACCGCAATACTCCTGACCCGCAGCCACGACCTAAACGAACATAACGCCATTTAAGGTGGGCTAATCGAACATGTTCGCTACTAGAGACAACATGGTTGAACGGTGTACACCTCAGTGGTTGAGCGCTGGTTTAAGCCGTGTTTATGGCCCGTGCGGTGTTGGAAAAACATCATGAAGTCCGGAAATCCTTAAGTCCCTGGCACCTCTCAAAGAATTGAGTACATGTCCTTGCTGCCTCGGCAGCCCATAGCGCTAATTCAGCGCTCGAAGTGAAAATGAGCCATTGTGGACAAGACGAGCCGGCGGGAAAGTCTAGAATCATTTTGGATCAGAAAAGGGGCAGCGTTGTGAGTTGTGGGCCATTTCCTATCCCGTGCCGTAGTCAAAATGCCCGATATCCGGAGTGCTTCCAGACTTATACTATTTTTGTTATAATTTCGGGCGGGAAGGTCAATTTCGGTTTTGCCGTAGAATTTCCTGACATGCTTTGCGACAGCAGCAGATAGGTCTGCTGTGCGTGGTTGGGCACTTGAAATACAGCTTTGAGCAGCTCAAAGTGAGTTCTTGCTGGCCGGCCGAAATTGGGCAAGGCAGGCAAAGGCTATGAGCCGGTAGCGGAGGACCGGGAGTGCTTCCTAGGTGGTCTGTAAGGGAGATGGCGCGAAACTAAGTGGCGGACTATTGGCGATAAAATGAAGCGATTTTTAGGGAATGAACTTCGGTTCAGGATTGTTGTTGTTGTTTTTTTTTTTTGGGGGGGGGTCCTTTTTTTATTGAGTGGGATTCATCGGCACAGGCCCAAACTTGGCCATCTGAAGTGAAAAATCAGCATAAAATCGAGAAATTTGGGTAAACTTAGGGATTCATTTTTTCGAGCGGGAGACATGGAGATATACAATGTATGTCTTTTTTTTGGCAAACGTTATTTCTTGAAAACGACGAAAAAAAAAATTCCGAACGATGTTTTGCAACTAATTTGTAGTTCACATGCCAAAAATGGACAAACTGGAGCGAGAAAAAATAAAAAAGACCTAAAATTCGACATAGGTTGGTTATGCTCTCAGCCCTTCAATTATTAGAATTGTGAAAACTAAGATAAAACATAGACACACATCGCATGCATGATTTTTAAAATTAAGTTTAATTAAGGTATTTTTAAAATTAAGTAACTTATCCCCTCAATGGTATGAAATCGTGAAAGCAACAAACAGCGGAAGTAAGGTCACACGAAAAAGGCTTGTAAGATGTAGTTTTTTCAAATGTAGTTACCAAAAAAAGGAATGACCTCCACTATTTTTTTGCCAGTGAGACCACATAACAAACCCAACATTACTTGTTGTGTTTACCTGTGAATGGCTTTCAAACATTTTGAATGTTAAAAAATCATTTTGAATTTGTGAATGAAAACGTGTATGTTTGGAACCCAGTTTAGTACTTAATGTTTTATACAGAATGCCCAAACCTCAAGACTCATGTTCTGTATGCTATGACAACACAAAAAGCTGCAGAAGAAGGCATGCCTCTTCTGGTCGTGTTGTAAAACCGTGTGAAGTACGTTTTGTACTCATTTTGAAATCCTTGAAAACCCTTTCGTTATTTATTTATCAATTCATATTCAAGCTGACATTTGCAATGAAAACATTTGCATAAATCACCTTTAAGGTTGCAGTCTTCTAGAAAATTCACAGGGGCTGACATCTGGGGTACCCCGCTGTGTCCAAAACAGTAATAGTAAGGTTTTCTATTCACCCAGGCTGGAGACTACTGGGCACCACTAGAGCACAACCCTGATTTTGAATTTTAATCTTCACTGATAGTCGCTTTTCCTCTTATCTGTTTTTTTTTTTGTGTGTGACAAAGCTTTTGATTTCCTTTTTTCTACAAGGAAAACCTTGCAGTTTCTGTGGCCAGTCAGGGCTAAAGTGGTGCTCTGTGTGCAAAATTCCATACTGCAGTCGAGAATGTCAAAAGAATGATTGGCCAAAGCATAAGCTTGTCTGTCCACGACAACCATCAGCTGAGAGAAAAGCAACTAATCCAGAGACATGTCAGAAAACCAATGCTCTCCAGGCAACCATCCCTGGGGATACCGTGCAACCAACTACACACACCCAAGAGCAGACAGATTACCCACATGTACCCCCTGGGGATTCTGTGCAACCATCTGCACTTACCCAAGAGCAATCAGATTCCCCACATGTACCCCCTGGGGATTCTGTGCAACCATCTGAAGCACGTATGTCCACTGCTACCCGGGGGGATTCTGACGAAGAGACTGAACCAGGTTCTGATAAAATCAATGAAAAGGATCCTGTGAAAGTAGATGGCTTTGATGTTAATAATGTTGAGAAGTTTGCCCAGATGATGGGCTTTGACCTCAACCAAGTGCAATTTGTCACAAAGAGTAAAGACGGCGATGAATCTGATAGTTCTGACAGATCATCTTCATCTTCTTTAGATAACAGCAAGCCTCAGGAAGCTTTGCAGAAAGTGGTTATGCCGCCAGGTGAGGGGCCCAGTCAACAAACACTGAACACAGGAAATTTGACAACACAACCAAGCAGCAACTCTGTAGCATTTAAACCAGTCAGTCCCTCAGCATCACCGACATGTGCCAAGGGACACAAGCGCTTTTTCATCAAGCATCTCTCCATGGAAAGTGTGTCAGCAGGTTTCTTTGAAGCGGTTGTTACAGAAGTTGAGAACCCAAGCTGTTTATGGGTGCAGATGCGTACACCTGAAGCTTTAGAAAGACAGGATCAACTGAAGAAGAATCTTCAAGCCCTATACTGCAATTCAGTTTACGAAAACTATGTTCCAAGTGCAGGTGAAGTGTGTGTGGCCCAGTTTAGCTTTGACAGCTGTTGGTATCGAGTCAAGGTTGACATTGTAAACAATACAGGTTCTTTGAGGGTGACGTACATAGATTGTGGCAATCATGAAGACATTACAGTAGATAAGGTGCGTCGTATAACTGAAGATCTCGCCAGTTTTCCCAGGCAAGCTCTTAAGCTCTCCCTTTATGGCATAACAAGTAGCAACGCATCTGGAAAGTGGTCATCAGAAGCCACCGCTTTTGTCAAGAGTAAAGTTCTGGGTATCAAGTGCAAAGTACAAGTCAGTGGACAGCAGAATGAGATCTTGTTTGTGAAGTTATTTAACCCTACAGAAACAAACTCTGAAAAAAACACAATTAATGATAGCTTAATGGAGGCTGGTTTTGCCAAAACAAGAGGACGAATGCCCTCCTCACCAAACACCACAAAACAATTAAATTCATCACAACAACATATCTCAGAGGGTCAGTATTCTGGCCAAAAGGCAGTTTTTGACAACAGTGAAAGACGACCATTTCAGCAGTCAAACAGGCAATTCAATGCAGTGAACCAAGTCAAATCACCACCTTATCAGTCGGATCAACGCCAAGACTCTCCAAAAAATTTCAACGGACCAAGCACAAGAAAAACACCTTTTGAAGCCGTCATCAATGCCATTGTAAATCCCTGGGAATTCTATGCACAGAAAACGGATCCCCAACTCCTGCACAAGTTAGACGTACTAATGAGGGATTTAAATCAACACATAGCTACATCTCCTTACACCCAACAAACTAAAGCATCATCTCTTCCCGATCAGTTATGCGCTGCCAAATTCTCAGAGGACAATCGTTGGTATCGTGCTGTTATCTTGGAAAAGCTCCCCAGTGGCTTCATAGTTCGTTATGTGGACTTTGGTAACAGTGAGGTTGTGCCAGAAAGTTCTGTTTGCTGTTTACCTCAGCAGTTTCAAAGCTTTCCTCCTCTATCTCTGCAATGCTCACTTGCTGGCGTGAGGAAACCTAAAGGACAGGATTGGAGTCTGAAGGCAGTACAACAGTTCAAGTCTCTGGTAGCTAGTAAACCATTTATGTTAAGGATTGTTCATACACATGGTGTTGTGAACATTGTTGAACTTCTTGATCCACTGCAGAACAGAGAGCAGACTGTGGCGAACGCACTGATATCCTCAGGTATGTTCATGTGTTGAAACAGCCACACTAGCTGAGTTAACATGAATTTCTTATACTATATGGCATGGAATTTATTATAAATCTTATAAATTATTTGTAATCTCACCAAGGTGTACAGTTCGCTCAAATGAAAAAAATCAGTTCAAACTCTTATAATTCTTTGGTTAACAGTGCGAGGAACTGAATGTTGATGAATCTGCTTTAACAGGAATGCCAGATACAGTAAAAACCCACGTATAAGAACCTAGATTTTCCAACTTAGCCTAAATTGGTTCTTATAGAAATGGTATTTAGTGGGATTTTAGGCTACTTAGGTTCTTAAATAGGTTCTTAATTTGATAGGGGCCTATTACAGGGCATAATTATGTGATATGGAAAGCCATTAATGCATGACATAGATGCAAGGAAGTTTCAATGTGTTTCAAAAACTGTGACTTCGAAAATAAGAGAGACACATGGAACTGTATTCTTAATACAATTGCATTGTGTAATCCAGTATTGGTGCAGACATGATATGGTTTTCATTTTAGTTCATTCTTTGAATCTTACTGACTTAAACCTAGACTAAAATTTTTTTCTGTATTTTCATCTGTGCCTTCATTTTTGTGAAATAAGAACCTATTAAAAATTTTAGGCGTAATAGGTTCTTATGAAAAGGGGGTTTGAAATGAAAATTTTAGCCTAACAGGTTCTTAAATTTTAGGTTCTTATAGACCCTTTTAATAAATACCAGATTGCATCACATTCCGCTATTGATGTCAAATGTATTCTTTTGAATTGCAAGAGAATTCAAAAGAATATGTTTGACGTCATTAGCGGAAAATGATGCATCGTGGTATTTATTAAAAGTGTCTATACGTGGGTTTTTACTGTAGTTATACAACGGCTATGAAGTGTATTTCTTTCAGTGTGTAATTTCGTGTTGATGTGATCCACAACTGCAGAGTAACGAATCCTCTGTATGATAACTTCTATCTGTAAAAAGTGAAAGATGTTCTCAATGACCTTTGTTTCTGTTTTTTCTCAGGGCTAGCAGATGTATTCATTCACAAAGATGGAACTAAACATCAGTTAGATGGAAAAGGACCAGTATTCACGGGACCACAACAACAAGGCGGTGAAGGAACCCCAATACTGAAGAGCCCATTTGATGACACAAAAAAGACTCCCTTCAGTCTTCAAAACTCCCCTAATCACAATGGTGGTTCTTTCCAAAGGGACAGGATAGAGTCTGCTGTGTTTGAGCCAGCCGTTCAAGCAGCAGCGTTGCCTCAAGGTGCAAGAGCCGATGTTATGGTGACAGAGGTGGTGTCTCCTGGACTCATTTACTGTCAGATTGCAAGTGTAGAATTGTTAACTAAGAATGCCAAGTTGATTCAAGACATGAATGAACATTACAATACTGTCAGTTATCCTCGCTTTGTTGCACATGAGAGTGATTTTTGTGCTGCACACTTTACTCAAAGTGGAGACTGGTGTCGAGCCTTTATCAAGGGGACTTCCGCTGGGTCAGCATATGTGCATTATGTTGATTTCGGCAACACTGAATTTGTACCCATGGACCGCCTGCGACCTCTCCTGAAACAGTTTCACTTCAATGCCTTGCCATTTGCTGCACTCAGATGTTCTTTAGCAAATGTCGTTCCTCTTGTTTCGACCGGCTGGTCTGATGAAAGTATGGCATTTGTGAAAACTCTTCTTCCAGAAAATTATCGTGGTAGTGTTTATGTGGTTGGGCGGCGAAGAGGAAAGCTTTTTGTGGACATAACATTAAAAGAAACAAGCGAAAGTGTTAGCAAAGCATTGGTCAAACAAGGGCTGGCAAAGATGATCGCTAAAGGAGACCACCGTGATCAACAAAACCTACAGCATCCACCTATGGCTCCAAGAAATCAAAGTGATAAGGCAGTAAGAGAATCCAGGCATAAAACACCAGACATCCCCAATGTATCACCACAAAGAGAACAGTTTGATACCCATGATACTAATATGTTGGAGTCCTTTGTCTATCAGCCTGCAATTCAGTCAGCATCACTGCCACAGGACGGATCATGCTTTCATGTCATGGTAACAGAAGTAACAAAATCTGGTATGTTCTACATACAAGTAGGAGACCTTGACGAAGCTTTGAAGTTGAAGAAACTTTCAGAGGATATGAACGTATTCTATCGCTCTTCACAACCAACGTCTTATCTCCCCCAGCCAAAGCAGTTGTGTGCAGCGCCCTACACCGAAAGCGGTGACTGGTGCCGTGCGTTTATCAAAGAAGTTAGCTCCGAGCCTTTGGTGGACGTGTATTATGTTGACTTTGGAAACACTGAAAAGCTGCCCGTGTCAAGTATCAGGCCACTCGAGGAAAAGTTTGCCACTGCTCCATTCTTCGCCTTGCCATGTTTCTTAGCAAATATTGCAAAACCAGAATCTCCTGGCTGGTCAGATCAGGCAATGGAATTGATTAATACAAATGTTTCACTCGACTGTGTAAGCGCCAAAGTGTTGGGTAAACGTAGTGGCATGCTGTTTGTTGATTTTATTATTTCAAAGAATCCGCCCCAGTCCCTGAGCCAACTGTTGCTAAGTGAAGGCTTTGCACAAAGGTCAACGAGAGGTGACACGAGCATAGAACACCAGGGCGGACGTTCTCAACCACAAGAACCACTGCACCCTTCAAGTCAGCCGTCAACAAGCAGTGCATCCTCTCCAAGACCAGCAGGAGATCTTGAATCACGTGTGCTTGAGCCCGCTATCCGGTCACTTGCAGTTGCTGATTCATTTGATGCCATGATAACACATGTCTCTTCACCAAGCTCTCTCTTTGTGCAAGTTTTGCGCCATGACAAGGTTCAGATGATGACACAGCTCTCAGTGGATCTTAATGCTCATTACAATGCTGTAAGCTATCCTCCTTTCCAAGCCCAAGCCAACCAAATGTGTGCAGGATTATTCTCGGGAAGTGGGGACTGGTGTAGAGGTTTTATTGACTGTATAAATCCAGATGACTCAGTGCATGTTCACTACCTGGATTATGGAAATAGTGAAGTGCTGTCTTTATCCCAAGTGCGTCCACTAGAGGATCACTTTCAGCAGCTTGCTCCCATGGCATTAAAGTGTTCTTTGTCAGGAATATTACCTGCTCATTCTAATGGCTGGTCTACCAATGCCCAAGAAGCCATATTATCGCAAGCACCACCGGACAGCCGCGTTCACGTCCAGATAATTAAAAAGGAGAAGGGATTGCTATTTATTGATGCAAAAACGCCAGAGTCGGAACAGTCCTTGAGCCAGTTTCTCATTAGACTTGGACTGGCAAGTGCCAATCCACCAGACGAGGGACGTTGTTCAGGAAACCAAGCTGACCAGCCAGCGCAATCATCTTCACCGGTTCCTACGAGTGAAAGCCGTGTTTACTCCTCTGCAATCCCCGTGGTAGATGTTCCACTAGACAACTCGTGTCAAGTCCTTATCAGTGAGGTTCAACGACCAGACAAGGTTTTTTTTCAAGTTTTGAATCAAGAAAACGTACATGGTCTGTTAGCATTGTCGGAAAAGTTAACTACCCATTGCTCTACAGTTGATAACAGCCCTTACAAACCCGTGCAGGGGGAGCTATGTTGTGCTCGATTTAGTAAGGACCAAGAGTGGTATCGTGCTGTTGTTGAACAAGAAGTCTCAGAGTCCAAGATGATGTTAGTGTTTGTTGATTATGGGAACCAAGACGTTGTTGCAGTTGATTCCATCAGACGAATCATTCCTTCATTTACTCAGCTTCCCATTCAAGGCAGGGTGTGTTTCTTGACAGGCATGCTACCAACGTCAGGCACCACTTGGCCCAGCGATGCTGTCAACTTCTTAAAAGAGCGTTTAACACCCCAAGGAATGCCTAAACCTTTTTTTGTAAAGGTTGATAGCGTAGAGGAAGGTGGGTGTTTACTGGGTGTTCAGTTGTTTGAAGCTGACCCCAGTCAGCAGCCAGGGATCTCTATCAACGACGATATGATTCAACGCGGCCTTGCTCGAAATCAAGATCTTACAACAACACTTCAAATGACTGTCCCAAACGTAGATCAGTTTGACATTGTTGTAACAGCAGTAGTTCATCCTGGGGAAATTTGGGCTCAAGTTGTGGATGCAGAGGCTCTCCATTCGCTCAACCTTCTCATGGAGCAGATCAACCAGTACTGTATGGCAGAATCTATGCCTAGCTCCACTCTTCAGCCCGGTCAGGAATGCTGTGCACAGTTTAGCCAAGATAGCACATGGTACAGGGCACGTGTGTTGGAATGCCCTCCATCGGGACAGGTTGGAGTTCAATATGTGGATTTTGGCAACGGTGAATTGTTAACGCCAGACAAGATAAGGCCCATGAAGGATGAGTTCTTTCAACTTCCGGCACAAGCTCTCAAGCTTAGCTTAGCGAATATTCGTCCTGTTCATCAAGTCTGGAACCAAGAGGCAGTGAGGTGGCTGGAGCAGATATCAAACCGACAGCTGAAAGCGAGAGTCGTTTATCGCTTGCCCGAGCACTTGGTTGTATCGCTTACCGATGGTCCTGTCAACATAAGTGAGGAGTTAGTGCGTCAGGGATACGCTGTTAAATCGTGACACTTAGATGAAGAACACGTGAGCATGAGCTAATAATACTTATACTAGAGAGCGTCAGCTAATAGCAAGATGACTCTTAGACTAATGCCATCTGGTTCAGTACTTCTTGTTAAAAAAATGCACCTGTTAGTCAGAATGAGTTTGACGTTGTAAAATAATGCTAAAAAATGATTAATCAGTGGTATTTTTTTTAATTACCACTTATGAAGGGTATTGACCCAAAAATCTTTCTAACATATTTTTAGGACATTAATCATCCTTTTTCACTTTATTTTACTTTATCAAACTCAAAAGACGTCTTTGATAGAAGCGAGCAAACCAAATAGTGTCAGTTTACGACAGGATAGTTGCAAAGGCGTTGTGGGATCATCACTAGGGTTATCACGTGGAAAAATCATGGGAATTTTCAACCAAAAGCAACAAACGTTTACCCTCGCCGTTGGTGTAAAGCATTTAATTGTTATTGTTATCTCGTTTAATTATTTAGTTATAAGAGTGGTTCGACGTGACCTGCGAAACAAAATCATCATTGCTACATAGTCAAAAAGAACAAAAGAAAGCAATGGAATAAAGCCCCGTCTACACGAGCAATTTTTATGTGGCAACTGTATGTGGCAATTTTTATTTGCCCGTGTAGATGATCGACAAATATTTGTTGTTAATTTGCGTCAGTAATAATTTCGCACAGCGGAGGGACTGGGTTCTACAGATGACGTCGGTATAATTGTCACATTTTGTGTGGCGTCTCGTCCACACAGACAATTATCGGTATGTGGCAATTTTTATTTGCCACATAAAAACTAACACGCCAGCTTTTCAGCGAATACAGTTGTCACATAAAAATTGGTCATTTTTAATCATCTACACGGGCCAATAAAATTAGCCACATAAAAATTGCTCGTGTAAACGGGGCTTAAGTGTCTGTGTGATATCATTTTCACGGATTATTGTAAAACCAATCCACCCGAGATCTTTGTGTTTTTAAAAGGTACTAAGAGTTGTTACATATGCTGTTTAAATCATGTTATAATTATCAAAGGACAGTGTCCCGGCTGAATGATCGTGTTTTCATGATTCATGCCCGGTGCTTGTTTTATTTTGTTAAATAGGAAGGAATAATCGCCAAAAGTGATGAACGCAAAGAAATCAGTAAATAGACAAAATAACGACTACAAAACTCAAAATGTCGCCAGGATGAAAACTTAAATTCTTGACCGATTGTCGTGAAATCAAAATTAATGAACACCGTTATCCACTTCCATCCTTGTAATCCTTCACTTTTTTACTGCTTCTGTTTTTCTCTATTCTTGGTTTTCACTTACGTCATATCAAAATTCAAAAGCATTAAACAATAGATTTCGATTCCAAAATGTTTATGGAATTGAAGAGAGTTTAAAACTACACATCGTGGCCAAATTTTGAAGCGCAAAAGCATTTCGTTCAAGAGTTATAGGCAAACGAGTATTAGACATTTTTAGTAAGAAATGTATGGAGCGGCCATCTTGGGGCACAAAGATGGCGGCCAAACATTCAGTCTTAATTACACCAAAAATCAAATAAAAAAATATTGTATTTGCTATAAGCTCCATTAACTCGGCTTATTAGCACTAATAATGCAAACAATAACTTTCAGCTGATTCAATTTTGTTTATTTTCACGGCTTATCTGAAATAGCGTGACGAATTGCGTGACACATTTAAAACGTACGTAAATCGGAAGCAAAACATCGTTAAAACCTGAAACTTTTTGTGAAAGATTATAACACTGGTATCCACATACCATGTTAGGACGTATACTTTAGATTTTTTTTAATTTTGTGACGTCATGTGAAAACCGAGAATAGAATTTTTTTCTCCAATCTTGTTGTATATTTGGTGGCATTTGATGATATAACATGGACATTAAGTAAACACTGTTTTGTTATTTGGGCGCCGGGGACAGTGAACCTGTAAGGCTGCTTCTCACTGTTTTCATAATTGTATCTTGCTTCATAATTTATGTGATTGTTTTATATTAAAAGGTGTTGATTGTTATTATTTTTGTTATTCAATGGCACGTGCCTAATAAGACAAAGTATCAGTAAAGCCTGGTTTCCATATAATCGCAGCGATCGTTGCGATTGTTGCGATTATATGGAAACCAGGCTTAAGAAGCATGGGCTGCGATCAAGCTTGCTGATTGGATATATATTCTGTCGACTCTGATCGTCCGGGAGAGTGCAGGGGAGAGTGCAGGTCTGAAAAGAACTGTTGTTGTGACGTTGACTGATGTTTCGAATACCTGAGCTGAAGCCATCTGGATTGTAGTCCTATTCACAGCAGCACTAACCCCGAGATCACACTCGACAGACTACACGGTCGGACCACTAACCAGGGTCTTCATATGAGCTGGCCCGGTTAGTGAGACGATTTTTTTCGTGTGTTAGAAATTTCAGCCCGGTTACCGGGATGAAATTATGTACGTGATAGCGTGCACGAAAATGTCAACTCGTGATTTGCTGTACTTAATTCATGTCTTTACTTATTCAGTGTCGAGAAATTATTTTTGATCGAAAAGTCTAAAAATAGGTCAGAAACTCATGCGTATTTGAATTTTTTAATTCCGGTAACCTGGCTGGCCTGTTCATATGGGAAATTTTCCAACCCTTTTACCTTCTGATATGAACACATCACATATTTCACAAAGGAAATAAGAGTGATGCTATATCTCGGTAACCAGGGCAGGGGCCCGTTTCTCGAAAGTCCCGATAACTTTTCAAAATCAGAATCTTTTGAATGGTGAAGTATTTTTTAACCCTCAAACCAGCCCGACTTGTTTCGTCAACTTAGAAAGTTATTGCTTAGTTTTCAAAACCAACAGAATTTGAATCTTCAATGTAATTAAGCATTGCACACATAAGAGAGCTTTTCGGGCCCGATAACTTGGCCGATTACAACCGTGAAGGAGGTTTTGATATCATGTCTTAATTTGCATAGATTTTGGAGATTTTATTCCTCCTTATTCCTCCTCCCCGTAAAACGGGCTAAAATTCTTTCCGGATTTTCTCCAAAAATGCTCTAAAATTCTTTAAAAATTCTTAAAATTTCTCTCGTTTCTGACTGAGGGCTCGCCGCTAATGGAAAACCGCTAATTAGTTGCACTTCCTTGCACTGTCGGAGCACTGTAGACACTGCTGTGAGGGTGAGCCTTAAAGTTGATCAGCGGAAACACAAAGTAAACGCTTTCCCGACGTTTTTGCTTGTGTATTAATATTGCCAAATTGCCACCCGGAAGCTGAAATATTTCTCTAAAATTTTACCAAATTTTACTCATTGTCTAAAATTACCGAGATTTTCTAAAATTCTTTTCGTTGGCTAAAATTCTCAGAGAATCAAGCGATGAATGTTTTTCTCGTTAAATGAAGATCAGTCTACAGTGTAAACACATCTTCAAAAACTTATAAAACGTTCTTTAATTCATATCTTAGAACATGACTTTTTAAACTTCAACTGCTTGGCACAGAATTTAAAAACAGACTTGGCTTTATATAAACAAATAGGCTTTATGTAAACAACGGTTTGTTTCGATCGATGAAATAGGTCTAGCAGCAATATTCCATGCAGTTGTTCACCTCAAATGCTCTTTTCTCATTCTTCGGGTTGTGTTATAAAAGAAACCGTGAGTCCTGAAGCAACCAGTTAAGAAGTCATTAGGTTGGTTCCACAAATATTCCGAAATATTCTATCAAATTGCAAATGATCAAGACGATCTTACAGAATCACGGGGACTGAAAACTTTCTCAAAATTCTGCATGTAGTAAAAGGAAGAACCAACTACAGGGGAAATTTTTGTTTTTAGGAATGTCACTAAAGTGCGAAAATTATTTGCCAATACATGGCTGCTACTGCCGGGGTGATATGGCTGTGCGCATGCGTAGGTATTGGCCATGCCGCGCCATCAAAACAAACAACATTGAAAATGATATCTACAATTCTCAAAATACACTTTATCTACTCCCTATCTTGTTAAAAGAGTGAGAACTTTTTAGAAACATAAGAGCGGACTTACTGTCCAGTGTGAACCCACTGTGCTTATCGTCGAAATCTCGCCGTTATGAAAGCACACTTTATAAAATCGGGCGGCTTGGCATAAAGCCAGCCCGATTTAATAACTATAATTACTAATTTTCCGAATTTAGGCCATGTTTACAAGATTTTATTATTAAAGAACGGGTTTAATTTCCAAAGGCAATAATAATCGGAACTCAGTTTCCTCAGTCCGACTGAGTTTGCATGATCTACGTTTAATTTAAAAGTGGCTTATTAACACAGCTGAAAAAACACTCGTCTCAACAAGAATCTCGTATCTATGAAGTATTTACCATCGAAAATACTTGATTCCTTTAAAAAATTCTTCTTTAATAGTATAAGTAGATAATGATGGTGACAATATCCTTAAATTTAACGAATGAGACCCAAGTGAGAGCAAATGCCATTTCTCACAAATATTTGTAAATCATCAATTGATAATTTCCAATCCAAAGTTCTCAACAGGGGAACTCTAAGGAAGGTTTTTCACAACAACTATCAAGGCAATTTTGATGGTGATAAACGGATTTGCCGCAAGCCAAGTACAATTACTGTAAACAAAACGAAAACAAATACGGAAAATATTAATTCCAGTGTTACGGAAATTATAGCCGGCAATTTACTAAAGAAACTCATTTTTTTATATACCCTAAAATTTAACGAATGAGACCTTAGTGAGAGCAAATGCCATTTCTCACAAATATTTGAAAATCATCAATTGATAATTTCCAATTCAAAGTTCTCAACAGGGGAACTCTAATCAGTCTTCGCCTGAGTTTTCGCGCATTGTTGAAGGTTAGCGATAATTAAATCCACGAAAATTAATTCACTTTATTGTTTGTATCGCTGGAAGTTTTGTATTTAATTTCCTCCGTTATTGTATTACACGAAATCGCGCAAAATTGGCTGGTAAAGTATTTCGCTATCCAAAATGCAAAACCCCGCGAATATAAAAGGTATGACATCACGTTGCTAAGCGACACGTCATAAAACAACATAGTGTGTTTTCTCTGCCCTGATTGCGATGCCCAGTTCGCAGAATCCTAAGAACTTCTCATCACTTAAAGAGAAGATGAGAATCTTAGCAACGGTTATATCATTTCTGATTGGCCTCTCCGTAGAAACTCAAGGTAAGTCTGAACGCCTAAATTGTGAATGATTTGACTAAATTTGTTGTCTCAGTTTGCTTGTCTTGTGATAACTATACACACGCTATGGTAATCGTGTTTTTTTTTATTTTTTATAAATACAGTCAAAATGTTCAGCGTCAGCTGTTTAAAAGGGAGGTAATCAGTGATATTTTAGTACCGTTAACATAAACCTGTAAACGTTATACACTAACATTATAACCCTGCGAATTAAGGTGTACGGTTAATAATTAATCTTGGGCAATGATGTTACATTATTATATTAAACCAGCAGAAATTAGTTATCAAAATGAGAAACATGGTTTTTATTTCTGAAGCCGAGTCTTAACAGAGATATGTTTCGTTGTCCACCTTTGCTAAAAGTGGACAACGTCTAGAAAATTGTGTTTGAAATTTTACTTTATGTTCCATGGTAACAACAGTAATGAAGGAAGGTTTTTCACAACAACTATCAAGGCTATTTTGATCGTGATAAACGGACTTGCCACAAGCCAAGTACAATTACTGTAAACAAAACGAAAGCAAATACGGAGTATAGCCAGCAATTAACTAAAGAATCGAAAAGAAACTCATTTTTTTTCATAACATGATGAACTCGAATATACGCGGCACCTATAACCTTGTGAATCGATGTTAACTGAAAGATGGTGCAAGTAACTTGATTTGTTAAACGGTTTCAATAATTGAAAAAAAATTCATTCCTAAAAAAAAAATCTTTAATATTATAAGCAGATAATGGTGGTGCAATATCTTAAAATTTACCGAATGAGATCTTAGTGAGAGCAAACGCCATTTCTCCCAAATATTTGAGTAACATATATTTGATAATTTCCAACCCAAAGTTCTCAACAGGGGAACTCTAATCAGTCTTCGCATGGGTTTTCGCACATTGTCGAAGGTTAGCGATAATTAAATCCACGAAAATTAATTCACTTTATTGTTTTAATCGCTGGAAGTTTCGTATTTAATTTCCTCCTTTATTGTTATTCGCGAAATCGTGCAAAATTGGCCGGTGAAATTAAAGGGGGTAAAATGTTTCGCTATCCAAAATGCAAAACCCCGCGAATATAAAAGGTATGACACCACGTTGCTAAGCGACATGTCATAAAACAACATAATGTGTTTTCTCTGCTCTGATTGCGATGCCCAGTTCGCAGAACCCTAAGAACTTCTCATCACTTAAAGAGAAGATGAGAATCTTAGCAACGGTTATATCATTTCTGATTGGCCTCTCCGTAGGAACTCAAGGTAAGTCTTTGATAGCCTGTGACAGCCGCCTCCTCTCCTCAGAAAAGAATCGGGGAGAGAAGCGTCTGTGTAACGCCGTCGCTAATGTTGCTCCGGAATAATGTTGCATAAATTAAAATTTAGTAATTTCCGTTGACCAAAATACAGACTCTCGAATTTCAGTTTAAAAATGGAATCGAACGTGTCGGACCTCGCAAATTTTCATCGGGCGATTGCAAGTGTTTGCGAAACTTTCAAGTTTCCTTCACTCTATCCAGAACAAGAAGAATGTTTGAAAGCACTTTCGGAAGGAAAAGATGTATATGCAAGTCTCCCTACCGGGTATGGGAAGTCGCTTATCTTTTATGCTCCGATCGTGGCTGATGAAGTCTTCGCACGACCGCTTGGAAGCAGCAAAATTGTCATCATATCACCGCTAAAAACGTTGATGGAAGATCAAGTCGCCTATCTTAAACCCTTGGGTTATCCCACTAAAACTTAAACTACCTCTCTTTGCTAACCTTGGATACTCCTGCAACGACAAACACAAATAGCTGGGCCCAGCGTGATAAAAAATAGCAGGAAACACATCAAACGGTCAACATATCTTTTCAGATCCTATCACTACAAAGAAAAAAAAAACTATAAATGTTGAACCCTCTGTGTTAAAAATCAACATAAAACAACCCACTAACCGCAAAAGCAAAAGAAAAGGGATGTAATAAGAGGTCAAATACTTAAAGAACAAAATCACAGGAAAACATTACAGACATAACACAGTTGACCTCTAGTCCGTTACACGTGGCTTTTTTTAAAAGAGTTTTTCAGTGAACACTAAACTCCTCCAAAACCAAGTAAATGATCCCCGTTAAAATACATATATAGGTGGCTACGGTATTTAACAACATTTTGTAAAAGTCGTACAGGCCTACCATTTTACACGAGATATACTCGTTAGAAGAAAATGTAAAAGGTTTTCAAATGTATCACACCGGTAGAGATTGTGCGGCCTGACAACCCTTGCTATTTCCTACGATTGAGCCAGCAAACATTATCGGGAATTTGCTTTACATTTTACTTCGAATGGCCCGAATAAATTTTCTACCGACGTTTCCTGTGTGTGAATTTTCTCGCAAGTTTCTCGGAAGTCGCGCTAAATTCTCAGAAATGACCGATTAACCAATGAAGATACGGTAAATGTCCTACGTAGTAGGATTACCATAACAACCAATCATGATACGTCGCCAGCATTCCGGAAAAGCCACCCGGAGCGAGGAGCAAGATTAGCGACGGCGTTACACAGACGCTTCTCTCCCCGATTTTTTTCTGAGGGGAGGAGGCGGCTGTCACAGGCTAGTCTTTGAACGCCTAAATTGTGAATGATTTGGCCAAATTTGTTGTTTTGCTTGCTGCAGCCAGACTTAGATTAACCTTGTAATAACTATACACACTTGCTATGGTAATCGTGGTTACAGTCAAAATCTTCAGCGTCAGCTCTTTAAAAAGGGAGGTAGTCAGTGATATTTTAGTACCGTTAACATAAACCTGTAAACGTTATACACTAACATTATAACCCTGCGAATTAAGGTGTACGGTTAATAATTAATCTTGGGCAATGATGTTACATTCTTATATTAAACCAGCAGAAATTAGTTATCAGAAACAGAAAGCAGAAATTAGTTATCAGAATCAGAAACATGGTTTTTATTTCTGAAGCCGAGTCTTAACGAAGATATGTTTTGTTGTCCACCTTTGCTAAAAGTGGACAACGTCTAGAAAATTGTGTTTGTAATTTTACGTAATGTTCCATGGTAATAACAGCGACGAAGAAAGGTTTTTCACAACAACTATCAAGGCTATTTTGATCGTGATAAACGGACTTGCCACAAGCCAAGTACAATTACTGTAAACAAAACGAAAACAAATACGGAAAATATTAATTCCAGTGTTATGGAAATTATAGGCGGCAATTTACTAACTAAAAGAAACTCATTTTTTTATCATAACATGATTAACTTGAATATATGCAGCACCTTTAACCTGTGAATTAGCTGAAAGATGGTGCTAGTAACTTGATTTGTTAAACGGTTTCAATAATTTACTGGAATGGCTTTTGCAAATGTCTGTTTTGAAATCCGCAGATCGGTTTTAATTTCCATACTGAGTTTGAAATAAAAGAATTGATGAGTAAACAGATTTAAAACATAACATCATCTAGTTCTCTCTCTTACTTCATTGTGTCACGCTAAGATATGTTTTTATTTCATCGAAACAAAATTTGTGTATTTGAACTTTTACAAATGGTAGCCAAACTTCACACATCAGTCCCATAGCAAGACTAAAATAACTTGGGGAGGTGGGGGGGAGAGCAAATTGACCAAGGAAAGCTTTCCCCCCTGTTAAAAAATTAGGGAGCTTAAGCAACGACGACGGCGACGGCAACAAGAACGTCAAATATTTTTATTATCTACGTACATGTTATTTTAAAACAAGCAGCCGTTAAAATAATGATTGTCCTTAACTTTGCAATTTTTTATTTACTTGAAAACCTTCTTATAAATTTCTTGAAACTTCGTCTACAGCTAGTAATACGTAAGTACTTCAAAATTTGAAAGTTTTATTATGAAGTGTCTGACTAGATTTTGAGAAAAGCGACATTGTTTAAAACGAAGGGCAATAAGCCGGTGCTGTTATAGTAACCGCTGTCGCTTGGAAACCAGGGACACAAAACTTTGATCACATTTCATTAACTTGGTGAAGTATGAAAGCAATCGAAGCAATCAAACCATTCACCCCACGGCGAAAAAAAGACAGAGTCGAACTTCCTAATAGGTTGTGAAGAGCTAGGCACTTTGAGCGTTAGAATAGGCCATTTCCGAGTTGCCTTTAGCCTCTCTATCAAAGCGAGGCTAGGTGCGAAACCTTTCATATGAAAATGAGTTTTCATTCACATGCAAATAAAACTTCTTTCCATGTGAATGAAAACTTATTTCCATATGAAAGGTTTCGCACCTAGCCTCGCTTTGATAGAGAGGCTAAAGGCAACTCGGAAATGGCCTATTCAAGACTGATTGTTGCACATTAATTTGCTTAAATTACTTTAACTGAGGAAATCGTCCGAACAAAAAAATCTGAACATTTAAATGTCCAAACATTTGAAAATATGCGTAGTATTTACTGTGTGTAAAAGTGTGTTCGAAGTTCAGTGTGATCATGAAGCCATTTGTATAAAAGTACTACAATTCATCTTCATCGTCTTCTAGTATAATAAGAGACTCTTATTACAGTTGGGGTCTGACAGTTCAACTACTCTTGCTTCGTTTGCCTCCTCGTAGTTTCCTACAATCAAGTCTTGAAGGCGCGTAACCCTATTCAGCCTGGGCTTTTTTTGAGTTCTTGAGCCTGGGGCGGGGCACATTGTGCCCCCCCCCCCCTTCGTAACTTCAAGAACATTAAAGCTATGACAATGAAACCTAGAGGGTACATAGTACGTCCAAAACTGTCTCCTTTGCGGTCCGCACAATGGATCGATGACGTCATATGACGTAGTTATTAGGTAATTAGTTGTACGGCCGCCATCTTGGATCCGCCATCTTGGATTTCTGAAATTTTTTAAAACCTCTTAAAAACCGTCCAAATTGACGCAAAATTAATCAAAACCAATAAATAAACGCTAAATGACGTAAAAATACAAAAGTTATACCAATAAACATTGTTTTTCTTCATTCAAAGATATAAATATGCAAATTTCAAAAAACATGGCTGTCAAAATCTTGTTGCCATGGAAACATCAAGTCACGTGATCAAAAAATTGCCATATGAAATTGTTGCCAGATAAATTTTAGGAAAAGTCACAAAGTTTGATGGCGTTTGAATACATATTAAAGAAGTTATGAATGTTGAAAGTTAGCGCGGGCACCCCCCCCCCCCCCCCAGGCCGAAAAGGGGTAAGGTAGCGTTTCTTCTCTTTCTCAATGACAAGGTCGACTTCGGTTTGATTTTGATCGCAGGGACAACCTTTTGTTTAAATAATGAAATTGAGCCTGAGGACCCTTTCCCTCGACTTGGACGACTAAGACCCGAACCACATACCTTTTTATTACTTTCTTTGAAGTACAATTTCGAGCCAACCTAGCGTGAGTTGGATAGCCAGACTCCAGTGCGGTAAAAGAGCAAAAGAATAAATAAAGAAGTAGACCTACCTGTTTTAAATAGTATTTGTCGTAAATCCTGTGATATAATGATAAATTTTACGTACTTTAAGAAAATTTCAGACAAAAATTGTCCGAAATATGCCAAAAAAACGTACGATAATTTTTCATCCGAAGTTTAACTTCCGAATGTTAAGAGTCCGAGTATTTCCGTAGTTAAAGTATATATTTTTTTGCACAATTGTTTTTTAACTTCCAAAAATTCTGGGGGATCCCTGCTACGGGCCTGCACATTTAAAAACGACATTTACCGTTCTGGAGCGTTTACCTAAGTCTTGAAAAAACCATTTAAAGTCCGCAGATCGCTTTTAATTTTCCATACTGAGTTTGAAGTCAGAGATTATTGATGAGTAAATATGGACAGATTTAATGCATTACATCATCTAGTTTTCTCTCTTATTTCGAACAACGCGTATTTGTGTGACGCTAAGACATGTTTTTAATTCATCGAAACAAAATTTGGTTTATTTGAACTTTTACAAATGGCAGTAAAACTTCACACATTAAACGGTAACGCGTAACGCAATATTGCGGTAAGCTTATGTTTTTATACCGAAACGGCTCGATAATTTTTTTTAATTAAACGTTAGGAGTTTTGAAGAACGCCAAAAAATAAGGTTCACCACGAGATTTGAACCCGAGCCGTCGGAAGGCTGTTTGATTGCCATATCATGAACCACGCCACTAGACCACGAAAACCTACACTGTTAGAAGAGTAAAATTTTATTATTTCAACGTAGATATGCGGTAAAACGCGTATTAAAATCTATTTCAAGTTTTAATTTTTGCATTAAAAGACTCCAAATGCGAAACATCTTTAAGCTTATTGTTGTTTATATTCGGTTACAACAAATTAGGTATTGTTATCGCTGGATTCAAGTTGTTCTTGTTACGCAACGCATTCGTAACAAAACATTACGCCACTAAGTTTACAGCTGAGCGATGGAACGAGTGAGTAAGTGAATTTGCCGTCGTCTCCGATAACCCATTCATTACGCTTGCGCGTATTCACGGGTAAAAACAACATTTCCCGTGCTGTAGCGTTTTCTTAAGTCTTGAAAAATCCATTTGAAGTCCTCCAGAGCTCCAAGCAGAGTGGATCAGAGGGGTCCGAGGTGCCCCCCAGGTGACCTGATGAATGAACCATAACTCGTTCAACGCTTCGCGTATTCACGAGTTAAGTCAAAGGCTCCTGTGAATAAGAAATGCTTTACACCTCGCTGGCTCATATTTGAGCGACCCATTTCTTACCAAAAGGTGTCGAAATGTAGTTAAATAGAAATTTTGAATTTAGACATGTGCTTAGTCGATTTGATGGAGGAGACACTCGAGTTCGTGGAAGCTTTATTGCATTAATTAACACTTGCGATATAAAGATTGCCAAATTTATCTTTTTAACGCGTAAATGCAATGTACGGTATGTTTAAATTATAAATACGGCTCGATATCTTTTAAAATACCGTAAGAATTTCCGCGATGTGATATGTGTGATATTTGAGGTCTACATATTATGTTCAGTAGAAAAACGCAAGGATATATTTTCACTAAAGAAACAGATCGACTGACGACATTTGAAAGTTGACCTTTAGCGCATAACTTAACCGTGTCCAGTTCTCTCTTATTTCAATCAAATTTTGGGCGTTCAGTTTCCAAATGTCCTCAGTTGTACATTTTATGGTACATTGAGTTTCAAAATTCCAGAGAACAGGAGAAAGTAAAACCTTTAACTGATAATACTAATACTAATAATAATAATAATAATAATAATAATAATAATAAACAATAATAAAGGATATTTCAAAACTTGTTTACTGTAATGTGACTATACCATGTGAATCACTTACCTAATCCTCAGAAAACTGTCCTCGAGTATTGGAGTTCATTAGTGCAATTGAGGGCCGCACTCTTGTGGGTCACGTGTTCCAAAGAACTGAGATCACATCTCCAGACATTTGCGAGATAAATTGTTTTGTGGAAGCTGACTGCGTTTCTTTCAATATTGGACCCCTGCAAGATGGAAAACATTGGTGTGAATTGAGTAACTCAGATCATATAGGACATCCCGAGGATCTTGTGTATGGAGGCGACAGCATTTACCGGCCAGTTCTGGTAAGAAAACTATGTCGTTTTAAAACACTTTCTGCCGGCGTACCGTTTTGCCTCTAACAGGGTTTTAACTCATGCAGAGTTTACTGTACCGACATACCTCAATTGTATTTGTTTCACACGCACTGCCATGACTTATAATTATTGCGTGAAACAAAGAGGAGCCATGTTTTTTATCGTTTTTCCAGTCCTCGGGAAAATGGATTGATAGGAAAGACAGTAAAACACCAAGCGTCAATAATAATGAATGGTCAATGACAACAACTATATGAAACAATACAAGACATACGTGGCTCGCTAGGATCATGAGATCGTGGGGGGGATGAGTCACGGAACTCCATATAATCGTCCGGGTCGTCTTAGTCGTCCCAGTCGTTTCAAAAACTATTGATACGACTGGGAATATAAGGTTTCCATAACAATCGCCTCGGTCGTCTGAAAGAGTGGGAGCGCGCGGTCGAGATAGTGAATTTTGAGACAATCTGATGCTTTCTGGGATAGATTTGGATCGCCTCGGTCGTCTCTGTCGTGTGTGAATGGTTTTCTTATGATCTTATCAGATCCTTCACGGTCGTCCCGGTCGTCCGGATATCCAAGCGACCGAGGTCGTCCCGGTGGTCCCAGTCGTTTGCGATCGTCCGGGTATTGTTTTCAACTGGCCATCCCAGTCGCCTCAATAGTTTTTTTTAAACGACTGGGACGTCCGAGACGACCCGGACGACTATATCGTAAACTAAAAAAGCACTAAACTAAATTAAGATATCTAACTGCTGATGTACCTGACTGGATTTCTCGGCTACATCACTGCTTACCCGACAGACTTTCTTTGTTGTAGAACTTCTGCTCAAGCAATCCCTGTCCTGTGAACAGTCGTTGTCAAACAGGTTTCACTGACAAAAGTTACCGCTGTGTCTGTACCGTTGGATTCACTGGAAACAACTGCAACGAAGGTACCTTAAACTTCCTATATTTATGGATTCCTTGTTTAAAAAGAATCGTTTTAATATACGCGCTACAAAATAGGAATGGCCGGCATCCCAAAAATTGTGCTGCGTCATTAACTATTAGGAGGTGTAGAGTTAGGCAAATGATTCATTCTAGATCGCAGTGCCTTTGTTTTTTTTTTTACCGCGCAAAATCTGAAGGACAAGCGTAAAAAAGTCGTAGATGCCGTGAGCTCTCACGGATGCACAGCAAGTGAAAAGTGGCAGACAGCGTTGTATAAACATTTGGCGGTAACACCTGCAGCGATAAGAGTCCGAGAAAGCGCTCAGATCGCCGCGGTATTAGAGAAGTTGTGTTATTAGAGAAGTATTAGAGTTGTGGTTTGAAGTTTCACTGACATTTTCTATGACTTTTGCTTCTTCCCTGTAACGTTGGGAATAACTCCGACTCAGTGGTCTATAAACAGCCAGGAAAACACTAAAATATTAAACAGCAGTAAGTGAAAAAGAAAGCTTAGAGTTCACAGTTCTGACCCAGTTTACCGCCGCTACACAAGGAATTTAACATTGTATTGGTGTGTTGTTTTCATACTTGTGTACCGGTACACCAGGGCATAAACTCTTTTATTAAGGAAACGGAATGTTCTCGATCGACATCTTTTAATATCCATTTGAACATTACTGAAAGGAGATGTCACAGTTCGTTTTACAACGTTTTCAAAGGATTTTGAGACTTTGTTACAAGACTTTAGAAGAGTCTACAGAATAAAGTAACAAAACGTCCACTGTAATAACAATTTGCTTCCTTCTTTTTATCATGCAGTTATTCCAGTAAGAGTCACAACATCTCCAAAAATAATTTCTGCACAAAAAGACCAACACGTGACTTTCACGTGCAGTGCGTCTGGTTCACCAAACCCCGTGATCACTTGGAGTAAGTCTCAAGGAAGTCTCCCTGCCTCAAGACATTTTACCAGTGAAGGAAAGCTGATAATTCTCAATGTAATGATAGATGATAGTGGTTCATATGTGTGCAATGCTTCAAATACTGTTGGGACAAACTCTTCATCTGTCGAGCTTAAGGTATTCGGTACTCTTGTCCACATCGTCAAACCCGTTTCAACTATTTCTGTGTACGTTGGTCAAGCTCTTAAACTTTCATGCCCCACTTCAAGCGGGTCAGAATTGTGGATGTACAATGAAACTACGTCACTGCCTCAGGACGTGTTGATCGAGACACCAGACACGTTACTTATCCCATCGTTTAGTAAAGATCATGTGGGTAACTACTCTTGTTGTTCAGGAAATTCCCTTCAGTGGAATGCAAGTATTCATTTTAAATACCCTGAAACATGCAGCACCGTGAAGCAAAACCTCAGTGACGTCAGTGGTGATTACATCATAGATCCTGATGGCGAACAAGGCGAGGCTCCATTTACCGTTTACTGTAACATGACTGACAAAGGAGGAGTTGGAGTGACAGTTGTCAGTCATGACAGTGAGGATAGGACCCATGTCACAGGATATGAAGGTGCGGGAAGTTACCAACGCGAAATTCATTATAATGGCACCAGTCTGTCTCGGATCAAAGGACTGGTACAAGTTTCCAAGAATTGTCAACAATTCATCAAATACGAGTGCAGGGATTCAAAAATGAAAATAGCGGAGGCAGGTAAACGAGCTTGGTGGGTATCACGTGATGGTGTAGACATGAATTACTGGGGTGGTGCTACACTGGGTTGTGCATGCGGAATGACCAGCTCTTGTGATAATCCGCAAAAGCTGTGTAATTGTGATAAAAATGATCCAGTTTGGCGTGAGGACAGCGGTTTTCTGACCAACAAGTTACACCTTCCTGTCTCTCAGCTAAGATTCGGAGATACTGGTAGTTCTAGCGAGCAAGGATATCACACGCTGGGAAAACTAGAGTGCTTTGGAATGAACTAACAAGGTGCATATCACACGCTGGGAAAACTAGAGTGCTATGGAATGATTTAACAAGGTGCATATCACACGCTGGTAAAACAGAGTGTTATGGAATGAACTAGCAAGGTGCATATAACACGCTGGGAAAACTAGAGTGCTATGGAATGAACTTTTTTTTTTTTTTTTTTCATCAGTTACTAAACAGTACAATATTTACAAAAACGATGCTTACACTACTTACAATGCGATACTTATACAACTTGCAAGTATAATACTTTCACTATTTTTTTTTTTGAACATACACACATACAGTTAACATTCACAAAAGACAATCTACAACAAAACGGAAACTACGACTTAAAGCTGACAAAAAAGAAACCTAACACAGTAAAAACATTAGTGGTAACTAAAATTAAATGGGAGCGCAATCAGTCAAGTAAACAGAATTTTATATCATATTTAAAAGAGACGAGAAAACAGACCATTTTGTTCTGAAATCATTTTCGCGACCAGTCATACAAGAAATAAATTTTTCTAGACAAATTTTATCACGAGCTAGGAAAACAAATTCATTAAAGATGTAAAATTTACCGTTAAGAGCTTTTACGTAAAGAAAATACTTTCCAATAATGACTAAATGATTGAGGGCTAAACAGAATTTAGAATCATTATTAATAATGCCAAACATAATTTCTTTTGTTAAAAGCGATAATTTTGAGTTCACCATGCGTGAAGCCCACTCCAGAAACTCCTTCCAGAACAAGGTGGCTTGTGTGGGCATGTACTAAAACCAGGAACACCGAAATACCCCGGAACACCGGAACAGCCCGGAACAGCCCGGAACAGCCCGGAACAGCCCGGAACACCGCGGAACACCCGGAACAGCCCAGAACAGCCCGGAACATGAAAAAAATTATGTATCTAATGGATTTTTGAAAACAGGTTCCTCTGAGTAAGCACGTGGGAGTGTGTTTCTCGTTGTTTTTTTGTTGTTCAAAAACTATGTACAAAGTTTACAATATAAAAACAAAACGCTACTGCTAGCCTTTTTTTTCTCTCGCTCTCGCTCCCTTTCCCTTTTCTCTCTGTTATCTGTGATTTTCGGGCTATTCGGGGTCAGCCTTGTTCGAGTTTGTTGTAGTGAAATTGCTGTAATTTTCATTAGCCACGTTTTCAAAAATTGAACTATTACATAATGTATAGTGGTAAGTACATGCGGTAATATGATATAGTGGTTAGCACATTATTACTCGTGCCGGATACGGCAACGAGGTAAGGTATGCACTCCGTTTTTCTTTATATTATTCGTGTTTATGTTTTCTTGTCTCCTTTTGTGCATCGCATTAAGCCTGCCGCACACTTGAGGAAAGTGCTGAGCAAAATTCCACGCGAGGTAGTTAGCTCAGCTGTTTCTTCAAGTGTGCGCTGGAATTTTGTGAGTTTTTCGCCTCGCGAGTTCGTGAGGCAAACATCTGTCGTGTTTGAAATATGCAACGTATGCAATGGTCTCGTCTTCAGGCTGTATGAAGATTCAGGTTCTCTTTTCAGTTGCTGGGAATCTTCACCATTAAATATCGAAAGCCTACACCTCTTACATTTGCATCCTATTGGGTAGAAATTTACTGGAGGATCTTTGATCATTTCGAAGAAACTTTGTGTTTTTTCGTGCGTTTGAAATGTTCGACAAGGTCGAGTTATCGATATGTCAATCATTGCAAGTTCTAGCTGTCATGTCTGCAAATTTTTACTTTTGATTTGCACGTGGCGATTTTTGCAAACATCTAAACAGGAATTCTAGCGAATGTCAAAACAATGAACAACAAAAAAAGCGAATTTTCCAGGCTTCTTAATTTAAGTTCAATCCAAATTAAAGGGTTTTCTTAGCTGTAGTCTACGGAAAGAGTGATCGAGATGTAATAAATCGCCCATTACAATGGCCGTTTTTATACTAGAGACGCATTATCCGTCCAGACGAATAATGCGTCTGTCATGTTATGCGTCTAGTGTAAAGACGGGACGAACAACTAGACGGACGCATTATCCGTCTGGACGAACTTGGGCAAACATTTGTAGTTCGTCCTGTTATGCGTCTCTAGTATAAAGACGGGCACAAGACGTATTATCCGTCTAGACGAACTATCTTTCGAAATGCGTCTTGAACGACGCACTACGAAAGATAGTTCGTCTAGACGGATAATGCGTCTTGTGCCCGTCTTTATACTAGAGACGCATAACAGGACGAACTACAAATGTTTGCCCAAGTTCGTCCAGACGGATAATGCGTCTCTAGTATAAAAACGGCCATTTCCTAACAACCGGCAGTATTTATTCGCTATTCATCTTTGTTTATATTGTGACAGTGTATAAATGGAGAGGTTTCTTTTACATGTGAAAAGTGTGATTTTTTTCCGGAGCGTTAACATCCTTTTTTATGTTCCGAGATGTTCCGGGGTGTTCCGCGGTGTTCCGGGCTGTTCCGGGGTGTTCCGCGGTGTTCCGGGCTGTTCCGGGTGTTCCGGGCTGTTCCGGGCTGTTCTGGGCTGTTCCGGTGTTCCGGGTGTTCCTGGTTTTAGTACATGCCGCTTGTGTGCACTCAGTGAAAAGATGAATGATGGTGTGATCTGCTGGACAAAAGGGGCAGCGTGGGGAGTCTTCTTTTTCCATTTTAAATAATAAGCTCTTAGTGCACAGAATATTGTGAATAATTTTATACTGGAACATTGATAGCTTTACTTCTTTTGTTACTTCAAAAGGCAATAGATATAATTTTCTCAAATCATCCTTTTGGTAGCCGAAATTTAAGAGTCTTTACTCACAAGTCGGCGGAGGCATTCATCGAAGAGACAGCAGCTTAGTATAAATTTTTTTGCAAGTCATTTCCTCTATTAATATTTGCGGTGTTAAGCTTTGTTCGAGAGAGCAATTAAGGAGTTTTTTCCAATTTTGAGGGATGGCGTTAACAAGGCTAAAGTACTGTAAGAAATTGCATCTTACGTTAAATTTATTACGAAAAGAGTCGAAGGACAGAAAGCAGTTTTGCTGTGTATCAAAGAGGTCATTAATTTTGAGAATTCCTGCATAGCGCCAGTGCTGGAAGTACATAGATTTTTTATCAGACTTAATAAACTTATTATTCCAAACTATCTGTTCAAGAACATCATTTTTAATTTTTGGGTTGGAAGCTATTACGTCTTGCCAGAATGTGATTATTTCATGATAAAACGCTGGAAGGCATTTGTTCAGATTAAGGTGACTGATGTCATAGTTACACTTGAAAAGCTCTGGGCCCCCAACATTCACAAGGAGGGATTTCGGGATGTACTGCCACGGAGCGTCTGAATTTGAGCAAAGTCGCTTAACCCAATTTAACTTTAAAGCATTATTAAATAAAGCAAAGTCTTTCATCTCTAAGCCTCCCTCTTGCCTTGTTTTGATGAGTGTAGTGTATTTTATCTTGGGTGGTTTGTGGCTCCAAATAAAATCTAAGACTATTTTGTTCGCTTCATCAACAAAAAGTTTTGGAGTTTTCATTACACTGCAGATAAATACCAGTTTGGAGAGCGCAAGGGATTTCACTAGATTTATTTTGCCGTAAACAGAGATGTCTCTTTGGGACCATATGTTTAATAGTTTTTTTAAGGAAGTTAACTTATCCCAGAAGTTCCGCTGTAGAACTGTGTCACGTTCGTACGCAAAATGAACACCAAGCGCGTAGACAGGCTCCTCACTAATTTGTAGATTTAGAATTTTATCTTTTCTATGGCGCCATGAACCAAGCCATAACAATTCCGATTTTGATTCGTTTATTTTAAGGCCGGAACATCTTTCAAAAAGGCCTAACACATCAAATAGCTGCATGACGGACTCACTATCTCTCAAGAGCGCTGTCGTGTCATCCGCATACTGAGATAATTTTATTTCCTGAGATCCATCGTACTCAATTTCAATTCCTTGAACTAACAAGGTGCATATAACACGCTGGAAAAACTAGAGTGCTATGGAATGAACTAACAAGGTGCAAATCACACGCGGGGAAAACTAGAATGCTATGGAATGAACTAACAAGGTGCATATCACATGCTGGGAAAACTAGGATGCTATGGAATGATCTAACAAGGTACATATCACACGCTGGGAAAACTAGACCGTGCTATGGAATGAACTAACAAAGAGGATATCACACACTGGGAAAACTAGAGTGCTATGGAATGAACTAGCAAGGTGCATATCACACACTGGGAAAACTAGAGTGCTATGGAACGATCCAACAAGGTACATGTCACACGCTGGGAAAACTAGAGTGCTATGGAATGAACTAACCGCAAGGAGGATATCACACAATGGGAACCTGAAACTAGAGTGCCACGGAATGAACTATCAAGGAAAGTATCACACACTAGGAAAACTCAGTAGAGTGCTATGGAATGAACTAACAAGGAGGATATCAAACGCTGGGAAAACTAAATGAACTGTTTTGCACCTGCCTTTGAAGGTTAGCTCGGTGGAAAAATATTAAACTCGCGATTAAGTCGTTTACAGTTCTGGTTCGTTCCTTTAGAGGTTCACATGTTTCGTCTACTTTCTTGTATAACCACCTTCAGCATCGTTCATTTTATCACTTTTTTTAAAAATTCGAGTTTATTCAGTGTTACAGCTTCTTTGTTGTAATCTGCTTTTACAGCCTCAATAACATCTACACATAATTTTGCTAATCAAGAAATATTTCATGGTTAATTTATATACACTTTTGTAAGTGTTCGAATTTTCGTTCCAAAGTTTTTGTGCCCGGAAGGAATGACTACACAATACTCAATAGTATCATACAAGTACTAAACTGAATTACAAGTTACATTTTGAGGGTGTTAGATTTAAGTTAATAAGTCTAAGTTTTCTAACAGCTAAGAATCTAGTTTTAAACAAATGAAAACCACAACACAACCACAAAAACGATTTTAGGGTTATAGTACACAGCGATCTGATTGACAATGCCAATGCGGCTTTGCCTTTCAGTCTGAAAATGGCTGAAGTAGAAAATTGTACGAAATACGAGAAACGAGAACGTAGGCAAAATACAACAGCTGCTCTAACTACCTCGAGAGTATGTATGTATGTATGTATGTATGTATGTATTTATGTATGTATATATATGCCGAGAAAAACTTAGTGATGGTAGACAGAGTTTCTGGAATTGTCAGGTTTACTAGCCCAATATGTAATTGCGCGAAGGCTATGGCGGGGATGAGCGAAACCGGAAACCTTACCGCTGAAAGTACAGTGCAGGCCTAAAACGAGCCGGGAAGGCCTTCAGGGCCGCATTTCTTGAAACACTTTTGATGACAACGGTTAATCTATTTTTCTCGCACATATCAACTCCTAACACACACTCAGTACGTACTAGCTGGTGCCAGGACAAATGTCTACGTAGAGTTGTGAAACTAGAAAAAAGTTAAAGTTTATTGTAGAATAAACTGCTGTTAATGAACCTTGAGACAATCACACACAGAAAGATATACACTTAAGGCCTGTGGCATTTATTTATGTTCTGTCATACAATCCTTGCCAAATATAAGGAATATCTGTAGTTTATAGAATAATGTAAACAAGTTTCAGAGTCCAAGAAGTATAATCTACCGTGGCTTCTTATTTACTAAAATAAGTCATCCTAGTCCAATGTAATCGAACCTTCTAGAATGTATCTCAACAAAGGTTTCGGTCAGTTCTTGTAAACAAGGTTCAGAGTCCAAGCAAATCAATCCACAAGGGCTTCTTATGTACTACAATATATCCTTTTTCCATAAGCAATATAATAATAAGCATATCATCTAAGTTTCCCTCCCACCCTCCCATGATTGGAACCTTCGTTAGCTTCTCGCATTTGTAATGGTAACCATCATATCACAAGCTCTGTCAGCCGTTGTATATCAGGATTATTATTTCACCAGGAATAAAGATTGGTGGCAGGGAAGTCAACTCTCGACTGCAATTTACCCCACAGTAAGGCTTAGCCCTTGGAGACAGGTCCGGAAAAAATATCCATTCCAGGGTGGGTACCCTCTGGAATTAGCCCGTACTGAAATTTCATTCCGGTTACATGAGGTTTTTCAGCCCGTTTGCCCGGGCTGAAATGCCGGGCTGGAACTTTCTTCATGTAATCGCAAATGTCGTTTTAAGAAGATTTGTTCAAGAAACCGGGTTGAAATCTCAGCTGTTATCTTGATGCATCCGTTTGAAAAGCTGCGTAATACCTGCGAAGACGTTTTTATTTCAAATGCAATTTCACAAAGAATGTCGTCGCAGTTGATTGTTCGCTAGCGTGAATTCGTAAAAGCGAGAAGACTCAAAATTTACGAAAAAGTACAACCTGTTCTTCTCAAAACTAATCGTGTACTTTTGGATGTTTATGTAATCTATTAAGCCAGAATAAACTTGCCATTATTATTTGTTTTTTCGTTTTTTTTGCTGCAGGCCATTGTTAAAGTTTATGCTCTGCATGGCCGGGAAAACAACGCGTGGATTGAATAGGTGTATTATTCTCTAGCAGTAAGGGGTAGAATTTTTGAACACAAAATTAGGCTTAGAGCCGGATTTGTTTTAGTAATTGTTGAAAGAAAAGAAGTCGGCTAATCTAGTTGTACATATATTTTAAACACGGCACGCAAGCCCTTGAATACGGCATGCATGGTCCTCTGAAATGCCGTGTGACCGATTACGTAACATAAAACAATACAGGCTCTGACAACACCATCCAGGATCAACGCAGACAGTGACTGTTAGAAACGAAACCTTACAGTGTTACTCATATAACTGCGACTTTAAAGGGGAATATTTGGGCGGTGATACACCCAATGCAAAATGAAAGTATTCTGCGTCACGATACGTGGTTTATTTGCTTATTTTTTGTTGAGCTATAACAATCCATGGGGTTTATGGTAATAGGGCGTTCTGTCTTACCAACTGAAGTAACACCTAACTTGTTCAAAACACAGTTGTGATTACATCTATACTATCCAGACAGATCTTTGTCAACTTTTACATTAAAGTTTCATGAAATTTTAAATCGCGGCGAAAATTGCGTTTCTTTGGTGCTGCGTTTGTTTCAGTCACACGTGTTGTAGTTCATTTTCGTGTAAAAAATAAAACAAAACAAAACATATTTTGATCGTATAGTGATCATCTATGAATATTTAGTATAAATCTACTAGTGTTCTATCACGAATGCTGTTCTCTTATTGGCTACGCTACTCACTATCTATTCTGTTGTAGAAAGTGAGTAGAGTGAGTAGCCTAATGGCGGCCGCCTCTTCGCGTTTTCGAAGTGTCTGTGAAGAGTATTTATTGTTAAGTTTTGAACGTCTGGTAGATTTATACTAAAACAATTAGATTATTCGCTCTTCATTTCTATCGCGTGATAGTTGATGAGGGCTTTGATGAGGGCTTCGCCATCATCAACTATCACGCGATAGAAATGCATGAAGAGCGAATAATCTAATAACTAGTTTGCCAATGAACCGAAAACAGAAGGAGGCTTGCGTGTTCATTAAACTTGAGAGTAAGTTGCGTTTCTTGTCGACTATTCAGTATGTTTACTTCCATGGGACTAATCTAAAAACTCCAACCTTAATTCTGCTCTCTAACTGAGCAGGCGGTTGTTAACTTCATCAATCGTCAAAGGCGTGAAAACAATCAGCCTCGCCATGCAGGAGGTCAATTCAAACTTTAAATGAAACCAAAATCTATTAGCTATTTTCTCAAGCCTTACTCGGCTTGCCAGGGGACTTATTGAAATAATCTAAATGAATTCTTAACTCCAATGATAATGGAAAGAAAATCACTGTAAAATTTTATTTTGTGTTGGGAGAAATTACTGACAAACTGATTATTTGGCTATGCATGAGGTGAATTTTAGAACTCGAAATTGAACTCAAATATATTTGACCGAAATAACTTCAAACTTAGATAACTGTGGTGTAAGTAAGACTTTAGAAAAAGAACATTTTGTGTGTAAAGGAAGCCTTTTAACCCAAACTTTGTGATACTGAAATAAATGAAAGCTAAAATTTAAGAGCGCCAAGTGAGTGCATATGTACAGTTGAGCGCATGAAGTCACTGAACAGATAAAAGGCATTATACCCTTCAGTACTGCAGTGGTTTTTAGTAGCCTATCAGGTTTTTGTTTGCCTTTGGCTTTGTCTTTTCTTCAGAGCAACGCGCTAATCAAGTTTACTTGGCACCGTTCGCGTAAAAGATTCATTCTAAGGTAGTGTTTTCTCCATAATTGGAATTAAATAATTACTAAATTAGCCGGAAACAATTCCATGCCTAAGCCGTAAGATGGCTTTTTTAAGCCTTATCTTTTGCGAAACAATAAAATCTAAGACATTTTACCTAAAAGCGTCTGAAATTTCTTTGCAAATTCCCGCAGCCTTCGTGATGCCAAACCAGAATAACTCACCGCATATATATCATGTGCGGAACACTTGGTCCGCCTTGACTTGCTTTTTGAGGAATGACAAAACAGTCACAGCTAGCGAGCATGTCTTTTCGGTGTTCCGGTAAAACTGTATTTCGCTTCAGATAGTAGTGATATTTTCCGGCTACATTCAACCAATTATTTGTTTTATTAGTAATAATGAAACATCAATTGAAAGCATTTCTAATTTTCGAAACTACGTTTGACCCTGAAGTGAATCGCGTCTTTACCACGGTTTCATTCTGTGAGACAGGAATCGTTGCGTTGTGTTCACTGGTATTTTATATCCAGCAATTTTGTTGGTCCGTCATTATCCACGCGCTATTAACTGAAGAACAAATTTGTTTGTCGTTTAGAAGGTTCGGCTTCAGAGCTGCGATAAAAGAGACAATTTTTGAATATAATTGAAGCATTTAGCTGCATTATGTCACACACAATGACACACATTCTTGCAGAAGAAATCAACTCTCCCTGGCTACCGACTTCCTGTCCGGCTGTATTTCTGCTCTCAATACAACTCATTTAGTTTACCTGTTTTTAAAACTCGTTCAATTAATCATTTCTGTTAATGACAATATTTAATACTCATAAAGGAAACGAAGAGGTTCGGTATATTTACAAGGAGTATATTAATACGTGATTGCAGCATTTTAAACAAGGGAAAACGTTGAGAAAAAAGGATATAATTTTTAATTTGTTTGGCAATTAGCTTTTCTTTATGCCTACTCAAGGTCATAATAAAAGAAATCTCAAATTCATATTGTACATTAATCATTCAAAACGGAATTTATAACCACGTGGAGAAGTCATTATTTCACTGATGTACAATACTCAATTGCATTTCTGCGTAAACTCGGGAACTAACACGTTAAATGCAAAAAAAAAAAAAAAAATGAAAAATAGGACTCAGTATTTTATCAATTTTTGGAATTAGATTTAAGCCAATCATGCAGATGAATTTCTCGAACCATTAAGCTCATAAGTTCTAAGTGAAGGCATAAATCGGATGTGATAAAGTGCCTGACATGAAATTAATTACAAATCATTGGCAAAAAGGGCTGCACATTTCACTCTTTATTCACAATTTAATCAGTCACAGAAACCAGTACGTTCGCAATATAGAATTTTTTTGCGGTTCAATCATCATTTAATTTTGTTCAATCAAAGTAATGGTTCTGCCAAGTATCCATGCACACTGTAAAGTGCAAGGAAAGGATAGGAACTAGACAACTTAATTTACGTTAACTACGACACTTCTGTTTAGCTTATAGTTCAGGTCCGCCGCAGAAAACGACGGCAATCTTTCTGCAAACCGATTTCGCTTTAGCCGAGCCTAACCCCAGCAAGGGCAACACGCTATTTTTGTGGCCCTAGCTTTCAGGGTTCCATTGTTGAGCCGAGTAGCCGGTATCCTTCAAGCCCTGTGCTAACCGTAGTCTTCAAGAATAAGTGGCGAGAGGTTAATTGGACGGCACCGAACGGCATGGGACTGAAAATTGAAAGCGTCAACGCTAATTTTGTGTTGGAGCCAAGTTTGAGGCAATTCGAGGGGTTGTACTTTCTTCTCCGTTTCGTTTGCTTTTACATATCACTATATTTCATTACAGAAAGGATCGTAAAATTATTTTAAAAAAAACGCCATATCAGTAATGCCGCAATCTTATTCGTTGCTGTGAATTTTCAGTTCAAAACTCTCTACCACCTCTTATGCTAACCTGTTTGGTTCCGAGTGCTAAAATTAGTTTGTCCTGTTGAAAAGATTGGGACATTACGGTACTAATGGATCTGCGTTAAACCAAACTTTGGCGACAAGTAGGTGGACAGACATCAAAATAATGACAAAGATTGGCAGTAAAAAGTCAAACATTACAAACAATTTGACTTTTAGCGCGTATAACAGCTATGAGTCGCAAGTTTTTAAAGATGGCCGCTTTGATGTTTTAAGAACACTGCAAAGCTAACGAGCGCTGAATCTAACACATCCGGGAGCTGCTTTCATTCATGTCAGTTTTCATTGAATTTTTTTTTTCATCAAAATAAATGCCTAACAATGGCAGAGCTTGCCGCGTTTTCTTCATAACTGGATTAAATAAGTTGCTAACGTGTTTGCAAGAACTTTCAAGTTGTCAGGCAACAAGTATCGATAAATACGGTTACTCAATTATTTTCCACTTAGATGCTCAAAGCGCACTAGTAGGAAAGAATCAAGACTAAGTAATTTTCTTGAATTATTACTTGGTCCTCGTGGTAAGTGAAATGCAGCCGGGCAGTTTATACCAGTCTTCGTTCCGTTCCTATTGCTCCTGTCCACACCCGAGCTGTGTGGATGACAGAAACACTGCCGAGCACGTTTGCCGGGCACCGCTTTCGTACCAGAAATCCAGCGAATCCCATCTGAGATTGCAAGCCAGTTCGCTATTGCAGATGCAAGGAGATCCAAGGCTCTACTCAAAAACAGACCGCTCTCCGTTTTTCCCATCTGCTGGGTTCGGCGTTATTTCAAGGCCTTCGAGTTTTTATATGCCATCACCCCACTACGGCTTCACTGGCCAACAGCTGTTTTTCCCGTTCAGTGCCGAAGCCTCGCAATCCAGACAGCATGGTAAGGCTAGCGTAAATAAGTTATTTGCAAACTTCATTTTCACTGATTTTTTTATTGCAACCTGTTTTCGTTTCGTTAAATCACAATTCAGTTTTAGATGCATACTCTTGGCTGCAGGTTCAAAGCTTTCTTCGGTAGATTATTGTTTTTAAGCCGTTGCCCGGAATAATTGAAGGAAAATTATTTCGCGCGGAGTCAAGTTAAAAATAAGTTTTAAGATTTCTCGTTCTGTATTCGAACTGTATTTTATGGGTTATTGTTTTTTTGTACATTCTTTTCAAACACAATCAAAAGTAATTATTCGTTAATTTATTCGCATTTAGTCAAAAGAGATCATAAAAGACTGTTTTAGAATACACAACAAAACGGCAAACTTCTTATAAGATACTCATCAAAACGAGATATATACTTAACTCTATCGGTCGAGGAGACTAAAAAAGACTTTTAGACCATTGTCGTGACTTGCTATAGTTTACCTGTTGCAGAAAATTTTTTCTGTTTCCAATCCAATTAAAACCGGATCTGCAGAGTTGAAGTTTTATTCAGATTTCACGGCAAAGCACTGAAAACAAAACTTTGAGTGGCCAATATCCACATCTCCGGGTTTTTTTTTTTAAAAAATTCATAACTGGAATTATATATTTTAAAACTCAATTATTTTCACTGACACAGTCATGATGAATGTCTCCGGACCAGGCAAGCAATATTAAATCAAACGACGAATAACAACTCGTTATTTTTAGTGTTTAGTCAATAAAATAATGCAAAACAGCACATGACACAACACGTTATTCAATATTATAAACGTGTTCAAAGAAAGAAAATAGCAAGGAGTAAAAACGAGATTATAAACACGATTTGAAGCCATATAAAATTGTACACAAGATGAATATATATATATATATATATATAGATAGACTTTAACATCACGTCATCCGTACAAAGCAGGAATCATTTTTCCTTTAAACTCTTTTAACTTTTAGAGTAAAGCTACACAAATGTTGACACTTGCACATACATAGGCCCTTATATTTCTGTTGTTTTAAATTTAGCAATTGATAATTGTTCTTTCTTTTCCTCAAACTACATGTATGACATTTACCGAGATAAACATAGCCAGACAAGATTTTTCAAAAATTGCCGGTCTTCATAGTCAAGATATCGATTCTTATCAGCGCGTTTTATGTATCTCAAAATATATTTTTTTTCCTCAGGCAGTCTTACCGTGGGATTAAGGGATAAACCAGAAACAAAGAAACGTCGCAAGCGAACCATATTTACGTCTGATCAGCTAAAGCGGCTGGAGTCAGCCTTTGACCGGCAGCAATACCTTGTAGGTACCGAGAGAGAGCGTCTCGCCAGAGAGTTAAGCTTGTCTGAGACCCAGGTAAAGATTTGGTTTCAGAACAGGAGAATCAAATGGAGAAAGGAACATTTGTACGCGGGACACGCAGATCAAATGCCGCAGGACATAGACGCTGTGAGCGACGAACAAATTTGAAATTGTACATTTGAAGAGTCCAGAAGAACTGAGGCCCAGTTTTTATCTTTCATTCACCGCCTAGATTAAGCTCAAAATAAATAAATATTTTGTATAATTTTTATGATAATCATAGTTTTCAGTGTCGTATCAAACCGTGGTTTATTTGTCACTGCTATAGAAAAATACCCCGACTACTCGAAATCAGTAAACAACTTTATTAACATTTTTTCAGAAACAGATATAATGGCCTATATATTTTGTTCAATTAACAGTATCAAAATATTTGATAAGGCATAGACTGAGAAGTTTTAATATAACATTAAATGCCGAAGTAATCATTTGTACATATATGTAGAAAAATAAAGGGTGTTCGTAGCTCGCAGTGCGAAATTGAATAGAAATTTAAAATAATTGTGAATCGCCTTTCTGTGTTATCTCGTGAGTTTTATTGTTCATTGTTTAAAATGGTCGAGTGTATCGTGACTCAGCGGATATAACACCGCATACTGAATTCACGCAGCAAGGGGCGATGTATACTTGTTGCTAGTGCGTCAGTGAATGATTTGAGATCTTATGGTTTACGTTCTCGCCATTTTGGAGTCGTGTTGTTTTTATCTCGTTAATGCGCATGCGCAAAACGAGATATCGGTATCATGTACATAAAAAGGGACAAAAGTTGTTAACAAAGGTTTCTTTGTTTAACTTTGTTAACTTTTGTCCGGGGGGGTAATTCTTTATACAAGCTATATTATGGCATTGAGGATATAGTTGGTTAAACCGGTTAGGATTTCAAGAAGGGCGTCACATACGGCCACTAAAATTTTTGGGGAGCTCCCCCGGACCTATTGTTAATTTCCCTAGGGTATTGGGATGTCATGTCATGTCATGTTTTTAAGTGGATGTGTCCGAGACGGCTTAATTGATCTTCAAAGGTTTAAGAAATTTGTGTTTTTCTTGTCAATCATTTTTCGTAAAGCCATTAGACCTCGTTTAGAAGGGTAAAAAAGGTCAAATGTATTTTCTTGGGAAACGCAGTTTTAGAAATTCACGGTGTATTTTTATAATGAATGGAGACGTTTTGAGGAAGTTAAATGGCACGGGAAAGTTTGTGTTTTCATATGAGCGATAATATAATAATTTGAGGAATAATCAATTAAGGAAAATAACGAAATATAATATCCAATTTATTCAACACTTTTGAGAGATTTGACAGATTGTAAAGTATAAATAGGTGATGTCATGTTTAATTCTCGCGGAGATTTCAGAGTGAATTTTTAATTAAATATACGTATTGGATTCCTTTAGCAGTAAAATTTTGTTCCTAAAGATTGTTTTTTTTGTGTGTTAATAGTTTGTCGAGATTTTTGAGGAAAACAGTAATTAGTCATTTCAATTTTGAATGGGTATTAAATGTCGAGGTGTCATGATTATGCAATAGTATGCAAGAGAGGTGAGATTTTGCCGACTAAGCTAATGAAGTATTAATCTTTCGGTTTGATTATGCAAGAGTATGGATTTGGCTTTTGTTCTATTTTGGAAAACTGAATCAATGCCATTACGGTTTGATTATTATACTATTGATTCAATAGTATGCAAAAGACGTAATAATTTTGCTGTTGGCTGTGGCGTAATACAATCAAGTTGAAGTTTCTCCTCAGTCAAATATTTTGAACAAATACGCTACACTAACATGAAAATTATTTATAGGCACACTCGAGACTCTTTTGTTACTCTTATTGATTTGCTGGCTCCTAAAAGGGCTCTTGCCCTTACGCCGGCTATAATAAACACAAGCAACAAGTCGCATTACTTACGTCTAAAAACTAATACTACACTACATTCACCTACGTGTATTCATAGAAATATACATATATTTGCCTCAATCAAACAGTGGGCTGGCATAAACGAAGCAGTCGCTAGACTGTCAAAAATGCCAACGAAGGTTTTAGCGAGCTCCACGCAGCTATAAAGCGTAGCGAATACAAGTAAGGGTTATCGGCCTGAAACGAGGGGATATCAGATTTATTCACCTCTGGTTCCGCCCTCGGGCTACGCCCTCGGGCGGAACCAGAGGTGAATAAATCTGATATCCCCGAGTGAAAGGCCGATAAAATGCTTATTTTTCACACTGGTGAGGTTTTCTAAAAAACGCACTTTTGTTTAAGATGTCGGCAAAAGAGCTTGATGAAGTTTTGTAAAGAAACAAAGATATCATGGTAGTCTCTAGGGACTTGCATACATGTGCGTAAAAAATTGCGAAAACAACATTGTCATGGTATGAGTTGAATAGGTATTTAAAGTGTAGTTTGCCTCGTGTTGTAATTTGCATTATTTTTCACATTGGTGAGGTTTTTGTAGATAATGCACTTTTGTTTAAGATGTCGGCAAAACAGCTTGATGGAGTTTTGTAAAGAAACAAATATATGTAGTCTCTAGGGTCTTACATTACATACATGTGCGTGAAAAATTGCGAAAACAACATTGTCAGGTCTGAGTTCAATATGTAAGTAGTTTGCCTCGTGTTGTAATTTGCATTGTGGATTACGCTTGATCTAGTTGAGCTGATGTCGAAGTATGAGCGAATCGGACTCCGATGATGATATTTTCATCACCCAAAGCAGTTTTTCTGGTTCTATTCAGTCGTCTTGCAAAGATGAAAGTTTGTTGGATTTGCCAGCGGATAATTTGGATGGTTTAGATGTCGAGGAAACAGTGACAGAATTATTCGAAGAACTAAAGCGGAGTGAGTACACTAATGAAGTGGGTGAGACTAGCAAGAAGGTTGAAGTATCGCGACGTGGTATTGAAATAGTGACACAGGGAGAGGTTGAGGAAAGGAATTCAATAAAATGTTAGTGTTATTTGGTGCAATAATATTGTAGTGTATTTGATGTTTCGAGGGGAATAACTGGAGGGGAATAACTGGAGGGGAATAACTACAGGGGAATAACTGCAGGGGAATAACTACAGGGGAATAACTCAGCCCCGCACTCCCCTGTTACAATCAAAGCCGCCACCTGCTTTTCAGACAGTTGATAATTGTTAGGGGATATTAAATTTATTCACCTGAATAAAACAAAGAAAACCGAGCCATGTGAAAAATAAGCTAAAATTACAGCCTTTACGGAGACAAACTTACGATACGACCAAAAACAGATCGCTGGATTCACCCCTCTCATAAAATAGAAGTCTGTATACGGGTGAACATTTCAAGTTCGTTTACCAACAGGTTGCAACTGAACTGACTGAAAATTCTAAAAATTGACAGGAATCTTCTGCGACACCTCCTTTCAACAACCTTGACGGGCTTTTTTTAATTTCGTTCCTATTACAAAGTTATCGTCTCTTTCGTAGAAAAGTACATAAACATTGGGAACATCAAACTTTAAGAGGGTATAAAGGAAAAGTAACACACATCTGAACAGCGCCACCATTTTGGACGGCAATCTATCCGTTCCGATGTTAAACTCTTTCTGTTCGTGCAATGACGAGATCAAAACTCCCCCCCCCCCCCCCCCCCCGAAAATAACCTACAGGCTGATTAGGGTATTACATTTCACAATTCCAAACCTGAAAAACTTAGAAATTACAAAAAAAAACTAAACTTAGTTTGCATAAATATGTAGCGTTTTCCGATTTAGCGGAAATAACGCGAAAACGGGAGGATTTTTTCCGGTTATTGCGTCGACGAAGGAGACGCTTCCTAATCTTGTCGGCTAAGCGGAACGAATCGAGAAATGTGTCGGTACCAAATCTGCGCCATTTTGAAACGTCACAATAGTATCCAGCATTCTTAGCGCGTCGTCTAGGCTAAGCGGAACGAATCGAGAAAAGTGTCGGTACCAAATCTGCGCCATTTTGAAACGTCACAATAGTATCCAGCATCACGTGGAAATCAGGCATCATCCTGGGGAGCTGGGGTTTCGAAATGTCACATGTGAATAATCTATTTGTCTTGATTTAGTTTCGGATATTTTCCCGATTTTGGAATCGTACGGCTCAATATTTCAATGCCTAGTAAAAGTACGCAGTGGAAAAATTGGACGAAGGTTCTCCGGACCAAGTAAGTTGTTGGGTCTTTTTGGAATCAAGCAAGAAGTTACAGATTTTCCTCGCTGCCGTTCTGGTATGTTTTGAATGTTCTATCTTGATTTTGCTGTGGTTCTCTGCCTGATTTGGGAAGCTTTCACCTAAATACCGACGTCGTTCTTCGCGATGTTCTACGGTACGGTGCAATTCGCTTATGTCTTGTAGCAATAATTCACTGACCGGCCGCGCCAGGCGAACGCTGATAATTTAACTTTACAGTGCTCGAAATTGCGCCTGTATCGGGCGCATTTGCGACTAAAGATTTCGCAGTTTTGTGACTAAAATTTGTCTAGCTAATAAAGGAATTATATTCAACAGTCTTGTGTCTTACTTGCAATTGGTAGTTGTAATTTTATCCGAAAAATCTTGCGAAATTTCACGTTGAATGTTGCGTGACTGAAACGTCGAAATTTCTCATTTCCGGTTCCGGTATTGGTACATGTACTGAGGAGTATGATTTCAGAATCGGAGAAATAACCGAAATGAAATCAAGACAAATATACTATTTATATGTCGGAAAAACTTTCGGAGTACACAGCACGGCAGGATTTTGCCCGATTCCACGGCGATAGCGTGAATTTGTTTGATGACGGCCCGACGTTTTTGCCTGCGTGACATATCTCGCGACATAGCCCTTTTCAACAGTGGCTGAATTAATTCATGAAACTGAGGTACTAGGTCAAGACGAGGTGCCACGGGATAAGGAGACGCACTATAATCTATGATTACTACTAGTACTATCCTTTAGATTATTACAATGGAATTCAATTCATTCTATAGGTATCAGAACATTCACTGAAGCGTGATGCTTGAAGTTGTTTCTCGCGGTGAATTTGCCCGTAAAGAGCTATAAACCCGGCGCAGCTTTTTCTCGACAGCTACAGTGAGCTTACTTTACCATTTTGTAAACAAGGCCAAACACATGACAAATTAATCTAGCACTGCTAAATGAGGGTGCTAATGGGGGTACCCAATTGTCAGTTAACTACTATTTTTCGGCCAATTGTTAGTTAACAAGAGGCTACACTGGTAGCCTATACTCATGCGCTTGTATAAGAAAGTTTTACGTTTTTTTTAACTGGGTCACGCTGTCGGAAATCGGTTCATTTCAATATTTTCATTCATTGATCTTATCAAGTGATTTAGTTTGACAAGTAGGAAATTACGTATATCAGTAAGGCTTTTAAATTTGCAAAGTTAAGATAAGGTTACTTTACAGGCCATGTGAATGACCAGAGAAACTTTGTGATTAAATCATTCCTACTTGAGAATTGTCATGGACTTCTTGCGACAACGTACCCCTTCCCTCTCAACAAATTTTGCGTGACCCAAGTCTTGTTCTTGTTTTGAGAACACAAAGAAAAAGTCAATCACAGAATTGATATCAACATAAATTCCCATCGCAAAATGAAATTTCTTTACCGGTAAAGTCCAAATGCCAGTGGGGTTGACTCGGCTATTTAAAAGCAGAAAAAACTTTCACCAATAGTGAATAGTGTGAGTTATAAGGAAACTAAACCAATGCTATTGATTCAATTAAACGAGCCAATGAGAAAACGGAACATTCGATCCTTCCCAAGAGTACGAGAGCGGCAAACATTTCATGGACAACGGAATTATTTCATATTGTCCCGCGAGACATTAACTTCTGGGAGCAACTGATGAGGTTCACCTAAAATCCGAAACTCGAGTCTTGCTTAAGAAAAACGTAAGAATTCACTAGCATCCGTGAGATTTTCAAAACAGGGGCCGTATTCACGAAAGCATCCTAAGTCCAAAGAGCCTCCTAAGATATAACTTAGGAGATAACTGGTATTCACGAAGACCTTCTATTTTAAGACATGTCTTATTTTTTCTTCTAAACTTAGGACCTCCTAAATTTTTAAGACATGTCTTAACTGGTATTCACGAAGACCTCCTAACTTAAGATATGTCTTAATTTTTCTCCTAAACTTAGGAGGTCAAAATTGACCTCCTAACTTATTAAAACATGTCTTGACGGAGGCTATATTCGATTGTTAACGAGTTTTACGTCGGTTTTCAGCGTGATTATTGTGTATCACAATAGTTACCGTTTAGATAAACATTTTAAAGCATTATATTGCTAAGAAAAATTAAATATTTTCTAGTGATGTCAAACAACACGGTTAGTTTTATATAGGCCTTCGTGTCATTAACGGGTTCCACATTTCTTTCTCTTTGCAGAGTTATATTTCCGTTTTTCGTGAAAATAAGCTCTTGTACAAGAAATATCGAAGTAGACCCTATTAAAATGATGATGGATTTGTTTGTTGCTTTCGCTACTGACCATGAACGAAGATATTACACGGTTTTGCTTTCTTAAATTCGAGATGAAATAAAGATTATTGTATCGTCATTGTGATTACAACAACAATTTACACAATAGAAAATATTCATTCATGTAATTTTCATAACTTATTATTCATAAGATCGCGCCATATAAACTGTCTCTGATTGGTTTACTTTTACTAATCGATAACTGCCCGCGACCATTAAACTTAGGAGACTGCTAAGTTACGCTTACCTTAGGATGGTCATAAGATATCGTTCGTGAATAGCACTTAGAACATATCTTAGGAAACTCCTAAATTTTCTCTTAAGTTATATCTTAAGATATATCTTAGGTAGGATTTCGTGAATACGGCCCCAGATCACCATATCTGTACAAGCCATGTCGGGATGCAATAACGCCATGATGAAACAACGGAGGTTCTTCAAGCTCCAGGAAACACTACTCAAAAACAGCATAAAACAAGGAGCTAAACCATAACTGCAAGAGGTCATGATTCCAATAGAGACACGGCAGCTTCAGACTTTGAGCTAAGACGCTCACATCCGTGATAAATAAAGATCCACTTTCTCGCAAGTCTTGCACACCGCAGACTTAGACACTATATCACGGGCTGAGAGATTGATTGATCCTAGCATATTCATAAAAAAGCTGCGGCCGATCACTACTTATCTTGCAAAAAAAGTTAGCCAAAGAGGCTTTAACATAATATGCCAAGAGAACTAGCATAACGAAGGTATAGAGAAACAATAATTCTATAAATGGCTACACAGCATAAAAACTATCGTCGTTTAAGAGATTTATATCCCAAAGATCATCAAAGGGTCATACAATACATATCGATCGAGCATGCTAAACTAAGACAAAAACCATAATTTCTCACCTGTCAAGATAGCTTCCAAAACCGTAATAAGGATCGTTAAGATGTTTGTTTGATACAGGATCGTACACAGAGAGTATGGGAAGGAAAAAATCGAAACTCACCGATGCTTGTGTCCAATAAAATACGGTGTGTCCACTTACTTTGGAGTCTGCTTAATACAGGTTTTACTGTAATCAGAAATCTTACTCCTGTAATCTAACACTGAAAAGGGCTCGTGTGGTCAACCGCGGGGTCAACCCGCGTTCGCGTGCTGGACAAAATTCTAAACAAAAAGACGAAACAAAATACACAGCATGTATCTCACTTGTCGCATTTCCCATTAGAAAAGGTAGCTCCATTTCCAACTGAGCCTTTGTAACAGCTTTCCCGTCGATCTTCTCTAATCGGAACAACTTTAAATCAAACGCACCGAGTCCAAACTTTCCGCTTATTGTTAGTTCAAATGTTTACAAGCTATGTCCATTGAATTGTGCTTTGTCATGTCAAACGGTATTTGACCTATGTATCGTTCGAATGCCGATCCTTTGTCATCATCTCGACAAAAACTCGGAATAACTTTGACCACGCCACTCGACGCCATCACGGAGATCAAGGTCAACGCTCTACGACCCTGGTACCTTTCGCATATAATATCGGTTAATATGTCACCTGGTCACGCAGCGAGACAGGTAAATGTCACAAAATAGCTTTGCTGTTAGGAAAAAACTGTTGCTTTTATTAACAACAACAATCGTTAATTTAGTATAATTAATAGAATGTCACTTAACTGTTAACTTTTCATTTATCAGTTAACTACTATATTTGTGGACAATTGTCAGTTAACTGTTAACCCCATTAGCACCCTTCTAAATGCACTGGTATTCTGAATTTCACTTTTGCCGGAACGCAATTGGCATTAAAAAACAAAACGAAAAAAACTCACGAGATAATAATGCCTTTTGTCACAACATTTCACCCACGACTGAAAAACTTAAAACAAATACTGATGAAAAATGGAGTTTCGTTCAAAACCAACCATTCCTGAAAACTATTTACAAAACGCCGCCCATCATATCATGCAAGACGTAAATCACTTAACGACATACTCATAACAGCCAAACTTTGAAAGCTAATATAAATAACCGCAAAACCACATAGCGGAGTCGGTGTAGGCCTGTCGTGAACCTCATTTCGATTTAAGGGAAACTAAAAAAGTGACCGCCATGAGTGGTGTCCTGTTTACCCGCTCCAGACCCAATATTTTCTATATAAGTGCGCCCATAGCAGACGTGACCGAAAAATGACCACGTGATCACCATTTTCCCGCCATTTTTCACGTCAAAATATATAAAACAGCAGACTTGATACTTCAGCTAACTACAAAACTTTCCGTTTCATTATGCAAGAGTAGGAACAGCAAAATACCATAAATTTTGACTTTTGTTCTATTTTCGAATACTGCTGGAGAGTTGAAAAAGAAATGGCTGATGGCGCGATGTCTGTTAAACATAGCCCAAATTGTCCTGGCATGGGGGCAGGCAGCTCTAGAGAAAAGACATGTTGTTACGGTCTCCTTCCATTAGATTCGGCACATGTGAAGTTCATGGTTTGAACCGGGCCTTACTTGAAAGAATATAAAGATTCAGTCACTATTTGTTGTGTCAATTGATATTTTGATAATTAATATTAATACGTCACCTGCAGTAACTTTATATCTAATAAAACACCACATACTAATTTATAGGACTGTTTTTATCAGATATAAAGTCACTGCACGTGACGTATTATCGATCACTTGATAGGTTTGTGGGCTTTTAATTGTTTTGAAATTGCGGCAACCTATTGTATTTGATTTAGAAATTTTTTTTCTATTGTCAAATATCCCAACAGAAAATAGACAATGAATAACTGAAAATGCATTGTGCAAATTGACCCAACAACACATTTTCATCGTCAATTAGCTAGCAAGGCGGAAAAAGTCTTTCACTTTCACTTCAGGCTATGTGTATGGTATTGATCCCCAAGACTGTTACACAAATGCACCGGTGCACAAGTGAACCGGTGCACTTGTGCACCTGTGCACCGGTTGAACCGGTGCACAGGTGCACTAGTGCACCGGTTTAACCGGTGCACTGTTCACTTGTGCACCGGTTCACTTGTGCACCCGGTACACTAGTACACCCGGTGCACTAGTGCACTAAACCTTGTTTTGGTATGTGACGGTGCACTAAACAAGATGGCGGCATTGGACTCGGCGTTCAGTAGTTAATACGCTCTGTTTTTGACGCACTAAAAAGAAGGGGATGAAAAGGTTTGATAACGAAAAGACAGTTCAGTTAGCATTCATTCTTGGAGTAATGTTTTTATGCTATTATGTTCTAAGTAATGTGCTACACAGAAGCTTTCTTTAGTGAATATTGTGTCAGCGTTCTCCATTTTGGACAACGATAAGTAGTCATTTACATGTGAATAACGTCGCAGGGACTTAACGTAGTGGCTGAAAGAAGATAGAAATCAAAAGCTCCTTTAATGTGCATTTTGAAATGAGTGAAAATCTGGTTAAATTTGTGTTAAAGGTGCTTGGTGCATCGATATTAGGTGCTGGATAGTGCTAATTGTTACGCTCAAGTATTCGAAAGGGCTGTTTTCTTTTCATTTATTTCGTAGATATTGCTTTATACAGTTCTGGAAATTCTGCAGCGATTTAGAGGACACCACGAATAACCCACTCTCACATTTTTATTCCATCTGCTTTCTGCTTTCAGTCAGTATAGATAAATGTATGACTCAGAACTCGGTCGCGTGGGGAGTGTAATGAACACCATACACATAGCCTTCACTAACATCAAAATTATTTACATTCACACTCGTGATTCTTTGTTACTTATAACTTTTATTGACTTGCACCAACACGAATTTTCAAACTTTCTCTCAATCTTCTCTATCCTTCCAAGAACCATATCCAGTTGACTACTGCGCCTCGCATTTTCTACGTAATGTCTGATTCTACAACGCCATCTTTACCATATTCACTATCAAGAAACTTCTTTTTTAACCTCACGTTCTAACGCATTAACGAGATGGCTTTAAGAGCCCTTTGATTCTAGACTAGGTAGGTACACAAGTGGTCAAAGGAAAATCTGGGAGCCGAAAAGGGAGAGTCAGTGACTCGCGCATCTTGTTCGCTGTGTCGACGAATGGCACCCTTGATCGTTAAAAAGAAAGAATGCGTTTGATATCTCAGATTTTAAGTGTTTCACGGCTTTCATACAGTCCATCATACCCTGGGTGCTATAGACTTTTCTCGCGCTCTCATCTCAGCTCTCATATTACATTCCTCTGATGTCTCTCTATGGTTCAATTCAGTCTAGCTGTTACCATCCCCCCCCCCCCCCCCCAACACACACACACACACACCCCGGGCAACCCCCGGGACAAATCCGGTGATTCTGGCACGGAGATTGAAATTTTTCAAGCGTTCTCGTCCCGGGAGTAGGGGGCGGGGCATATCGAAATAACTACTTGCGCAAGGACTTGTGGGTTATTAAACACAACGGTGTCTATAAACGACCGAGGGGCGCGTGGATTAACACAAATCTTGCTCGTCGCTAAAATTAACATTTTAGCCCAGCTTTAGAATAGCCCAGTACGTATCTGAGATATTTTTCCTTTTAGATCAAAATTAAGATATAACAGGCCTGTTATTCAGTAATGTTGTCGATTTTTTTATCTTAGGAAAAAGTCTCTAGCCGGTCACGGTACTGACAGGAGGAATTTCTGCTTTCCAGAGCCGTTTAGAATATTTGGTTATGCCGTCGTTTGTTTGCTAGCACTTCGCATTACAATTGAGTTTCTTTGGCTCACTTTAAAACCAGACGTGAACAATCGATGAAATCGATGATCGGAAAATCAATCGATCAACCGATGATAATCGATGCCAATTAATCGATTGATATTGAAAATCGATGAACAATCGATGCCCAAACTTTTTGTGATTATCGATTGTCATCGATTATCGATATTCATCGATTATCAGTACCTATCGATCAAATAACTAACATCAATTGTCATCGATTGGTTATAATTTTTCATGCGTTTTATTTTCAGTCACGATTTCTAAAACCACAGTCTTGTGATGCATTTTAACAGTGATTTTAACAGTGATTTTAATGATGGAAACACAGTAATGCATAATATTTTATAACGCTTATATAAATTGTCCATTAAAATAATTAAAAAAGAATGAAGTTATATTCTCCTTTCCTCTTGTCTCAGATAAATACGTCAAACTTACATCAAATATGATTTTCGTGATAAAAACTGGAACGCTAAAGCCAACACCTACACATTCGTTATGATTTGCCTTTCAAACTGTAGCATAAAACGCCTTAAGAAAGAAGCACACAAAAAAGGTGGCTCGCGCATTAGTAACTCTCTCCATAAACGGCACAAATCGTGTCTAAATTCATATAAGGAACAGCTGTTAGCTGTTAGCTGTGTTCTTGGCTTGTGTTGTGTTTGAAACACTGTTTTAGTGTTTCGAAAAACCATGTATACAAACCGGCGAACAAATTCAAATTATCTCGAACATTCAAACTAGCGAGCGCGAGATACCAAGAACTTTTTAAATACCAATCGATGGCAATCGATGGTTCGCGACCACATTTGTGTGATTATCGATCGATCATCGATTGGCCGATGCCAATTAACTATCAGATAATCGATTGTCATCGATTGATCGATTGATTTTCCGATCATCGATTTTATCGATTGTTCACGTCTGGTTTAAAAGTGTTGCAAAACCAGTAGTAGTCGCTGAATGCCAGCCGATCACTGAGTTAATTTCTCAAGCCATGAGTTTGTGCGAGCGCAAGTCAGCGGTTGGCATGGCTTGCGAGATAACGTTTCTTTCTGTGTGCCCGGGGGTGGGGAATGGAACGTCAAGTGAAAACAAGAAGCTCTACATAGGTTGAACTCGTGGCGCCTTTAACTCATTGCAGCATTGATTCCCGAGTGTTTTGAGTGCTTTTACGCAGAAACATAAGCTTAAAATTAGGCTCCTAAGAGCCAACCCCGGAGGGTGGGGAGGGGGGGTGTACTCGGGTATATTTTGGGTGGGTATGTGCCGCCCTGGTCTCTAAATTTGGACCCCGTTTTAGAAAAAATTTGCACTCAAAATAATACCCCGTTCTAGAAATAGGTCAATTTTTAATACCCCGTTCTAGAAAAAATGGCTGCTGATAATCTGAAGCTTTCGTGCGTTCGAAATATTATACCCCGTTCTAGGAAACGTCTCTAAAATGAATACCCCGTTCTAGATCAGGAGTCCCAAAATCACGACCCCGTTGGGCGGCACATATCCGTATAAGTATTTTGGGGGAGTACCCCCCCCCCCCCCCCCCCCCCCCACCGGGGAGCCAACCCACGAAGAAGAAATGCTAACGCATTACGCAATATTGCCGTAAGCTTACGTTTTCACACTGACACGGTTCGATAATTTTTAAAAAAATTAAACGTAAGGATTTTTGACGAAGGCAAAAAAAAAAAAACCAGTATATCACTTTCATAATGTCCAGTCCAAAGAAAGAAAAAAAAGGAAAAACTTGAGCATGACTTGAACTCGAGCCTTCCGTGGCTTAAGCGACAACCTCAATCCACTACACTATCGAGGAACACATGTTTTTAAGCATTTCTTAATTACTCATCGGCGAAGCGGCATGAGGTTATCGTCTTCTCGTTACGAAACGTATTCGTAACAAAGCATTACACTAATTAAGTTTACAGCTGATGGAATGAGCGAGTGAGTGAGTGAATTTTATTTAGCTACCGTTTACCGATAACGCGTTCATTAATACAATAGACCAATTCCGATATATTAAAATTCATACTTGGCTCCGAGGCTTAGGGGAATAAAACAAAAGAAATAAATTATTCATACCTGAACCTCGATGTGATTTGTTTTGTTTTATTCCCCTAAGCCTCGGAGCCATGTATGAATTTTAATATATCGGAATTGGTCTATTGCGCGTATACACGGGTTTAAAAGTAAGACTACACTACATTCACTACATTCAGTAGGCGACACTTCAAAGCTCGATCGCTAAGTAAATTGCAAGTTATATAAAATACAAAACTTGCCGGAACAAAATTCCCACAGAAATCTGAGGAATAAGCGGCGAGCACAATATCAAACGGTCATATCCATCCATGAACGCCTTGCATTGTCTTGAAAATGTGTAAGTGTACGCTGTAGTTCTTTATTTTGCTTCTCAAGTCAACACACAGAGCTGTGAGATTTTGCGGTATGTATAACTATTTCATGGCTGAAAGCCATATAGTCGTCGACATAAACTAAAATATGCGAGCATAAATTTGCATACGCTAATGTGACACGAAAAAAGATAAGAAAAGCCGGATTTACAACTCGTGTGCTGTGCCACGAGTAAAAAATTTGAAAATCCCCGGGGGTGTCCCGGGGAGAGGGCAATCTCGTTCCCAGAGCCCGCGTTACCCTTGTCCAGCGGAACGAGATTGGGGGGGGAGGGGGAGGACAGCTAGAAATGCAGTCTCATTTCATACTGCAGACGGAGACTACAAAGGTCTACAAAGACATAACTGCATTTGCACGGTCCCGACTCTTTACACTAACCGACTGAAGTGATAGTACATATTTAGTTAGTTGAGCGACCCCACAACCAATTTTGAAACATATACTTAAGAAGGAAAGAGAAAGTGTCTGCCGTTTAGGACAACAAACTGTTTGAGTTTTGTGGCAGTTTTGGGTGTTGCGGAATATGCGATAACCAAATAACGTAAAACAAAAGATTCAAAAGACAATGAACAATTTCCACACCAACCAACAATCGGTTTCCAGAACACCATGTTCAGAGAAATACCTAGGCTCAGTCTCCAGCCGTGGGTGTCTCGATGCGCCCGCGATATCTCCCATCGCGGGCGCATCGAGACACCCACGGCTGGAGACTGAGCCTAAGAAATACCCAATTTTGGGGAATAAGTTCGTGTTCCAGTATCCTGTATGATGCCTAGCGATGTTGGATGATGTCTAGTTCCATTAGATGATTTCTAGGGAAGTTGATTAGGTCTAGCAACGTGCGATGATGTGTAGTGATGTTCCATGACGGGTGGATCAGGATTGGTGGTGATTTAGGGGACAACATTGTTATTGATTTTCAATTTGGTGTACTGGAACACGAACTTATTACCCATTTTTGCCTGAAGGGGGCAAATGCGTCCGCAGGCGCGGTTGCTTTCGATGGCGCGGTTACCAATTCATGCGATCATCAAAACATCGCAGGCGGGAAGATGCAGAAATCGTTTGTAGATGATGAACAGGATTCCAAATCACATGAAGTTAGCGACCTTATCACCGAACAAGACAATGGTGTTGTGAAATTTGACATTGGAAGCTTTGTACTGTGTCACAGAAAGCTGTGTCAACTGATTGAACCATTTGCAAAATGTTATGAAAGTTTCCTTTTCGTAACCAGGTAGGTAAGACTTCAGCTTTATGATTCAAAGGTGACGTATTCAAGACAGAAGCTTACCCGTAAGGTAATCTAGTAGTAATCACAGATTAAAAGAGTGCGTTCGACATGTTTGTTAACAGCTGAAAGAAGTAGTATAGATGTCGATTTACGCCCTAAATCTTTACCAATTGAGTTATGAAGCCACACACTGGGAGCAAGGTCAATTGTGAGTTCGTGTGTTCCCGTGAAAGTGATTGAATGACAAATGAGGTATATGATAAGTGAATCATATTTGTGAACTGGGGATTGAGAATGTAAAGTGAAGAAATGATCCTCCCAGTTGTGTTTGCAATTTAAGCAATTGCAAAGAAGCCTGAAAAAAATTCAGGGCTTACGCGGAGGTCACGGGTTCAAATCCCGTTGAAGCCCTGAATTTTTTTCAGGCTTCTTTGCAATTGCTTAAATTGCAAACACAACTGGGAGGATCATTTCTTTACTTTACATTCTAATGTTTTTGTTCACCCTTAGCCGCCCCTTGAGAATGCAATCAACTCACAAACATTTCACTTTATTGTTGTGATACGGCAGCTGCATTACTTTTTACAGTGACTTATTCCGGTTCGCATTTGCTCAGCTACAGTACATGCTATATCTGGAAAATTCGACTCAAGTCACTGTCATAAGCAAATAACATTGAATATTTGACATACATGACAAGCAGCAGCACAGATGTATTATAATAACTATAAGCTTACACAGACTGTAGTCGATCTTCAATAAATCTGAACAATCATAAACAAATCAAATTTTATTAGTAAAATAACACATAAACTTACACTATCTTGAGATCATAGTCATGACTCGAACGTGACATTGCAGGCGAAAATGAGGTCTGGAGTAGGTACCAGTTTACTACCGAGATTTGCCCCTGAAAAATCTTCGGTGGAGCTAAATTGGCGTCTATGCATACAACATAATATAACCTGCCCAAAATTGTCAAATCAGCCCCACTACGTGAGAAGAGAAGGCATTGAAATTAGGATACATCTCCTTCATCAAATGCAATAAGATAAGCACAGGAGATCTTAGCAAGCTCTATTAAACCTTTTTAAGATCCCCCATCGTATACCATAACCTGTAACTTCACTTAAGTTGTAGTCTAGACAGTCCAATGAACCAATCAGAACTGACAGCAAATTATTATTCAATAGCCCCATACACAGCATTCTTTTCAACTGGTGAATATGAGGAGCATCAAACAAGTTCTGGCAGTTGGAGACAAAATTCTCTTGCTCGATCACTCAATCTTTTGGTGGGTGGATCCGTCTCGGGGGAGGGGGGGGGGGGGGACAACGGGGGTGCTCTTCGGAAATTTTCGAAAAGCACCCTAAAAGGTACCAGAATGCTGTTTGATGGGCGTGGCTCAAATGAATTTTTATCCCTGAGAGGTACCAATTCTTAAACAACACATGTCATATTCTGTCATATCCGTGGGCTGTAAACTTTTATTGGCAATTCCACTAACCAGTGCATAAGGCTTAAGCATATATTTGAAGGTGGCCTTTTACCCATTCCAAATGCAAAGAAATATAGAGTACAGAATACTGTCAAAACAGAGTGTGAAAGCTACATGTATGTACTGATGTTTTGAATTTGGAGTCATTAGTCACAACGATTAGTCAAACCGATCTGCAGACTTCAAATGGATTTTTGAACATAGACAAAAATTTAACCATGAGCCCCAGCAATTAGACTTATCCCATGATCATGAGCCAAAAGGTACATGCCTGCCCACCTGCCTCATGAAAACAGCTTGATTTTTCCTGCCTCAAAATAGCAAGCATTCTCCTTTGTGTTGAATGCAATAAACATAAGCCCACTTATATTTTAATATTAAATAGTTCAGTGACTCCACTTAAAATTCATTTTTTGGCAATGAAGGGTAAAAGGTGTATATTTAATGTTAGTACAGTCGAACCTGTATATAACGGCCACCCTTGGGACTTGAGGAACTGGCCGCTTAAGGGCCCATTATAGTATTCCGTTGCTAGGTAATGCGGTTGCTATGCAGAGCTAAAATCAAGTACAATTTTACTTCCGGTGAAAGTGACAGGCAGCTTCGCGCGAGAGTCCGTACAAATTCAAAACTGTCCTAAACAATGCCAAATTTGAAGTTCGTCTCGTTCAACTCCTGAATTCTTGGTTAGTACTTAAACTTATTTGAAGCTGGATATTTTTTCTCTGGAAAGATTCGTCTTGGACGGTTTTCATCCGGCAAGCTGATTCAAAACATAGAAATAACTGAGGGAGTAAGAACGCTCAACTGATCAGTTCACAGATATCGGAATCTGCTGAAAGTTTATTCCTACTGCTTCAGTCTTCGTACCGTTTTTTCGTTTCTTTTTGTCAATGCTGACCAGGTCAACTGCCGAGGAATTCTGGACTAAGAAGTTAGAGGATACAGTGTATATCTGGAGCCAACCTGTGAGTAAGATGTTAACATTTGCAGAAAAGTGCTCGAGTTTTTACAATTTCAACGCGAAGCGTAACGCGTTTGTTTTTCTCGTAGCTACTGTTTTTACGTATTTTTCAGGGCCGATTTCGTATAAACTTAGAAGCCGTCAAAGTTGTACAGATTTCAACGAAGTGTGAATGAACAAAGTACAATGAGTTCAAATTTGTTTGATGGAAATTATTAATAAAAAAGTTATTTTCAATTCGTTTAGTTTTATTACTCGTACGTTTTTCCGTCCGTGGAAGATTGTTTAACTTCGGGATTAACTGATAAGTTGTCATTGTGTGTTGATACGATACAACTTCAGGCAAAAACTTCAGTGAAAAAATAAAAAAAAATTCAAAAGTAAGACAGTGCGTTGTACCTATTGAAAAAAGATGTTTACGTTTTAGATTTATATTTTCATTGAATGAAAACAAATTGAAGCATCGATTTAGATGGATTCGACGCTGGTGTTGCATAAGGTTTCTTGTTATTCAAAACACGGACTTCAACCTTGGACTTTTGTCTTTTGACTTCGTCTATCCTGCCTACCACTTTAATGATAATCGAGTACTTCTTAACTGTATGATTTCTTTCGAGCTAACCGTTTGCACATAAAACAAATTAAACGGCGCATAATTTTGGGCAAACAAAACAAAATAACATTGCATCTTTTCCGTTTCGATCTGTATATAACTTAAAAACATTGCATGTGATAAAATCAGAAGCACAAAACTAATAAGCTTCTGATAAAACAAATAGGACTGCTCTAATGGCTTTGTTGCTATTTTAGAGGGGGAAAAAATTGTCGATGGAGGATATCTAGTATTATTATATTGACCTCTATATTTTTTGCTCCTAAGATTGTCGACTGTTGTTTGAAAAGAAAGAGAAAGAAAACTGAGTTTCTTTCTTTTTTATGTAAGTGCCATACAGCTCTTCCAATTCAAAGGAAACCGTCTCACAGATGCGTGAGTTCCCAAAACAATGCTTTGGACGTTTTGGATTTGAAGGCATTTTCCTGCTCACCCATGCCTGCTAAAGTGATCGAAGGCTTGTGATCTGACAGACATAGGCATGACTCGTTTCTCCTTGTCTGCAAAGAAAGGCAACTTTTTCGAGTGAAGGTTGAAACGTACTTCACAAACGATAACCATACTCAACAAATCCTAACAAAATGAAGGTCTTACTTCAAGAGTTCGGCAGTTTCCAATTTATAGCACAGGAAGCCCAGGCTGACAACAGGCCACCTACTTCCGGTAAAGACAAAGGCGAACCTAACTCGGCGCAAATAGAGGCTAATTTATTTAAAAAAAAATCAATCGAAAGATAAAAGATTTTTCGTGAAACGTAAGCATTCTTTTTGCGAAAAATCAAAAAACAAAAAATCAAGACGCAAAAACGTGGTTTTGAGAACACATTTTCCCTCATATTATTTTTACCTTTTATCCTTAAAGAAAACGCATGCTTACGATTTTTTTAAATGGTGTATAAAATCAAACTATGCAAAAATTTTTTGATAAAACTGTAAGTTTCTAAAGTTACGCTCATTTTTCTGTTTTGGGTCACGTGACATTGGGCGTGGCCTGATGACGTCACAACCCGAACCACAGGTGTACTTAAAGATTGCTGTTCAAATTTGGTCACATATAAGCAAAAATTTGCCGAGCTAGAGCAAACTGATTTTTCCCTAGCAACGGCCTGAAAAGATAGTATAATGGGCCCTTAATACAGGTGGCCGCTTAATACAGGATCACTAAAAATACTCAGTTAGCTGCGTTCGTGATTTTGTACTGTACTTCAGCACATTGCGGACATCTGGAAAGTGTTAACGATACTAAACGGCCGATTATCAGCTTACAGTAGCTTTGCACATGTTATTTCTTTATAGTGATGATGGATCACATTTTAAACACAATAAAATACCGCATAAAATGACATGTGGCTTAGTTTCCGTTCAAGGGTGGCTGCTTAATACAGGTAAAAATAACAAAGAAAGACAAACATAGGACTGCTACAGGGTGACCGCGGCCGCTTAATAGAGGTGGCCGCCTAATACAGGTAACAAATACAGCGTTTGTATGAGCGAAAAATCAGGACTTTCAAAACTGGCCGCTTAATAGAGGGTGGCCGCTTAATACAGGGCCATTATATACAGGTTCGACTGTATTACAAACTCTCTCATTTTTAAAGCAAGTGTAAGAAAATGTTGTTTTCATTGTTGATGATACAGGTGTATGTGGGTTGGTTGCTTTCGCTACACACAGATATCAAGAAATGAATTAATCGATACAATTCAAGTAGGCATGCTAAGCACTTAGAGGTACACACAATATATTTGTCAATGAAATTCTTGGCATATATTAAATAAGGCTTTTAATTTATATTTTAAAACACTCAATATTTTAAATTCTTTTTAAGGTGGCAGTCACAAAGGCTCAGTTTGGTGGTAATGATGGTTTCTATTTATTTATCCATTAGATATCCAGGTAAAGCAATAATTACAAGTTATGTGCTGTTTTACAGTATGGTGTGATAATTATAATCAGAAAAATCCAGTTTTGATATTAAATGTAATGCTTCATTCTTCTGGTTGAGTTAAATACATGTGTAGATAATGAACAAATCAAGCCATTACTACAACACCAGGATGGAATTTGTGCATTTGTTTCTAATAGATGTTGTTATGCCAATGAATCAAGGATTGTCCTTTGTGTTTTCTTTTTTTATGTGTGTCACATAAGTGCAGGCAAATTTATGCATGGATGTACAGTGTAGTTCTCTGGTGAAAAATATATGATTGGTTGACACATGACCACATGATATGGCCCTTGAATTGAAGATTATAGTAAAAATATCTATGGATATGACCGTTTGATAATGTGTTCACCATCTATTGCTTTGGAATTTTAATTCTGGCCAGAATTACAGCTTGTTTGACAGGGATTAATTGGGGCAAGTTAGGAACACAGAAATTGTAAACAAAATGACAAGTAACTGGTTTGAATGCACTTCATGTGTACTGCTTAGGGCCAAAAGCGTTGCTGGTGATAAACATTTTATCTAATTATAAAATAAGTATTTAATAAGTTATACTGTAATAAATAAATTAGGTGTTATATACTACATTATTTTGCAGTGTATCTTCTCCTATTACCACTGGTGTACTCTTTAGTTGCACTATTGTTGGCTGCAGTGAAAAAGTTTGGATCCACAAACTTAAAAGGCAGTGTAAACTTAAGAAGAAACAAAGTTATGAGAAAGGAAAATGATGTTGTGAATTGGGTAAGTAGTCTGTCCAGCTACCCAGATCACTCAATAGGAAATACATGTAACTTGGCATTTTAAAGATAAAAACATTTTTTCCTTCTAGATTGTTAGGTTAAAGGAGAAGGTCATTCCAAAACGGTACATTTTTTCTTTCCGCCAATAAAAAGTTAATGTAAAGATAAGGTACTTACCAAAATATCAGCTTCCAAAGAGCTTTTGAACCTAATATAATCCTTGTCCAAAGTAGCCCAAAAATCCTGCACGATTGCCGCCATCTTGGAATATACTTAGCAACCTGGCGATGCATGCGTGACGTCAATGAGTCCCAAGCTGAAGTTTGGCGGGAAGATTAAACTCGCATGATCGCTTTGCTTTATCTAGAGTTGTTGTTGTTTCAAAATGCCGTTTTGTTCAGCACCGTATTGTTGTAATAGGTCTTCAAGAGACAGCAAAAGAGGTATTTCTTTCCATCGTTTGCCTATTTCAAGAAAAAAAATCGCTCGACAATGGCTAATCAAGCTTGGCCGGGACAAAACGTTCTTGCCAAAACCAGAAAACATTTTCGTCTGTTCGGATCACTTCACTGATGATTGTTTTGAATTCGATCATCGCCACAGTCTCCTGGGTGGAAAAACCCGCAAAAGAAAGAAAAAACAAGATGCTGTTCCCACCATTTATAAGAAAAAGTCCTCCCCTGTCAAAAATGTAATAAAGAGTGGCATGCCTACGCGACTCCCACACGCGCTTGTTTTAGCCTTTAAAAAGGTCAGCTGTTACGAGTATATCTTTTAGAGACCGTTCCCTTATGTATGATATTAGGGGCGGTTCTTCGTATATTTCGTTTAGTGATGGCTGCTGTTTTATAAGATGCCAGTGTTTGATAAGGATCTGTTTTAAGTTAGGCACCGATAGATGATATTTCGTTACAAAAGGCAGGATTTTCTTGTCTTCTTTTTGTTTTTGCTGAAGCGCTTTATTTCTGTTTTCAAAAGTAACTTCTGCGAGGACCCTTTGAACAAAATTCTCTGGGTAACCTCTTTCAAGTAGATGTGTTTCGAAGTTATTTATGTTCTCTTGAAATAATGTTTTTGAAGAGTTAGTTCTGAGCAGTCTGAGAGCTTCTCTTTTGATAAAGCCTTTTTTTGACTCCAGATGGGTGGCATGTAGAATAATGGGTGTACTGAAAAGTTTCAGTTGAAATGGGTGCGTACATCGAGCACCGATTGTCCCAAAAGGAAAAAGTGTCATCAATAAAACGTTTCCAAACGACGGACTGAAACGAGCGGTTTTAAAGCACTTTGACTTATGATTTCTGTTTCTACTTTTGCCATAAAAACGTTTGCAAAAGCGACTGCCCATGGCAGTTCCGTGGGTTTTAAGTCTAGTCTTAAAACTTACCTTTTAAACTATTTTTTATCGTAGTTTTTAAGTGCTTACCTTTTTAGATTGCATTGGCTTTTTATTGTATTTAATTTTTATACTATTTGTAATTTCTCTTTACTAATAAGCGCCTTAGAACTTTAGGATAGGGCGCTATTTAAATATTTTATTATTATTATCTCTTTTATCACACAATTATTATTATTATTATTATTAACACATTAAAAACCTGTGTACCCAGGACCTAGGTTGCCAAGGATTTACAGTGTTGCAGTTGCAGTTGATCGGCCAGTTGAGATGTAATATAGGTTTTTTTTTTTAAAAGAAGTGCTCTTGATTTTCAGAAATCTGAAAATGTAATAATACTTTACATCAACTTTGTACTATCTTTTTTTAGTCTTTTATTGATATATTTTTCATATACATGTAGGTATACATACATTTTAAAGGCTTTGTAAACGAATTTATTGTAAACTTATAAATTGTGTATTATATACATCTTATCGTATTTAGAATTTTTAATGTATTGTAAATAGTTATTTTAATTGTTAAATGATAATAAAGTGGTTGTATTTTTTTTTTTTATTATTATTATTATTAATTATTATCATGATTATGATGATTATTATTATTATTCAGGTATTTTTTTCCATTAAAATGGAATGAGTTCTCTGTTAAGATAAGTCTGAGCGCTTTTTGAAGTAGTCATGTAGGAATCGAAGGTTCATTTTTGTGAAAGGCGTTACAGGCCTTGCATACTATGTTGATTCCCTCCTCTTGTGGGATATTCGTATATAGGCTCGTTACGTCCATAGAAAGAAGGATTGTGTTTTCTAGGTCTTTCGTTTGTTCTACAAACTTGATTAAATGAGTCGTATCTTTGAGATATGACTCCTGTTGTTGAGCTGTCGGCTGAATGAGTTTGTCAACGAATGATGATAGTTTCTCTGTTAGGCCATCACACCCTAATATAATTGGTCTTCCGACAGGGGTCGGTTTGTGTGTCTTTGCGAGGGTGTAAAATATTGGGATACGAGGCGGGTCTGGTGTTTGACACAGCCACTTTTTAGTCATTTCATCTAACTCTGAAGTATGTTTCTTTAACCGTGGGTTCTGGAAGAGGTCTGTAATGTTTTTCGTTATCTAATAGGTTTTGACCTTCTTTCATTTTATCTTCCGTGTTTAGAACCACAGTAGTTGTTCCTTTGTCAGCCTTTTTAGGTTGATTTCGGTGTCACGTTCAAAGGTTTTGAATGCGCTCAGCGGGATTGAGATTATTTCTAGGTTTTACGATTTGTATTTCCGCTAGCTGAGTTTTAACCTCTTCTAAATAACTTTCAAGCGCAACTGATGGTTGCACTGGTGGGTTCCACGAAGATTTAAAGTGGAAAGGGTGAGGTTTTTTGTTTTCCCCGTAAAAAATGTATTGTAGACGCGTTCTTCTTGCGAACTGATCGAAGTCACGCAAGAGTTGCCTTTTTAATTTGTATTTCGTTTTTCATGGGTGTAGGAATATATTTCAAACCTCTTCCTAGTAAATTGATCTGATCATTTGTAAGTTCTTTATCAGAGAGGTTTTTAATGTGTTTTTTTGTTTTTCTCTAAACGTGCATTAAGTTTTTTTTTGTGCTTGATGTTTTTGCGTTCATTTCGCTTTTTACTTTCTAGGCTGACTTTGAATGGCTTTGTTTGTTTTTCTTTACAGCTGTCTTTAGTCTCTTTAGGACCTTTAGTGTGAAGTGACCTTGAATGGTTTATTAATGGCCCCGTTTTTATAACGATACTCAGAAAAACGGCATGTATACTGTTTAACTTGTTTATTCTGAATGCCTTCTAGTTTTGACATCATTTCGCTGAATTGAGAAATCTTCTCTTGAATTTTCTCTGCTACCTTATGTACATTGTTCATGTTTACAATATTTTCTCTAGGCGCCGAAGGCGCTGGCTTGAAAGAACGTTTCTTATTTACAGTGCGTAAATTTTTGCTAGGAGCTTTCGGTCTCTTTCCTTTTTTGAGCTCTAGTCTGAAACGGTCGATCTCTCTGTAGTGAAAACGTGTGAGAGCTTTCACGTATTCGTGTTCGGCATTTTTCCTAATGCGTCTTATGTCTGTTTTAAAATCGTCGTCCGCATTAATGCGAGCCCGAGCCCTGTATTGAAGGGACAGCGGGCAAGTTTGTTTCTCCGTATGTCTTTTCAGCGATTTGATCGCTTTTTCTGCATGTTCTAGTTTCTCTTCGGCGGACCAGGTTTGGCTATGGCGGCGCTTTATGCTATTCACGGGAACGTGGTTTTGCTCTCATGATTTCCTGACTTTGGGAGTTCTTTGGCTGCAAGGGATCTGTTCAACGTCTTCTGGCTCGTCAGGAAATTCGTCTTCTTGTTGGCTGTCTGGTAGCTCCATTTCTTCTTGGTCTTCTTCAGTGTTCGGGCCAGGGACTACTTTTTAGTAGTCCTTCTGGATTTAGGATTTTCTCCGACATTAGTTTCCTCTGGTAAATGGTCAGGCAATACCGGTTTCGATCCTTATCTTGCGGATCTCTTCAGTTGCCGATAAATACTATAAATGATAAAGGTATTGATCCTCGGTATCCTTCATTATTTTGAAAATAACAATCATCAGTAAACGTGATCGCCTTGATACTGGCGTGCATCTGCATGTAAGAGTACAAACTGTACAAAGTACCTTCTGTGAACTTGTTTTCCTAATCCGGTTCTTAATTTAAACAACATATGCATTCTCTTGCGGACTCTCTTAGTTCACATCTACCGCAGGTACACCAGTTTAAGTTTAATAGTCTTTCTGCTCCATCGTCTTCATTATCAGAACCTTCATTTGCATCCGGAACACGCTCTGGTTCGAAGCAATACGGCTCCAGAGCAGCCACTTTGATTTACAAACGATGTTGGGACTCATTGACGTCACGCATGCATCGCCAGGTTGCTAAGTATATTCCAAGATGGCGGCAATCGTGCAGGATTTTTGGGCTACTTTGGACAAGGATTATATTAGGTTCAAAAGCTCTTTGGAAGCTGATATTTTGGTAAGTACCTTATCTTTACATTAACTTTTTATTGGCGGAAAGAAAAAATGTGCCGTTTTGGAATGACCTTCTCCTTTAAAAAAACAAAACAAACACTGTACATCACAGCATTGCTACAGTAGGTATGTCTATTTAAAAATGACATGACTCTTGTTTAAAAAAAAAAACAACAAAATCGCTGATGATATTTCCTTTCTCGTGTTCTCCCAACATCCTGTGTGGGTTTATAACTCCGGTAAACTCATAAAAAACATTTGTTAAAGAGAGAACTTTTTGTCATATGTTGTAATTTTGTGTAGATCAATGCAAGTTGTTTATTCTCATTACGTTCATCGGATGACACAAAACAACCAATCAAAATGCCTGAAAGTATGAATGAACTTGACTCGCTGCCACTAAGAAAGCTTCCACCGGCTCAACGAAAGCAATGTAAAGTTTAAGTGCTTTGAAATTCATCAGCTAAAATAAATCAACTGGAAGAAGAAAATATATTCAATGATCCAAAAGTATTTTGAAGGGGAAATAGAGAAAATTGAGTCCGAAATCCATCGCCGCAATCATGAATGTGCAAGGAAAGTTTGGAAGCCTACAAACTTTATTTTGGGTTCAATTTTCAGAAGCTAAGTTTCTGGAACTTTTTTCTACTGTATCTGTTTACTTTGAAGTTTACATTGAAGCCTGTACTTCTCTACATTTTCGGTGCTAAATGAAAACTAAGCTCATTGTTTTTAAGCCTACAGTCGGTTGAGAGTTTAATGGAACAGAATTGTTTGATCATTTCATGCTAATAATTTGTTTAACCCTTTACACGCTAAACCCCATCATCAATTCACACGTCACAAGTTAACTTTGATATGCAATGGATGCAGAATGGATAGATCTTTGCATTCATGTGTCAATTTTGGGAATCGGTCGAATTCTTCCGAAGTTATGCAGAAAAAAACTGTTAAATTTTTGTTGCAAAATCAGTGCCAAATTTGGCTCACACACCGGACATTCTTCCAGATTCATTTCTCGGGTTCCTTAAAAGGTTGGGTCAAAACTTTTCCAGCTGAAAGAAAGTGTATATTAAATAGCCGAAGATAGCAAGTAAAGAAAGGGAGGGAAAGATGTAAGGAAAAGAGAGAAGAAAAAAAAAATCAAATGAGAAAAACTCTTTTTTGTTTTTAGTCTAAAGTATCAGTTTACAACTGCAGCAAAGATAAAATTGATCGTTTTCACTCAGAAACTATATAAACACCTTGCCCCCGTTCACAAAATTAATGCACATTTTTAGCACAGAAAACACCCAATTTGGCCAAAAAATCTACAAAAACCCACTTTTTTTAACCCCAAAAAGCGTGTTTTGAGCAAAATTCCGCAATTAAAGGGTTAAACCTAAACCTACTGTATAATTACTGTTTAGCTCAGTTTTGTTTTCTTCTTGCTGTTTTAAGAAGCAAATTAAATTAATCATCCTTGCTTGGACATAATCAGAACTTAACCCATTGACACCTGAACCGCCCGTAACCGCCCGTAACTTTCTCAATCGTGCGAACATTGCCTTAACTAGCAGTTGTGAGCATTGACTAGAAAGTCTTTCAAATTGAGATACCCAATAAACACAAAAAAGTCAGCGATTTTTGCAGAATATCAGCGTTTGAATTTGGACAATAACAAAAATTACCGTTTTTAAGGTCATAGAAAAACAACAAAAATCACGTTTTTGCCTTTAGTTTTTTTTATTCAAATCATCATGGCAAACCCAAAAGTCAACATTTACAGCAAAATTCAGTCCTAGTCCTAGCTTAGCAGTGAATTTTTTTGCTCTTATTCGTTGCTCGGGCCTACCCACACCAAATTTTAGGTATGTTTTTGGTATGTGTGAGGTATGTCAAAGGTATGGTTGGACATACCTTAAATACACCTAGAACATACCTTTAACATACAATGAACATACCTTTAACATACCTATATTTGGCTTATAACAAGTATGTCAATGCTATGTCACTGGTCAGTCTTAGGTACCTCTGAAATACCCCAAAAATATCATTAAGTATCATTTTTGGAACAAAATTAACATACCGTAAAGATACCCAAAACATACCATTTTTGAAGTACCTAAAACATACCTTGTGACATTTTTAAATGATACAGTACCTGTCAAAGGTAAGTTGACAGTCTCGACTCGAAACTCGAAACTCGAAACTCGATCCTCGATTCTCGAAGTTTCTCGAAGTTTTTCGAGTTTCGAGTATCGAGTTTCGAGTTTCGAGAATCGAGTTTCGAGACACTCGAAGTTTTTTTCGAGAATCTCGAAAAGAGATTTCGAGAAAAGGATTAATTTCTCGAAGACAGAACAATGACGATTTCACACGGCCGCTTTTGTTTCGCGTGGCCTTTGTTTTGTTATCACACTGCTGTGAGCTGCGGAACCTCCAGCGAAAAAAAACTTGAAAAAAACTGTCACCGGCCTGCGAGAGAGAGTGGCAATTTCACGGGTCCTGTTCGCTACCATGAGTACCAGAGGTTTATTATTTTTTTTAGTGGAAACCGGCTAGTTTACGAGCCGAGAATCGAGAAGCGAACGCATCGGTTGTTGTCAAAAAATTGCGACGCGTAGCAGTCTGTAATGCTTTAAATTTAAACCTAGAATTTTCCAGGCGGATTAGAAAATCATAAATTAAACAAAGTTTATGATAGCAGAATCGGTAGGAATGACGAGGGTTTAATGCTAAATAACACAAGTTAATATTCTTTTCTGCTGCGACTTGATTTTGCATCGCATACCGTCAAAAATATTAAACTCCGGCAGCGGCTTGAATTTGCATACGTCAAAAAACAACTCCGGTCTTCGACAGGAAAATGTCACGCTTTCAAAACTAAAATTGGAAGTCTTCAATGAGACCAATATTAAAAATTTAAGTTTGTGGCGAATGTAAAAAATTAAAAGTAAATTTGCAAACTTTGACACTGAAATCAAAGAGTACTAAATATATTTGCATACAGTCGTGCGGGCATGCACGGCCTTTGTAACTTGAAACCCGTAAACAGCGCGTAACGCAATAATGTTTTAGATAAGCTTAACCCATTCACTCCTGAGAATTTTTACGTTTTTGAGCGATTTTCTGCATTCACACGCCCCATAGGATTTCGTGACTCCATATTTAAAGTTACCATTGAAAGTGCTGCTGTTCTAAAACACTGAAGGCTCGAGTTTACTGGAAACGTCATTGTGACGATCTCATTTTGCTTGGTTGATTTGCAATAAAGGGTCCAATATGAATTATCTACGATTTTTGGTAAGTTCACAGCCATTTTTCATCTTTAGTAGCTGCCTGATGAGCATCATTAAGCTTGGAGGTAGTTCAGAGTCCACTTCTCAATGAAGTGAGTTAGGTGTTGTACTTCGTTTACGAATTTGGCTCGTTGCTCGTTGAACTGGAAAAATGGCCGCCTGGAAACGAAGTAGCTTTGGGACTCGACTCTGGATGAATTTCTCGACCTACCGCGGCATATTTTGGAAGTTGCGACCGCAGGAGAATACAACAAACGCGAAATTTCGGCGGTGGGTCGGAGTGGCTGTGGACTTAGTATAAATATGAAATGTGTGCGAAAAGAATCGAGCGCTGTCAAAATTTTTGGCTTTTTCCCAGCATGCAGTGCGGTGGTGATATTGAAAATCGAGGCAAGGTCAGTATGCATTAGAACGAGAGGCTAGAGCTCGGCCCGAGCAACGAATAAGAGCAAAAAAATTCACTGCTAAGCTAGGACTAGGACTGAATTTTGCTGTGAATGTTGACTTTTGGGTTTGCCATGATGATTTGAATAAAAAAAACTAAAGGCAAAAACGTGATTTTTGTTGTTTTTCTATGACGTTAAAAACGGTCATTTTTGTTATTGTCCAAATTCAAACGCTGATATTCTGCAAAAATCGCTGACTTTTTTGTGTTTATTGGGTATCTCAATTTGAGGGACTTTCTAGTCAATGCTCAGAACTGCTAGTTAGGGCAATGTTTGCGCGATTGAGAAAGTTGCAATTTTTTAAAGCAGTGGAGTATTGTACGGCCAGTTTTGGCCGGTGTAGGAGCGAATGGGTTAAATACGTTTCGCGAAGTTTCGCGGCCACGCATATTTATCTTTAGCAAATATATCTCAGCTGGTTTTAAACGTCTAACTCCAGCGCTAACTCTCAAACTTATAGATAATTGAGTCAAACTTGAAAAATTTAAAAGGAAGCTTGCGAAAGAGAAAGCGCTGAAATGAAAACAACGCCGTCGCTCTTTGGTACGCTGTAAAATCGTGTATTAAGTTCCTTGGAACAAAGAGAAGTGCTGCCTTTTGTTTGTCTTCTAAAGAATTAATCGAGCGGCAAGCTTTTTCTTTTCTCGTCTCGAAACTCGAAGTTCGCGACTGGAAGTTTTTCGAGTTTCGAGTTTCGAGAGTCGAGTATCGAGTTTCGAGTGCCTGTCAACTTACCTTTGACAGGTACTGTATGTTTTTGGTATGTTTGAACATACCCAAAACATATAAATGACATTATTACCAAGAACATAACTATATTGACATATCTTAAACATACCAACAACACACCTTAAACATACATTGGACATACCTAGAACATACCTACATTTGGCATACAATAGGTATGTCAATGCCGTATCACTGGTCTGTTTTAGGTACCTCAGACATACCCAGGAAATATCATTAAGCATCATTTTTGGAACAAAATAAACATACCCTAATGATCCAAAACATACCATTTTTGAAGTACCTAAAACATACCTCTGTGACATATCTAAATGATATGTTTTTGGTATGTTTGACCATACCCAAAACATATAAATGACATACCAAGAACATACCTATTGTGACACAAGTTAAACATACTAACAGCATACCTGAAGTTACAAATATGAAATATATCACATTTGACAACGAACAAACAGTACAAGCTAAGTGTTTACATGCACTTTGAGGGATCTGTATTATATACATTCCATTCCTGGTGTAATTTATAATCCATTTCAAAGGTAGAAACATGGCCATAATAATTATACACACAGAATGCAGACAACATGGACAAGAACATTAATAATTTATTGACAAGTCTTTACGTTGATCCATCACGTTCGATTGAATTGACTGCACTTACATGAATAGTGTAAAGTGTTAACATACACAAAAATGGCTCACAAAGTCTAAACATTTCATTTAATAAACCTAAACACACTGGCTTTGATTTGGAGCTTTTCATATAAAGCTATTCAGCAAACATTTTTAGGCATTAAAGTGAACACAATCCAAAAAAAAAATAAACTTACCATGATGAATAACGTAGAATTGAGTGAAGCGACTATATATACATGGATCACTCACAGTGATTTCACTTAACTGGCTTTCCAATTCTCGTGATGAAGGCTAGCTAGTCTGTAAAAAACTTTGAAAATCCTTCAAGTTCATGAAACGTTAAATTTTGTGATTCAACTTGATACATGTATTTTGTGGCTGAAGTTGGTAACATTCAGAACATTTGGAATTGTATAACCTGCATGCATGGGCATTGTAAACATGCGTCTCCCATGCACAGTTGTGTACATAAACGTTGAAATAAACTCACATTCATGTTTTGTTGGCTGTAAACTGCGAACTTCTGCCCATTTCTTCATGCCTTGATATTCTCTTAAACCATTCGCGACACAAAAGTGAAAGAACAACTTTCAAATGACCGCTTAAACACTGTCAAATGTAACGATCAAGCATTCCATAGGTATCAGTTTGCGTACAAATCACGTGAAACATGACCTGCTCCTGATCTGGTGGATTTTCCTTTTTTATAAGCTAGAACAAAAAGTATTTCACGGAGATAATTAAATAATAACCGACATATATGGTAGATACTTCGTATCTAAAGCTGAGAAACAGGGTAAACGGTTGCGTGCACGGCTGTAACTTAGCTGATCGATCACGTGCTCATAGCTCCCGTAACGTAATTCCGCGCGTGTATCAGGTTACTTCAATTCAAGCTTCGAGCTTCAAACTTACGTCTCGCTCCGGTCCTTTTATTGCAAAAGGTTTCTCAATGTAAACTAATTGAATGATGCCAGAGAAAAGAAAGATGCAAAGTGGTTAGGGTTAGGAATGATACATGTAATATTTCTCGGTGTACAAACTTGAGAATTGAATTTCACTGGTGAGTTCAAATGTACATGTTGTTCGTTCATATTAAAAATTATACAATGTGAAATAATTTTTCCTCAATTACAGTTGTAAGTAGTATTCTTATGTCTGCATTTATTTGTGTAATTACATCCACCGAATCTTCGATACATCTTTCAGTGGATTTGAAGCCCCGCAAACCAAAGCAAGTTGTCACGAAAAGGCGATCAACAGCCACATAACACCAGCGGCGATCGTTCATGATTCGGATGGTGAAAGGAATTACATTTTTTAAAAGGTCACTAAATCTCCAGTGATGTATTTTGCTTTCGAACTGCAGCGTTGTGTAGCAGCTAGGTTGTAGCATTGTAGTTTTCACAGTGCGTGATATTTTGGGTTGGCTGCTTGAGCGACTCACGAACACTAGTGTACTTCGATCTTTAGAGACACTGAAGCGCAAAAAAGTGAATTAATTTAATGCAGTGCTGTGCAGCAGCATGTTGCGTCGTTCGTCCGGATGTTTTTGGTATGTCTGCTTCTACAAGGAATATTAGGTATCTTTTTGGTATGTTGTTATGCTATGTTTTAGGTATGTCAACTTTTTTAGGGAAAGTTAGGTATGTTTTTGGTATGTCTTTACAACTATGTTTTTGGTATGTCATTGCTCATGTAACCAAAATGCTACCTTTTTGGTATGTCTTGGTCCTATGTTTTTGGTATGTCATTTTCATTAAAAATAGTCGGTACCTTTTTGGTATGTCTTAATGATATGTTTTAGGTATGTTTTGAAAAACGACATACCCAAAACATACCAGAGTCACTAACAAAGTACCAGAGACATACCTCATACATACCAAAAACATACCAAAAATTTGGTGTGGGTAGCTACAGCTTCTTATACTAGTGCATACTCACCTTGCCTCGATTTTCAACATCACCACCGCACTGCATGCTGGGAAAAAGCCAAAAATTTTGACAGCGTTCCATTCTTTCCCCACACATTTCATATTTATACTTAGTCCACAGCCACTCCGACCCACCGCCGAAATTTCGTGCTTGTTGTATTCTCCTGTGGTCGCAACTTCCAAAATATGCCGCGGTAGGTCGAGAAATTCATCCAGAGTCAAGTCCCAAAGCCACTTCGTTTCCAGGCGGCCATTTTTCCAGTTCAACGAGCAACGAGCCAAATTCGTAAATGAAGTACAACACCTAACTCGCTTCATTAAGAAGTGGACTCAGAACTACCTCCAAGCTTAATGATGCTCACCAGGCAGCTACTTAAGATGAAAAATGGCTGTGAACTTACCAAAAATCGTAGATAATTCATATTGGACCCTTTATTGCAAATCAACCAAGCAAAATGAGATCGTCGCAATGACGTTTTCAGTAAACTCGAGCCTTCAGTGTTTTAGAACAGCAGCACTTTCAATGGTACATGTAACTCCAAATATGAAGTCACGAAATCCTATGGGGCGTGTGTATGCAGAAAATCACTCAAAAACGTAAATTAAAAATCCTCAGGTGTGAATGGGTTAAACTAGAAAGCAAATTAAGTGCTCTAAAAAACAAAACTGCACTATAAAGCATAAAAGGAATCAATTGGCATAAACTAAATCTCCTAAAAAACAAAGCAATACTTTTTTAATTCCACTGTGCAAATCTGACTTATTCTTACATGTAGTATTTTTAGGCACATTTTTAAACTTCAGTTGAATTTTAATGTAAAATTTCCTCAGTTTGAGAGCCATTGTTTGCTCTAATTAAAATCCAGGACTTTTGAGGTTTTTATTAAACCTTCAGCTCAGTGAACTTCACAAATTACATATCAATGTTGTTTTGGTTGTCTTTCATCACTGCATGTACATGTAAGGCTTTCCAAGCCAATGTTAAATACTCAAAAATGTATTTCTGGTATTGATATCAGTTAATAAGCTTGGTGTTCTGACTTCACATAATCGGCCTCAAATCGCAACTGATTGCATAATTCTGAAAAAAATCGCATAATTCATGAAAAATCACACAATTTGAACAAAACAGACTATAAATTATTGCTTTAAGCCAAAAAAATCCAGATACACGTTATTTTAAGGTTATTTTACCTTTCAAAAACTTAACAAACCTTTTAACCTTCGATTGTTGTTAAAAATCGATCTCCAAGGTGTTATTGGTGTGCTTGCGTTATTGGTGTAGAACGTTTAAAAAAAAACAACGCAGCAAGCAGAAAACTTGCCAAATTAATGTTCCTTTATGTTCTAACAATTAAAAGTGGTTTTCTTCCTTTGAAACCTAGTAAAACATACATAAAAAAGCTCCTGAAAAAATTGCATTATTTGCATAATTTTCCACATAATAGTCCTTTCTTATCGCATAATTTGCTTTGAAAAAAATCACATAATTTCCATTTTTTTATCGCACCCTATCAGAAGCCCTGTATTTAGTCAAGTTTACTCTTGGGAAATTTTTGTCTAAAGGGTTGAGCAGCAGTGCAACTTAATCCTTGCAAGAGAAACAGATATTTTGTTTTCATCTTCTAACAGACCACAATATGCATATTAGACACTAAACTTGAGTTGTGAAATTCTTTGTCCTCTTGTGTGGTGATGTGTTATTGGGAAAGGGGCCTTTTTGTTAACTTTTTTAATTACAGTTTCTCTTTGCCATTTTCCATTCAGAGTTTACTGGCACAATAGTCAATTATAGGTTTTTGACCAATCAGAATGTGCATAGTGTCACAGTTATTTTACAGTATATGCATGTAAATGATTGCTTGAATTGAAGGCTGAGGGCATACACTGTAACCGTGTTACATTCAATGTTGGCTTTTTTTAGTCGTATTATTAACTCATGTTTATTTAGCCCAAAATCAAGCATTCTGTTGTTATAATAATGGTAGCTGAAGCAACAGATATCCAATCTGAAAAGATCCCGGCCACATCTTCAAAAAAAATGTTTTGGCCTAGCTAAAGAGTCATATAAGGTGCTTATTAGCCAAAATTATGTGTTTTTTTTATACAGGATCTTTTGGCCTGAGTGGATCTCTTTCACTTTAAGTTACATAAATCAGTGTCATTACTTAAAGCAGTGTCATTGCCTTTAAAACACAATTTGTAACTAAGGACGCTTACCATTTGTTAGAACTTGGCAGACAGACCGGTCAATTTGTCACTAGAATGCGGAATTTTGGAGGCTTGTTCCTACAAGTCCATCAAAAGGTTGCATACTATTTCCAAATGGACCAGTCTGGTTGACCAGTTCTGACAAATAATGGCATAACATTTACGAATTAAGCGGTCTGGCCGGCCAGTTCTGACAAATGGTAAGCTCTCTAAGTGAAAAATGTCAAAATAAAACAGTTATGCTCCCAGCCCTTCAATTATTTGTACTTTACATTGGGTTTGCTCCAACTCAGCCTGAATTTGTTTTTCTCACTCAAGGACCTCAAACTTGCAGCCATGAAGCAAGCACGTGAGGACCTGCATGCATACATCAATATGTAAGACCTGTTTCTTTATGTACAGCTGTAGTATATAAAAAATTAATGCGAGGATTTGATCGTGGTATCCAAGCGGCCTCGTGCTTTTATTTGTTTCTCGATATTTGGATACCATGTCAAACCCAAAGCACAAGTTTTTTAGATTGCTTCTCAAACTGCCTATATAAATTATCACCTAAATCGTAACACCATTGTTATGTTCTTTTCATTGGTTGCATAATTTTGGACATAATTATCAGCTACCATTCATCTGTAATACTTGTCTCCTGGCTGGTTTCTTTAGGGAATTCAAAGTGAATGCTAAATTTATGGTACATGTAGTTTTGCTCATTTAGTTTATTGCTGCGTGGTTAGTCAGAACTTGATTATGGCAGAAAGTGAGGAGGTTAACCGTTTTCGTGTCCCAAAAAGCGGTGAAGAGAAAAGTAAACTGCTAAAGGAATGTTTTCCTAAATCAACCGTTTACAAGAATAAATGGTCTGCGAAAGTTTTCCGAGAATGACAAATGAGTCTTGTAGTGCAAGTTCCTGTAATAGATTCTGGTGGCGTGTTTAAAGATTGGACTAACTTGCATAAAGTTGATACCGTTACAACAGATATCACAAGCATGGATGCCGATACCCTGAATTATTGGCTCTGTAAATTTGTGATGGAAGTAGCAAACAGCGAGGGGAAGAGATATCCAGCCAGAACAATATTTATGGTGTGGTTTGAATGTGTAGTTTTTCTTATTTGCATTTCATGGCATGCATGAATCTAGATATCCAATAAAAACCCATATCCAGATCACTAGCGATTTGGATATGGGTTTTCATTGGGTATCTAGATTCATGCATGTGACGAAATACTTCCCCCTCATTGGCTGATAACCTCATAAATAATTAATGAGTTTGAGAATAGTAAGGAGGGAATCTTTTCTTATTTTTTACTAAAAGCTTACAGACATTAAATAAAATATTACCGACAGATATATACATTATTGAACAAGCATCGGGTCAAGCTGGCTAGATATTGGCCAACGTCTTCTTCTTCTTCTTTTCATTTTAATAGACCAAGACAAAGTTTTGACCATAACATTGCCAAAAAAAAAGAATGAGGCCAAAAATGAATATATATAGCCATTTGATTTTCAATAATTTCTTTATTTTTGAGAACCAGAAAGTAAGCCAGGAGTTAAATGCAAAATTGATGGACAAGAGAAGTTCGACATGTAAGGTGTCTGCGAGTATGAACTTGTTTGTTGTTGAATATTTGCCGTTTATGTTTGTATGAGACGGATTTCACAGGCTACATGTAAAATGTACTCTGTGCTGTCTAATTTCTTGACTTTTGAAAAATTTGCGCAACTTACAGCAAATTCAGTTCTTCCACAGGTATGTCTCTGACTTTCGTGCGTTTTCATTTTCTTTCAAACAAAGCCCTTTCCCTACCTTCGTGTTACTTTGTCTCTTTACTTTTGTATTTTGCCGGTTTCTGCTGCAAGATAAATTCACAATAATAATTAACTTGTCAACATCTTGGTTTTCTTTGTTTCATTCTCTTGAAGACTTTCATTTTTTTTGCTTTTCAACTCCATCAATGGAAAGAAACTACAGAAATTCTTTTTTCTTGTCTCAAAATACTGTCAGTAGTTGTTACTTTTTAACAAGTTTTGGTTCAACAAAATGGTTATTGGTGTCAATAATTATTTAGTTGACTGTTTAACACAGATTTTCATGATCTGGGCTTCAAATGTATCTTCTTTTTTTTTGCAGTTCTATCCAAATTCAAACATTTGAAGAAAACTGTTGTGAATACCTTGAGAGGTTTTATAGGTAAGGCTTCATCACATCACAATCACAAGAAAAAATAATTCTTGAAAATGAAAATTGCTGACTGCCTTGATGCATAAGTGTGTTAGGTGTTGAAACACAAAGTCATTCACTGACTGACTGCTAAAAGGTAATTGGGATAGTTGCAAAAAAAAAGTTTATTCTGCTTCAAAGGCAATTTAGTTGATTTAGATTTTGTCACAAATTATTTTGAAGTTGCATGTTTTGGGTCCACAGGCACTTATAAATTCTACAACAGAATTCACTAAGCAGCGGTGTTCACATAGTGAACACATGCAACAACAACATCTTTGGGGAGTGGTAACAAGAGTTACAGTGGTGCTCCTATGGGGGGGGGGGGGGGGGGAGGTTACCGCTACATTATTTTTTTTATAATATATAATTATATATATATGCATAATCAGGGTCTGGATAATAATTAATTTCTGTTGTTTATAATACATGTACATGTACGTATATTTTTTTTTAATAATTTCATGTTATTTGTTATGTTTGTAAAACAGGATTTGCAGATGGGAAGATGCATATGTTTCAAAGAGGTAAGTCATCATTGTTACATGTTCACCACCTTTTGTAAAATTTTCAACATTATATACTTGCCTGGCTCTCAGTTCAGAGGCCCATAATAAATTGGCAAAAAAATTAATAGTGGAAATAAAATCCATTGGTAGTTGGAGAGCAGCCAAAATGGTGCATAACTTTTAATTGCCTTGCCGGTAACCTATGACAAACAAGTTGTATTAGTACTGGTAATTTAACTATACATGAACATGTGATCTCCCCTTTTGGAAATGCAATGAATCCCTTTACTCTTACACTGTAGGAATTTCCCAGGCAACAGAATTCTATAAAGAAAAATCATTCATAAAAGAAGGCAGGCTGTGGAAAACAGTGCAAGTGGTTGGCTCACTGAAACCACCCACTGAACATTATGAGGTAGAAATGTCAAAGCAGGGACCCCATCTTAAACACAGTATGGGTACTGTGGGGTAGTACAGTTTGTTGTGTCTTCTGCATAGACACAATGCAGGGCTGTAGCCAGAAAAAATAAGGACTGAGGCAATATCCATGGTTATTTGCTGGTAGTGTCTTACTTTCTCCTTCAAAAACAAAAACATCTTACTTACCCTGGACAAAAAAAAAGAAAAAATGACTAAGGCAAGTGCCTCGGTTTGCCTCATACTGGCTACCACCCTGCAATGCTATCAACAGTGTCACGGGAAGTTTGTTAACCTGAATGTGTGCATGTGCGCATAGACACTATGCTATCAACAGTGTTGCAGGAAGTTTGTTAACCTGAATGTGTGCATGTGTGCATAGACACCATGCCAACAACAGTGTTGCAGGTAGCTGAAGTACCTGAAGTTTGTTAACAGGAAGTTTGTTGACAGGAAGTTGTTAACATTAGAACTGCCAACACCACAATGACAGCTATAACAATGTTTCAATCATTTATCACCTGGCAACCAGAAGAGATGACATATCAAATTTGCAAAAGGTTAATGGCATGAGATCTGAATCACGCAAAGACATTTCCACACTATCTACAGACTAAATTTTGCAAAAGCCGACACTTTGAACATTAAAACCTTTGAACCTTAAAATATTTTGTTCTTTTAAGATGTGAAATTAATGAAAAATTGGCCAAAGAAAATCAGATAAGATGATAATAAAGGCCCTGGGTGACAGCCGCGTGACAGCCGCATGGGTTAAAAATATCGTTGGTATCCACCAGGTGACCTGGTAGAGTTGGCCTTCAACAAGTAGACCCCAAAATTTGAAAAAATAAACTTTAGGAGCAAGCAGTATTGTAGATGTATGCTCCCCAAAGGAAGCCTATTTTGTTAATTATCAGTACTTTTTATAGCTGCATTAAAAAGTGTTTCAATGTTTTCATTATTTAGGAACCTAATACGACAACCTAATATTTGGTTGGGTGTATTACTCTGTGATTATTGACAACTAATCTTAATTATTTTCTTTTGTTTTCAGATGTCTGCTTGCCCTTTTGATGGCAACATTTATTTTAGTTTTATTCCCTGGAAGATACTTAACCACTGTAGGAATTTTTGCTGCATTTATTGGAAACTCAGACTTTGAACAAGGTGTGGCTCTACAATAGCTCTAATTAAACACACGTGCACACAGGCATACATGTAGATCAGAGGAGTCAAATTTGAATGTAATTTCTTCTATTTTAACCGCGCAAATCGGTTTTGTCAGAGCAAAACTATGAATTTGACTGAACAAAGCATCAGGTGATCATGTTATGCATCTGTTGAAATTTTATCCAAAAGCCACATACAACAGTGACTGCTTTGCTCCAGATGACCACTGCCTGATGCATTACAATACAATACCACAATACCACAAATTTCACCAAATACATACATGTGTAACATGGTTTTGCTCTAACAAAATAGATTCATGTGGTGAAAATACATGTAAAAGAAATTACATTCAAATGTGACTCTTCTGTGGGTACCCTGTGTCACATGGATACTTGAACAACAGTCTGCTCCTTACCAATGTCCATTTACAGGGCTCGAAATTGCGACTAACTGGTCGCCAATGCGACCAAAAATTGAGTGCTGGCGACTAGATTTTCGGAACTGGTCGCCAGCTGGCGACTCACGTTTTGTCCGATAACCACAAAAAAAACTTCTGCACTAAAATAAATCTTTTAGTTTATACACCGGCGTATAAGCTGCACTTTTTTGCCCAAAATGTTTGCTCAAAATCGGGGGTGCGGTTTATCTGCGGTATTAACATCCGCTGAGTTCTGCAAATCATAATTTGTCAATCGTACTTTCCAGTGATATAAGTTGACCAGACTTTGAGAGCCTTTATTTGGGGTGTATAACGTGGAGCAAAACTTATTTAACTTAAGATGACGTAGAAAAGTTAGTCTTGTTTGTCTCACAGAGTTGCCAGAGCGCCTCTGAAAAGGTCCGCATCGAACACGCAACACACGAACGCGAGCGTTGAGATTATAAATTGTGAAATTTAGCCTCAAATTGTCAGAATACCTGTGTTAAAACAGTGCTCGCTATCTTTGTCGGACATTTTGAAGCTTTTAGAAATGAAGGAACACCGAAGACGAACAAAAGAAGCCAAAGAAACTGAAGAAAGTCTGTAAACAAGCGGCCATCTTGGTTAACCCAATGTCCTCAAGAAATTTGCACGACTACCAAGCTTGTTGTGACCTGAACGAACGGCGGGCTGTACCGCCACCGAAATGATCTCCGCCACCGAAATGACCCCCAAACACCACCGAAATGATACCTATTCGCAATCGAAATGATCCCGTCATAAATTTTAGGAACCTTGGCTTAAATGGACTTGGGACTTTGCTATCTATTCTAAATTCTTCGTTTAGAGCAGTTTTCATTTGACTGTCGTAAAACCAAAACCAAAGTAATTACTCTGACCAATCACAGCAGTCGTAAACAATCCAATGAACCAATCAGAGCTCGAAGCAATTACATGTCGGCGGCGCCAAGCGCGGGAAAACGCGTGCGAGCAAGTCACGATTGGTTTTGGTTTTACTTCTGATTGGTCGAGAAAGTGGCGCGAGATTTTTTAGCCAATCACAAAGCGGAGCAATGCAAAACCAAAGCAGTTGCGTAATTACTTTCGACACTCAATTGAAAACTGCTCTATTCATGCAAACACGATTCTAAACAGAGGAAAATAGAGAAAGCAATTAGACTGATAACAGTTCTATACACTGATTTTATTTTCAAAATTTTAACATTTTTTTAAGGAACTACATAAATCCACCTTGAACAGGGAACAGGTTTATCATATAACGTGATAACGGGCAGATTACAACTAGTTTTGCGTTAAAAACTTGACAGTGTTAAAAAAGCACGTGAAAGCACGTGAAAGCACGTGTTGTAATGTGAGCCTGTAACCGACGTCATCACTGTCGTCATGACATCAACAGGAAAACATAACCTGATTGCAAGATTTGACTTATTTTGCTTTAACACAATTTTATTAAGAAGATTTTCTTGCAAAAATATAAAAAAAAAATTCGAAGAAATAGAAGACATAAGTGAATTGCATCTTTTGAACAAGTACTGTCTAGTGATAAACCAAAAAAAAAAATTACTGCAAAATAAAGTGCGGTAAAAGGTAAATTACACACCGTAAAAAAGATGCAATATAAATAAATAAAAAGCACTCACTAAATTGTTGTCCAGTTTTTGTAGTCCTCTTAATTCCATTCCCGATATTTCGGGGATCATTTCGGTGGTGAACGCCGGTATCATTTCGGTGGTGGGGATCATTTCGGTGGTGATTGGGGGTCATTTCGGTGGCGGAGATCATTTCGATGGTGGGGATCATTTCGGTGGCGGTACACGGGCAAACGAACGTAGCTGCGATCAAAAGTGTGGGTTTCTTTTTAATACAGGATGATTCGATGGATAGAAGCAAAGTATAGCTCACGTTTCTTAGAGCCAATTCTCTGACTTACGTTTTTATTTTTAAAAAAAAAACTTTTTTCCCCAAAAATTTGAGCTTCAAACTCGGGGTGCGGCTTATCTGCGAGTGCGGCTTTAATTTATATACGCCGGTGTTTACTGTATGTTGTGAAGAGGTAAAAGCAAGGGTAAAGGACCCTTGTTTGTCTAGTTATGAAAACTATGAACTCGGAACGTTTTGTGCTTACCTGCATCTCGAAAAACTAAGAACAAACCATCGCTAAAGACATGTCAGCTGTGAACACTGGTAGCTAACTTTCGTAAGTCTTTACTATGCTGCTTCTTTCTACCTATGATTTTTCTTGCATGCAAAGTAACATTTAAGTGTGTTCTATATAAGATACATATTGAATAAAATTGGCGACCAAAATTTACGATATGGCGACCAAAATGTTCCAATTAGTCGCCAGTTGGCTCCTGAACGAAAAAGTTAATTTCGAGCCCTGTCCATGTATCTGTCAGTGTATCTGATGTCACTATTTTTCTTGATATGATTTTCCTTTTTCTAGTTTTTAGACGGAATGTAACACAATCCCAGCTAATATTCCAGCAGTGGAAGAAAGCTATATACTCACAGAAATACTGGACAACACAAGTGAACGGTACAAGTAGAAGCTCTCAGAAATCCCTGGTTTCTGGAATAGACTCACAAGATAATGACTATGATGATAAGTGGGTAAGTCAGGGCGTATTTGAAATCTCATCAGCCGCTAATGTTTTTTGAAGAAGCATGTTCATATTTTATTATATGGGTGGTTTTCTCCATTTGTCACTGTCTGGACTTGAGTGACCTAATCTATAAAACAATTACGATGTTTTCTGTAAAAATAACAAGGTGTAATCATTAAAATCAATATTTTTCATGTACCGGTATGTCAAACTTTTAGAACCTGGATTTGTGGAATACCAAAGAGAACTTGCATAAAAATCCACTACTTCTTAAAGTTATTGGTTTACTTGCCCGGCAAAGTCGTGATTTTGTTGAGCTAGAAGTGTCCGACGAAGGCTATCATCTTAAAAAAAAAAAAATTGAGGAGAACCATTTACACTTCGATACAGTACAAACTTTAGCTTAAGGTGGCTTACTACAGTTTATAGGGGTCACCAGATGCTTCCGATAATATCGATCACAGGTGACCATTTGTGGGAACAAGCAACAATTACAAAGTCAAAACCATCGTACAAGACAGTGGGTGTTTGTAATTTCACCATCCTCTGGTTAGGAGTGGCTTAAAACAAGCGACCGAGTGGTTGTCAGAAGACTGGGTTCTAATTCTATGAGGACGTTTTACTCAAAAATCACCCGTACGACCCTACCTCAAAATCATACCATTTAAACTTTGGATAAAAACAAACGTTCTTACAAATTAAAACAAAAATCTGTAAGAGAGTTTTTCGCATATCAACGAAAATATCAACGAAAATATCAAAAATAGGAATTTCGAAAAATATTTTAAAATCTGTCTTACAGATTTTGAAAAAAAATTGTCTGCAGATCGATGTTGATGTATGTTTAAAAATATCAAAAATTGAGCATAGGTCGTACGGCTAGATTTCGAGAAATTCACGACCAAAAAAACGTTTAGTACGATCTCCGAGCATGCGCAGTACTGCGTACACCACGGCCATTCACTTAGCTGCGCGCGCGGCTGCTCGCGCATTACTAACTGCGTGCACGAGATCAGAGCTTCGTTGTTGTTTGCTCGCGCGATATTGCTTGCGTGACACGCGCGCGTAAGGAAATTTATTGTCTCTCAAAACTGTATTCGGCCACCTTAAGGCGGCTGAACACAGTTTGCGCGCGCTCTTCAATTTCAGCTGCTTACGTGAGTCAGCGCGCGCAGAGTTTTGAGAAAAACAAACGTGGCGCCTGTTCAGCGATCATTTTATTTCGCTCAGCGTGGATCGCTAAAGTGTTGTTTTTCGTCTTAAAATCAAACAATTTGTTGTTCGTAAAAATGTTTGTTGAATCAATAGATAATATATAGAACCATTGATGAAATACACTGCCATTTTGGTCGTTTTTGTCTTTGGATCGAGAACCCAGTCAAATGCAACGCATGCGCAGTTGACCAAAAAATTGTGACTGGATGTTTTAGCGACTTTCCTCGGAAACGTGCTGATTTCTACGAAACTACTCATTAGAATTTCACGAAATTTGGCACAATAATAGTTCCGAATATGCCGAACTCACCTGCTATCAAAAATTTGAAATCTAACAGAGGAGATTTTTACAAAACGCAAACATATTAAACCACAAATTACGGAAGATCCCTCTGTCAAAATTACATGAGACCAGTGTTAACATGCGAATATTTTTACAAGTTTACTGGAGACAAATGATGGACAAAATCTAATGACTAGATTTTCTGAAAATAAAAGAAACCAAATATTGCAGGCTGATTTTCAATCCACCGTGTTGCCATGGCAACACCCTAAAAGCTCAACGAAAATATCAAAATATATAGCTTGTTGCTTAATCGTATGCCTCGCCAATTTTGGGCGCCCAGACGTTAGTGGTTTTAAAATGACAATGAATGACGCATAGGTACAGTGAAACTGTGTTCAGCCACCTTAAGTTAATTATTTTTGGTCTGTTGTGCTTGTTTCTTTAGTATGATGCAGAACAAGAAACTTCACAGTCTGAATCTGACAGCTCTGATGGAGTAAATGATCCGGCAGAGGAAGATGAGGTCATAATGAAAAAAAAAAACATTTGAAGTATTCCTTTAACGTGTGAATTACTGTATGCTGTAAGACAATAGTTGCCTCATCCTAGAACATTAGAAGTCAATTACTATATAGATGCTTTATTTTACTCTTTAACTTGAAAATCATTTGAAATTAATACACAACCATCCTTGTAGCAAGAAGATCACCTTGCACACAGTTAAAAAAAATGAATTACTTTCACCGCATTCCTGTCCGTGATCAAGTGGCGCCAGTTGCACAAAGAATAGAATTCTCCAAAAAAATGTCCAAATTGTCATTAAATTCACGATCTTATACTGAGGATTGAGGATTTGTCTAGTTTTGAAGTGTTCATTTTCAGCAGTATAAACGGATTTTGTAGAATGTAACGAACTCAATTTTTTGAAAAACTGTGACATGGGCCAACTATATTTCACTCTGATCACCGTTGGTAGACCATACACAGGTGATCTCTGTTACCTGAGTTCTAGTCTTATTTAACACACATGGACTCGTCTCACTTATGTCCAGAAATGCAGCCAAGTATTGTTTCACGAGTGCTTCATATTTGACAGAGTTGTTTGTCGTTTTCATATTACTTCATATGTGAAAGAATTTCGTGTGTTTTGGTGAACTTTTATAGGTGAGGATACTTTGTGATGCCAGTCATGGAGTAGCGTGGCCCCCTTTTGCTGCATTTCTGAACAAACCACTTGTCTGTTATGTTTCCTCCGTTGCCTTGGTTTTCATTGATCCATTTTTTTCCTGTATTTCACAGGACACACCTACAAGAAAAGGACGTGCAAGTAAGCTGCTCATAACTGATTCCTTATATCACCACTGAATTCAATTAAGAATTTGTTCTTCTTTCAAATATCTATTGTCCAGTAACCCGTGTTTATACTCGCTGAGGGATTTCACTTCGGTTTTTCTGCAGTCTTAATTGGATATTTCTTAAAATGCCTAAACATCCCTTGTACTAAACAATAGCCCTTTTACCCGTTCTCACTTGTGATGTCGATCGATTTTTCAGGGCTCTTCTCAGGATTGTCCATGGTCACTCATTTCAGCGATTACCGCAAGAAACAAAAGCGAATCAATAGCGGTAAGTTGTACCTGCTATCAATCTGAACAAGTGAAATCCTGAAATAGAAACTTATTACATCCAAGCGCAATTAAAGGGACGATTACATGGCGAACGTAAGCGCGGTTGCGGGGCCGTGAAATTTTATTGCTATTGTATGGCGAGTTCGACTCATTCTAAAACTGGGGATTGCATGAAAATCCAAACAAAAAATAGTTTAAAAAAATTGTTAGATTTTCCCAGGTCCTTATCTCGCGCTCATCAAACCGCCTGAGGGTTAGGTTTGCTCTCTTGCACGGTTCTCGTCTTTATTTGGCGCAAAAAAAAATCAATTTTTTTCGTATCCTACTCCCTCCCCTTTTATTTGTCCAAGAGCCTTTTTCTAATGCCTTTTTTTTTTTTTTGCCGTGGAGGGAGTTTGTGACGACACTGAAGATGTAATAGACATTTCCGAGTTACGTTACGCCTCGTTGTCAAAGCGAGGCTAGGTGCGCAACCTTTCATATGAAAATGAGTTTTTATTCAAATGCAAATAAAACTCATTTTCATATGAAAGGTTGTGCACCTAGCCTCGCTTTGACAACGAGCATAACGTAACTCGGAAATGGCCAATTGAAATACTCAACGGAATAAATTGATAAGATGGTAAGAATATCAACATTACAGAGCAAAGGGCTAAATGTTCACGGTATAAGAAGGGAAAGGAGGAAGGGAGAAGGTACAGGTTCAATTCAATATGACATTCTGATCTATATTTTCAGGAAACTGTGCCTCGTGCGATGTTTCATTTTCTTCTTTGTTAAAAAAGAGAGTAAGTAAAATTAAGATCATTGTCTTCAAAGTTACCAGCCATTATTCTACTGGTGTCTAATTTCCACTCGTCTTGTCACAACAGATTTTGACCGAGGGCAGGCTCCCTCGTGCGGGTTTTCTTTTGCAGGACATTTTTTTCAGCGCCTGTAATTTGACTTACCTTAATTTGACACACCTTCGTTTTTCAGATACGAAAAACACTTTAATATTTTAATACAAAATAACAATAACGCTTACGGACAGTACATGTGTTTAAAAGCAGACTTTTATTCGTGACAAAATGAAATCGCTAATATGATAACAAATTGAGAACAATATCAGTAAAAATAATCTGCATATGATAAATGAAAATGCAGTAACAGTTCCTTTTTCGTTTTTAGCTTACCAGCTTCGTATTATGTTTCTTATTCTTTTTGCAGCAATACTGCCGACATTGTGGAGACAGCTTTTGTTCTCGCTGCTGCTCAAAGCGTGTTAAGAGAGCTGTATTTGGTGCTACAGGTAGAGTAAATTGATAAACTTTACAGTTTTATTTGGAGAACACTCTCTCTCCTCCGCAGAGGCTCCCATCAGTAAAGAACGTACAGTAAAAGAGAAAATGGGAGCGCGGGGAACGATGGGAAGAGCGAAAGGGCAGGAGCAGGTCTCCCTTCCCAGAGTTCTCCGCGCGCTTTACTTTTTACCTCTACCCAGCCTCCGCGCGTTTTTTGCTAAGCGTGGAGCGTGACTAGGAGGCCACTGCGGAGGAGAGAGGAGAACACTAGTCTCCCACGGAGCCATTATTTGTCTCGTCACGCAACGTTCCTCTCCACTAGTGGGGAGGAGCGTTGCGTGACGAAACAAACGGCTGCGTGGGAGACTAGGAGAACACTTGATGGAAGTAGGTCAGATGAGAAGCATATCTCTTTCTGGGATGGGAGTAATTATCGCCAGGGGTGGAGGTTGGAGGAAGACGTTATACAGTTCAGAACAGAAGGCCCTGAAAACTCATACTGGCCTTATCCATCGGCACGTCCGTATTAATGCCAAATAAGGAAGTGCACCCCTTCCCCTCGGGTTGGGGAAGATCGGAAGACATCGTTCTGTATTTAGCTGATGTACTGACAGTATACTGAGTCACCTTATTGTCATCTTATGTGGTATAAGATGACAATAGCAATTAGAATCCTCTTAAAAAACATTTGAAAAGTACGTTTGATTTCGTCAAAATAGTCAGAAAAATTAATTAAGGTTGGTCACGGCATTACAAAGTATATTTGATAGGAAACCATTTTAAATCACGACTCGGTCTGGGTTGTTTTCCGTCAGGCAAAGAAGAGAGTTTTGGCGGTTTGGTCAGGGTTAATGATAGCTGGTGTTGATAGGTGATATTGGGGTTTTACCTGCGTTCTATTCCTATTCAATTGACGTTTAATCCATTTCTTGTGTGAAAAACAAGGAGTTTGTCGACATCACATGAGTACATGATGGTGACTCCTGCATCCGATTTACAAATCACATGACGGATCCTGTTGCGACAAGCTGATAACCTTCGTTCTGTTTTTTAATTGGGCAATAACATTCGTAGACTACTCAGGATTTTTTCAACTCAAAACAAGAAACATGACGCAGACATGACGTAAATAAACCTAGGAAGCGCCTGGCAAAGGAACCACTACTTAATGAGTAGTTGCGATACAAACACTTATCCAATTTACTAGTGTATTACGTCGACGTCACGGAAGTCAAATCAAACGCCTCCCATCTTTAGCTTTCATCCAAAGCACTTCCTGTCTGTTTCCGTGTCCACGTGACGTCAGCATTGTTTAGGCTTTGCTGATCTCAGATCTCTTTTTGATTTTTTTTTTAATTAAGGGTTTCTCTAAGAGAATATATGAAGGACTTTACCTACAATTGTCTCTGTAACCGAGATCTCCAGCGTGACACTTATTCTTTTTTTCTTTTCTCTTGTATATACCCAGCACCTGCAGCTTATGAAGAGACGGTACTGGTTTGCAAGAGCTGTTATGGATACCTTATGAACAAAGCGGACGAAATGAGTACAGACATTTGGTGACATTTGCTGATCACCTCACGTGACATGTCTGTACCAAAGGAATCACACAAGCTCTTTCGTTTTATAACCATTTGAAATGTAAACTGCTGCGTGATAACGAAATGGAATGCAAAGTGGACAGAACGAAATAAGACAAGAGTGTTTTTAGCTGGGGCTGAAAGTCAAGAGAACAAATGATGAATCACGTGCAATATTTTATAAAGACTCGAAATTTATCATATTGAATTGAATGGTTCTAACAAATGCAATATCGTTATCGTATGTTTGAAATAACGATAATAATTGCTGTATGTCCATTGGGATTTTGCAAGTAAATAATGTAGATGTCTTTCATGTAAGGGACAAATATTTAATTTGTAAAGTGTTATCAAAAATTAGTTCTTATAAGCTACTGACGGGCTGGTGGGTGGTTACAGATCGTATTGCATAATATCCATCACTCCCCATTACAATTACGACATTTTACCGTTCCATACTTGTTTTCTGTTACAAGATCTTACAGTCGTATTTGTACGTGATTATTTAATATAGTCTTGCATTTTTCATTCGTAGAAGTTTTTTTCCCTTCAGTTTTAATCGTGTTTAGCATCAACAGTTCAATATGAACTTGACGCGCTGAAAAGCATAGCAGAAAACACCGATTATTCATGGCGCATTGCATTTTCCCTTTTTGACCGCCCGGCATTGCTATTTTAAATAAATAAATAATTTACTCAGTGGATTAGATGTGCTTCGCGTTCCAGGAACGTTTTCACAAGTTCTAAACTAATATAATCATTTGCGTTCGTGCATCCGTTTTCCTGATCAATATTGTTTGAATATATTATATCACTCCCAGAGCAATATCGGCTAGCACTCCATAATCATGCATGTAGTCAATAATTTTTACTCTTGAATAATCAGTAATGACAACATTCTTGTAACTCGTAACTTTATATTAACTTCCATCACTTGTTTACAAAATTGTGTAATATTAAGCAAATTAACACAAGAAGTGATGAGGAGTCTAAAGAAAAGCAGAAATGCTTGAAGTAATAGACCCCCATTAACGGCCATTACATGTTGTATGGTTAACGATAACAATTAACGATATTTATGCATTGTATTTCTTGATCATAAACGAGTGTCAAGCAAAATAATCATGGTTTTGTAATCATGTCTTTGTTTCGATACAAAAACTAATAAATAAGACTGAAGGGGGTCGCTTTTTTGCTTCTCTTGTTTCTTTTTGGACTTTATTCGAATCACGTACACCAAATTGAAACTAAATTCACGAAATCGCCTTTGTTAACAAAGGGTAAAAGTGGAACAATTTAAAACACTAATCTACTTATTAGAGATCGCATAACAAGCGGTGTGTTGGATTTCTTTACGGTTTACGGCTTATAGCTTTTCCTAATATGATCGGGCAAATATCATTGACGACATTTCGATATTTGACCTTTTCTCGTTGGAGTCACGGCTTTTTACCGAAGTGAGTTAGGGTTGTCTTTACAGCGATAAAAGACAGTTGGACAAATTATGTTGTTAGCCCGACAGTAAGCAGTACGTTCTTTTTTCTCTGGTATACCCTGCCTATAAGCAGCTACGATTTTTTTCCCTTTCTCTGTGTATTGATTTCTGATTTCCAATCGCTGACGTAAACACTTCCGTCAATACTCGTGATATATCGCGGGCTCTCGGTGGCGGTAATTTATGCATAAAACATGGCCACCCGAGAGGTAGGAAATAAATTAGGCAAGCTGAGACAGTATCGAAAGACTCGCAACCGGTACGAACGCGATGAGAGAGAGCAGGACTCTTCGGTGAAAAAGAGAATGAAAATGGACCCAGATTATGTGGAGAAGTGGGACGCTGCCGCTTTAAAGGTAAGAATTTTACGGTAGAGTTCCTATTCAACGGTTTTTTTGCGCGGGATTTGAAGAGCAACGAAAATGATATGTGGGAAGGAAACCCTCGCTTCAATCGACTTCACGTCTGGGCGTCAAAGTCGCTTTTGTCGTGTCATCTTTGAAGCCTAAATAATTGGACAGTAATTCGACGATTAGCGCGAGTTTGTGTATCTTGAGTATTTGACAAATCCAAATTCAAAAGAGCGGTGCCCGTTCAGGTCGAATAAACACAGAACAGAACAATCACTTGATTCGCGTGACACAAGATGGTCTCAAGGGATCACATAAAACATAAGCTTAAGCTTAATTTTTACCTTTTGAGCCTTTTTATTTTCACAGAATACTTTTAACCCACTAACGTTTGCCTTCAAAATGTAGGAATGATATTTTTTTCAGAAACTTGTAAGGTTAAGCTTCTATGACTATAAACTGAAGAGAGAGAGAGTAGAAGTACAGTGAGGCGTAAAAAGTGTTTATTCATAAGATGATTCTTTACCCCGTGTCTAACAACTGGGTACATAGGTTTTGGATTTCCGGCTCAAAAAAATAGAAGTCAAACTCGTGTTTGTGAACTACATGTATACTCAGTAAAATGGACGCATGCTGTGTATAAGGCCGCCAAACAGACAAAGCCACGCTCGTTCGTTTGAGAAGCCAGGCATTAAGCTCAGAGAGACACGATCGATATCGACGGAAACTGAAAGTGGGATTTTTCTCTGTTCGGTGACAAACTTTGATTTGATTTGTCATATCTATTTTAATATGGCTTCCTTTCGGCAGCCATGCGGTTTTTAGGCGGTATTTAAAAATCTAAAATCAGCTTATATTGTTTTGGTCTAACCCACTAGTTTTGCGGTTAACTTTGTTCATTAGGAAAGAAAGAGAATCTTTAATTTTAATTGATATTTACAGTATGTCCTGCCCTGAGGAAATAATTTGTGAATATTTCTCTATGCTTATCCAGGAATTTCGATTTTTTTATGTAAGCTTAAATAACAATCGAAAATGAAATTTTCCTAAATTAAAACGCTGGCGTGCTGTAAGTAACAAAAATAGATTTCCGTCTTTTAAAGTGGCTGATAATTTTATCACAATGATTTTTATGTACCATATTTGGCCCGTTTACGTCGGAAGGGTGTTTTCACGTCTCACGAGAAATTACGAAACAACATGTAAACTTGCACGAATTTAATGTTTTGTCTGTTGTGTACATAGTACTCCATCCGTTAACTTGTCTTTGTTGATAAAACGTGACACATGAGAGTGTAACAAACAAGTACTGGTAACTTGAATGGGGCAGTGGGATTTATTATTGTCACGTTCTAATCACTGTCTTTGAAGCCTACATGTACATGTAGCACCTGATCAGTTTCATATGGGATGAAAACATTAGTCAAAACTTTCCATATATCTGATTTTGACCTTTTTGAGTTGGAATGTTTGTGATTGAAGCTCAATTGGAAGGGGTCATGTTTTAATTCTCATGCCGGACCTCACTTCCTGCCTCACCCTGTCGTCGCCATACCAAAACAAACAACATTGAGACTGTCTTCAGTCAGTTGGAATAACATACACAGCATGGACAATACTTTTCACAATCTTTTTGTGGTAAATGTGGAAGAGTTCTATGTAAACTGTAGAGGGTTGAAAAGGCCACTTGAAGAGGTAAATTTAGATCAACTAGCCTGTTACAATCAACCATATCATGTTTTGGTGCAGAGGTTTTGGTGTTCAAATGACCGAACTATCATAATTTTTGAAATTACATGTAATGTACATGTTATATGGTGCAGTGAGATAAATTTGAGGCTAGTACTGCCGTAATAAAGCTCTGTTTCTAGTCCAAGAAAGAATTTTCAGTGGAAGTTTAACCATTAAACTTCCAGGAGTGCCAAAAATCAAAATTCTCAAATTACTGCTGAAGTGGTTTCATTTGGATGGTCACACCATAGGAGTTTGCTAATTGTCAACAGACTCAAACTCATGTTTCCATAATTGACTGTAGGTGTGACTAATCATTAAGGTCTTCCAAGGGAGGCTCGCCATGTTGCTTCTTTACATGATGCCAGTATGAGTTTCGTGTTGGTATAGACCTACGTCTTTCAAACCGGTATGAAGTCATACTGCATTTACATGAAGGGACTTTGAAGGGACATTTCATACCAATCGACAATGTACCGTATTCACAACAACAGCAAAATACAGTTAAACTTCCACGTGTGAGCACCACTCATAAGTGGCACCTCTTTTAGGAGTCAGGGTTACAATTATTTGCCTAGTGCATTATAAGAAAAAGTGAACATTATTCAACCATTATTTAAATGCAGTCAAGAATCGTAGTGAATTTTTTTTTTACATACTTTAAGCACCTTGGACATGTTTAGTGTTTGTTTTGTTGCTGTCAAATTTTAGTTGCATTTGAACCCAGTGAAACTAATGATATTTACAATAAGTACAGTGTACATGTATGTGTCATTTCTTTGAAGTGCTCTACAGTTAAAATAACTTTAAACAATAATTGTTAGATTGTGTTTCTTGGTTTTCACTTACTCATTCATCTTTTTTTTTCCCTCATTGTTGGCCTTGCACTAGACTTTATTTAACATGGAAAATGCTGAAGAAGGTGAAATTTTTTAACAAGAAGTGGCAAGTGGCAGGAAGACCAGATTTTCCTTAGATTTTGCCTGTCAAATCTGACAGGTTTTCACATGTAACTGACCGGCCCAATTCACAAGATCTATCTCATTTTCACGCTTTTTTAAAGATTTCTTCCTTCTGCATGAGTTAGTTATAAAAGACATATTTTGTCATTAAGAGGGATGAGGTCACAAATGGTAGAAGGACCATGGCCCTGTCACAGGCGGTTTTGGGTGTTTCAGGAGTCAATGAATTAACTTAACCATTGTGTAAAAGCACTTAAGCATGGGCCTAGGAACTAGGCAAAAAATTTTAAACATGAGTGTCAACACAAGTACAAATCAGACAAAATCATGAGAGTTGGCAGGTCTGTGACCAAGGGATAAAAGCAACAAGTGACACGGCCCCCAAAACTGGCAACACAGGTCTTTCTTAGAAACAGTGACAAGTAACTCAAACATTAAAATAGAATGATGACTTTACACTTTCGACATGTACATTTAGTAAACTTTGTTGAAAGCAAACATGTAGTGACTTGGTACATGTATATTCATTTTTTCGATTGAAATCCCATTGAGCTGTTTTTCTTGCAGTCAAATAACTTCAGTTTTACATGCATGTTCTGTGATATATACACGTATACATGTACTGTATTTTAACTATTAATACTTGTTGTGTTTAGAATGAAATATTGATTGATTACTTATTTTCTAGGAACTTGATGACTCAGCAATTCAAGAGAAGATTGACCACGAGGTAAATATACGAGATGGAATTGTCAAGTTGCTGGCTGCCTGCCATGAGGAGGTGCAGGCTCTTGAGACCTCCAAGATTCTTCTCACAATCAATGCTCGTATCCTGGCTCTTATGGGACTACTGCAGAGGCACAGAGCAAAGTCAGTCATGAGACGCAAAGGATCAAGGTATACTGTTAAGCCCCATCTACAGTGTACACAAGCAATTTTTATGTGGCAACTGTATGTGGCAATTTTTATTTGCCCGTGTAGATGAACCACCCCTACACGAGCAATTTTTATGTGGCAACTGTATGTGACAATTTTTATTTGCCCGTGTAGATGATCGACAAATTGTTGTTAATTTGCGTCAGTAATAATTTTGCACAGTGGAGGAACTGGGTTCTACAGATGATGTCGGTATAATTGTCACATTTTATGAGGCGTCTTGTCCACACAGACAATTATTGGTATGTGGCAATTTTTATTTGCCACATAAAAACTAACAAGCCAGCTTTTCAGCAAATACAGTTGTCACATAAAAATTGGTCATTTTTCATCATCTACACGGGCAAATAAAAATTGCCACATAAAAATTGCTTGTGTAGACCGGGCTTTACTTTTGGTTATTGTTATAAATTTTAGAAATAGTTGATGGTGCTAATATAAATTGCACAGTCATGATGCATTTGGTTGGAAAATGTTGAAAGTCAGTGCAAGTTTAACAAGATGTAACAGGCTCTGTTTTGTTGAATCAATCACTAAATTACCCTGCAGGTGGTGTACAAAAGAAATCAGAGACCAAAAATCTAAAAGTTTCATTCAGAAAGGGGGATATTGTGTACATATGATTATTTTTAATGAATCATACAATGGAGTTGCATACATTTTAGCTTTCTTTTTAAACCGAACATAATAGCTGCAATCAATTGAAAGTATTGTACATGTAAATAGTTAGTCTTAATCTGGAACTTATTTTGAAACACATTAAAAGTCAAAAAGTTTCCATGGGGCTTTGAATATCTTGTATGAAACAGATTCCATGCTCAAACCATGATTTCCAAAATAGAAAGTGATTTTCGATGGTTATTGTATTGATCATTATTCCAAAGTAATAAGTTCTCCATAGGTAAAGATTTTAGTCTTAGTTTTTAGTTCTTTAAAGTATTGTAAGAGCTCTTGATAAAACATACATGTAGGTTAATGTTTGCTTATGCGAGCAACATTAAAGTTACATTGAAGAAGGAAGCTAGGATACGTTGTAGTCCCCTGTGCCCCCCCCCCCCCCCCCCCCCCTATAAGACTTATAATATCAACTGTAGCCGCCTAATGCAGTCCATCTGTCCTGGCCTTCTCTCAGACTCACTGAATCAATTGTTGTTGCTTTTAATTTCCAGTTCAACCTCGCCTCTTGATTTAGATGATGATGATGCCCCTTGCAAAGCTCGACTTTCTCTCTCAGGTAAATGAACCTTGGGTTTTTATGGTAACAAAGTACTGTAAAAGCAGCAGAATCTCAAAGTGGATTTTAAGTTTATTTAATGCATAGCACATGCATGTTCACATCGAGTGCGTTAACATTGCACTGCATGCACATTCAGTACAATGTACTTAGAGAAAAGTAATTTAGCAGGTACCTGTAGATATAAAGTAACCATTATCCTTGTTAGTAGTAACAAGTAGCCTGTTGGGCTTCGCAACTGGCTTGTTTGGTCTCAGTTCCCACCCGGTTTTCATTTTAGAGTTTTATTTATTTCTATTTTATTTTATTTCTATTTTTATTTATTTCTATTATTAATTAATTTATTTGTTGTTGTAACTATTTAATAACTTTATTAACAATTTAAAAAATATCTTAATTACATAAATAAAAATAGAAATAATTGATAATAAAAATTCAAAATTCTATAAAATTACAAATTCCATGATGCAGAGATGTTGTTGTAACTAATCATAAATTATCCATTCCTTATTTTCTTATCTATTGTTATTCATTTATTTTATAGTGAGCTTCTGTAACTGTTTAGTGCACAGCAACCCACCACAATTAACTCTAGTTATTTGCGGGTTGCTACTGTAGTTTGTTTTATTATTTGAAAAATAAATTGTTGTTGTTGTTGTTATTAGCAGTCCACAATATGCATAATTATTAGAATCTGTTATGCACAGTCCAGTATGGAAGGCCAAATGGTGCAAAATTCAAGAACTCTAATTTGATCACATTCAAGGATAACGATCACATTCAACAACCACATTCACATTCAACATATCTAAATTAATCAATTTCAACAGTCATCTCGATCACATTCAACAAGCACATCACATTCAACAAGCACATTCACATTCAACATATGTAAATTATCAATCACATTCAACAGACATCTCGATCACATTCAAGAACATTTTTTAAATGTCAACATATCCCATAATGTTTTGCGCTACTGTCGACGCAAAATAGACAGGCTGAACACGACTCCCACTCGCCTTTAAATCACAGCTATGAATTTGTTCTCTTCAATTATATTGACCTTTTGATCTCGGCGGATCTCAAATTGACAGCCGGGAGGATTTCATGCTGTCCAGGGCCGTTAAAATTATATTATTTCTTTATGCATTGTTCAGTGCTAGCACAATTGGCATACATTGCGGTTTCTTTGGCTCACTTTTGTTGCAAGATAAATACTCAGTATCGGCTAAAGTTTGTTATCGCTTTGAAAGCGCTAGGATTGTTAAATTTCTCAGGCCGTGATTTAGTGTCTTGCAACAAAAGTGAGCCGAAGAAACCGCAATGTATGCCAATAGAGCTTGCATCGTACAACGGCATATAAAATAAATAATATAATTCTAGGTTGTTACGAAAACTAAGACCCCGAAAACTAAGACCTAAGACCCAAGACCCCGAAAACTAAGCTTTTTACATTTCAACATATTCTCATAAAATAATCCCACCTGAAATGTGATAAAAAACGTTTTCCGTTTTACAAGAAACGACACTACTTATAAAGTGTGCAAACCCTGATTAAGTCTGAACTGTTCCATTTAAAAAATTTCCTTAAGTTCCATTATTTTTGCATCTTGTAGAACGATTCAAAACAATTGCCGTGTATTATTCGCTTTTTACATTTCATTATGACATTATGATTGCCCAGGAATGTCAGTGTCTACCACCCCGCCGAGTCCATTCTAAAAATAGCTCAGTGTCTGGGAAGAAATTTAAGAATCGCCCGTCGAATACTTCGAAACGCAAGGAAAGGTTGTAGAAAATCCCACTTAATCTTAAAGATGATGTATAAACTCTCCCGCTCACCTTCAAAAAATTGATAAATAAGAAAAATGAGATGGGGGTCTTAGTTTTCGTAATGAGCTTTCGTAATTACGAAAACTAAGACCCACCGGAAAAGTGAAAATCAATGAAAAGACGGGGGGGTCTTAGTTTTCGGGGTCTTAGTTTTCGGGGTCTTAGGTCTTAGGTCTTAGTTTTCGGGGTCTTAGTTTTCGTAACAACCTATAATTCTAACGGCTCTGGACAGCATGAAATCCTCCTATCAGTGAGAGATATGATCAGATATAAATACGCCGAGATCAAAAGGTCAATGTCATGGAAGAGAACAAACTCATAGCTACTAGCTGTGAGCTAAAGGCGCAAATCTCTCAGACATCTCACTGGGAAAGCTTCATGCTGTTTCTAACATGGTATGTAGATACCAGTGAAATGTTTCAGGTTTTAACTATGTTTTGCTTCCGATTTGGAAAGGTCACGCAATTCGTCACGCTATTTCAGATAAGCCGTGAAAATAAACAAAATTGAACCAGTTGAAAGTTATTTTTGCATCATACATGCTTATAAGCCGATTAAATGGAACTTATAGTGAATCCAATCGTTTGTGATGGGATTTTTGCGTAATTGGCCGTCATGTTGGTGTAAGTGGTAAAAAGGCCAAGATAGCCGCTCAATACAATGTCTAATATTCGTCCGCTTTTAACTCTTGAACGAAATGCTCTGGCGCTTCAAAATTTGGCCCAGATGTGTAGTTTTAAACCCTCTACAATTCCATAAACATTTTGGAATCGAAATCTGTTTTTCAATGCTTCCGGAATTTTGATATGAAGTGCAACGTCGACAGTAGCGCAAATCATTATGGGATATGTTGACATTTAAAAATGTTCTTGAATGTGATCGAGATGTCTGTTGAATGTGATTGATAATTTACATATGTTGAATGTGATGTGCTTGTTGAATGTGATCGAGATGACTGTTGAAATTGATTAATTTAGATATGTTGAATGTGAATGTGGTTGTTGAATGTGATCGTTATCCTTGAATGTGATCAAATTAGAGTTCTTGAATTTTGCACCATTTGGCCTTCCATAGTCCAGTCCACGTTTACATTTACCTTCCACAGTCTGCTTCAAGCACTCCTTAGTAGGCTGCAATTTCAGGTCTATATTTTTTCTCTGATGGGCTCGGTACTGTTAGAAAAAGTTTAGAACTTTGTATTTTTGTTTTCGCTTTAAAATCCTTGAAACCACCTACTACAAGGAGTCAGGATTGCTTAAACACAGGCATTTTGGAGAATCAGTGATAGGATTTCGAGTAAATTAAAAATATCAACATGATCGATCAAATAATTAACAGCCAGCCATAGCGTGACATACTGTAAATACCAGATGTGTGGAATTTGAGCATGACTCCATGATGTAATGCTTGAGAATTGTTTACTTGGCAGTTTTTTGACTTGCCGTGACGTGTTTTGTTCAACGAAACAAACTCAACTGTTTGACAATTATTGATTTGGTTAGAAAAGTTCAACCCGCTTTGCTTTTACCAGAAATAGAACACATCCGAAAATCACAGGAATTTAATTTTTAACAATTCCGTCGAAATTAGAACAGTAAATATTTGAATTGTAGTTGCATACTTATTGGTTACAGTTCGCTACACTGGGAAGAGTTTTGCATTACATGTCAATTGCAGCCTTGACTGGAATTTAATTTTTCAAAAGAGATTTCATGAAGATGGTCTCTGAAGGGAGTTGGATGCAGGTGCTTTCAAGAGTAGTTGCTCAGAGTGAGTCAACTGAAGTCAGTTCAGTTCTGAATCACTAACAGTATACTACTTTCTTTGCTCAGATATCCGTGTCCCTTTGATGTGGACTCAAGATGATCACAATAAGACCAAAACAGGTAATGTTGTCAGAAATTTATTTTCCTGATAAGGCAAGATATGGTAGTGGCAGTCTAACTTATTCCTAGACACATGTATGTCATCCTTTGCAACCTTATTAGTTGTATTTGCACTCCATGGACGGCATGTACAGTGTATGACTGTTTTGCTGTACTTAATAATTTTTAACATGATCTTTTTTTCTTTTTTTTTTTCAGAGCAACATCTTTACTATGTCTTCTGTTTATTGAAGCTTGATGGGCAGGTTTTGGACACTGCTCTTGTGGAAACTGACGAATCAGAAACAGACATTTCCTTTGACAACATAATTGTCTTGTAAGTGTTCACTACTAAATTAATGCTAACAACTATAATAATAATATAACAAAGATATTTTAACAGAAGCCCACGTCACAAATGTGGTTTTCATTGGGGTCCTGCATGAAATAAATTACTGATATAATTAAATGCCTAAATAGTGAAAGCTAAAAATTTTAAACAGTTAAAAAGTTAAAAAAAAATGAACATAAAAATTAAAAATTCAAGAAATACTCCTAATATGTCTTTTAAAAGTTAAAACTATAAATTATACATATCACAGAATGCAGCATCTTGTCAGTTATTTTGAGACCTGAACATGCTGTTTTCTGCTGCAGCACACTCACACTTATGAGACTACTGTCAGTGCAAACTGAGCTGCTAACCACTCAATCCATTTCCTCTTTTTTAGTGACAATGTGAGTCATGACTTCAGGTTGGATATAGAGATCTACTACACAGTATCATCAGATAGTGCAGCAAATAGGTTAACAGGTGCAACTAGACCTCTCAGAAGAACTGCCTCGGGAAATGAAGCTCCCAAGTTTATACTTGCAGGACACACGCAGCTAACAGTCGACCACCTGAATGAAAATGTCAAATCACATGATCTTAAAACTGGTGAGATGACAAACTTTATGCCTTCTCGTACCTGCAGTTTCTTTTCTTGTTTCTTTGTTTTTATAGACTGTAGTTTTTCCTTATTCTAAATGGTGGTATTCTAAGAGAGGGATACCTTAACAATTGAAGTCAGAAGAGTTCCTATTGCCTATTTTTGCATGCATTGTTGATTTATGTGTCAAACATTGATCTGTATTTAATTTTGCCTCAAGGCTAAATTTCGTAGGATTTACTGTAACCACAGCTAATGGCCAGTAACAACAGCTGTTGCTTTGGTGAGATTCTTAATATGTCACAGGGATTCTGACAGGGTGCGGGAAAAAAAATTAAAATTGTGCGGGAGTTTTGGGGCAAATTGTGTGGGAAATAACTTCGATTGCGCGGAAAATTGTGCGGATTGCGCAATCCTGTGACCAACCAAATATTCAATCACCAGTGTTCTAGCCAAGCCAAAAAAATATGACGGGAAGGAAATTCTGCATAAATGAAAAATATAAATAGATGTTTTACTTTGGGGATTAAAATGTACCCAGCAATCGCCAATTTGCAGCTGTTTTTCTTCACCAAAGTTTATTTGTCTCAACAAAATCACATTGCGTGACACGATGAACTCGATCAGGTAAAACAGAAGTACCACCTCAAAATAAAATGTTTCCGATCTGAGTGAGTTCCTTTATGAAAAATCCGTACATTTTATGTAGTGTGAATAATTTCCAGTAAAGGTTCACAGAATTTCTTTGAAAGTTTGCCGCAAAAACACAACCCCGAGATGTGTGCAAATTGCGTGCTAAATGTAATTTGATAGCATGTTTGTTTTGCATTTTCCTGAATGAAAACGTCTTTCACTTGATTCAGCTTTATTGAAAGAATCAAATCCATTATCCTGATCAGAACTTAATAATTTTCTCCTATCAATCCGAAGTTCCAGCGCTTTAATAGTTTGTCTGTCGATTCGCAAACTTGATCAGTTCTTTGCGAAAATAATTCAGAGTGACATCCATTTCGGTGCAACGGTACATTTCTGAAAGAGGAAGCGAAAGCGCTCAAAAAAATATCAACGGGCTGCTAAGAAAAACGACAATGTCTGGAAAACGAAAACTAAAAAGCTATGCGAAAAATTTGGTAGGAAGTTGGATAGAAGTAAAACTGAAACTAGTTCCCAGGACGGCGAAGAGAACGCCTTGTTGTTTTTATATCGATCCACTCAAGCTGTTGGAGGAAAGCGAGGGATTTCTCAATTGTTTGGAAGGAAAATGGACTGAAAATAGCCTAAAACCTTTCTCTAAATCTTGGTAATCAATAGAAATACCTGATTTAATTAAAATTTTAAGCAAATATTTCAGTATTGTGCAGGATTGTGCGGATTTTTAGGAATTGTGCGGTCCCGCACCCACGCACCTTGTTGGAACCCCTGATATGAAATTAACCTTCAGGCAAAGAAATAAAAACAGGTCAATTTTAAAGATATGAAATCCACAGTGGATGCAAATAATGCATGCAAAATGTTTGCTTATGTTGTTTTTTCACTGAGCTCTTCAATTTTAGGAAATTATCTACCACCTTGGCAATAGAACTATTAAAACATCTGTATGTGACCATTCAAATGGCAAAGGACCTTTCAAGCTCCATACCCTAAAAATAAAGTACTGTAATCATTATCCCAGAATATTACAGATTTGATTTGATAAAATAAATCACTTGTTCAAATTGAAATCAGTGACTGAGAAGGTAATTATTACCAGATATTAATAAGAACTTGTCATGTTTTTGTGATCTTCTGACATAGTGCCTCATTGGGCGAGGGAGTTTTGTCAATGTAAGGAAATTCATTTCGGGTGTAACAATAGAATTGTCAATCGGAACCAGTCAAAGCAAAGAACTGATGAAATCGGAAGTGGTTCTGATGATTCTCTTATAATTCTTCATACATGTATGCTCAAAACTCAAATAATATTCCATCTATTCCCTATAATTAAATTAATTAAAGACTGAATTTTAGCTGAGATTTCATAACTCGAATAATTATTCTATCGATTCTCTTACATGTAAATTAATAATTGAATGATGGCTAAAGAGTAGGTTATCAAGATTTAATAATTTATCTGCCACTACAAACTATTTCAACAGTCTAAAGCCAAGTAAAATTTTCACGACAGCTCATATTATATCAGTTTGTTTACATGTACTTGTGACTGAGATAAATTATAATTCTTCATGCTTACCTTTGAGATTTCATAACTCAAATAATTATTCCATTGGTTCTCTTAAACTAATATTTGAATGATGGCTAAAGAGTAAGCAATCAAGAGTTTATCTACCACTACAAATTTTTTCAGCAGTCTAAAGCGAAGTGAAATCACACAATGACTCATATCCTACCAGTTTGTTTACTTGTGACTAACAGAAATTATAATTCTTGATGCTTACCTTTGAGAATTGCATGTAACTCGATTAATATTCCATCAGTTCACTTGAATTAAACATTGAATAATGGCTAAAGAGTAAGCGATCAAGATTTTAGAATTTATCTACCACTACATATTATTTAAGCAGTCTAAAGCGAAGCAAAATTGCACGATGACTCATGCCATACCAGTTTGTTTACTTGTGACTGAGAGAATTCTGAGAAAATGCTTACCTTTTAGAATTCATTACTCAAAAAATATTCCATCGATTCACTTGAATTAAAGACCGAATTATGGATAAAGAGTAAGCGATTATGATTTCAGAATTTATCTGCTACTAGAATTTTTGTTTAGCTTGTCAAGCCTATCAAGAAAGCATTGAAGCTAGCTGAGGCACCTTTTTATTTGTGTAAGCCAAATGGAAATTGACTGCTGACTATTTTAATAGAACAAAGTCCATGAGCAAGCTCTCTCAGGGGTCGGGGAGCAAGATAAGGGAGAGAGAGCTTGCAGGCATTATTGAATTATTGAAGTGAGTACTGAAATCAAATTTGCAATAATTATTTCATTAATTCACTCTTGATCCGTTTTGATTGTAAGATATTCAAATGTGTCCAAACATTTTAAATTTGAATATTTTAATTTGTACTTGCTGTCCAAATTGTACAAGTGACTTGATTCTGATTGGCTGTTCACACATTCTGTAACAGGTTTGGTTGGTGCTAGTCCCTTAGCAACCACTACAGATGGTTCAAACATGCCTCAGTTAGCCCTGTGGGGTCAGATATGCTGTCGTCTAGCAGCCAGACCAGAGTGTGTAGAGGAAGCTCAGATGAGTGGCTTCCTTGAAATACAGGTGTGATAAGTACAGTGTATGTGCAGAAGATCTAATTCTTTTGACATATCTTAGTAATATTATATACTGGTAGCACACCACCAAACTAAGAAAAGCTCTCATAAAATTTGATGATTTTTTGTACTGTGTGTATGCAATAATAGAATTTCAACCAACACAATGTTTGTTGTTTCTCTCAGTTTAGAAGCCATGATAACAGGTTTTTACGTAATATATCAAACACAAGGAATAGTGTTTCATCAGAATATCCAAAAACCGAGAAGTGGGTTGAAAAACCAGGCGCAGCCGAGCTTTTTTCAACCCACTTCAAGATGTTTGGATACCTGATCAAACACTCTTTCGAGTGTTTGATATACATTTAGCTTCTCAAACTGATCATTAAATATGGAGAAAACGAAGAAATAAAATCGCCAAAATCTATGCAATTTAAGACCGTGTATCCAAACCTCCTTCATGGTAATGATTTCCTTTGTGTTCTTGTTGTGAACTATTAATGAGTTTTTAGAATATTGGAGCAAACATGCCTCTGCAATTGACAGTATTGTTCTAATTATTGTACAATTACCTAATAAATAAAGGGATACAGTTTGTCTCTGACAAGTGGAAACATTAATTTTTCCACACTAAATTGTATATCTTTTTCATGCCTGTTGTACAGTATTGATGTTCACTTTTTTTTTTCTCATGTTAATTTCAGAGGAGGACAGGTAGCCAATTTTCCTGGTGTCGACTTTGGTGTGTTTTGAGACATGCAACAATCAAATGCTGGAGCAGTAAAGAAGACTATGATAAAAAAGAACCTGTGGAATCGATAGAAATCAAACCAGTAAGTTAATAAACCTTGTTTTATGATCACAGCTGATGATAGGGTTGCTGACTATGTGCCAAACTGTTTGCATCTTTTAGCATTCAGGATGAGAAAGCCAATATCCAAAAGAGTTGGGTGTGGCTGGGTATGGTGAGGTGGGGCAGAGCTTAGCCAGGGCAAGGTCATAATTCTTTAAACCAGACAGGTGCCATATCACACATCATTAATTTGATTTTAGTTAGATCACAGACATATCAGTTTAGATCAAGATTAGATCACAAAACTAGTAATTATTAGTCATGTGGCTCCTTCATGCAGCCAATTTATTACTGTTTTGAGTTAAAACTGTTAAACAGAATGTCAAGATTTGTCACTCTGTTTTTACAAGTCAAAATCAGTTCCACTGTTGCATGTAGTTTACTTTGGAGTGAAATGCAATAATATTTTTAAGTCAAAAATATGGAAGCAGAAAAAATAATAATAAACTTGCAAAAAATTATTCAACATGATGGCAACAAAAGTTTGATTGATCTTAAATCAGCAGAGTGCCTCTTTGTTCAACTTTAGAATAGTTCTTTGTGTAAAAGCCTTTGGCAAAAATTTCATTGGTGACACAAAGATAATGATGCAACATGACAAGTTCTTCATTATTGTTGTCGATTTATTCACTCACGTTTAAGTGTTTTCCATTACGGAATTACTATATTATAATATATTACCGAAATTTCGAAGCAATAGTATAGATATTACACATTTCAAAAACATGACACAATGTAAACATGCTACAGGAAGGTGATTTACAACAATTCGGGTAGTCTGGAACCTGTACTTATGCACAAGGTGCTTTTGAAATGTACATCTACATGCAATAACAAACAAAATGAAATACAGCGAAACTGAATTTTCTTTAAACATAATATCGAAACTTGCAAAACAGATCAAGACAACGATATTAGATCTGTTTACCAGCGAATGTAAGTGCCACTCATTTATTTGTTTATGGTATTTAATCAGAATATGGACATAGCAGATACAATCAGTCCGACTTTTCATCACCGTCATATCCTAATTCTTACAAGTCTGACACCTGAGAAGGAACCCGTACTGGCCTCCGACTCAGATCAAGAGTATGCCAACTGGAAAGACGCTCTGTACCAGGCTATCCGGGATGTGACGGCATGGAAGAACTCCTGCAGACAGGAGATGAACATTGTTTACCCATCTCCAAAGAGACTTCCCTCTGTTGAGACCAAGACTCTGTATGATTCAGTAGAGGTCACACTCAGTTGTACTGCGGGTAAGAACGCTCAGCATTCTTCTTCTGCTTTGAATTCATATGCCATTGCGCATTCCAAAATGTGATTTTTAGATCTAAAGCTACCTAAAAACTGGTTAAACACACACGTGAAAAATGACAGAAATACAATAATTAGTCATATGAGTGCTTTCATCGAAGAACATTGAAACAGATTTCAAAGTAATTAACATTTGCGAACCAAAAGAGTTTGGTTCTTTGATGAGATCTCGAGACTGGATCTTTGGGTCATTGGTGTCATATTCAGCTAGTATTTGTTAAGGCGGTAGGAGGGGGAGGGTGGGAGGGGGAATGCGGGGCTGTCTGTTTTTTATTGTCCTTCTGTCTTTCGCATTGTTTCGGGCACTTGCACTTATAACTCGCCAATGCACTGAATGTGACTTGCTTTTATAGATGCTTCATGACTTTGCCCCCCGCCATCTCACTTGGCAGGAGCATGTAAGTGAGTGTTATCTATTCTATCCTCCACATGCAGCCATCACTTGCACTTATTCGTGTAGCCAAATATCAGCTTTGTAATTATACTATTCACAGTTTGTCAGATCAGTTTGATGTAGGTATGGCATACCTGCACTTTGCACTTGTTGTTTGTGTTTCTCACAGTAGTCATAGTAATACTATAGACTGGGGCAGTTGACGTGAACTGTTTGGTTCATGATCCTTTGCTGGCCTGTAACCCGTCTATTCCATCGTTAGCAGTTCTCATTTCACAAAAGCCACGCGTGTGTACTGTGCAAACTCACGTTTATCATGTACAAGCTATTTGTTTTTACTTTGCAGTTGGTAAAGCATAACAGTTTCTTTAACTGGCCATTCGTTCTTTGGAGTGTTCGACTAAACTGACCATTCGTTCACACGTTATAACAGCACGACTAAACTAACCATTCGTTCACACTCTATAACAGCACGACTAAACTGACCATTCGTTCACTCTATAACAGTACGACTAAACTGACCATTCGTTCACACTCTATAACAGCACGACTAAACTGACCATTCGTTCACACTCTATAACAGCACAACTAAACTGACCATTCGTTCACACTCTATAACAGCACGACTAAACTGACCATTCGTTCAAACTCTATAACAGCACGACTAAACTGACCATTCGTTCACACTCTATAACAGCACGACTAAACTGACCATTCGTTCACACTCTATAACAGTACGACTAAACTGACCATTCGTTCACACTCTATAACAGCACGACTAAACTGACAATTCGTTCACACTCTATAACAGCACGACTAAACCGACCATTCGTTCACACTCTATAACAGCACGACTAAACTGACCATTCGTTCACACTCTATAACAGCACGACTAAACTGACCATTCGTTCACACGCTATAACAGCACGACCAACTGACGATATTCACCGGACTGATCCACTTAGGACTCACCAACAACAGTCTTTTTGAGGGCTACTCCCGCCTGCACGATCATGGTAGATAAACGTACCATTATTTTCTTTACGTACACCAGTGAGGGGCCGTTTTATCCATTTAACCAGCAAGATGTCTTGGTTTCACTGAAACAATCTAAATTGCATGTAATCTACTTAACAGATTATGTGAAGAATGATGCCAAGCGTGTGCCCCTAGGAGAACTGAAAACAGTTCGAGCAGATTCACCGAGTGTTGAATGCACATATGACATTTGGCAAAGAAGGGTCCCTGAGAACAGAAGCTTTAGAAAAGGAAAGAAGAAAGTAGGCGACGAGAACGTGCTGAATTATGAAACTACAATCTAACAACTTGACAGTGTTAACACGGCGGAGATAAACCTGGCTTTAATCATAAATACAACATTTTTTATGTTCTATCAACAGTAACATTTGTATTTATATGACATTGTGAGAGCATATTTAAGAGACCCAACAAACTACTGATTAAGTTCTAAAAATAAACTTGGTTCAGATGTTCAGATAATTTGATATGTAAATAGCAGCCAAGTTTGACAAGAGCAAGGTACACTAATTTGAAATCTGTCAACCTTTCAAAAGCGCAAGGAAAGCCATTCAGTCTACGGAACTACAAGCAGTTGCAAAAAGAGTTGAGACACTGTGTACTGTAGTGCATATTTCGAGGATAACATGGTTTTCAACAAGTCCCCACTCCCTTCCCCTTATCAATGTTGTACCAGATCCAAAATGCCATTCAAACTAACAGTCACCAACATTGAAAGGGGGAGGGGGGTCAGTAGCACATGGCATTGATTTGATTTGTTACGCGTTCGCTTTTATACGGAATGAACATTTTATGGAAAGTGTCTGCAACCTTTTTGCAACTGCTTGTAGCTGCGAAATCAAGAAATCATTCTCTGTTAGATCGAATAATCTTCTTAGACTTGCTACAACCACCGACTGCTATTAAACTGTTGAATTTTTATAGATAAGTTGACCTCTTAAAATTATATTTTAAAATTGTACAGACATTGAGAGAGGACAGAGTAATCGTTATGGTTATACTAAGTAAAATAAATAAACTAAAATTTGAATAAAGAGCTAGTTACAATTGCAAGACATGTTCAATTTTTACTGGTTTCGTTCAAGTCGGTCCGTGCAGCGATTTATACAAGTGAGCGTATGAGACTGGTAATATGGAACATTTCAAAACTATTTTAATTATCGTATCGGGTTGGAAAGAGATCATAGTGATGCATGGAATTACAGTTCAAAGCTTTTTTGGCTATTTTATTTATCAACTCATTCATTTTTTGCTGAATAAACCACACGGGAGAAGACATTGTTAGCCACGAACCGAAGGCGAGTGATTTACGAGTTTTGTGAATGTTTTCCAACATTCCAAGTGGTTTATTACACCGATAAACCATAGACATGCGTGGTATATTGCTTTTATATAATAACTAAATTTTCCATTTGGTTTACCGATATAATCGCGTTCGAAGAACGCAATCCTAATTTCGTGTTGGTTGTCCTGTGGTTTATGTGCAGTAAAATTTGAGATTTTTTGGTAGACGGTCTTCCAAATGGCCGCCCCTATTGGTTTTTTTCAGGGGCTCATTTCCGCCGGAAATTCCTTCGAACGCGTCCCATAATCTGTGATTACTGCTAGTAGTTAGTGGTAAATTTATACTTCAGGGCCCGGATGTTCAAAAGGTGGATAGCGCTATCCACCGGATAAATCACTATCCAGCGGATAACACAAAGGATTTTCTTAGAGTGATTTTACTTAACCCGTGAAATAGTTAGTAGATTAGTAATAAATTTATACCTCTGGCCCCGGTTGTTCAAAAGGTGGATAGCGCTATCCACCGGATAAATCAGTATCCAGTGGATAACACAATTGGTTTTGTTAATGCTTATCCACTGGATAGTGATTTATCGGGTGGATAGCGCTATCCACCCTTTGAACAACCGGGGCCAGGATAATAAATTTCTAGATTTCTGATTGAGTGTTTGAAAATTTACTGTTATTCTTCTTGGACTTTCTGATTTCAACCAACTCGGCGGAACGCGCCTCGTTGGTTATATTTATATATATATCGGCTCATATCCGGCGTGTCCTCGAAGAATAACTGATACCTATTGACCAATCAGAGCGCGTGCAGTATCCTCAGTTATCGAATAATGCATCATAGTTTCGCTTTCGATTTGTGTTTTAAGTTCAATAACTCAAAGTGGCAAATCTCATAAACAAAGCAATAGTATATTAATATATTTTGAAATGTAAATATAAATCTGCACGTTAGATGATGTTTGGACTTTTTTTGTTGGAAGATGAATGGTTGATCGAAATCAAAACATTCTTCCAAAAACAAATGTTAGTCAAACATGCCGGCTACACGTTCTAACATTGTTGAACCAAAAAATGTTATATAACAATGTTTGATCGTGTAGCCGACCGGGGCTTTACCCTCTTTCAATTTCTGAAAGTCTCTGTATCAGGTACGATAAGAACTCGCTTAAACCTTAACGCAAAAGTCCTTTCCCGAGTCTCTCCATACAACATACTGAAGATAGGTCACGTGTTTGCTGATTTTAAATGTTCTTGTTTCTTATCAAATTAGTATTTTTACATTTCTATTTTGTTCTATGAGAAAGTTTAATCGTAAAAAAAAACGCCCTGCCGGAACAGATGAAATACGGGAAGTGTTTACTACTAAGCCGGGGGAAGATATTTACCAGCAGGCTGATTTGTAGGTCATGCTATCACTTCCTAGGGTTTTGCCTCATCTAAAACAATCCCCTTTTCTTTCTGGCGAAAAATCTTTCCAAATGAAAAAAAACCTTTCAATTTCGGATCGCAAGCCTGTGATTTGGTTGTGTACTGTTGTGTGGACAGGTTTCAACCTTCAAGCGACTTTGGAAATAAAGTGTAACTGATAGAAAACGAAAGAGTTTGTTGTCAAACGATAAAATTTCACTGCTGAAAAAACAGCGTTCGTCCAATCAGTAACTTGACACGAACGGTGAAATTTCCCTCGTTACATACGGCTTTTATTCACTGTTATGTCCGAACAATTATGGAATAATTGTTTTTTCGTTCCGTTGAGTCAATTTTTAACACTTCAACAAAAAACAAAAACAGAGAGATTATGGCGATTGTGAGACTGCTTTTGATAATACACTGTTAAGCTCCAGAATATTCGCTTAACAATTTCGCCCTTATGGACTCGCGAATTACAACTTAAAAAATACTCGATTTACAAGTAAAATATTACAGATAGAACTCGGTATGTGAAGGCTGTCTAGTAAAAAATAAGGGGATTCCCTTGTTTGTCTCTTCTGGTGGCAATACCCGAATTTATTTACCCACAGGGCGAGCTTTGTTTTCAATTTGTTTAGATCAAAATTATTACTAAATCTTAAAAAAAGTTTCATTTGCCTTTTCTACGAAAAAAAAATTGAAATTTTGTTTTCTGAAATTCGTGTTTAGGCTAAGAAAATGAAAGTCAAAATTTTAATTCCTTTTTTTTATTGTTATATTATTTTTAATACGTCCGTTCATTTTGCATTTTTGCGAAACACAACCGTCGACTTTTATGTTTTATTAAACAACAAATACTGACTTAACTGGGATTTACCCCCGTACCTTTAGTCTGTTTGTGGGAGTCATTAGAAAATGAAATATCTTTTATATTACGAAAAAATGACTTCCAAAGAACTCTAAGGTAATTTCCAAAAAAAGCTCGATGGATGAGTATTTATTGGACAACAGATTGAATCATGTTCACTTCTGGTTCAGTTGTCAAACTATCACTTAACTATGGCAGCACCCGTAAAACCAACTTGGATTGAGCTTCTTGATGAGAGAACTCCGCATTTAATAAAGGAGTTGGCACCAACAAAGCTGCTGTGTTATTTAACTTTACCGAACAGCGATAAAGAAAACATCATATGTGACGAACGGAACAGAGGACAAGGAGAAGCCACATTAACTCTTCTCAACCGTCTTAAAAAGCGCAATGGGGCGAACGGACAGAAGACTTTTGAACAGTTTGTCAGAGCGCTAAGAAATGTAGGAAATCAGCAATCCGCCTTACTTCTGGACCCTAACTTTAAAGGTATATACTATCTTGATAATACCAACAAGGTATATACTATCTTGATAATACCAACAAGGTATATACTATCTTGATAATACCAACACAGTTACGCAGTAAGTACAAACTTAACCGGCATGTCCTTAGTTTTTTAATTTTCACTTACCATGGGTAACGAATTGTCTGTAACATCTCAGCAGAAAGCATCTCAGCAGCTTTTGTTTTAGTCTAATGAATAATTATTGATAACAATATTATACTTCAGGATTCGGATAATGGATGATCATGTATTCTGGAATATTAAAGAGTAAATGGTTTTTGGAAAACTTTAGATCAGACAAATGTAGTCTGTAAAATCTGCCACTACTTTCTGTCATAAGATAATGAAATAAATATATACAAAGATAAAGCGAATATAGCAATAAAAAGGAAAATATTTCTCAATATAACTTGAGATAAACGCACCAGAGACAGCGTAACAAATAAATTATCGGTCTAAAAGTGTTATATTTTATTTTCAGTTCCTTGTGATTTAGACGTAATCGAAGATGAAAATAGCTTCCGTCTGGGAATATTGGGAACAGCAGCAGGTACAAAATGTCACTTGGACTGATTTGATTTGCCATGATAACCACACCAATCATCATTAACAAATTAAACGGTACTGAATTATTATTAGAAATTTCTTCCCGGTTATCAAAAACCTGGGGAGAAAACAGTGACAGATGTACAATTATTTCAGTCTTAAGTAACTTCTCGAATGGTAAACAAATATTAAATTAAAACGAAACACCAGTTGAATTTTGGTGACTCCTGTTGTTCTTATTATGTACTGTCAGTTGCGTTTGCCTTGTCGCGAATTCAGAGATAAATTTTTATGCAATGTAAATTATATATATATTTTGCAAACCCTCAGAAATTGGTGTCAGAATACGTCTTCTGAACGAAGAGACAAAGAAGTATTGTGTGAAATGGGAACAAGAAATCTTGGGAAAATTTAAAGATATCAGATCAGAGAGCACGCTTGAACTTCGTAATCTGCTGCATGAGGTATGGTAACATTTATTCATATTAATATTATCTTAGGAGGCTTACACATTGTACTATTTGGATGTTTTACGACACCATCTCCATTTCATAACCAGCCGATATTATAAGAAAAGATCTTAAAATTAAACAGGGTGATCAGATCATTGTTGCTAGAGTTTACCCCCCGCAAAAACAAACAAAACAAAAACAAAAAAGTCTGATTTATCCTGAGCTCTTCTTGAACATTCAATATTTGATGCAATCAGGAGCAACTTTGCACTGTGTGGTTCTTTAAACAAACAATTGTCTTTTAATTCAAGGAATTGCCCGAGGGAGCAGCCCTTTCCGCGGTATATCAAGAAACCAAAGATAACATACTAGCTTGCAAGCTGCGCGTGTCTCAGAAGTCCGCCGCTGACCATATATGGGAGAATTATACCAACGGTAAACTGATGACAATTCTGAAGAAGAACTTACTCAGAGGAATGGACTCTGAAAAAACATCGCACCTGACAATGCGCATAAACATCATGGAAGAGGAATATCAGATTGCCTGTGAAATTCTCGCTGGTAAGCAAACATTTTCACAATCAGTTATCAATAGAGTCTATTTTAGTATTTTCATGTGATCTTTATATTTCCAGAGCTCATGTTACATATATTCATGCATTTTTTATTTATTTATTTTTTGTCAGGTGGTGATCAGGTTGTTCTATCTGACGAAGCTCACAAGGTGAAAAAATGTCGGATTCCTCCAGGTAAAATTAAGCGACGTTTACATGGACCTTTGAGAAATAACTCCACATAAACTCTCGAATGAATTCCAGTAAATCCTGTCTGCATGTACAAACCACTTGATATCGAACAATATCGAACAACGGTTACTGGATATCTTTTTTTTGACTTTATGGCGGGTAGACAAGCTTGGATCGTAACTCCCCTTTGTGTTATTGGGGCCTCCTTCCTGCTAGTGATTAATTTTAGAAAAAATAGATTCCCACCGCTCGCAGGATTTTACCGACACTTAGGAAATTTAAACAGACACCAAATGAAACCGTCAAACTTTGAACAATGAGCAGAGCATGGACAGTTTTCTTGACTCGACTGTTTATTTTGTAAGTTGGGAAGATATTTTACTAACTTAAATATTTTACTAACTTAAACTCTTTCGGCAGTATTTCTAGACAAAAAGGCAGATTTAAAACTGCGATCATACCAACATGAGCTTGCCTACCCTGCTTTGGATGGAAAGAACTCGATTATTTGCGCTCCTACAAACAGTGGAAAGACCTATGTAGCTATTGCAATAACCAAAGCACATCTGGAAAACATAAAGGAGGAGGAAAATAAGAAAGCTGCTTGCCGGTTTTCTCGTCCAAAGGTGCTGTTCATCGTAAACAAGGTGAACTTGGTTCTACAGCAGAGGCAGCGCTTTGATTACTACTTGTCCAACAGGTACTCCATACGCTTTTATTTTGTTATAGTTGACACGTGTTCGAATCCTGGGTTTGGCTGACACCTTCTCTCCATCTTTCCTCACTCGCAGTTTTCGACTTTTGTCAGTCATGCATTTGTCAAATTAGTCCTCACCGTCCCGTCAATCCGTCCGTCGTCTTCCTATCTGTCTGTCTCTGTCTGTCTGTCTGTCTGTCTGTCTGTCTGTCTGTCTGCTGTTAGTTGGTTAGTCAGTCAGTCAGCCATTTAGTCATCCAGTCAGTCGAAGTCAGTGAGTGAACGTGGTTACTTAGACAGGAAGTAAGTCACTGAGTTAGTCCGCCAGTTTGTCAATCCGTTAGTCAGTCCGGCATTTCGTTTGTCGATCAGTTTGACGCAAAGGAACTCAATTAATTAGCAAGTCCAGGAGCCCATGAGCAAGTCTAGGTCCTCAAGTGAATACTAAGTGTATAGATGTAAAATGACTATTTATTGCAATGTCATATTTTTTACTCTACACTAAACTGGATTAATGCCGCGCCATATCTTTTTCTGACAGCTACGATATAACTGATATATCTGGAGCTAACGCCCAGGACAAAACACTCGACGAAATCAGTCAAGAAAATGATGTGATTGTCCTCACCGCACAGATTTTGGTGGACGCTTTGAAGTCCAAACGAGTCAGGATAACGGACTTCTCATTACTGATATTTGACGAGTGTCATCACACTGGCAAAGGACATCCGTACAATGAAATAATGCTTGCATACCTAGGCATCAAGTCCTCTTCTCAAGGCAAACAAACAAACAACCTGCCGCAGGTCATCGGACTAACAGCTTCTCTGGGAGTCGGTAAAGCTCGCAACAAGAATGATGCACAAGACCATATCCTTCAGCTGTGTGCAAACCTTGATTGTTCTGTGATTGTTACCGTAGAGGAACATATCAAGGATCTGGAAGGTAAATTAATAGTGAATAATAATGCCGTTAATGGGCTGCTTTTCCAAGTTTGCAAAATAGAAAATAGCTTTCTATTTACGTCTATTGTCAGCAAGATTGAGAATGAATTCCCCGCACACAGAGATAGGACACCTTCTACTTCCCCGATTTTTTCCAAACTTGTGCCACAGCTAGATTGCGAATTACCTTTGTCAAAAATACAAAAAAATCAGATTTTAAAACTGAAAGTCGGTATTCGTACATAACGTGGCGCAGAATTGTGTAATGAATTGCATGCGCGGTAGGGATGCGCATAAAATCCGTGCCCTTCTCTTTGTGAACAGTCACATTGGTTCTTTAATTTAACGTCATTTTTATTTTAACTGTGTTTGGGAATTGCTTTTGGCAGGAATGACAGGACGCTGTGCGCGTATATACCTTGAAGTACCGGACGGTGAAATGGATTATTTTGATGAAATCATAGATGACGTCATGATCAGGATTGAGGGGATGATGGTGCGGGAACCTGGGCGAAGCAGCTCGCCTCACGTGCACCGTGGCAGCCAGCAGTACCAGCAATGGCTTAGAGAACTGGATCGGAACACTGTTAAGAGCAGAGACCAGTTTACCTTGGTACAACATCTACTCACCTATCACACCGCTCTGGCTATTAAGAAAAGCTGTCGAGTCAAAGACGCACTAATATATGTGGCGGATTTTCACGACAAACAGCGGCAAGATAAATTCACGGACCTGGACTACAAGTTGAGGGCACTTTATCTGAAGGTTTGTCGTGCATTTGTATATGTGGCTATTTGATTATCGGCTTCGTATGCATTGAGACTCGAACGCTACTTTGTCTTTTTTGTCCAAAGTGAAGATGTTGGCAAATTTAACTATAATCGTCTCCAATGTAATATTTAAACTATAAGCAACAGAACTGAAAGGCAGGCTTTATTTTTTGGATTATTAGGCCAAAGAAGACTTGGATAAGGAGACAGAAAAGAAGGGAGAAATAAAAAATCCTAAATTAGAAGCTGTCGCGCTCTTATTGAGGGAAAAGTATCAGGCATGCGTGGAAGAAGGAGGCCGGCAGACAGCAAAGGGAATGCTCTTCACTAAAACTCGTGAAAACACTAAAGCTCTTAAGGCTTGGCTTGATGAGAATTCTGAACTGTCGACCTTCATCAAAGCTGGGCGACTTGTTGGTACTGGCAAAGGAGAAGGTTAGTATTTGAATTGAAAACGATTTACCTGTGTGTCCGTGTCTTTCTTTAGTCGTTTTGGATTTCGTTTTCAAGTACTTGAAACTGGAGACGTTAACTAGCTAGACTCTATTTTTCGACGCTCATAAAACGATTACATTTTAAAACCGCACAGAGAAACCTTCTTTGCTCTGATGCAAATCCCTTCCAAAGCGACTAAAGGAAGACACGGACACACTGGTAAATCGCTTTAGTTTTAATTACATAATTTATTAGTATTTTATAGTTATAAAGATCTCGGGTTCGCTGTGGTGTTACCGGGAGCGCTGGCCCGTGTTCGAAGTCGAATAATATATATATTTTTTCTTTCTTTTATTTTTTTTAACGGAAATTCCATGAAATTAGCAACCTCACTCGAAAATCTTTATTTCTCAATTCGACTCTAAAAATCTGTGGCGATTTTGTAATGTATAGTTATTTACCGCAGTGACACAGGTGTATACCTCTATATACCATGAATTTTTGGGTGGAGAATTTTTTATTTGGAGCGTTTCGTATTCACGAGTTGGCTTATAGGAGCCTTTGATTCTTAGATTGTATCAAGAGAAAACCGGCAAAACACACCAGCTTGCCAGTCACGTATGTTCTCGATTGGTTGAACAGTAGCCGGCGTTTGATTGGTTGAACAGTAGCCGGCGTTTGATTGGTTGAACAGTAGCCGGCGTTTTCACTAGTGCAGATGCACTGTGATGTTGAGCAAAGTTTAATCTACAACGAATCGATTTTTGTTGTTTGTTCATTGCCAAAGGCATATCCCTCTAATGTGACTGAATTGACCCTACTGATGTTTTGAGGAAGTGCACAAAAGGCCCGGCGGACAGAAGGACTGCTGAATGAGTCAGTTGATTACTATAGTAAAAACGCCCTTGATATAAATCAGCAGTCCGAGACAACAGCAGTGTCCGCAACAGAAGCAAAAATACATAATAAGATTTAAAGGCGTTAGTTTATCGTAAACTAAGCACAGCCTTTTACCTTTAGATGGAATGACCCAGTGCCAGCAAGAGGAAGTTATCGCGAATTTTCACAGTGGAAACATAAATCTGTTAGTTTCTACTACAGTCGGCGAAGAAGGTATCGACATACCCGACTGCAAATACGTCATCAAGTATGACGTCGTTGGTAATGAGATAGCCAGCGTTCAGTCCCGTGGGCGCGTGCGCGACAAAGAAGGAAAGTATGAGGTGGTGGCTGGAAAAGAAAGTGGTGTGATTGAAAAGGAGAATCTAAATGTGATCAGAGAAGAGATGATGCAGGATGCTATTAAAGCGGTAAAGGCCATGGCTGGACAAGATTACAAAGCAAAGGTATAGATTAAGTAACAATGCGTGTAAGAACTAGGCAATGCTCTATTGTTCCGCGGCATTTCGCTTTCCCCACATAAGATTGTTTAAGTTTTTTTTACTGAGAATGCATCAACCTATGGACAACATGTTTTTTAAATAAAATGTACTGGAACTTTATTTTAAAGTGATCTTTCTTTTGTGCTACAAGATTTCATCTAATCGTGAAACTCCAAAACAATGGCCAAGAAATGCTTCTAATTTTACATGTTTCCCACATAGAATTTGGTTGCATTAAAACTCAGAATAGTTTTTACTAAAAAGGAACCAATTAGTAAACTAGAGAGAATTAAATGCACTAACTGGTTAAGTGATGGTAGATTTTCACGTTTTAGCCAATGAGGTGGACGATTTCAACAATATCACAATGAACACCTTTCTGCATTCCTTGCCGTTTATAGGTTGCCTAGTTCTTACTAGGACCATATATAATTAACTAAAGAAAACACAAACGGAGTTCTGACTTCTGTATTATTTTTTTTTAAACTCCTCATTCAATTCAAGAACCCTAAAGGTGCGCAGACACGAGGGGTCATGTAGCAGGGACATGTCGCAGCGACATGTAGCAGCGACAAAAGTTTCTGTTGAACACACTGAGGGGCATGTATCAGGGACGTGCAGCGGGAAAATGTAGCAGGGACAAAATCATAGCGCTTGCACACACATGAAAATGTTGCAGCGACATGTCTCAGGGACATGTTGCAGCGACACTTCCCCTCGTGTGAACTGATACTATCATAATTGTGTAACAACAATTTTGGAGACATTTTGTCCCCGCGACGTGTCCCATGAAGTTCAACAAGTTGAACTCCGTGCGACATGTCGCGGGGACAAAATGTCCCCAAAATTGGTGTTGCACAATTGTGAAAGTATCAGTTCACACGAGGGGACGTGTTGCTGCAACATGTCCCTGAGATATGTCCCCGCAACATTTTCATGTGTGTGCAAGCGCTATGATTTTGTCCCTGCTACATGTCCCCGCTGCACGTCCCTGCTACATGTCCCTCAGTATGTATTACACAAACTTTTCTCGCTGCTACATGTCGCTGCGTCATGTCCCTGCTACATGACCCCTCGTGACTGACCACCTTCAAGTAACTCTGCAAAATGGTTTTCATTAAAGCTTATTTATTTATTTATTTATTTATTTAAGAGAACAGGTAGCAGTTAATGGCAGCCAAGTTAGTCGCGCCAACGCTCCGCCATGTTTAAAATTATAGCACACTTCGGCAAACGTTCAAGATATAATGATAAAATGATGAAAACTTTATTTAACGTGAACAACAGCTACATTGTAGTTTTCAGGTATTGTCACAACAAAATTAAGTAAAAAAAATAACAACAAATATATGTACAATAACGAATATGTACAAACTATAAAAACTATTCTTAAAATATATATCGTATCGATAGTCTATTCTTCAATGGTAATATACCAATATTAAATATAAAATATAAAATCTTTACCCTGGGTACCACCACAAGCTTTCCTCGCGGTTTCATCTCTCTGATATATTTTACGCGCATCTTCATGTCTCCGCATATTTTCTAGCTGCTTCCCCGCTCATTGCAGGCTCATTTAGCCGGCCCAAACCCCGACTTCTCACGAAAGCGTGACGCGAGAGAAACTCTGGTACCCATGGTAACTACTCGCTGATTCGGGCATAAAAACGAGAATGGCCGGACCTGTTCCCAAACTGATATTTACAGACGACATCTATTTCTGTTGTATTTATAGGTTTCAGACCTTCAGATGCGAGCCGTCCACCAGCGGCAAAGAAAGGAAAACTCCAGAAAATCTGAGAAAGACAAGGCAAGGCAAGACAAAGTCAAATTGTTTTGCCGGAAGTGCCAGGTGTTTGCGTGCAGTGGGGACACTATCCGATGTATAAAAGAAGCCCATCACGTGGTTAATGATGATATCTTCCGGTCCAAATTTTCCTTCAGGAGAAACAAGTGTCCAAGAATGATTAATGGGGTTGAACTAACAGGTTTGTGAACTTTCATATTTAATGCAAAATTCCAAGTTCACATGGAATCAAATGGAAGCAAGAACGATTACAAATCTATAAAACTTGACAACTGAATCGCTATTACATTTATATTGAACACAGTAAATGGGTCTAAATGGTTTGAACCCAGGAGTATCAGTAGTCTGTCGAGTTTGATCGTCCGGGTTACCTTATTATGGGAAATTAACGCTCGTGTTAATTAAGGTATTTAAAATTAACTTTCACGACAGTGGTTTATGTGTTATTTTACTAGTAAACGGGATTCGTTTTTTTATGATTTTGTTCAGATTTTTTGATGTTTGAATCACATCATATTTATTAAAATCTGTGCTGCTGTATATCAAATATTTATCAATTATTGGACGAGGCTGAGCAAAATATCGTGGTTTGTCAGTGGTGACAAATCACGATATTTTGCAATAGCCGAGGTCAATAATTGTTTTATCACTCGATCACCGAGTTTTTTTTTATTGAATATTTGTTCATAACTGCTAAAACAGAACAGAAGTCGGGCTGCCATTGTAGAGGACGGGAGCAGAACTATTCGCAGCAAAACAAAGTTGCACTGTTGTGCGCATGAGCAGAATTATTCGTAGGCAGTTATTCGCAGGTCACGTGATGGGCTCTCGGCCAATGTAAAAAGGAAGAAAAAATATATCGAATGATAATCAATGTTATTCGCTTATGACTGGTCGAATTTCCCAAATATATTTGCATGTACCCGAGCAAATGTGAACCGGAATACGTCATCGTAAAAAACGTAACGCAGCTGTCAGGCTGTTTCTTCCGTATCACAACAATAACACTAAACCAAAATGCTTGCGAGTTGATTACACTCTCAAGTGGCGGCTAAGAGTAAACAAAAACATTCTTTCATCTGTTATAAACAACATGTCGAACGCATTTTTTTAATTTGTAAAAAAATACTAGTAAAATATATAAAGAACTCTAGGAACGGTCCGGATTTACGTGTTTTCTCAACTTTAATCTTGCGTGAATGGCTACTTTTATAAATTATCCAAAATCACTAATTTGTGGCACCGTTTTACACGTACGTGTACGTGTCATGTTTCCTCAGGTCCGATATATTGCCAGGATTGTGATGCAGAGTGGGGTGTAATGCTCAAGTATCAATCAAAAGAGATGCCTTGCATCAAAGCCTCCTGCTTTGGATTTGAATTCGAGGATGAGTCTGGCATCAAAACAAAATTGTCCTTTAAGAAGTGGAAAGATGTGCGATTTCATGTGGAAGACTTCGATCTCTGCGAGGCGCACGTTATTGACTGCTTCCTGGACTTGCCCGAGCTGCGTTTAGATTAGTAATGTGCATGTCTGTACTAAAAACAGCTGAGAAATGAAGAAAGTCATACCGAAAAGAGTATTTTGGGTTGTGATACGATTAATAATTTAAATTTTAAAGGATATTCAGTGATACACATATTTCTTTTACTACTTTACCCTGTTTTCTACCTAGCCCGCTTAGAAGTGGAATATAAATTAAGCACATTTTAGTTAACATTGCTGGTTTTGAAATTCACGACAAATCTTCTGGTGCATCAAAAAGGCTAGTTATTAAATATAACGTAAAAAATAAAGTCACTTTAGTCAAGACAAAAGCTTATCAAAAAGTCTATTTCTTTTACAATTTTTTCGAAGTAGTCTTCATGGTCAGTTGTAAAGGGATAGTACCGAAGTTTAGCTACTTAAGCAGTAGACTACACGTTTCTATGGTTTATTGGCTCAATAACTGGCGAGATGTTAGAATAACAGAGAGTTTTTAAGTCACGAGCCGCAGGCGAGTTATTTACAAGCTTTTTGAGTGTTATATACCAACATCCCAAGTGATTTATTGCATCGATAAATCATTGAAATGTCTGGTGTCATATTGCTTTTATATATATAATAATTACATAAATTTTTCCATGTGGTTTACCGGTATAATAGTCAATAGCTATTTTGACCAATTAGTGTGCCGCGCACATAATCTTAAGTTATCGTAAACAAAAAAATAAATACTGTGATAATTTGAGTGTTTCTTTTGCTTTGACTCTCAATCGACAAAAGTAACAAGATGTTCATCGTACGCTTTAGGGTGTTCAGTTTTATTATATCCCGAGTTGTAGCTTTACACTTTTTACACTCATCACGTTCAGATGGGAGGCCACCCCTAGATATTGAACAGCTCCTTACATAACAGTCATAATAGGAGAATCACATGACTTTTGGAGGGCATATAGTTTATTTGTGACCCGAGTAGCATCATTTGCGCCCGAGCGGAGCTCTAATAGGAAGAAAAAAATGTTTAACAGAAACAGGGCCGTAAATGCGTTTGCAGCCCGTCAAATTCAATATCGTCCGCCACTCACGCGTGTTTTCTTAAAGGCAGTTTCTTATTTGGCCGCGTATATTGATAATAACATGCATTCTCAACCACACAGTCTCGGATTCGCGAAAAACAGAAAGTCTGGAATGTCCCACGATTTTTCTTTTTCAAGTCGTTTTGCGAAAAACCGGCTTCAGATTCAGGGTCTGAAATCAGCGGAGTTCGACTTGTCGCATCAATACTCTGATTATAGATAGTCTGACAGTGAATTTCCACACGAACCATCTGTGCTTTCCACTTTTTTTTATAGAATACCATTACTTGTTTTGTGTACTGTTTAAACACGAAGTTTCGGTATAAAAGGAGCCTGGCCTGGCCATTCTCACCTCCAGTCGTCAATCAACCACTGAAGCATTAACAAATGACAAAAAAAACATGCGTCGTTTCTAAGACCATTGCTAACACAGTTTGAAAAACTTTATGGTTTAATTAGATTTTTTAAGCAAATTATATTTAAAGGACGCGTAAGTTAACCATGTTTTGTGACTGAAAGACGCCTTAATTTGCATTTCTCACTGTGAAATGGGGGAGGAGCTAAGCCTTTTATAACGGAACTTCGTGTCATCAACAATGTGTGCGGCCCGCGCACACCTTCTCGGGAAGGTCATGGCCTCGACTAACTTATTACTGTCAGATTAATGTCTTTCCAATCATATTTACCATCACCTTCTTTCCATACCAGAAGCATGCTTCTTCCGTAAGTTACATATAACCTAAATGCGCTTTACCATTCTTAGTTCTTGTCTGATCTCCCCTCTCCCAGCTCTCCTGCCTTCCGCACATGGCGCACAGCAACCCGCGGTACCCGTCCCCTGGCTTATTTTTATACGGAACTGAAACTAATATAAGTGATAAGATCGATTTTAGTTACCAACGGGTAAAGAAAGAACGAACCAATGGAATATTTTTTTTAAATATTTCCCATCAATTGTTTTAGTTTTGTTTTTCCACTTTGCCTTGGTCGATTTGCCTTCATTGGGTCAAGCTGTCGCTTTGCGACGTTGTATGCCTACTTTACATGAAGTGATACCTTGCATGCCGCTGGTCAGAGAGGATGCCTGTTGGAAAATCGTTTTCGTTCAGATGATTTCGGCAAGTAAAAACTAGTAAGTCCTAAGTCGCTGATAGCTTTCTGTTTAAATTAACGGTGTGATAACTGTCGGTTATCTTACCGCTCAATATGCAGTCTTCGCACGCAGCTAAAGAGAGATTTGGAGTAGACGTTTGTTTGACGAAGGAGAATCTAGCAGCAGCTCCTGAATGCCCACATGGTAGGTACTGTACCCTCGTGTTAGGACAAGCTTTGTTGTATCCTGGGACTCCCTATATCGGCGCACACACAGCGATGATTATCATTGATTATAATAGTTGTGGTTACACACACCTTGGGTTTGGGGCCTTCCTGAGGGTTATGGTTTGGGTTCGGTTTATCTCGGCTTACCCTTGAGGATGCGGTTACACAGTAAAAGACTCCTCAGAGTTAAATATAATTAGATATGAGTTCACTGACCCTTCAGTTTGGTGGGAAACGTACAGATCGACATGGATGACACGTACGCGAATCAAGAATCTTGTAAGCTTAATTTCAGTGATTCTCCTGCTTATTATTCGACAGTCCTCCATAAATATAACAATCCAGCAGTTTTTTTTTGAGCGAAAACACCGAAGAAGGCGCTTTCAACTACGCTAAGGTTTGTCAGCATTTTATTTACATTTGCGAGCTCGTCACGAACTTGCTCGCCGGCCAATTTCCACGACCATGGAATTGGTTTCAGGAACTTCTAAATAACAATACACTAGATCACTGGTGGAAAGAAAACTTCAGAGTTTCTCGCAGTGATGCACGAAACCCTGCCATGTCACCTTGTGTTACAAGTAAGCGTGCAATTAGCCAAGCGTATCAGAGGTCAACTCAGAGCGCAGCAGGTGATTCCTGTATTATCTCTGTTCTGCATTATGATTGGCCAAGCCACCTCAGGGAGCAGATAAATGGTACTTTTCAGTTCAGGAACTGTCATGGGAAGTTCTTTTGTTCTCTTTGATGTATCCATACACCGAATGCAAATATGGCCGTCCAACAATTTTTTGTTTGGACAGGTTCTCAAGAAAAGAAAAGCAATTGAATAATGATAAAGATCAGGTCAAAATAAGTCATTGTGTGCATTTTCAAGACCATATTCTTACAGTATTTTAGAAGAAGTTATAGGCAATCAAATTTTGGGAAAAACATGAAAACGAGGCTAGTGAGGATAGAATGTCTTTTCTCATACAAATGCTTCAAATTTCAGTGAGCCATAACTTTGCAACCGTTATTAAACCAAAAACACTCAAACTTTGCAAGGTGATACACTTAGCAGCACTTGTTTACGTGATGCCATTAGTTTCTCTGAAAACTTGGCCAAACAAAAAATTGCCTGACAACCATATTTGCATTCGGTGTATGGAAATACAGTGGAACCCCGTTAATACGGTCACCAACGGGCCATGAAAATTTGGCTGTATTAACAGGGTGGCCGTTTTTATGGGGTAGGGTCAAATTTCATGATTGGTCTATGTCTCTTTTTCATGACAGAAAAGTAAATTGCTGTTTGATTATGTTAACGACAGAGGTCAATGACATGACAAGTTACAGGCGTTGTGAATAAATACAGTATTGTTTCTCAAGTACTGTACAGTATTTGTTTTGTTTGGTCAATAATTAATGCGTATTTGGTTCGAGTGGCCGTATTAACGGGGTAAAATTATAAAGGATTATACAGGTTGGGATTTCAGAATGTGGTCATTGGCCGTATTAATGGGGTGGCCACATTAACGGGGTTTTATTACAAGAAAATGTACATGTATGGGCATTTCGCCGGGACAAAAAAAAGTGACCGTAATAACAAGGTGACCGTATTAACGAGGTGACCATAAGGCGGTGTTCCACTGTAACCCTAAGGTAGTTTCGGTCTGGGAATAGCTGTTACACACAAAAACGTCCTTACCTGTGGGCAAACGCTATTTACCCATGGGTAACAGGGTTAGTGTAACCACGACTAATATTAACTTAAGGGGGCTATGTCACGAGATATGCCACGCAGGCATAAACGTCGGGCAGACATCAAACAAATTCACGCTATCGCCATGGAATCGGGCAAAATCCTTCAATTCTGCTGTGCTGTGTACTCTGAAAGGTCTCAGATTTTCCCCACATATAAATAGTATATTTTGTCTTGATTTCATTTCCGTTATTTCCCCGATTCTGAAATTATACGCCTCAGTACATGTCAATATCTCAGTGTCTAGAAGTGGCATTAAGCATGGACGAAGGTTCATTTCTGGTGCTGATTGCTGTGAAATCAACCCAAAAGTTGTCATAGTTTTCTCTCTTCTACGAAAGTAGTGTGCTTTCAATGCTCTAATGGTATTATGTATTTCCTTGGTTGTTTCTTTGAAGTTGAAGGTCCAGTTGGATATAGAGGCTGCAGCATGTCCGAGTGGTTAGGGCGCCAGACTTGAAATCTGCCCCATCCTTGGTTATAGTCCCCCTGATACATTAATAAAGTTCTTCTTATTATTGTTATTATAATCTGTGTGACCAGTAGTTGAAGTTGTTTGGGGTAGACCCAAGTTCAACTCATTAGTTACATTTTTACTGCCTTCAGTAAGTTGGGATTGCTACCCTTCCCTACCTTCCCTACCCTTGTTCAAATATAAAGACTTCAAAACAGTTGCATTTTTGCATTGGTCATATGATTGTGAGTGGTCTTTGAACGAAAGTTCTGGAGCGAGTGTGAATATGGAGAGTGGGACTGGGGAGAGACACTAAAAATATGACTGTCTGCTTTCCATTCAACAAATTTGTTAAAATTTCCTGTTTCTACCAGAATGTGAAATTTTCCGTTGGTTATGAAAAAAAAATTTCCATTTACATGTACATCTCATCGGAGATTTTCGAAGCCGCATCAATTTCACAGTAACACAAGCTCTTTGTGATAGTGGCAATATTAGTTAATATTGAGCTACATACACTGTACTCTAACAACTAGCAGATATAAAGTGGAGCAAATCAATGCTATAACACAGCTTTGACTGAGACAAATTTCAACTCTCTAGAAGTTACACAGCTAATTTCATTAAAACTAAAATCCTTCTCTGCTAACCTTGGATCTACAGATCAATTTCCGTGACCAACTCCTGCAATGATAAACACAACAGTTGGGCCCAGCATGACAAAAATTAGCAGAAAAGACATTAATGGTCAACACATCATTTCAGATTCGGATTCGTCACTTCAAAGAGAAAAGAAACTAGAAAGCAACCCACCAAACACAACAGCAAAAGAAAAAGGACGCTATAAGAGATCCCAGTTGACCTCAAGTCTGTTGCACGTAGCTTTAAAAGGGCTATCTACAGTTGTGTAGTCAACACTAAAATCCTCCCAAACAAGCTAAATGTATACCCGTTAAAAAACATAGATGTGGCAAATGGTAGTTGACACGAGAGCTGTTTTACATGAGATATACTTGTTAGAGCAAAAATACGAAAGGTTTTCAAATGTTTCACACTGGTAGAGAATATGCGGCCTGTCGACCTTTGCTATTTCCTACCGTGACAAGCTTGCTACCATGAATTTTCCTGTGAAAATAAGACATTGAGCCATATCAAATTTAAAGTGTGGGTGGAGCTGTCAGACAATTTTTGACACCTCAGCGATAATTTGGACTGCCGCTCGGAACAAATTTGTTGTATGGGAAGCCAACAGTCATTTTTTTCTTGCCTTACACGCTTTACTCACGATGATCCACACTTTTGGTGCTTTGCACCTTTGCGAGCAAGTGGCGAAAAAAAAAAACTGTTTTGCAGTCTGTGTTTAAATTGAAGTATTATAAATTTGTTTCCGATGTTTTAATGCTAAGCCCTAAGCCTGAGGGTAAAGGACTTAATAAATGTAAGTTTTAGTAAGTATCAATTTAATTTTATTTAGTTATACCACCAGGATAGTTTCTTGAAAATGTATTGAAAAAGTCCACTATTGCAAATAAATTCAAAGCTCTTTTTCCTTTAGGCCCAATGCTTCTGTTTGAAAGATTCTACAAAGATGGCCGATCACCTTCCAGGTTTTATGCTTGTTCAGCAGCTAGAGACAGAAAGGATTGTTCATTTTTTCAGTGGGAAGGTGAAAAAATCTCAGAGGCCAGAAGCAAAGCTCACAAAGAAATTATAGAGGCATCAAGATTGCCATTCAGAGAAGCTTGTAATAAGTACAAGAATATATTTGATGCCTTGGATAATTTGCATAAGCAAAAATGCTTGTTTTGTCATTCCTGTGGCCTGCTATTTGTGCCTAAACAAAAGGAAAAACATCAAATCCATGACTATGAACAAGCTGGGGATCTTTGTAAACCAACAGATATTTTGAGGCCAAGAGAAAATGAGAAGACTCAAGCTGTAAGTTTATGAGTATCAGTTTTGTGGTATAAATTATGCATTTAACATTTAATACTAATATTATTTTCAATTAATTTTGTTGTTTTTTTTAATAGCAATACTTTTTTTCAAGGAAGGCTACCCGGTTTATAGCTTCAACTCTTAAAGATTTAGGTTTCAAGAATGTGCTCTGTGTAGGAACTCCAAGGTATATAAAGTTACGGATTAAAACTGACTTAAACAGTACTGTAAATTCCATGTTTGTAGTTTTTGGTAGTTCTTGGTGTTGTGGATGGTGTGATCACCAAATGATGTACAACAAAAGATTCAAAAGACACTGAACAATACCCACACCACAACAGAAAAGCTAACCAACAATGGCTTCCGCAACACCAAAAAATACCCAATTTTTTTTCTGTGAGTTAAAAAACCTCTATACATGCAGATCTGACATCTCAGTTTGATTATTGAGGAGACAGATAACCAGAACTAAGTCCCCTAATCTTTTATATGTAACCAACTGTTTATTCTATACCAACTGCTGGTAAATCATCATGTTAGTGAGAAATCAGGCCCAGTTGTTCAAAGAGGAGATAAAATATTTTAAAAACTCAGTATGTCCATTTGGGACAACTAAGTGTGTGCAAAACATGCTTCCATTCTTTGAGCAACCAGGACCAAAACACTTTAGGTTTTGCCAGCATTTATATAGTAAACAAAGGAAAAGTTGAACATGAGCCACAGGGTGCCCACTCTGTCACCCTGAATGGGAAGGTAGCCTGTCACAGTGTTACCCCCAGTATTTTGTCGCCAGTACTGAACTTATAAATGTGGGTGGATGGAGACTGATGGCTGAGAGCAGGCCTTGAACCAGCACCCTTTGAATCTGAAGTCCAACTCACTGACCACTGCACCGCTACACCACTACACCACTACACCACTGCACCACTGCACCTCTACACCACTGCACCACTACACCACTACACCACTGCACCACTACACCACTACACCACTGCACCACTACACCACTGCACCACTACACCACTGCACCACTACACCACTACACCACTACACCACTGCACCACTGCACCACTGCAGTACCATATATCATTTAGTAAATCTGGGTATGTGATCTCAGAGAAATTGGGTAAAGGTCAAATACCAAATCTATTTATTCCCCTTCATTTAATTCAGTATTATTCTATCCATTGATTGTTGGACAAACATCCTTGTTATTTGTTTTTAGGCTTCATGAAGAGATTCAGTGTAACCAGACTTCAGATGGCCATCTTGACAGTCTTCTTCTGGATATTGACTTTCGTTATGTATGTCTATCTGAAAGTTCTGATGTAAACCGTGACTTTTTTTATAATAATAGTATATAAGAATATTGATAATACTACACTAAAAATAAAGTTCTTATCTGCGCATTTAAAAATCTCAACGTGCTTACAAACATGCAATTATAAAACTAACTAACTAATTAATTAATTAAGGATATATTATAAATGATTACTAAAAAGAAATATTTCAGTTCCTCTTTAACCCATGACTACGTGCAAGCGTAATGAACGGGTTATCGGTAACGGCGGCTAATTCACTCACTCACTCGTTCCATCACTCAGATGTAAACTTTTTCTGGCATATCTACGTTGAAATAACAAAATTTGACTTTGGTAATTAGCCAAATCCTAGGTAGCGTAGAAGAAATTAAAGTAGTTTGACAATAGAGCCGGAGGCAACCAAAGGACACGAGTTCGATCCTCGCCCAGAACAGATTTTTTATATATATATATCTTTTTTTTTAAACTAAAAATTACTGGGTTTTTTTGGCTTGTTTGCGTTCGTCAAAAATCGTTACATTTAATGCAATATTGCATTTACTGTTAGCATTTTGTATTGACAGGTTGGCTCGATGGAGCCTTTGATTAAAAGTGGTTACTGTCTCAGATTGTTTCATAGATGTAGGTAGCATCAGCCCTGTCAGAATGTTTTGTACATGTAGTAGTAGGCAGGGTAACAAAAGTAGTAGGCAGTAAGGGCTAGAGATGTATTTTGTTATTAGTCATGATTTGTGAACTCCAGTGTGAAGAAGACAGCAAATAATTGACTGTAGTCGGCAAAATTGCCGGCTGCCGGCACATTTTGACAGGGCTGGGTAGCATGTTCCAAAGTTTCAGGGCGTAAAAATAAAAAGCTTGTTGACCATAGGTAGCTGTTGAAATGTCAGGTATTTGTAAAAAATAGTGGTCTGAAGAGCGAAGAGAGCAAACAAGTTTATAGGCATTGATGAGGGAAGATAGGTAGGTTGGTGATTGTCAGTTGAGGATTTAATAAATCATGTTAAAAGCAGAATCTTAAAAACGATGCGTGATTTAATAGGAAGCCAGTGAAGATCCCTAAGCACGGAAGTGATGTGGTCCATCTGATTTGTCCTTGTAATTAGACAAGCTACAATGTTCTGGATTCTCTGTATTTTTCCAGCTCAAGCTTAAGAAGTCCATAAAAAACGCTGTTACAGTAATCTAGGCATGAAATAACAAAATTGTTAACAATACATTTAATGAGACTGTTGAGTTGTTTAAAATTTCTTTAATTGTCATACTTTCATCTTCCTAGAATGTACCGAATAGCATCTCTGGACCCACCTAGATGCTCATGTCTTGCAGGCACCCGCCTAGAGTGCTATTATAGTCTCTTGAAATTGCTGTAAACAGTTAACTTTTTTTTTCAACACAGGGTCAATTTTTTCCATCTTCCAAGTTCTGTTGGTACAACATGTTCAATCATTTTTTCTTTGGAAGCCAGACAAGTGAAAAGACATACCAAACATTTCTGAAGAGGGAGGGGTTAGTTTTAGTGATGGACCCTCCATTTGGTGGGTTGGCTGAAGTTCTTGCTGGCTCTGTAAAGACAATCTGTGATGAATGGAGCAAGGCTCATTCTAATGGTAATACATGCATTTCTTGTATCTCAGATATACTACACTGTTACTGTGTCATAGTTGGTTTTAATTTGTGAGTATTATTTTTATAAAGGTTTATTGTTATGCATGGCTTACACAGTGTGTGGAAAATGTGATGTTTTTGTGTTCAGTGTTTCTCGAAATAAAGGTAGCTCCTTGTATTATTGTATTAACTGTATGCCTTGTATTTAGCTTTTCAGTGGCACAGAACAAATAGCACAGTTACTGTAGTAATTGTGTATTCTAGACATTAAATGCATTCTGCTTTGCTAACTAATACAGTGCAGCTCAACTCATCCATACAATAATATATTTTTTATAGATTTGTTTCTACAGTAGTCTCTTTGTCTAGATGTATGTTTGATACTTTACAGTGCGACCTGTAAAACTCTTGGTTGGTCCAACAGTTATAGTATAGTATTTTTTATTTTAGAAGAAAAAGACAAGGCATTACCTACCATGTGGATCTTTCCATACTTCATGGAGCTTCACATAAAAGCTGTTCTTCCTTCTTTAACCATGCTTGATTACAAGGTATTTGTACCTACTGTTCAGTGCACGAACTGCTATTCAAAGTTGCATCAAAGTATTATGTAGTATTATTAGTAGTATTATTTTATGTGTTTATAGAGGATATTATGATGTAAGTTAGTGTTTTTTTTTATTATTAATCTTATTAGTATTATATTTACACTAATTTAGTGTAACAGTTTTGCCACTATACATATATTTTGATATTTTGATATTATTTAGATTAGATTATATTTAAGTGCACGGCATGTCTGAAAAACAGTTTTACTGAGCCGTTTTACCGTGTTTAAATAAAGTTAATTGATTGATTGATTGAAAGTATGTGATCTTGATATGGTACCCCTCCCCCCTCCCATTTCCTTGGGCACAATATCTGCTGCTTACTGATGTTGTCTACTTGTAATTTACAAGGCTTTGAGCACAAGTTCTGGCAGTTGAGCTGACCACTTAAAGGGGCTATGTCACCATTTTTAGTGTTACTTTATATCAGTGAAATTCCAAAAATAAGAATCCAGTTTTGTTTAAAATTATTGTACTAGTGCTAAAAAGTAAAAATAAGTGTCTTGGGCTGCAGATGGCCAGGATGGAAATGGATTGTATCTTGAAAAAATTGGGCCAATTTTTTCAAGTTTATCGCTTGTGTCTTAAAAAATTCGCTAAAACTCCGATTATGGTTTATTTTCTCTGCTAAAATTCACTTGATATCTTCCTGTTAGTGTTCTTTAAGCATTTCGTGTACGACAAAGGTACTTAGTTTTAATTTGGGACGGTTTTGACCCGAAAACCTCAAAATCACCATGACATAGCTCCTTTAAGCTGGAGTATTTTTAAATGATAATTTACATGTACAGTCAAACCTCTATTAAGCGGTCACCCTTGGGGAATAGCCAACTGACCACTTAATAGAGGTGACCGCTTAAAAGAGGTCAAGTTTACAGTAAATATGGGGAGCGATTTAGTTCCGGGGATTTGTTAAGTGAATGCTTAATAGAGGGTGACCGCTTAATACGGTGCCGCTTAATACAGGTTCGACTGTATGTGGTACAGTTCAAAACATATGATTAAGTTGTACACCTACTGTAATACTGTATGCCATAAAATCACAGCTATAATCGCTGTCCTCTGTAGTGGTGTGTGATCAGTGTTACATTATGTAAAGAATATTTGAGGTTTAGGGGATGTGGTACGCTTCTAAGGCGAGTTTACAGCTTATAAATGCATTTAATCAATGTATTGTTAACAAACTGAGCAACATATCATTGGAGATGGGGAGGGGGGGGGGGAGGGGCTTATCAGCATAAATGGGAGGAAGGAAGGAATGTCTTTTAACCAGATTTCTGTGGTATACACATGTACATGTAGCTGTAGTGACAGAATCTCTGTTGTTCTTTTACTTCAGGTTGACTATGACAATCATCCGCATTTTAAGAGTAAACAAATGAAGGGCTCTAAACGGGGCTCACCTGTGAGAATTTTTACCGACATCAATCCTGCTGATGTAGTTTTACCTTCTGCAGAAGGTTATAGGTATGTGCACAGTATTCAATTTAGTGTTCTTTTTAATGTACAAATTCATTTTAACTGAATTTCAACAGGCCCGGAGAGCACTCATTGTTCCTGGAACCAGTTGTTTCAAATGTAGTGCAGCATTTACCACTAGGTTTGGCCAGTTAGACTAAAAGGGGCATTGTCACGCAGATTCTGTTGTGTTTTGGTCAAAATACACCAAACAGTTGACAAGGTACCTTTGCTCAAACATAAAATTGGCTTTAGAACACCAAGAAGATAATATCAAGTGATTTATTCAAGGAAGAACAAACCATAATACGTTTTTCTGCGATTTTTCCACGACACTTGGGAGGAACTTAAAAAAAAAGACCAATTTTTCAAGACAACGAATTCTAGTTGCTATGCACTAGTAAAGTATTTGTTAACAAAACTGGACCATTATTTGTAGGTTTCCATTGAAACAAATGTTTTTTTGGCTTTTCAAAGTGATACTAAAAATAGATGACATAGCCCCTTTAAGTTGACCAAAGCAAACCAAAATCTGGGCTAATTTAATGGTGCGAGGCTTTGGTTTAATGCTGGTTTTGAGGAAGAAAAGCAATTTAGTCTAAGCATCATGTATTTTATAGCCGATCGCTTAAAACAGTCTGTGACTAAACTCAGTTTATAGATTGTCAGGTGAAGACAGGGGCTGCACTAAACAGAAGATACAGAAAAAGATTACAAGCATTTAAAAAAACGTTCATGTCATTTAAGTAACAATCCGTGTAAGAAGAAGGCAACCCAAATCCACGGAATGCAGAAAGGTGTGAATTGTGCTATTGTTGAAACCGTCCACCTCATTGGCTAAAACACGAAAATCTACTATAACTTCATCAGGCAGCGCATTTATTTATCTCTAGTTTACTAATTGATTCCCTTTTAGTGAAAACTATTGTGATTTTTAATGCAACAAAAATTCTATGTGGGGAACATGGAAAATTAGAAGTCTTTCTTGGCCATTGTTTTGGAGTCTCACGATTGGATGAAATCTTGTAACACAAAAGAAACATCGCTTTAAAATAAAGTTTCAGTAAATTTTATTTCAAAACCATGTTGTCCATAGGTTGACGTATTCTCAGTACGAAAATCTAAACAATCTTATGTGGGGAAAGCGAAATGCATCGGAACAATAGAGAATTGCCTACTTCTTACACGGATTGTTACTTAAAGAAAACCTAGAATAATCAACCAAGATGAAAATAAAAAAAGAGCACTCCTATATTAACATCTGATCATTGGGTTTTAAGGTACTGTAGGCAGAGCCATTAAATCAGCTGGCAACAAGTTTCCTTTTTATTTCAGGTTTTGCGAGAGCTGTAACAGATATGTAGCACCTGAAAATATTCACTGCAACAAATGTAATGGCTGTATGTCAAAGGTAATTTATCATTAACTAAGGGTTCCTAAGGTGCCTTTATTTTCTGTATTCTGCAAATTCAAATAACAGCTTTTTATTCTTGATGCTTTTGACAAGTTAATGAGATGAACCTGAGGAAAACATAAGCTCATCTGTCTCTTTCCACAAGTCGACCTTCGCTTTTTTACTCGAGTTATAATATGAGCGATAAATTTGCGCGAGGAATTTAAGTCGTGAAGGGCAACTTGTTTCACTTGCAACAATTTAAATTAGAGCCGTAATTTTTGACGCAAAAAAATGATTGACACCTCGCAAATTACACGTGCTCCGCGCGCGGTTATTGCGAACTCGAATGGCGTTAGACGGGAGTTCAACTACGATGAAAACCTTTTGTAAAGTTGTTCTCTTGCCGAGATCAAGAGAAGTAATTTACATCCGCAAGCTGTAACGACAAGACTGTGAACTTTGACGAAGAAAATATCAGCGAGGGAACGTTTCAACGCCCTCAAAGTTTTCTTGGCTGAAAAGCGAGGACAAACAGTAACTTATCACAATACAAACAAGAATTTTAGCCAATTTTGCAAAATAAAAAAATTATCACCCAGTTGAATGAAAACTTGAAACCGAATAGTTTTAAAAAGGAAAAAAAAAATGCCTCGAGAACGTTCGGTTTTCGAACTTATTCGAACTCAATCGAACTTTTTCGAATTTTAGCAATTCTCAAAAACGGTATTACGTGGACCATCTGCGCAGTAGATTTAAGTGCAAAAAGCTCTGAAAAACAACTTTTTATCAGTCTAGAATAGCTAGAATGACTAATTTCGGAATAAAATACTCCAGTTGCATATCAAAAATTACCCGAGAAACTGATTGGAAACCAAAATTGCAAAAAATGCACAGACATCTTTCATTTGCATCAGGTGACGCGAGTGAAGTTAACAATAATGGAATTATAAAATGCGCCCAAGTCTTATTTTGTTTACATAAAATCGCTTTTCAACCTATGTAATGAATGAACAAACACATAAAAAAGGACAACAAAATCTTGTTTTGAAAAATTGTATTCAAATATCCGTTAGTTTTATCTATAAAAGCAAAACGCGTACCGTTAGCAAGCAAAAAGCGAAAATCATTAATTTGGGCACGTTTTATAAATATGTCTCAAAAACTGACGAAAACACAGAAAACGTCGATCACAAATTTATATCAACATCAATTCCAATCGAAAAATCTAATTTCCTTTACCGTAATGTCCCGCAGCTGCTTGAAAATTTTTTAAAACTCCGCGTAATCGGTTCTGACTTGTGAAAGAAGAAATACCGCGCTTGAAGCTCTTCTTTTCCACCATAGTGGCAACTGAGTATTCTTTAAAACCTTTTCTTTCCATATTAAATCTTTTAAATGTGTGGTATGCGCCGATCAATTCGAAACATTAACATTCCCCCTCCCCCCCCCCCCCCCCCCCCGGGGGGGGTAATACCCCGGGCATTTGAACTTTTAAAGATCGACTTGTTTAAATTCCTGCCTTGGGCCAAAATTGCATTCAAATACCCCACCCTAGCACTGGATTTGACTGTCAAATGCCCCTCTTATTTTGCTCGCGTATTAAACAACCACGTGAAGTCTGCATGCATTGTCTCCTACATGTATTTCATTTGCTTCATAGAAGCAAAATGATATAAAATACGGTCTTGATTGAGTACAATATAAAACAAGAATCAACTGGTTGAAGGGCAATTTGAAGATCACAACAGCGATGAACTAGTCCCGACCAGCTAGTGTTTTCCTCGAGAATATACTCAACTGAACCGCGTATACTTACAACAGATATTTCACGGCACTCCTGTGGACACCATGTCAAAATGAATTTTGTTATTGTTTGGGGATTTACTTTTTGATAATTTTTTAATTGAGTAATTCCTTGTGTGATCAACAAATGTTGCAAAAATATTTAGCAAAGCGGTTGATTCGTTTTTGGTGGAGTTGTTGGGTTTTGAACAAATCGCTTGTAAGCGTCATTCCACGAGGTGAAAATTTGTTTATGTTTCGAATTGATCGGCGCATTATTACTTAGATAATGCAAAACTACGGTTTTGAAAACCAAGTACATGGCGAGTGTGGCAACCATTTTGTGTAAAATTTGATATTCTCCCGCGAGCCTATGACGTAGATCAGGAATTGCTAGTTGGTCGGGCTGCTTGGCTTGCCCGACTTATAAAGTGTGTTTCAAGTTTTTTTCAAGTGGTTTGGAGCCTACGGCTAAGTGTGTCTGTTTCAAGTGTTTTTGAGATTAAGAGTTTAGATGAATTAATTAAAAGATTGGCGCTTTCTCGAATGGCTTCACATTTAGAAACATATATCGTGCTGTAGCGTTTACCGAAGTCTTGGAAAATCCATTTGAAGTCCACAGATCGGTTTTAATTTTCAATACTGAGTTTGAAGTCAAAGACATTGCTTCGCATATTCACAGATAAAATGGCCACAAAGTGACGTCATATCACTTGACATAGCAACTTCAAGGTCATAAGAGATCAGTGTTACACTAACTGGAAAGTTCGACAGGGACTGGAACAAGACAATCAAAGTTCACAACGTGATCCGAACACAGTAAAAGTTTCCTTAAGGTGTGATTATTGTTTTCACAATGTAACTACTTGATGTTGGATGTTCAAATCATAATAATTGGATTAATTTTCATGCTTTAAGAGTCACTTACAAGACCCTAAAGCCCGACTTTACTACTCGTAGAGTTCTTGTTCATTAGCTAATATGCTTCTTGCGTCAATGGGGAAAAAATCCACTGGTAAATTTCCTGCGCTGCAAGTGGGAAAAGTCCCTTCCAACAAAGAAACTAACTTATCGAAAATTAGTATTGAAAGGACCTGAAAGGGAAAGTCTAGTTTGCATAGTGCAGTTAATAAAATGAGCAATACAAAGTATATAGAGTGATGATTAGGTGCAAATTTCTCTTCAATTGTTTATCTCTGAGTGCTCATTCATGATATCTTAAGTTGAATACGGCGACACAATAAATTTCATTACAGCCAGGTGTTATTTTGTTTATCATTTTATTAATGACGTGATCTCAGATTTTATTTAGATTTTAAGTAATTATTCTGTTTTATGAAGTGGACACGTTGCCATATATGTAACGTCCCACTTAATAAAATTGATAACGTACTGGAAGCCACCTACATATAAGTTTCTATTTTGTTAGGATGGAAGGCAGTATGTTCACTGTGAAATGTGCGGCACATGTGTTAAGCCAGGTAACCATTTGTCGTTAGTAAAACTCCATGGAAGTTGAATTAAAACTTACACCTGCAGTTACACGAAATATCCGGTATTCTGTTTTACAGTTTAAATGAAGTATTAGTGGCAAAGGATAAAAGTGTGGATCAACAAACGTATTAGGCAAACAACAATGATTATATAATAGACTACTTGTTTTCGTTTCCTCAGACTGTCGACTTAGACACTGTGGCCCTGGGGTGTGCCTTGCTAACTATTTTATAGGTTAGAGATTATGAACAACTTAGAAAATGTCTGTGTGACAAAATAACACAAGTTGTGATGTGATCCCTCTTAATAGACTGAAATCTATAGCTACTACCTAGGCAATGGAACCATTATCACGTTTGAGAAGTAATGACCATTTATTCTTTGCTGTTAACAGGCCTGGAGCACTGTATAACTTGTGATCGCTGTGAAACCAAGGGACACAGTTGTAAGAGGTACATGTAAGTCTCTTCAAGTCAGTCTGTTGACTGTCTGCTAGCTACCCAAGTAAAGGCCCTGCAGCCTAAAGCTATCTGGAATTTCTACACCTGAACTGTAACTAGCTTTCAGTGGAAGTTGGTGTAGGGGAATCATGTTTATTCTGCTACACAAGCCTACATGTATGTTAGAAGCTTGTTTCAATACAACCGTGAGTGAGAAGTGTTTGCATAAGTATCAGCAGCCTTGGTATGAGGAGCATGGAGTCCATGGGTACATGTTTATACTGACAGTCAGAAATTACAGTTCGTTCATGAATTATTATTATTATCATTATCATCATCATCATCGTCAACATTGTCATCATTACACTATTATAAGCATTGACTGATACACACAAGAGAAAGTGTAAGCGAGTGCATAGCCAACTTTACTGGAGTTAAGTCGATCACTTCACAAATTCTTACAAAAGCATTCATTCAGCACTTTCATATTACGCCATTGATTACAGTGAGATGCCATTAATACAACCACTTACGGTCCTTTAACAGGGTTTTGTTATTCTGATAAGTAGTAAACTGCGACCAGTTTCAGTCTTATTTTTCTTCAAAGATAATGAACTGCGCATGCGAATGGCATTGGAAAATACGAAGAAGAAAAACGATTAGTAATTGCATTGATTTGCCTATCAGTGTAACATACTATTATCATGTCTCGATTTTGTCTCTGTAAGTGCGAGGATAAAGTTGAAGAAAAATGAGACTGCTCACCGTAGAATAATGTAGAAACAACACTAATACTTCCCTTTCTTTGGGATAAAGACTCTTGAGATCTGATGGCCTTTAAACTCTGCTCTTCATATTTAGATCTGCAGATGCAGGCGCTTGCCACATTTGTGGAGAGTTAGGACACAAGAGAAGAGACTGCCCAACTCGCTCATCTGAGCCCCCTCAAAAAAGGTACCATCACTTCAGCTTAACTTTTTAAGTTCTGCTTTTATAGATTTAAACTTTCAACATTCCACAAGTCAGTGCAGCACAAAGAGAACGTAAACAACAATACTATGCATCTAGTGATAAGCGTGATTTGTTTCTTTATTTTTTTGGAATGCCTTGAGACGATGTTCATGAGCATCAAACAAGAGCAGAAGCCATAATCAATTATGGCTCCTGACAAAAGACAACATTGAAGGACGTTCTGTCAAACAACTCGAAAAGCAGACATTTATAAAGGAGTCAGCATTCAACTTCAAAAAATATCGCCTGAATAGTTTAAAAATATGACGGCGTTGTAACTGTTTGTTGTTTTGACTTTCAGAAGGAAACAGAAGCACCCAGATGGAGCCAAAACTGGGTTCAGTAAAGAAAAAATCCCCAAGAAACTTTCAAGAAAAACAAACAAGAAAAAGAAAAAGTGTAACTAAATCAAAGCGAACCAAACAACTACAGGCCATGTAATCAAGTGGGATGATCTCATTTTATCTCAAAACGCGAATCAGCCATTTTGACAGAAGAGGATTTACTAGCAATTAGTGAAAATAATTTTTCATCATGGAAAACACCTTGTTTCTATTTGGGGTGGGTTTTAAGGAAAATCCGAATCCGAAAACGTTTGTTTTTTCCTCTCTTTCTTTCTTTCTTTTTTCTTTTTTTTTTTTAACTAAACTGATTATGATCATAGAATCTTCAATTCCAGTGATATTTATCTGATCAAATTGAATCGGTTTTTTTTTTTGGAGAAAAAAGTTCATATGGCAAGCGATTGTTACAGACGTTCACGATTTCATTTCATGGTGTCGTATATTTGAAACATCTGTAGAAGCAGAGAGAAACAAATTGACCGTGTCAAAATAGCATCATTTGCATACCAACGGTTGTTCACTGAAAATAAGAATCCATATGACCCGATTTCGGATTCTACCAAAAATGCAGACTAATAAGGGCTCTTAACATTTGTCAGAACTGACCGAACCGGCCAATTCGTAAATAGTAAGACTTGTAGCACCAGGTTCTCAAAAAGGTGCATTATGTTTACGAAATGACCGGTTCGGCTAAAAGTAAGGTGATATTACCCTGATTCCAACTAAAACTAAGGTGGTATTAGCCGGATTCCGACTAAAACTAACTAAAGGTGGTATTAGTCTGATTCCGACTGACTAAGGTTGCATTAACCTGATTCTGACTAAGACTAAGGTTGTATTAACCTGATTCCAGCTAAGACTAAGGTTGTATTAACCTGATTCCAGCTAAGACTAAGGTTGTATTAACCTGATTTTGGCTAAGACTAAGGTTGTATTAATCTGATTACGGCAAAGACTAAGGTTGTATTAACCTGATTCCGGCTAAGACTAAGGTTGTATTAACCTGATGCTTAGATGACTGAGATTACATTTAATTATCGAGATTTGCATACATACAGAAAAGTTGTCATTTTGTGAGCATAATTTTGGAATCTAGGAGCGTAATTTGTAAACTTTGGCATAATTTTTGGCATAAATTTACAACATTGGGAGCCGTGCTAGCAGCATAATATGTCACTTTTAGAAGCACAATCGGGCAAGGCCTTCCCCCGTCCCCCCTCCATATTGTCTTGGCAAGCGCTGTCGAAGAATGGTTAATGCTTGAGTGGAACCTCTTTGGTCGCTTCATTTGTGAATCCGATTTCTTTTAAATGCTTTAGCAATAAATGTTTTGGTCGCTCAATACAGGTGCATTAAAAATACTTTGTGGGCGTGGTCAAATGTCAATTTTATTAACGCACAGTATTATAACACACCCTAATGAGATGACGAACGAGTTCAAGTGTGGACGCTTAATACAGATAAAAATAACAAAGACAGCGGACAAACATGGGACTACTATAAAAGGGTTGCCCTGATCCCATAATAGAGGTGACCGTTTAAAACAGGTAAAAAGTACAAAGTTTTTATGGGCGAAAATTCGGGACTGTATAAAGTGGCCGCTTAAACTCGGCGTCATATGTGGGTTGAGTTTGTTGTTAGTTCTCATCCTTGCTCCGAGCGTTTTTTTACTCGGGTCTTCCCGCGGTTTTAACTCCCTGCACGAAAACTAACATTTCTAAATTTTAATTCGATCAGGAATTCGAGGGCCACAGGTTTGTCTATTTAATTTTTTAAATTTAATACAGGGCCGTTATATACAGGCTCGACTGTACATTTTATCTGAAGCTTGATTTTGTTCGTCTCTGTACGCATGCCTAACTATTTTCAATGTCGTGTGAGTTCTTGCGCCAATTTATTCCTTTTTAAAAACAGTTTTAATTTTTTTAATTTTTAATTTTTAAATGCATTTTTTTCACCAGCCAAGCCACTTAGTACAGGGCCTGTTTGTAATGTGGTCGCAGTTTCCATATCGTTTTAGTGCCTTTAAAGGAAACTGTGTGAACGCTAATACACTTTGAGCTTTTCGATTCTTTTAGCGGGTAGCCGAATATTTCAGTAGAAGGAGTCTTAAGCCCCCGAATTCACTAACTGCTTTCAAAATGACACTTTTTATCCCGCCAAACAAAAGCCCGGCATTACTGCGCCTTTCAAGAACATGCGGAATTTGAAATTAAAATCTCCACCAACGGTTGCGTTTTTCCCTGCCGTCAATCATAATTAATACGAAAGCCAACGGACCATGTAAAAAAGAAACAAACAAAATGGATCGAAATCTACCAATCGTAATGCACGGACGTGACCTTTTGAACTCATTGAAGTGAAGATCTGTTTCTTGAGAGGAAAGCTAAGATGATTGACGGCAGTGTAAAACGAAAGCGTTGGTGGAAATTTGAATTTCAAATTCCGCATGTTATTGAAAGGCGCAGTAAAATGTTACTAAAGTCTGAGGCGACATTTAAAACGACTCGCTGGACGGTGCTCCCGGCCGGAATGTGTTGAGTAACAGTGATCAGGTTGTGTTTTCTCATGAGCTTCAAGGCTGTCCTGTCAATGATTATGGTGAGGCTTATAAAACCAGCCGGAAAAATACAGACTGAGAAAATGAATCAACATATGGCAACTGCCAACCCAACATACTGTAAACAAAGGTTGTGTGATAAAGTGCATTTGCATTTTAACTAAAACCTATTTTACAATACAATAAATACTGCAAATGTATAAGGCAAGCACAGGATGTGAATATTTTGTTAACGGTTTTAGTAATCCTAAAGCAAATAAATAATTTTGGTTTGGTTTTTCAACAAAATTCCAGTTTTCCATTTGAAAAGTTTAATTAGCACCTGAGGAACTTATAGTCTTATCAATATCAAAATGTTTCATACTTTTTTTTATTCCGAATTAACAAGCGAGTTTTGACTATAAAATTTGAATGTAAACATTGATAGTTTACACTTTGAGCTTTTCATCACTGCACAATTGAGACCAATACTCGCGTTGTTTTTCTAAATTTTATGCAGCTGAAACAGCAGTGAATTCACTGATGTTCAAATTTACTTTAATGAGCCGCTGAAGTTAAATATGCCGTATCGGCCTGAAGCGTCTGACTCATCTTTCAACAGATATCTCATTTATTGAACTCGGGGTTATGAAAAATTATACCGCCAGAGAGGCGGACCAAAAAATAGGTTGAAAATTCACTGCACTTCGCTGCTTTGAATTTCTACACGATTAGTTCCACTGAAGGTTTGTAAAGTGCAATCCAACTGCATATTACACACATTACGTTTTCTGCTTTGTTTTACTCCGCTAGTAGCAAGGAAATGATTCTTTTTAGCAAGTTGTCAAAGTTGACTGTTTCTAATTTTTTATTTCTTTTGTTGGTCAATAGCTTTGCGGAGTGTTTCGAAGTCAGTGATTTTAATACTGTAAATTCATTTCTCATAGGTCTGCATTGTTATTTCCGGATCTTGAAAGGTCCTCTTCTACAGGATTCACATCAGGTAAGAAATGTTTAGTGACATTAGTTCTAGAACAGTCACGCTTTCACGAAATTTTTTAATAACTTGTCAAATCGGGTAATATTTTGTTTACCGATAAATGTACTTGAAAGTATTTCTCTGCAAGATGTCTGTAAATTAGTATTATGAGCAACAAAATAGCTTTTTCGTGTTCGTTGACGCTGTCTTTGTGTTTCTTATGCACATCTATTTACTTTTACATCGGGTTTACAGCAGCATAAAACATCTGCTGGGATGTGTTCGGCAGACCCTTGTCCGGATTCGATAAATGCAGTGTGCTCTTTTTTCGATATTTTCGAACAAATCTCGATCCATTTTCTAACGTCACGTCGAAGATTATTTCTTTCCACATGTCGTGAAAATATGGACATATGAACAGTATTCAGCTGATATTCAATAATGATGGCCCCTGAAGACAGGCGGATTGTTTTTGGCGTCATTTCATTTCTCCTAGGGAGTGATAAACTGCAGGAAAGTGTAGAAAAAAAAAAGAATTGAAATTACGCAGTTCAACTAGCGCAAGTATGAAAGTTTCATTATTTTGAAATTAGCCTGTAGACGGTCTGCATTTTTGGCTCAACAAATGATATTTTCCAGAGAATTTATAAAAGAGTTGAACCACAAACCCAGTTGATCAGAAACAAAGCTAAGGCTATCACTAACAGGATGAATTAACGTGAATCTCATTACAAAAGCAAGTCGATTTTTCAAATTTGTATTTGCAGGAGACAATTGTTTCGAGTAGAGCTTCCGGCAGGAAGTTAATCAATTTGTATTTCGGAGGATGAAAATACAGAACATCACATCCGGACTGAGATCTGACAAGCCTCATCAAACTCATTTCGGATCGCTAATGAAAAGATAGTCAAAAAATAGATTGTTCACGGTCGATTTTAGTTGGTCCTCATTAACCTAGTTTATCCAATCGGAGGAAGTTAGATCAAGCTTCTGAATTGGAAAGGTAGATATACATTTTCATCTTCATAACCTTTGTGCTTAATTTAATAATTTTTAAGGAGAGGTTATCTGGTATTATGATTTCATATCTTTGAAAAAAAAATCGGAACGCAACGAATTGAAAAGCGAAGCTTCCAATCACTTGACGGTGATTATTTGATAATTTATAAATTTACTCCAGGAGGCTAAGGAGCTTGTTATATTTAATTAAAGATTCGTTGCACAAGACCACATTCAGTTGTCGTAATGAAAATGTGTTTGGCGACTGTGCGTGTTTTGACTGCTTTCACATCAATTCATTGGCCCTGAAAGTAATCATTCTGCAAACCTACATGTAATCTTCAACCACATTTGGTGTAGCTACGAATCGGTTGCATTCAAAAGGTAATTCTTCTTCATAATGGACTTGTACAAGGTTCCCATATAAATTACATCATGCAGTGTTATTAAAATGTTGCTATCAATTCTGTAAAGTAAAGAAAAGGCTTCTGTGAATATTTATTTACCTTTTTAACATAATATGGTCATATAAAATACTGATTTATTTCCCCACTCATTCGCCTCATTTTTAGTGTCTAAGGTTTACCCCAGCATGCCTGTACAGCCGTATTGTACGCAATATAACGACTTCTTCAGTTAACTATTGCCTCATTAGCTGCTCAGTCTAAAGCTAAATCAGCTGATTTCTCCTTTGCACTGTTTTATTTCATTTCAAAATCTGAATATTATCGGTGAGGTACAATAAAGTCAGTCGTAAATAAACAACACAACTGAGCTGGTTAAGTCTCGTATGCGATTTATTCTTTTGGCGAGGCCATGTTATTTATTATGTTGACACGTTTTCCTCTATTGAAGTAATCTGTGAAAGGGCACTCTAAAGTACCGGACAAATTCTTCTCTGTCATAATGGTGTCGTACTTTTGCTATCATAAAGCAGCTTGTACGATACTAAACAGACAGGTACAGAAATGCAATGAGGGATTTGAAAAATGTAGGCACACTACATAGCTGCTGTACAATTATATTTGATAAGTTTGTTTCACGAATTTTGTTGCTGGGTCTCTTTTTGGCGACTATTTTTATTTATTTTCCTGTCGTTCGCTTCAATTATAACATATAATGCTTATACACAAGTTCAACGTTCTAGTCAAATTTATTACGTTTTCTATCAAAAAAAAGGCGCCTGTATTTAAATAATCCTGGTGAGATGATGTTTCGCGTCAAAATATTTACAAGCGGAAACTACACAGGAAAAGCTGCAGCCTATTTTATACAGAAAGTTCTACCAAAAGGTTTGCTTTTTCAGTAAGAAAATCGAAATCCATCTTACATTATACTTGGAATGTTAAGTTCCATTCATGTTATTTTCAGAGGTAATTCTAGACCTTTGTGCTTATTTCTTATTGATCATGATTGACCTAACAGCCACTCGAAGTTCAGGTCAGTAATTTTATCAACTGCGATAATAAATGAAACTGCTTCTGCAACAGGACTTTGGCTGGCCTTTTGTTCCACGGTGACGTCACCATCGAAACTTCAGGTCGTAAAAGGACTACCGTAAATGGAATCTACATCTAGTTACCTTAAAGGTGTAGACATTGTTTACATTGACAAAAATTTAAAAGTGTTTTTAAAAATACACTTTTAAAAAGTTCACATTAAAAAGAAGTGCCCCTGGTTGTAGCATCATTTGACTGAAAAATTAAGTTACCGTATTTCCTCGAATAATAGCCGGAGGCGATTATTAATTTTTTTTAACTCCAAAAGGGGGCGGTTATTCGAGGGCGTGAGGCGATTAATCGACGGGGGCGATTATTTCAAACATTCAGGCTCGCTGGAAGTGCTTACGTGCTTATGAAATAAAGGAAAGAGTCAAATACACGAACGTCACTATATAAAAACTACAAAAACACTCTGTGTTTTTGTAACTTTTCTGTAATTGTAACAATTGTTTCCTATACAAAAAGTTACTGGGAGGATTTGAGAGAAAGGGGAGGGGGTTGGGGGCGATTATTTCAAATATTTCCACCAATGGGAGGCGATTAATCGAAGGACGGCTATTGTTCGAGGAAATATGGCACTGGACAAAAAACGCAGGCCAATATTTTCATGGAAGCATAAAACTTCCCGACAAAAATGAAAGGTAACAAGAACTTTACGAGTAGTGAAACCGGGCTGCAAGGGTCTGGATTTTCATCTGGTTTACTATCAAAATGTCTAACAAGAGTCTCATAAAAACAATGTGTTACTGTAAGCAAGCTAACTAAGATAGGAAATTGAGGTATTTTCGGAATAATACAAATGTTGTTAGCGGTAGATGTTAGACATGTTAGCAGAGTGATTCCCTGAAGGTCACGTTGTGTTCAGTTCATTTGTCAAAAATTGAAGTTTTTAAGCTTTTATAGTGTCGCTATGGTCATGTCACCACGAACTAAATGGTACTGACAAATGGTTCAGTTTGCACAGGGCGGACAGTTCACTGAAGTCTGAAGAAATGAATATGTTCGCAAAATTACTGATCTACAGGAAAAACTTTCCCTTTAAGGAATGTCATTAGAGTGCGAAAATTATTTACCAATGCATTTTTCAAAATTCTTGCCGTTTAGTGTGCCGTGAATTACGCCATCAAAACAAACAACATTGAAAATTATATCTACAATTCTCAAAATACACTTTATCTACACTCTATCTTGAAAGCACTTAAAAGTGAGAACTTTCTAGAAACATAAGAGCGGGCTTACTGTCTAGTGTGAACCCACTATGCTTATCGTCGAAACCTCGCCCTGGAAAAAAAACATAATTTATAAAACCGGGCTTGGCATAAAGCCAGCCCGATTTAATAAAAGCCATCACTATCTAGAGATGACGCCGGGGTCTTAGGCAGTTCTGAGTTCCTGCCACTGATGACAAATCAAATTGTGTTGTCGACAGAGATAGATAGTTTATTACTAAAAACATTTAACAGCCATTAATTAGGCTGAATTACGCTAGAAGTTACACCTAAAACTAGTTATAACGATTTACAATATGAATATTTAAAAAAAACACTAACAGAGTGTAAAAACTTATTATAAAACTGTTCTTAATATTGGCCTAAAAAACCGCAATTTTTTCGCCCAGTCGAGCTTTTAGTCGGGCCCACATTATTATATTCCGTGGACTCTGATCCGAATTAAAGGCATAAGACTGATCGTTGAAGGAAAAAATCCTCGCCGTTCATGTACTGAAATCCTGTAAATAAACATAAACCACGGGTGTCAGTAAAACGCGGGGTCGGGATCGGGGTCGGGGTCGGGGCCGGGTACGGGGTCTTCTTTTTTCTCCTTCTTTTTTTCATTATTTTATATTTTATACTTTCAACTTAATTTCTCCGGACTATTTTTCAATCTGTTTCTTGCGTTCATACCGATGAATATTGGGGATTTGATTTCGACAGCATATCGGATCTGTAAAGACCTACGGTCCCAAAATATATAGAAATAAAAGTAAAATCTGCAAAGGACCGCAAACGATAACGGACGTAGGATCTGTGAGAGACCTAACCAGCCAAAAAATGAACAAACTACGTAAAAAAGTAGACTTTGCGAGACACCATCACGACAGAAACCGATAAAGTAGGATCGTAACCGTGGACAGCTGTTTCGTTGTTATTGCAACTCTTCATCACGGTGTAGCGAACTAAATGACGCCCGCAAGAATGCCAGCGCAAATAATCTTTAGTCATTATTTACACACGGTAAAAATCATCAGGTACAATAAATTCCTATACAATGACTAACATACTAAAACCTTAAAATCCTAATCTTAACATTAAATATTAACTTACAACAATATGCCACGTAAAAACCTGATTTCCATGAATGCCGTGTTTAAAAATTATAATAGAGAAGGCGTTTAAATTCACTTAATGAACAAGACTCTCTAATGTTATGAGAATAAGCTGTTCCAAACGGTTGCCCCGCTGTAACTAAAACTATTTTTTATGTAGTTAGGTCTTGGAAAGGGGACAACAAGTTTGTTCACCGAGTTGGTTTGATTCATTTCGCTTTATAAATTTACATGTGAGATATTCAGGTACCAGACCGTTTAAAGACTTGAAGACCATTAAGGCGTTCTGAATTTGACGTTGAGAATACAAGTCTTTCCAGTCGAGTTTGTGAAACAAGGAATAAACATCTACGTCATAGTTTGACGAAGTTATTACTCGTGCAGCACGGTTTTGTAGTTTTTGTAACTTGTTAGATAATGTTTTGCCACAATTACCCCAAACTGGGCTGCAGTAATCAAAGTGAGATTTAACTAGTGAGTTGTATATATTGAGTAGGATGGATTGAGGCACAAATGGCTTAACTCGCTTTATGGCTCCAATTGCAGAAGCGATCTTTTTACACAGTTTATGAATGTGGGAATGCCACGTTAAATTTTCATCGATATAAATTCCAAGTGATTTCACAGAAGAAACTTGTTCAATCGGAACATTATCAATGGAAAGTTCGAGTGATTTTAATACACAAAGACCCGTTCCCATATCAGATTCCGTACTACGTACTCACGTCTCACGCGAATCACGCGTTGCCACATCACGTGTTCCGGGGAACAAGGAACCCATAGTGTCGCAAAGATGTCTCGCAAAGACAAATGTAGATGGACAAAGCCGATTTAAGAGAGTGTCCACGATAGGACCAGGCAGGAGGTGATAATACTCAAATCACCGATTTCGCTCAAAACTTGGCACAAAGGTTGAGGGTCATGAGTAGATACATGTACCAAAATATAAGGTCAATTTTTTTTATTCTTTTAGAGTTGTAGGGTTCCCCCCCCCGAAAAATGGCTGTTTGGCACAAATTTATGCATATTAACTAGTAGTAATCATAGATTATAGTGCGTCTCCTTATCCCGTGGCACCTCGTCTTGACCTAGTACCTTAGTTTCATGAATTAATTCAGCCACTGTTTAAAAGGGATTTGTCGCGAGATAAACGTCGGGCCGACATCAAACAAATTCACGATATCGCCGTGGGATCGGGCAAAATCCTGCCGTGCTGTGTACTCCGAAAGGTCTCAGATTTTTACGACATATAAATGGTATATTTGTCTTGATTTCATTTCGGTTATTTCTCCGATTCTGAAATCATACTCCTCAGTACATGTACTAATACCGGAACCGGAAATGAGAAATTTCTGAGAAAAGCCTGAAAAAGTACTCCCGTGATAAACTTCTTGGACACCGACGATTAAGTCACACAACATTCAACGTGAATTTCGCAGGATTTTTCGGATAAAATTACAACTACCAGTTGCAAGTAAGACACAAGACTGTTGAATATAATTCCTTTATTAGCTAGACAAATTTTAGTCACAAAATTGTGAAATCTTTAGTCGCAAATGCGCCCGATACAGGCGCAATTTCGAGCACTGTAAAGTTAATCTGCGTTCGCCTGGCGCGGCCGGTCAGTGAATTATTGCTACAAGACATAAGCGAATTGCACCGTACCGTAGAACATCGCGAAGAACGACGTCGGTATTTAGGTGAAAGTTTTCCAAATCAGGCAGAGAACCACAGCAAAATCAAGATAGAACATTCAAAACATACCAGAACGGTAGCGAGGAAAATCTGTAACTTCTTGCTTGATTCCAAAGAGACCCAACAACTTACGTGGTCCGGAGAAGAACCTTCGTCCAATTTTTCCACTGCATACTTTTACCAGGCATTGAAATATTGAGCCGTGCGATTCCAAAATCGGGAAAATATCCGAAACTAAATCAAGACAAATAGATTATTCACATGTGACATTTCGGAACCCCAGCTCCCCAGGATGATGCCTGATTTCCACGCGCTGGGAATGCTGGATACTATTGTGACGTTTCAAGATGGCGCCGATTTGGTACCGACACTTTTCTCGATTCGTTCCGCTTAGCCTAGACGACGCGCTAAGAATGCTGGATACTGTTGTGACGTTTCAAGATGGCGCAGATTTGGTACCGACACTTTTCTCGATTCGTTCCGCCTAGCCGACAAGATTAGGAAGCGTCTCCTTCGTCGACGCAATTAGCTAAATTTAGTCGAGTGGTAAGACAACAAAAATAGCAGCCTGGTAATAAAAACTACTAAATCGTATTCTATATTGATCAGTCTTGTAGCAAAATGTGTTATTGGAATCGGTTGCTTTGATTTTCTGCTTTCCTAATACCGAAAGTGAAGGGCATATTTGGTCATTTTCACGAGACGCCAAAATTAGGTCATTTTAGATCTTAATATCTCCAATGAGCAACAAGCTAACAACGTAGTTTTAATACCAGGAGTAAGAAGTATCTTTATGCTTTCGAAAAATATAATAAAATTTTTGGGCAAGTAAATAGCTTTTTAGTATGAAGGAATTTTTGCACCTCACTCAACGATTTCTGGCGATTTCATCAAAATTCGGTAATTAAAAAAAGTGGTTTAATTTTAATGAAATTGCAAGAAAAAAACAGCAAATGCTCAGCTAAGCATCACTCTGCTTAAAACAATGCTAGAATTAGCAAGAAAAACTTTTTGAAGCACATTTCATGAGGTTTGTAAATGAGGGATTCTGTCTTTCATACTTCATTTTCAATGCAAAAAACAATGGGACACTTCTCTCTACAATAACTCTGAATTTTACTTTCAGGCACAATAAGGAACACAAAAAAGCAAAGGCTAATACATACATGTCATTTAAGTGCTTCAGACTCATTGTTAGGGTCCATTGCGATCCGGCCAAATCCAGTATATTTTTTAAAAGTTCGATCTCCTTATTCAGCTCTTCGTCGATATTTATCGTGCAGTTCATCGCTGTTGACTTTGCTATGAGAATATTCATTGCTACCTTGTTGTAATAGCTTTAGTTTATGCCAGTAAGAGTGAGACAAATAAGTTATAAAACCACGGGAGAACCATAAACGCCATCGAAAACTGTCAACATAATGTTTGGAAAACATTCTTCGCCATTTAGAGCCTGCGTTGTGGTCAGTATGGACAACGGACTACCGAATTACCGGATCGACCGACTACGGACTACGCATAATATATCGGATAATTTCTTGTAAAACGCATACAGAATATAAAATTTGGACTGGTTAATTTTGAAAATTCTCTGTTTATAGTCAAAACTTAAGGGCAGAAAATTTTTTAAATTGTTGAGTTATTTGACACTAATCCTGGGTTAGCTTAATCGTGCTTTAATGGACTGGATAATAAAGAAATAAAGATTTGTGACCGGTAAAATTCAATACCAAAATGTCTGGGAAATCGGATGATTCCTTGAAGACAGTTATCTTTTGTTTGTCTTTTGCTACCAAAAGTAGCAAAATGTTTAATGTTTCATATGTTACAACTCTAGCAAAAACTATTTTCAATTTCAGCATTTTCCCTATAAATTTGAATTTTTAGTAGCGTCATAACCCAAACTATTTACCTTATCTTGCATAACACATCACAGGCTATGTATTATAGATAAAATATTTCCGAAATATTGTAAAAGCGCAAAAACCCAAGGGAGGAGTTGCAATCAATCCCACCCCCTGCCTTTTGGTTGCACTTGGATGAGTTTCGAGTATAGAGTAATAAGAAAAAGATTTTCGACGAATCATTCAAAAGGCAATCGACCTACCAAGTTATCTGTTTCCATGCCTGAAGGTTTGATTTGAGCCTATCATGTCTCATGCGCAGTAAATAATATAAAGGTAACAAGAAGATCCAAAACGGCGGTTTTGAATTCTTTTTAAATATGACTAACTAGATGCTTTTAACTATTATGTAGTAACATAGTTGTAGTATAACTTTTCTACCGATCCCTTACCTGGCCTTAACGGAGACGTGCGGCTCGATAGAGTACTTCACTAAAAATGGGGTTCTTGTCTCTTAACGGGGTCTCGATTCCATCACTTTTTGTCTTAAACGGGGTATCTTTTCATAGCCTAATGCCACAATCAGGATAAGCATATATATTAAGTTATACAAAATGTAGAAACCTAATCGCAAGCCGATTTTGAACTAGTATTTTGTTGGCGCTAACTTCCGTTAACTTCGGCATTCAAAATGGCAGAGAATGTTTACTTCTGTCTCCGACCTTATGAGCTAGTCTAGATCCACTAATGGCTCATACGTTGTTTCACCCACAAACCAAAATGAAGCAAAAACCAAAACAAAAGCAACGAAAAAAAACAAGACAAATGTCGAATTATTTTTAGAGCGGTCAAGGAATTATTCGATTTTCCAGACTCTTTCGTATTGAATTTTCTGGTCACAAATCTTAAGTTATGGACTGTTTTCTGCAGTTCTAAATAATCAATATTTGAAAATCGACTATAAAATTTAACCAGTCCAAATCTTATATCCCGTATGCGTTTTACACCAAGTTATCCGTTATATTATGCGTAGTCCGTGGTCCGTACGAGTTGTCCGTCGATCCGTCGATCCGGTAGTCCGTTGTCCATACTGACCACAACGCAGGCTCAACTTCAAAATGGCGAAGAATGTTTTCCAAACATTATGTTGACAGTTTTCGATGGCGTTTATGGTTCTCCCGTGGTTTCATAACTTATTTGTCTCACTCTTACTGCATAAACTGGAGCTATTACAACAAGGTAGCAATGTATATTCTCATAGCAAAGTCAACAGCCTGAACAGCGATGAACTGCGCGATAAATATCGACGAAGATCTGAATTAGGCGATCGAACTTTTAAAAAATATACTGGATGGCCGGATCGCAATGGACCCTAGCAAAGAGTCTGAAGCACTTAAATGACATGTATGTATCAGTCTTTGCCTTCTTCTGTCCCTTACTGTACCTGAAAGTAAAATTCAGAGTTATTGTAGATCGGAGAGAAGTGTCCTATTGATTTTTTTTTTGCATTGAAAATGAAGTATTAAAGACAGAAACCCTCATTTACAAACTTCGCGAAATGTGCTTCAAAAAGCTTTTCTTGCTAATTTTAACATTGTTTTAAGCAGAACGATGCTTAGCTGAACATTTGCTGTCTTTTTCTTGCAATTTCATTAAAATTAAACCACTATTTTTAATTACCGAATTTTGATGAAATCACCAGAAATCGTTGAGTGAGGTGCAAAAATTCCTTCATACTAAAAAGCTATTTACTTGCCCAAAAATTTTATTATATTTTTCGAAAGCATAAAGATACTTCTTACTTCTGGTATTAAAACTACGTTGTTAGCTTGTTGCCCATTGGAGATATTAAGATCTAAAATGACCTAATTTTGGCGTCTCGTGAAAATGACCAAATATGCCCTTCACTTTCGGTATTAGGAAAGCAGAAAATCAAAGCAACCGATTCCAATAACACATTTTGCTACAAGACTGATCAATATAGAATACGATTTAATAGTTTTTATTCCCAGGCTACTATTTTTGTTGTCTAACCACTCGAATAAATTTAGCTAATTAATATGCATAAATTTGTGCCAAATGGCCATTTTTCGGGGGGGACCCTACAACTCAGAGAGAATAAAAAATTTTCACCTGATATTTTGGTACATGTATCTACTCATGACCCTCAACCTTTGTGCCAAGTTTGAGCGAAATCGGTGATTTGAGTATTATCACCTCCTGCCTGGTCCTGCCTGGTTTTCTGGTGGACACTCTCTTAAACGTATATTCAGATCTTTTTTTGGCTGGTTAGGTCTCTCGCAGATTCTACGTATACCGTTAGCAGCATTATCGTTTGCGGTCCTTTGCATATTTTTCTTTTAAAAAATTAACTCGCCACTAAACGTTCTCGCAACGTTCTTCTTGCCGCATTGATTTTATTAGAATTTATCAAGACCTGTTTGCACAGTGAGCCAAAATGTTGTTTTGGGGCATAGTCGCAAATGTTGTTTTGGGGCATAGTCGCATGACTTATGACGTCACTATGCTATACTTAATTTCAGAGCTATTTCATGGTGGACCGGCTCAAGGACTCAAAATTGAAGAGTTATCAGGAGCCATAATTATGACTGGAGTTATTTAGCACTGAAACTTTTCAGGTGCAAAGGATTCTGGGAAGGTTATTCTGATAATTAATTATTATTATTAATTATTATCATTAATTCGGGCTAAAAGTCATTTCACGAAACTCGTTATTTAAAACAGTATTTAACGAGATACCTTGTAGTGATAATCATTCCGTCCATCAAGTTTGATTTGCATGCTTAAGGGTGACCACGTACAGTTGTTTGTGGGATATATTGAATTGAGAGCATTACTACTAATGGGTTCTAAATCCGCCGAGACGATGGATGAGAAGGCGTTCCGCACAAATGCATTTCTCTTAACTTTCCTTAATTTCGCAATTATTATGAATTAAGCAAGTCATTATCTCAGGTACTTTAGTAACTATAGTTAAGTGCCTAAATTTATGCTAATAATTCACGTCTTTATGAATACAGTGGAAGCTCTCGTAAGCGGACACCCTCGGGACGCGAAAAAAGCGTCCATAACTGGACCTGGCTGCTTAGGAGAATGGTCCTCGTAAGCGGCCACAAGAGGTGTATGGGATAGATTACTGCTAACGGGAGCTTGCCCATCTAACAATAAACATTGGGAATGCAAAAAAAAAATACCACCGTATTAAATGATTATTTTTGTTTTATTGCCTTATGCAACACCGCGATAATGGCGATAACTGTACACAGTACAGTAAGTACTGCAGTACCAGGACTGGCCCCTAGTGAACAAATTATAATTGCAACCAACATTAACATGCAGTGATACAGTTTACAAATGTTTATGATCACTGTATCTTTCTGTATATCAGTGTTTGTTAGCAAGCTTTTAAAGTGGGGAACAAACAAAGAAAGACTGTTGCAACGGGAAAGCGACTGAACAGAGGAGCCGGGTACGGCTTAGAAATTCCTTGCCAGCACATTTTTTAAGGGGACACTAAAATGGTTCTGCCATGATGTGTATGACGACAAAACAAACATTGAAATATGGCACTGTAATCAATGCACTGTAAAATCATTGTGACGAAAAGCGATGTGAAGTTGATTGATAAAATAAGATTCAGAGGCTAATGGGTATTTCTTTCGGGTATCCGCTTACGGGAGCTTAAAATCAAAGGAAACGTCTAAATCGTAACCCCTGAAAGTGTCCGCAGCCGCTTACGGGAATGTGTCAATACAGAGTTTGTATAGGAGTTCAAACGGGGTTTTGTGAAGGCGGTCGTAAGTATAGCTGTCCGTTTACAAGAATGTCAGTTAAGAGAGCTTCCACTGTAGTTAATTAAAACTGAGAAGATGGTGTTACGGCGCGTGCAGTAAATACGTATGATAAGTGATCTACACGGACGAAGTTCTATATAATCTACCTGGATCATTACTTAAAGGAAGCGTAAGTCTTCACGAAAAATATTTTACTGTGCTATTAACGAAAAATAATCATGTGTGATTGCATTCAGACGTTTTTAAGCTTAGAAAAGTAACTTTGCACATGGAATACGCCTGATGTAGTTTTCATATAATGAAATTTTCCACTGTACTCTCGTTTGATAACCGGCGAAAATCAATTGCTGACGATAAGTCAAAGTTGAGCCCCAAGGGCTAATACTTCTTATAAGCGATAATCTTAGCTCTTTTAATGGAAAGAAGAAGCTTTTATTGACTACGCTCATAAAGCATTTTTGCCTAAACGTTTTAATCGCCTGCAACACCTCCCCGGGAACACCTCATCCATTTAGAAAATGGTTCTATTGACAAATTTAAATGAGCTTTTATTATACAATGCATGTGCCATCTCCTGATTGGTTTTCCTAAAGGTTTTCACATTTTCTAAAAGCCAGGTAGTGTAAAAAACATTAGCATTTGTGTGTTACGAGAGAAAGCTTCGATAAACATATCATTCAACAATACCTTCCGCTGTTTTCAAACCTCTTAAGAAAGATCTATCTCACAACTAAGAAATTCCAAACTAACCAAATCAGTGACTGGTGGTGTTATTGTGTAGTGGTAAGTCTTGCTTGTTGATATTAGCTTCATTTTGTTTTATTTAACAGTTTGTCAGTGTATTCTGGATCAGTATATGAAGAACTCGCCAATAAAAAATGACGATTTTGCAACAAAGCATGCAACATCGGAGCTGTTCTTATACATGTAGTTGTGACCAAATAAGCCAGGTTTTTTTTCTCGTGATATATGAAGTGTTATAGTTTTCCGATAACATGCTAATACAACTTTCTGTTTAGCCTGAGAAAACAGACGTCGTTCCGCGGCTCCACCACTGGGGCCCCTGCGAAACCCCAGTGGTGGCGCCGCGAAACGACGTCTGTTTTGATTGCTGACTTTCATAAACAGTATGCGACTCAGACTTGCATATGAATGAAGGCGAAACTGTCTAATGGAAGGAATTGGCTTAAGTTCAGGCAGAAGATTAATTTCGCCAAAGATTTCCGGACCTGTTTTCGAAGGAATAAGCTTTTCGAAATTACATTACCAGCTCTCAGTGATGTTTTGTGATCGGCTTATGTTTCATGAAACAATTATCAGTATGGCTTTATCAGCAGTGATGACAGTCTAGTGTTATAATCGCCGAATGACACTGAAGTGAACAGCTCGTCAATCGGTAGCGAGCCTCAATTACAATCAGACACCTTGTTTTTACTGACTCTGATACATGCAGTGATTGAATGTGGAGGCAAAATATTTCTTTGCACAACTTTGATAACCCTCCATTCATCCAAACGATGCCAATTTTGTTGTAACAATTTTTTTTCATAAAACGAACTTCATTCTGTTTATAACAGTTTATACGATGACAAGTTCAAAATAGCTCCGTGCCTTCCGCTGATTGTATGGACTATATGATTATTTTGATTTCTGCTTAAAAAAGCAACGAGTCTGTTATCAGCTATAAACCATGCATTCTTATTGACATATAAACCTACCATTATCTGCTTTATCGGGTTTTATTGTAATAGCCGTGATTCAGTGTCTGTCGAGGTAAAGGCATCGTACAATTTCTTCGAGTTTCTTTTAGTTGTAACGTTACAAAATACGATGCAAATTTAAAAGATCTGTTTTAACGCACCTCCCAAATGGAGTAAAATACAGTACTTTTTTGGATGTTATATGGACCATTAACTGAGGTCGAGATGGCCCTATTGGGCCAAAATAGTTCAATTGACTTTCAAGGTGGGCTGAATCGAGCACTAACTGTCCGAAATGAAAGTTACTGGGGAAAGGTCGAATTAGCCTTCAGGGGTTTATTGCTCGTTCAGCACTGAGGCTAGAACAGATCTTTGAATTTACAGTGTACGTATCTTTGTTGTGGTGTCTGGAACTCAACGTCATTTGTTGCCAGTCAAGCAAATAAAACACTGTGGCTTCAATTTTTTTTTACTGACCCCTTTTACCTCATTCCATTTAATTAATCTTTTTGCAAATAAAGAACATAATAGTGAAGGAAGACGAGTATTTATAAAGAGAAAACGGACATTTGAGATTATAACTGTCTTCAATAAAATAATTCATTATGTTTTATGTCGTCCTTATGCATTGCAAATTGAACCTAAAGTGTCCATTACCGGATTTAAAGAGTTACTTAAAAAATATTGGCAAGATAGAATTTTGTTTAATCGTTGGATTTCTAAAGATATCATATCTTTTTATTGCGATACGGTTTGGATAATGTTATTTTGCTTAAAAAAGGCAAAACTGAAATATCCCTGTTACAGTGTAATTAAAAAACCTGCTTCCTGAAAAGTAGAAAGCTCTCAGCATGACAAATATTGATTTGGAGATTTGGAGTGTTTTTATGCACCCGGAGGCAGGTATTTAAATATGCAAGTTTCTTTAATTTCCTTTTACTGTGTATAGCCAATCTAGTTTAAAACGTATACCTTAACTTGAAACCCTCCCGGCTAGTCATTTTCTTTAATATGATGGTACATAAGTATCGAAAAAAGGCCAATATTTGGGTCTTGACTGGAAAGCAATTGTAACTTTCTATATTCAATTAAGGGCGCTTGGTTTCTACAACGACATGCTGCGTTTGAATTGTATTTTACAAAGTTGACCGCAAGAAAACCCACAGTGTGGTAGTGGTATTGTTGTGATTTTATCAAACCTCCGAATGGCTTTTATAAGGATTTCTTTTCTTTTTGCATTCTGGGTTTAAATATTTATTAGAAGTAAAGTCACCTTAAGCCACTGTGCACCAATCCAAGCCAACTTGATGTGAAAAGACAAATTAACTTTCTCAACGATGGCAGCTGAACATGTTAATAATTGATTATTTTGAATTATTGGGAGCTGTTTATTACTCTAAACCAGGCTTTTACTCTTATTTCCGTCCAATGTGTTATCCCAGAGCACAAAAAACAAAACGTACGCAAAGTCGTTGGTCGATTTTCAAGTCAGTTGAGAACATTAATTTTAGTGAATTTTCCTTCATTAATTGTGGGGATTCAAAACATGTTTTAAAGGTCTTGTAAATAGAGGTAAGTCTGTTGTTATCAGATAAACTGAGTTTTGTTTTCCTAATATCATATCATTGTTTCAACTACAGCGATACATTTCTCATTTCATGTTTTTTTATCCAGCGTTCTTAGAAAAACAGCACTGTACGCTTTTAAAAAAAATTGAGAAAGAACCTTTTGCTAAGTAACGCCGAAGGCAAAGGTTACGTACACGCCATTATATTTAGGCATAAGAAGACAAACAAAAAAATAGAAAATTTATATTTTTCTGCTCTTAACAAATCTTGGCTGGTGGAACAGCTATGGGTATATTCATATTTTTCTCTCGTATCATTAAATAATTCAGGGATAAACACAGTTGTTTGCATTTGCTACCGTTCAAGTTTTCATTTCATGTCTATATTTCCTTTTGGCAGGTGAAGCACAATTCAAAATGAACTTTTCAACAGACATCAGCGACCAGTCAGATCAGACAGACGTTCATCCGGATACTGAAGACATCTTGGCAGCTCTTTTGGGAGGCCTGTTGGTAATTTGCACTTTAATTGGAAACTCTTTGGTCTGCATCAGTTTCTACTTGTTTAAGGAACTCAGAACAGTCTGCCATTATTTTGTTATCAGTCTGAGCGCGGCCGACATCCTTGTTGCCATGTTAGCCATGCCCTTTTGGTGTGCATTGCAGGTGACGTCTAATCGCTGGATATTTAGTGAGCAGTTGAGGACGTTCTGGAACTGCATGGATATCCTGTGCGGGACCGCTTCAATAATGAACCTTACTGCTGTTTCTATTGACAGACATGCAGCAATCACCGACCCCTTTTCCTATCCTAACGTCATGACGTCTGCTCGAGCTATTTCTATGATAATTTTTGTTTGGCTGTATTCTTTGTTGGTGTCGGGGTTACGATTAGCAAGTTGGCCTACCAAATCAAGTTATATGCATTTTATTTCCTGCACTGGCTTTTTCATACCGTTGTTCATTATGATAGTCATGTATACAAGAATCTATCTTGTTGCCAGACAACAAGTGCACCGATTACGCAATGGTCACAACTACGCTCGTGACGTCAAAGCAGCCAAGACAATCGCTATATTGATTGGTTTGTTTGTGCTCTGCTGGGGACCATTTTTCGCCATCATTCTTTGTTATGCTTACGATCAGTCGTTTCCAGTTCCTCGCTCGTTGTTAAACGTTATCAAGTGGATGGAGTACACGAGTTCGTGCCTGAACCCGATAATCTACACCTGTCTTAACCGCAGCTACAGAAGCGCTTTTTGTAAGCTATGCCAGCTTTTCCGCAGAAAAAGCCGAGACAGAACTGGGTCTTCGGTGAGCATGAACTCTCGGCAAAAAGGTTCGTCGTTCACTGGGAGCACTTTGGAGTATGACAGCGGTGCGGATCGCAGACGAAGAGAATGCGCGAGAGCTAATGATTCTCGAATCTGAACTTCCACCATTTCTATGCCTCGGGCAATTGTTCAAAGAGTGGACAACTTTGCCAGTGGATTAATTCCTATCACATTGGAAAAATCCCTTTGATATCATGATAACCATTTGTCTACAGATACTTTATAAATGGATACATTTTATCCGTTAGGTAAAGTTGTTCACTCTTCCAACACGAGGTGGCACCTAATCGAAGGGAAACGTTGTCGAAAAAAAAAAGCCTAAGCCATGAACGACACGACACAAAGGAGCACTGGAGGCAAGTGAGACTTGTTCACATTTTATTTTTTAATATTCTTTATCTACTCCTTTCTAAAATATTTTCATAGTTGCAATTTATCTCAGAACACAAGAATTTTTTTTCTGTTTACCAGAAAATCATTCGAATTTCGGTTGTATCGTTCATTGACAACGTTTTTTCAATGAGGTGTGTATACACTCAATTGAAGAAACGGCGGGAAAAAACGCATAAACCATAAACGATACGACACGATAGAATTCTGGGAACAAGACAAATGAAGCCTGTTAACATTTCATTTATCAGTACTTAAGATCTATTCCTTCCTAAAAGATTCAGAAGATCATTTTGTGCATACTGTGTTATAATAATGTGCAATTTATCTGAGACACAAGAAGCTTTTTTCCGTTTCCCAGAAAGCCTTTCGGTCGTATCGTTCATGGTTTACACTAAATACCCGACAACGTTTTTTCAATCAGGTGTGTCAGGAGCCCAGGGTGTGTGTGTTCATCGAGTCTGTGCGTAATACATAAACTTGACAGGATTCGAGCCGGGAACGACCTGTACTTTCCTCTTTTACAAATTCCAGTAAATAGCCCCCTAGTTTATATATATATATCTGGTGAATACCACTTAGTCAAATAGCTGTATATAAAGTTTTTCAGTTTTCAGTAAGTAAACAAGTTTCATGGTATGGATCCTTCCGGCAAAGGAAATAAAAATGGCAACACGAATGAAAAGACAATTGACCACAATAAGACTGCGCCGGCGTACTGTCTCGAAAATAGTCTTTGGGTTTTGACCTAGCTTATCAACAACCAAAGACGTAAATACCGGCATAAAATATCAATAATGATAAGGCGTCCGGTATCTTGCATGTACAGAAGTATAAATAACACTAAAATAATAAATACAGATTCTTACTGGAAGTTAACGGAACTTCACGTTGTTTGTTTCTTTATAGTGTTAGGCTGGTTAACTTGAACTTAGAATTGTAAGGGCTGATGATGGCCCATTGTCATTTAATTTATGAAAATGACGAACTGAATTTTTATTTCTGACTACAACTAAGGAATGGGTTTTCAAACTTTTCCAGGATCACTTCATATATTCGATTAAAAAACAGAGCTATTTTCCCGAAAGACGTGGAAAAAACCGACAACGTCAGGTGACATTAAATGACCCTGCTGGCCAGGACACCGAGAAAACGATGGGGACAATCTTATCATTCATGAAGTTTGATCATTTTGTAATATCTGGCCTTTGTTTAACACACTCGGGCGCCAACTTAATGTCTCATAGAATTTAACTGAGTGACAGTAAATGAACTGCGCAAGTGATTTAGTACCAACCAAAAAATACGGACAGTTCGGTTGGAATTCAAATGTATAAAATGGTAAGGCTATTTTATGTTTTCCGATCGGAAAATTGCTTTCTCGGAAGATCGGATCATCTTGAGAGGAACTGCAAAATTACCACCCGGAATATCAGAACGGAAATGTGTGTACCATTTACTTTTGTATACCAGTTCCAGGCCCTGCGCCAGTTTTGATCCGAAAGCGTAGCTACGAAGCTTGTTTTTGGTGATCAATGGCAAATGGTGCACGCCAATCTCGAACAGAATTTCCCATTCTGTAGTTTTGTTTACCATCTATACAAACCGTGGACCAACCGATTTTCCCATGTAAATGGTAAACACTTAGTTAAATTTCACTCGGCGTTACTTGCTCTTATAGTTACAAAACAACAACGAAACAGTGAGTGTGAATCATTTACAAAAAAATCCGGTTGGAATGTAAATGGTATGGCTATTTTGGTTTGCCCGATCTTGAGACGTAGTCCCAAATTACCAAACTGAACATCAGAACGGTTTGCCTTTATCTAGGCCACTCAGCCCGTTTCTGGCGGTCAATACACAAACCGTGGATCAACCGGTTTTCCCATGTAATGTCACGTGACAAGATTGAATGTCTAATGTCAGTCGAGTGATAGCAGTTCGCCTAAATCTAACACATGATAGCATTTTGCATGCTGATTGTCTATCACGTGAATGAAGTTTAAATGACAAGCGTCTATCACGTGTTACCACTGAGCGGTAAGCCGCTGGCCAGGCAAGCCCACAGCTTGCTCTGGTTTTGAAGTCTCTTGTTGATTTCAGCCAGAGCTGTTGTGAATGATTTGCTTGTTTGTTTTGGTTGTTCGGAGGAAGCATTTTCCGCTGTGGTCTCGTATGTTTGTGTGTCCTCCTGCTCTTTATCTCCTGCTGTTGCTGTTGCTGTCGGGTTTCGTCTGAATAGCAATGGCCTTATTCGTTTTCTTCTTTTTCTTCCACGAAACATGTTGGGCGATCTGGTTTTCTAATGTTGTGATATGAACATAATCAACATCAGCATACTGTCAACATCCAATTTTACAGGTTAGTTTTCTTAAGGCCCGTTTACGCTGGCGATTTTTTTGTACAATTTTTGTCCACTTTTGTCACACGCAAGTTGCATCTTCAAATCGCGTGTGTAAACTGGCGGCGATTTCAGTGTGATTTGGTACGATTTGTCACACGATGTCGCAAAAGTTTCGAAACCTGATGCAACTTGGCAACGATTTTTAAGAAATCCCAACAAATCCCAGCAAATGTCGCACCCGAGTGGCACAGAAATCACCGCAAGTTTACACTTTCATTGGTGAGCGCGGCAAAAATCTCCTGAAAAATTGCTTGTAAACAGCCCTTTAGATAAATGAGGAGAATGGCCAAATCATGACTAAAATAGCCGCCAATCACATACTCATGCACTGACCACGAGAACGTCATTTAATCCGATCCTACTATTCTCGGCAGATACAGTTGCAAATAATCGGAACAAGGGAAAGTCGAAACAGATGGAGAGAGGAATGTAAAATCAGTAAATTAAAGGTCCATGTTCACCCAATCTGCTTTGCGCGCCCAGGCTGATTTTCGCACAGACGGAAAATCGAAAAATCGACGTGCCAGCCAATCATAACGCTACATTGAACAATTGAACCGTTTCAAAACAAAAACACAAGCGCGCAATGCAGATTGGGTGAACATGGGCCTTTAAGTTAATGATTAATTCTTTGTCTGTAGTTTCTCGGGTATCACTCGCCCTAGGATGGATTGCCCCGGCGTTACGTCTTCCCACAATACTTCTCTTCGGCTATAAGGTTCTCCCCTGGTGTATTTTCTAGCTATCAGGCCATGTACCTCTCTCTGTTGCGACTTGGGTGTGGTTTGATTTCTCTTCACACGTGGCTTTCGCGCCTGTTTTCTACTCTCTTCTATCACTAAACGAGTGTATAACTCGGCTCTGTAGTCTAAAACGGAAAGCAAGGCGACCATCAATATTACATCGTAGAATCAATCACAACATGTGCAAACAGTGTAAAAAAAATAGCAGTAGTATCTTTAATCACGTAATGCTTAGAAGCTTTACAGCTTGTTAAAACACGTCCGTGTTAAATCATTCGACACTTTTCTTCACCTGAAAACCGTTTTCCAGCGATTGTTCGTGTCTCCGTCAACACGTGACCACATTGACAGGAATTCCATGATTCAGGCATCTGTTGAAAAGCAAAGAAATTGGCCGTTTTTATGCTACAGACGTTAATATCGTCTGAGACGTTAAAGTCGTCTCGAGACGACTTAAACGTCTAGTATAAAAACGGAAAATAAGCCAGACGTGTTTAACGTCTGACGACTTTAACGTCTTCTTTTAAGTGCGTCGTTCAGACGCACTTAACAGACGACTTTAACGTACGTCTAGTATAAAAACGGGACGGCCTTAAAGAGGACGGATTTAGCCCTATTTGTATATTCTTGCTCTTAAAATTTATTTGGGGACGACTTTAGTCGTATCCAGTCACTTCCGAGAATAGTTTTCTTTAGAAAATCTTGTATTTTTCCCTGTGACCATCTACTTTAAAGCGTCCCGTTTTTATACCAGACTCATTTAACGTCTGAGACGTTAATTGCGTCTGGACGACTTTAACGTCTCAAGCATAAAAACGGCCATTCAAGCTATTTATTTAGTTCTTACTTTTCGTCTTAAGGTGACTCACCATGATTTTTCGGCGGCACACCATCCCAAATTTGAACAGGGCTGATACTTAACTGGCTGAGCTCAGTCAGGCAAGCTGCTTCACACATTTATGAGCTTACCAAAAGGATAGACTTAGTTGACATCGGTGTTACCATAGCAACGAACCGCTGACGTCATGGTTTTGCATTTCAGCAATGTCTCACAAATTATCATTAAATTACCACAGAAAGTTTCCTCAGACTAAAATTATTACTCCCTGCAAGTAGCTCTGACTAATTCCTCGGCAATAAAAAGATCGAGCTTTTCATTCAAATGTAGTTTTAAAAGAGTGAAAACGTCAAGCAAAACTGCAATTGTGAGGCCTTTGGAATGTTTTGACCGCTTACATTTCAAACATGAAAAAAAAAGTGTTAAAAATGTTTCAGCGATTTATTCAAAAGCGAACAGTTTAGTTTGTTTGAAATCTTCCCATTTAGTGTGCTACACTGTGTGGATTATAGCGCATTTATTCGCTTGTCGCAGGTAGCCCCAAAATCGAAAATAATAATAATAATAATAATAATAATAATAATAGCATTTATTTAAACACGATAAAAATTACAGCGGAGCTGATGTGGTCGTATATTAAAATACTAAGAATTAAGATAGATACTATTTACATCAATATATATTTACAGCAATGAATACAAATACAAGTTAACTAAGCCACTTATACTATGCACATTAATAATGTAATGTAAGATAATTAGGAAAAACTGTTTTTCGCCATGTTTGTTTACCGTTGCTATGGAAACGCCGATTAGCATAAATAAGAGCATCACTCAAAACTTTCATCCAAGCCTAACATCTGGTATCAAATTCAGATTCATTGAGTTAAAGTAAGATTATGTATAAGCGCATTCAAAAAGGGAAGTGTGACCCAAAAAAAACTACTTGGAGCCACCTTAAAAGTTGGGTCCCTTAAAAGTTTAGGTCTAGGTGTCGAGAAAATTCCCGATCTGCAAAAACCATAACGTCATCGGTTCATTGCTATGGTAACACCGATGTCAATCAAACCTACTTGTACGGAAAGTTCATTCAATCTCTGGTAAATTTGCGACTTTTCCTATCGTGAACTCGGGACGCCTGTGATGGCACATGAATCCATTGTGCATCAGAATGAACAGTACGATTACACAGTGAATGAAACAAACGCAAAACTTGCGCCCGCGGATTGGCCAGCAGCCGTGTGACACAAAGCGCTAGACTCTTTAATGCGTTGGTTTGATTTCTTTTTGCAGTTCAAATTATAGGCTATTAAAAATCATTCTTTGTATTATTGTATTATTTTCTAAAATCTAGCTCCGCTGCGTGTTCATTGGGTTACGTTTTAGTATTGAGCTGAACATAACAGCTGAACAAAGAAATTGTAGAACATCTGTAAAACAATTTTACTTTAACCGGCCAACTATATGGTCGAGGAAAATAAAATGATCGGGTCAAGGGAAAAAAACAGTGGGTCGAGATCACAGAAAAAAAGACTATAACAAGTCCTTTAGGTTTATAGTTGACCGCGGACTGGAACGGTTTGATATTATGTAACAAGACACAGCACAACAGTCATGATTATCCTAGCAATGCAGATCACTTATGGATTGCTTCCCTTAATGTTGACTCCATTTGCAAGCGCTCCTTAATCGTATGCTAACTTCAACTCAGTTTCGGGTTCGAACCTTACCGCAATGACTTCCTGGTTTCGTCGGCGTCTTTGAGACTGACGAAGTGAAGGAATTTCTACTTGCTCCGTTTTAACTGCCCGAAATATCTTTTTGTTTTTCAAATGTTCTCGGAAACTATTTTCAGTTATAAAAAGTACTTGGCGAAAATGGAATGTCGGTTAAAAAGACTGAAACAGTCGAATGAGAAGTCGAGAAAGTACTAAGCAGGTCTGGCGCGGTCCGACTATCTTGATAGCCGTAGAAATGTCAGTTTGCGTTTTAATTGTAGTTTTTCCTGTTTAGGCCATTTGTGTCCCTTTTTTAGAAGCTGAAGAACAAGCTTGAAGCTCAGCTCGGACAATAATTACACTTTAGGAACTCCCTTCGATCTCTAGATTTATGTCAATTTCTAAAGGATTAAATACCCGTGCCACAAAAAGAGATTGATTGCATATCAGTGGAAATGAGCGCTGCGTTATCATACTCAGCAAAATATTCAATTTATTCTTATTCGCAATTCTTTTGTCAGTTTCCAATTTCATCACATACAACGCCTGGCTGTGCAACTGACATCAAGCAAACAATTCTTAGTAGCACTTCTTTTTACCTATTTTTCAAGCGAAGCGTGTTTTACGAGGAATTGGCATTCAATATATAATGTCACTGAATCACACATCACAAATGTGCATAAAGCATTCACGCTCTGTTAAACTGAACAATTTTCTCCCCCAATCATTGTCTTTATTCTGTTTTATTAATATTTACCACAATTCAGCCTATAACAATGTAAGAACAGTTTACATGGCGCATATGATGGATAGATTTATGTTGTCAGGTAGAGAAAATAATTTTTCAGCCTAAATCCTTTCATGAATCTTTTTAGCATGAAATTACCTATACTGCGGGAGAGTATGTCAGGCGTCTATTATAACAAGAATGTCATATTACATGTGTGACATATGTAGTTTTGTTGGGAAAAGCACACTCGCATGGTGTTGTTATAACGTTCGTTTCCATTTCTTTAATAAATTCTCGAGGCAGAGCATAACAGAGTGTTTGGCTATTGTGAAATGAGCGGAAGAGTAGCGTATTTTACATCTGTTCTTCTCTTGACCTCTAGCTCACTGACTAATAGTGAACCGTAGAATCAATGATCGTTCTATCGTTGCGAGTCACGATTCTGTTCCTGAAATACTCAGTGATCTCATCGACTACGAGTCCATTGGGAGTATTCATAATTCATTGCTCTAAATCCTTGAAGGGAAACTTACCTGTCTGTTACAAGCAACGCACTGTTTCATAGCGGCCATATTGTCAGTCATGTTTTCCGTCTCGTGGTAAAATTACACAATTCATCGAACGAGAGAAGGGTCGGGTTATAACGTCATAGAACATGTGACCCTCGCAACGCAAAATATTGCAATTAATTCAGGTCCGTCGTTGCTTCATGTTTTTCTTTTTTGCAAAAGCGTTCAGTTATCGACAAGCTGTCAGCATTTAAGGAATTAAAATATTGGTTGGTATGGAACTAAATGTTTATTAAATCGTTCAAAAACTTAAGGAGCCTTTGTTTGGACAATTTTATATCTAAGCGGCAGGTGGAAGCCACCCGAGGAATAAATTAACAGGCCTCGCTACATGGTTGAGGAATATGAAACTGTCTGGCGATAAATTCGTTTGAAAACTGACTATGACACACTGGGAAAATAAGTAAGAGTAAATTTGAAACGAAATCGATTTCGATATATTTTCAAAAATGCCAAACATCGAACTCGCTTTAGAAAACAGAAGGTTCGTTCAGTTGGGAAGATTTTCTTTGGTTGTGAAAGGAAGCTTTTGTGGTAACATATATCAGGAGCCCATCACCCTGCATAGTGAGCTATTATGAGGACACCGAGTTTTCAAATAACAATTTGATGAAAAAAAGCTCTTGGCAAGTTGTTGATCGATCATAACAGCTAACTGAAAGCGGCATTGAATACAACGCGCCTAGCCGACTAGCCTTCGTAACTACGTATTGAATATACCGTAATACCGTGGGAACTGTACATGGAATAGTTCAATGAAGACGTCGTTTTAGGCACTAACCTGATACCTAGGAAAGGAAATTAAAAACACTTTTTTGTGGATCCAAATATTCATTCATTCCACTGAGCCTGATTAAAACGGACGGAACAGCTAGGTACGCAAATTTACTAAATTTGTTTGATGTCGCGTTCTTTGCGTTCAGTAGAACACAAACAATATTTTTCACTTCAGCTGTCGAATTTTAACGAGATTATTGAAGAAAACAAAAACTTGGTTACCATGCCCGAATTCAGTCAGCTCAAGAAGGCTCGTCGTTTGTTAAATGATCGCTTAAGAATTCTATTTCCTGCTGTCACTCAACCCCACTTCAGTGAATAACCGAAGTCTTCCGCGATTATCAAACTCAAGATTCCATGCAGTTTAGTTGCATTAACTGGACTCAAATGGATCAGAAAATAATCTAACATGGAGCTAAAATACCTAAAGAAAACTTCGAATGTTACAATCTTAGTCGAGCGTCTATTTTGCTATTTATTAAAACTAAAACTACCGTACCATGCATTGAGATTCTGTCGTTTAGTTCTCTCATTTTAAAGTCAAAATTCATTTCATTCATTATTGTAAATATTACAGTAAGTGTGGCTTTAGTTGATTATATTAAGCTTTGTTTCATTTGTCAGTTATAACTGCATCCAAACTTGATAAATTGCCATTGACAATTTAGCATTTAGCTTCCCGGAAAAAGCTTCCCAGACTGAAAGCTGTCCAGTTTGTGTCACGCTGATCATGCGCAAGGAATTACTGTAAACAAAACAAGAACAAATCTGATGTGTGTTACACTGGCACAAAAATTCCTTCCGAAAGCAAGACCTCCACAAATTCGTTAAAACTCAATATATAATGAATATAAAGAGAGTCGATTTGTCTGGGTCTTATATCCGGAATTTTAAGCCGGGACAAAAGACCTACCGTGATAAAAAAAAATTAAAGCTAAACCCATTCAAATATAAAGAAACACACTCTCACCTGAAATAAGTCCCTCTGAAAGCCCTGGGCTGTTCCGAAAATGCGGAGTGCGGAGTGCGGAGTGCGGAGTGCGGAGTGCGGAGTGCGGAGTGCGGAGTGCGGAGTGCGGAGTGCGGAGTGCGGAGTGCGGAGTGCGGAGTGCGGAGTGAAAAAAAAAATACTAAATGAAGTGAAAAGAAAAATCACTAAATTTAAGTGGAATGCTGCTTACAATTTTACCCTAATTAAAAAGGAGCGATTTTCTTTATATTTTGTTTTTAGGGTAACATTCGATAACAGTTACAATAATAGAAAAGAACAAACATTTGCGCAGCCACTAGACAGCGTGACGAAAGCGTGACCATTGCCGATTGTTATTGCCGATTGCCGATTGTCACGCCGCTGTTGTCAATAAATTTGTGGCTCAATGTGTATTTTATTCGAGTTTGAAGTGTAATAAAGAGTAACAGGCCTACGCGACTCCCACGCGCGTGTTTTAGCCTTTAAGAAGGTCAGCTCGTACGAGTATATCTTTTAGAGAACGTTCCCTTTTGTATGATATAAGGGGCGGTTCTTCGTATATTTCGTTTAGTAATGGCTGCTGTTTTATACGATGCCATTGTTTCATGAGGATCTATAGGCACCGATGGATGATATTTCGTTACAAAAGGCAGGATTTTCTTGTCTTCTTTTTGTTTTTGTTGGAGCGCTTTATTTCTGTCTTCAAAAGTCACTTCTGAGAGGACCCTTTGAACAAAATCTTCTGGGTAGCCTCTTTTAAGTAGATGTGTTTTGAAGTTATTTATGTTCTCTTGACAGAATAATGTTTTTGAAAAGTTAGTTCTGAGAAGTCTGAGAGCTTCTCCTTTGATGAAGCCTTTTTGACTCCAGATGGGTGGCATGTAGAATAAAAGGTGTCCTGAAAGTTTTAGTTGCTTTGAAATGTTCTTGCGTACATCGAGCACCGATTCAGCTATGAATCCGGCTCTCGCCTTTGTAAACGTTAGTGTCCAAGAAGCATATTTCTGTTTCGGATATCTCAGCCGTAAATTTTATGCTTGTATGATGTTTCTTTGCATGTTCAATGAACCGTAGTATTTCTCCTTTGGTTGTGTCCCAAAAGGAAAAAATGTCATCAAAAAAACGTTTCCAAACGAGCGGTTTTAAAGCACTTTGACTTAGCATTCTGTTTCTACCTTTGCCATGAAAATGTTTGAAAAAGCGACTGCCATTTTGGTGCCCATGGCAGTTCCGTGAGTTTGAGGGTAGTTTTTTTCCATTGAAATGGAATGAGTTCTTTGTTAAGATAAGTTTGAGCGCTTTTTGAAGTAATCGTGTAGGAATAGAAGGTCAAGTTCATTTTTGTGAAGGGCGTTATGGCCTTGCATACTATTTTGATTCCCTCCTCTTGTGGGATATTCGTATATAGGCTCGTTACGTCCATAGAAACAAGGATTGTGTTTTCTAGGACTTTCGTTTGTTCTACGAACTTGATGAAATGAGTCGTATCTTTGAGATATGCCGGACTCTTGTTGTTGTGCTATCGGCTGAATGAGTTTGTCAACGAATGATGATAGTTTCTCTGTTGGGCCATCACACCCTTATATAATTGGTCTTCCGACAGGGGTCGGTTTGTGTATCTTTGTGAGGGTGTAAAATATTGGGATTAGTCATTTCATCTATGTAATTTCCATATAAATAGAGTTCGTCAATTAGTTGTTGAACTCTGAAGTATGTTTCTTTAACCATGGGTTCTGGAAGAGGTCTGTAGTGGTTTTCGTTATCTAATAGGTTTTGACCTTCTTTAATTTTATCTTCCGTGTTTAGAACCACAGTAGTTGTTCCTTTGTCAGCCTTTTTAAGGTTGATTTCGGTGTCACGTTGAAAAGTTTTGAGTGCCTTACGCTCAGCGGGATTGAGATTTAATATTTCTAGGTTTTACGATTTGTATTTCCGCGAGCTGAGTTTTAACCTCTTCTAAATAGCTTTCAAGCGCAACTGGTGGTTGCACTGGTGGATTCCACGAAGATTTAACGTGGAAAGTGTGAGGTTTTTTGTTTTCCCCGTGAAAAATGTATTGCAGACGCATTCTTCTTGCGAACTGATCGAAGTCACGCAAGAGTTGTATTTCGTTTGTCACGGGTGTAGGAATATATTTTAAACATCTTCCTAGTAAATTGATCTGATCATTTGTAAGTTCTTTATCAGAGAGGATTTTGATGTGTTTTTTGTTTTTCTCTAAACGTGTATTAAGTTCCTTTTTGTGCTTGATTTTTTTGCGTTCATTCCTCTTTTTACTTGCTAGGCTGACTTTGAATGGCTTTGTTTGTTTTTCTTTAGGTGAAGTGACTTTGAATGGTTTATTAATGGCCCCGTTTTTATAATGAGACTCAGAGAAAGGCCGTTTAACTTGTTTATTCTGAATGCCTTCTAGTTTTGACATCATTTTGCTGAATTGAGAAATATTCTGTTGAATTTTCTATCCAATCCAAATGCAACAACTGTGGAAAGCGTTCTTCTTCTTGCCAAACATTTGCATATTTGAAACTGGAATAAAAATTTAACAACAAATTTATTGACAACAGTGGCGTGGATTAACAGTAAAATATCAATAAAAAACAACTCAATCGGCAATGGTCGCGCAAATGTTTGTTCTTTTCTGTTATTATTTCTTTTAAATTTAAAATTTGTCTGTAATTGTTATCGAATGTTACCCTAAAAACCAAATATAAAGAAAATCGCTCCTTTTTTATTTAGGGTAAAATTATATTAAAGCAGCATTCCACTTAAATTTAGTGATTTTTCTTTTCACTCCATTAAGTAATTTTTTTTCACTCCATTTAGTAATTTTTTTTCACTCCATTTAGTAATTTTTTTTTCACTCCATTTAGTAATTTTTTTTTCATTCCATTTAGTAATTTTTTTTCACTCCATTTAGTAATTTTTTTTCACTCCATTTAGTAATTTTTTTTTTTCACTCCATTTAGTAATTTTTTTTCACTCCGCACTCCGCACTCCGCACTCCGCACTCCGCACTCCGCATTTTCGGAACAGCCATTAACCCTGCTCAATCTTTAAATGCTCTTTTCGGTGACATTTTAATACCGAGGTAACGATTGTTCCTTTTGCCTTTGAGCGCCAATCTGCAGAGTGAATATTCTGTGGTTGATCGTGCTCTCGAAAACGTTTTAGCAAAATAACTACATTACTGAGTCTAGCAGGCTGAACTGACTTTTCATCGCTCCCGTGCGAACGGCCCCATTCGCAGGCTGCTAGGTTGCTGGCTGATGCAGCAAAAAGCAAGTCAGTACCCCCGACTCACAACCAACCTTATCAGAAGGGTACTGACTGACAATGCTATCTAATTTTATGAAAATGTTCCCGTTCAAGGAAAACTATTTTAACAGTTTACCTTTGTTGTAGCTACAAAAGAGTTTGATTGAGGAGAGGAGAGCCACACGCGAGGAAGACATGGTGGCGGGTGCGCCAACTCTGAATTGTGAATGTGGTCAAATACCTACTGTGAGCGTTCAATACTCCGCATAAGCTCTGTTTTCGTCAAGTTTAATATTAGTGGTAGTCTGAGTTGTGGTAAAGTGAGTAAAACGTGGGAACGAGGAAATAAAGAGAGGAGAGTGACGATCGGAAGAATATATTATCTGTTTTTTCTGGATAATAGTATTTATTGCGTCGACGAAGGAGAGGCTTCCTAATCTTGTCGGCTAGGCGGAACGAATCGAGAAAAGTGTCGGTACAAAATCTACGCCATCTTAAAACGTCACAATAGTATCCCGCATGCTTAGCGCGTGTTTTGACCCGAATTATAAAATATCAGCAACACCACAGCGACAAACCGTTGAGAGGTGCCGGATCTCCCAGTTGTAGACCTGGATCAGTACAATAATTACTTGTAGAAAATCAGAAAACGGCAAACTGATCCTTACGGCAAGGCGATGAAAGAGTAAACAAAAGAATAAAACAAAATATATATATTCAAACAAATTTGTTTGAATATATATATTTTGTTTTATTCTTTTGTTTACTCTTTCATCGCCTTGCCGTAAGGATCAGTTTGCCGTTTTCTGTTTTGACCTGCGTGCGCACTTTTTTGCTGCCTCGTGCTCTGACAGCTCGTTCGACAACGTACAACGTTCCACAACTACAAGCCGGCCCTAAATTAAGAAAGAACCAAAAACATGCCTGAAACGCGAATGCCATGTCACAACGAGGTGCCTAAGGAGACGTACTTTAATCTGTGATTACTTCTAGTATAGTATTTAATTTAAAATTTATTTATTAATCCTATTTTGCCTGGGCTTTTTTGAGTTCCTGAGCCTGGGGGGGGGGGGGGGCACAATGTGCCCCCTCTCCCCCTCGTAACTTCAAGAACATTAAGGCTATGACAATGAAACCTACAGGGTACATAGTACGTCCAAAACTTTCTCCTTTGCGGTCCGCACAATGGAACCATGAGGTCATATGACGTAGTTATTAGGTAATTAGTTATACGGCCGCCATCTTGGATCCGCCATCGTGGATTTCTGAATTTTTTCAAAACCTCTTTAAAACCGGCCAAATTGACTTAAAATTAATCAAAACCAATAAATAAACGCTAAATAACGTAAAAATGTAAACGTTATACCAATAAACATTGTTTTTCTTCATTCAAAGGTAAAAATATGCAAATTTCAATAAACGTGGTTGTCAAAATCTTGTTGCCATGGAAACATCAAGTCATGTGATCAATAAAGTGTCATATGAAATTGTTGCCAGATACATTTTAGGAAAAGTCACAAAGTTTGATGGCGTTTGAATACATATTAAAGAAGTTATGAATGTTGAAAGTTAGCGCGGGCACTTTGTGCCCCCAGGCAAAAAAGGGGTTAATAGTATTTATAAATAAAATAAATTAAAATAAAGGACAGTATAGGAAGTCACGTTTTACCAGGTGCAATCGCTACTTGCCGCATGCGTTTGCTGTAATGTTGTGTGCATCATATCACACTAAATGAACTGCAATAAAACGTTTTCTGAATCTGAATAACATGTTATAATGATAGCAGCCATAGTCTTTTCTTTCTTATCTCGACCAGCTTTGTGTAAATAAAACGCATTTCTTGCCGAGTCAACGTTTATCAGTTAGCATTTTATAAAACAAAATACGACAAAGTGACACTGAACAACCGGGACATCCAGGAACTTCCATTTTTGGCAGCTAGCTCCTAGATGGAGAACCACCCCCATGACTGGCAATTCCTGGCAAACCAGCCATGAGCCCACACGCCACGATCTCCGAGCGAGAGAGAAAGTGAGTAGTTGAAGGCGATCAACCATTTTGATGACCAATCAGGAGCGAGTAAATCTCATTAGCATCTCATTAGCATCTCATTTGTATTAAATAAACATACATTAAAAATCTGTACACGTGCAATGACATCATGGGTGGGGGTGCAATGACATCATGGGTGGGGGGGGGGGGGGGGGTGAGTCGACCGGAAGTGATTTTAGTTGGGTGGGTCCCAGATCCCGCTCGGCCAGAGAGACAAAAAAAAAACAGAAATAACACAAAAAAAATGCCTTTTAATGGTCACACAACGAAAACGAAATACAAGCGGGGACATGAGTTTCATCCCCTATTGGGAAAACGCCCCTTTTTTAGTAGTCACACAACGAAAACAAAAACTAGTTGACAAGCGGGGACATGGGTTCCATCCCCGACTGGGAGAACGCCCCTTTTTTAATCGGTGAGATCTTCGTCGGTTCGAAGCCAACTGAAACCGTAAGGGAGAGTCTTGAAACTGAAGTCATCGGCGAGGACGCGTTTGTCGTAGACCACCCCCCCATCGTTTGTCCCTGCGAACGGTGGTCAACGTCTTGGTGCGCTTGTCTCTCTGGATGAAATGCGGGTTGGGTACGTTGACGGTGCGGGGTTTGGGGAGAGGCGATCGCAGTTCGAGGAGCAGGGTGTCTTTCATGGCTTGAAAATGAAGATGTTGTTGTCCGCGCACGTTCAGGGTGAACCCGCGAATTTTCTCTTCCGTCTTTCCCAAACCTTTCTTGTAGGCATAGTTTTTGGGGCCGCAGGATAAGAATTCGACGATGACGTCGCGATTGCCTTTCCCGTCGTCCAATTCGTCCGTCATCTCGCCGAGGAAATTACCCAGGGGGATCACGGGTTCGCCGGGTTTCCATTTGTAGACCACGGAATCCGTGTCGAAATACAGGGCATTGTCTCCCACGTGATCCAGGTAACCGTAGAGGCGTAACCGGGCCCAACAGGTGGTGAATGCGGCCACGAAGACGTTGGTGGTTTGACCGCCGGGGACATCGTCGTCGATTTTGTCGTAGGCGATCTCGAGGCTCTCCTCGTTCATGATGCGGAGATCGTGGATGACGATCGTCTCGTCTTTCATGAATTCGTACAGCTTGGCAGGCACGGTGATTTGCTCGATCTTCCGCTTGTTTTCCCGCTCGCCGAATTTTCCCCAGAAGGAATTGAGGGCCAGCTTGCTGGTGGCTTTTTTTCCCTTGTTGGATTTCATGTTGTTCGCGTCGAGGTAGATGCCTTCTCGCGCTGCATATACGGCCCGAAAGTGCGTTTGCTGCTCGGGTGTTTTGAGACTCCCGTCGGCGTTCGGGGGCCACCCGGAGGCTTCGGTTTTTCCTTTCAGCCACGTGTTGACGTAGTCTTTGAACAATCCGGTACGTCGTTGCGCGGGGGGAAAGTGGTACACTTCATGAATTTGGAGAATGCGGTACCCCTTTTCCACGGCTTTGACGAGTTCGGGGGTGCACCAGGTCCCCCGGATGCTGCGTTGACTCGCCGTATGTTCGCACACCCAGGTTCGCTCGGTCATGCGTTTGGGGATCTCTTCTTCCACGCAGGCTCGACACAGGGGAAACGTGATTTTACCATGGCAACGGTACGGCAACACGGGATGAAACAACCCATCGGGCGGTAACACGTTGCAGTCAGTGCATGGTGACGAGGGCCCGAGCACAGCACAACTCATCCCGATTTTTGATTTTGACGACACATTTTTTCTTTTGGAGAAAGGTCATGATGGACACGTCGATCTGTACCCGGGATGAGTCGGATCTCGAAGAGGTGTTTCCGGTTGCTCTCTTTCGTGGCTTCCATGGCCGCCAACAAGACGTCATCAGCCGCAAATGCTTTGTTGGACGCCATCTTTGTTGGTTGTCGCTCATAAGGACTGAGTGAGGCGTGAAAGGGTGGGACCCCTACGTTTATTATACCCTCGAGGAGAATGAAAAGGATGCTGGGAAGGAACAGGGTACCCATGGGGGGGTATGGGTATTGTTTTTTTTTTCACTCGTCCCAGATCTCGGCCAGGGGTGCGAGGGTGTCTATATAAAGGCCAAGGGTATGGCTTCAAACTCAAACCAAAAACACAAAAGTCAAGATGATGTCTGTGGATGGTCATGTGGACATATTTTCTGTTGAAATGGAAAAATGAAGAGCAGAAAGAGGGAGACAAAGAAAGAGAAGGAGGACCGGAAGTGCATTGTCTGTTTGCAGGAAAGGAAGCTGACTGTGCAAAAGTGGACGAAGCGAGACGACACGCTGGCCCGCCAATTTTACTGTGCGCGGGCGCACAAATTATTTTGTTGCAATGGGTGGGTCCACATCTCCTACCTGTTAAAGTGGGTGGAACAAAATGGTCGACTGGTGCTTCTGTTCAATTACGTATACCCTCACTGCCGCGCCATTGGCTGCGATTTACACGAGATGCAGGCGTTCCAGGGGGAGCTGTGAAAGGAAGACAACCAAAGAAACATTAATTGAAAACAAACATTTTACTTTCAAGAAACGTTTATTTTACAAGAAACAATTTGATTTTTCAAGAAACAATTTAAATCGTGTATTCTTTTTGTCAATTCAAAATAAACAAAGTTCTAGCTAAAGGTGTCAATCAAAAAAATAAAACAGTTCTGATTCATTCTCATTGTAGTGATTGTCTCATGGGGGTGAGCGTCGGTGCGCTCGAATAACTCAGTGAGAGCCGCTTTCCATCGGTGGTGATTGTGAGCCACGCGGGCGCCCACAATGGCACTCTGGGGGTGTAAGAGGGGAACGTTGCGGCTTCCCATCGCATGAAAGGTGGCGGTGCCATAGTTGTACTTGTACCATCGCAATTTCTCGAGGTTGTAGGCAAAGATTTGTTGATGCAATTGTTTGGCATATTCCACGGTCCACCACGTCCCTCCTATCATCTGTTTTTTGATAGTAGGTAAAGAACCCAAAGCCATAGACGGCGCCGGCCCATGCCGCAATGTAAAAGTTTTGTTTCAAATAATCGGCCGTGACGGCGTCGGTCACCCCTTATCCTTTTCCAATTGACTCTGTGCAGTGATAAAGTAATAGTCGGTTTGGTTCAACTCTTCTTCCGTTAAGGACGTGATGGTTTGACGGTGAGGGGGATGGGAGCCAATCACCACATCCAATTGAGTCCCGAAGCGGAGGGCTTGACGTTCCGCCTCAGCGTCCAAGCCCGCTGTTGCACGGTTGGGTACCATTTGTCAAAGTCCTTTCGCAGGCCCGGATTCATGCCATCGGGGTCGTAATAGTGGGCCTCAGGCCAAGGTCCCACTTACTCTTGATTGGCCTCGTTGTTGAAGAAATGCGTAAAGAAACCTTTCTTGCTTACCGTCAGATTGAACGTGGAGGCAAAGGCGGAGAGGGGAAAGGGGAGGAAACACAAACTGTCCTTGAAAGTCAAACGTCCAGCTCTCAGGCTCAAGATTTTGTATAGCACGCAAATTTGATCCTTGACCTCGATGCGTCGTAGAGGTACTGGAGGACGAACATCCCGTCGCAGCCTTTGAAATTGTGAAAAAATCACAATCACGTCCCGCGGCTCGCCCAGCACTTCCGTTTTCGTCAGCAGCCAATCGTAAAATTGTTCGGTGCAATCGCGACCGTAAAACACCAGGGCGGGCAGGGTGTCGAGATGGTCTTCCCCTTTTGCGAGATGAGGATGGGGACGTGCATTTGTAATCCGCATAGACGAAATAGGGCGGTAATTGGGGCCGAGTCCCCTCCTTCTTGTTCTCGTCCTCGTTTTCTTCTCCCCCGACTCGGTATCGTTGGCGGCTAAGAAGCGGACGGCGTGGACTGGTCTGGCGCGTTTGGCGGGGGAGCGGTTCGCTGCTTCCTTCAGGTCTGGATAGTTCACCGGCTGGATGTAACAACGATGGGTGGTCGCATCCGCAAAATCCTTGCAGGCCCTACAAACATATTCCTGACACCGGTGGGGACGTTGACGTTTGCGTCCATTTTTCCACCAATCGAGGGATTTGCGGCAATCCTCGCACTATTAGAGATTGGCGCTGACGGAGTGTTGCGGGGTGTCGGCCCCTTGTCCGTTGGGAGAAAACACCCGGTGATTCTCGTGGCAATGGTCTCCGTAAAAGCATCGTCGACAGTCCGGGCACGGACGTTGCGTCGGTCGCGGGGGTTTGCTGTCGCCAGGGAGGAGTGCCATGTAATCGCGGCAGTCTTTTTGTTTGCAGGCCACGCAACGTCGTTTCACGCAGGGATGACTAGCAAAATCCTCGTTGTTGTAACCCTCGTCGCACAAGTGGCAATAGTAACTGCTTCCGAGAATGGCAAGGATGGATTTCAAGCCGTAATAGTGATCCTCTGATTTCAAGAGAAACAGGTAACGTTGGTCGGCTCGTTTCTCGCCACCCCAAAAGATCACATGGTACCCCAAGTCGGCCTCGAAGACTTTGATGTGATAGTCCGGCAAAACGATGGCAAATTGTTCTCGCATTCCCAGCTCGCAAGGTCCTTCGGGAACGCGAGCCAAAGCGTGCAAGGTCTTGGCCAATCGGGTTTGACCTTTTCCTCCTCTTTTCAAGTATTTGAAACCAATCTCCGGCATCCGTCGACGCGGGGGTTGTTCGTCGACCCATGCTTGCACGGTGACGAGGGCCCGAGCACAGCACAACTCATCCCGATTGTGGATAGAGACGACACATTTTTTTTCTTTTGGAGAAAGGTCATGAGCGGAACGTTGCCCGGGGTGGCTTCTTTGCGTCGTCCGCTGCCCTGTCCGGGATCCTTCACGGTGGTGATTTGTACTCTCAAACGATCGTCCGCTTTGAATTGTTTGTTGGAGTTTAATTTCTCGGCCATTTTTTGCAAGAAGAGGGTGACCCGCTGACTCTGTTCGTGCCATTCCCGCACCGGCACGTGAAACGATTGAAAAGCGTGTAGAAAGGTGGGATGTTGCATCGTAAACAACACGTCATCGTCGTCGTCTAGGTGGTCATCCTCCAATTCGCGATCGATCGCATGACGCAACGCTTGTTCGAGTTCGTAGCCCACATCAAATTGTGGGAGATGTATAGTTCCGTGCGAGCGTGGAGGGTGGCATCGTACACGCGACGTCGTAACGCAAACCGTTGCAAACGTCGATCCATGCCCGGGGTGAGTCGGAACTCGAAGAGTTGACCCCGGTTGCTCTCTTCTGCGTCTTCCATGACCGCCAACAAGACGTCATCGATTAATTCCTCGCGATCCTCCTCGAGGTCGGCCATTGAAGGGGTTGACGCAACCACTTTGTTGGACGCCATCTTCGTTAGGTGTCGGTCGTAAGAACTGAGTGAGGCGTGAAAAAAGGTCGGATCCCTGCTCTTGTCATACCCTCGAGGAGAATGACAAAGCATGCTGGGAAGGACAGGGATACCCATGGGGGTATGGGGATTTTCTTTTGTTTTCCTATTTTGTCACCCAGGGCGTTGCGTGACATTTCTCTCAGTTTTATAATTTGCTGACGCTGCAAAATGGTTCATTTTGTTTTATTTTTGCGAAAATTTATTCACCATGCCGTTGACGAAAGCTGAAAAGGTGTAGCTGTGGAAACAGAAAAATCCCGACAAGGTGCGAGAACAACATAGGAGGTATCGTGCAAGAAACCCACGATACCACGATTGGCAGAGGCAAGAAAGATCAAAGAAAAACGAAGCATGCTGCCTTCACTGCCGATCCCTGGGTGTGATATCGATGAAATGGAGGCATTCCAGGAGGGGAGGTTGTAGACAATCAAGAAAAATTTTTATTTTCAAGGAACATTTTTATTTTCAAGGAACATTAATTCAAGTGACATTTTTATTCAAGAAACATTTTATTTCAAGAAAACATTTTTATTTTCAAGGAACATTTATTTTACAAGGAACAATTTTAATCGTGTATTTTTTTTATCAATCAAAAATAAAACAGTTTTGGATCAAAGTGTCAATACAGTGATTGTTCATAGGGTGGGGTCATCGACAGGCCACGGTGCGCTCAAATAATCCGGTGAGGGCCGCTTTCCATCGGGGGAAATTGTCTGCCATGCGGGCACCCACAACGGCATCCTGGGGGCGTAAGATGGGGATGTTGCTACTTCCCATTGCATGAAAGGTGGCGGTGTCATAGTTGTACTTGTACCATTGCGAAGTCTCGAGGTCGTAGGCAAAGATTTTCCGATGCAATTGTTTGGCATATTCCATGGTCCACCCCGTCCCTCCTTTCATCTGTTTATGGGAGTAGGTAAAGAACCCAAACGCATAGATGGCGCCAGCCCGTGCCGCAATGTAAAAGTTTCGTTTTAAATATTCGGCCGTGGGTGCGGTAGAAACGGTTAAACAGTGAAATGATACCAGCTGCCGAAATTCAAATTTAGACGTGGGTGCGGCCAACCAACAGGATTTGATCCATAACATCACGTTGCACCCTTAAATTTTCCAAATATGGTCGTTTGCCTTGATCAACCGTTCTGGCAGCTGATGGAATGATCTAAGAATTAATGGTCTTTAATGGGCAATCTTCCTGCTGGACAAAAACTAACAGTAGTAAGAGGGGCCACTTTGGGTCATGGTGACCATTTTGATGATGCCACACATTCCATTCTGATGATGTCACAGTTATTCCCATAGGGATCCCCTACCCCCATCGGTCAATCGCACATTCCATTCTTTTAATGTCACAGTTATTCCCATAGGTATCCCCTACTCTCCTCGGTCAAACATTCAGGGATACTGAGTTATCCCCATCCCAGTCAAACTGGGGCGATTCTAGTTATCCCTCCATCCTGGTGGGATTCTAGTTATCCCTCCATCCCAGTCAAATTGGGGGATTCTGAGTTTTCCCTCAATCCAATCAAATTGGGGGATTCTGAGTTATCTCCATCCCAGTCAAATTGGGGGATTCTGAGTTAACTCCCATTCCACTTGATCCCAGACCTCCACTCGGTCAAATCAGGATAGCAAGACACCTCTCCAGATGGTGGGTAGCAAGAGGCCCCCCAGATGGTGTTATTGCTATCCCCATAGGTATTCCCTGATGAGGTCAAAAAGAAACACAATGGTTTGCAAAGAATTATTTTTTTTGTCTCAATTAACAAGTTCACCCAAATTTTGCTTTGTAATTGGTATCCAGCAACAGCCTTGCTCTGAAGAAAAGAGTACACTGCACTTTAACGAAGTGGACATGACCAAATATGACAGTTCACTATGAAACCGACGTATTTCCCTGTGATGGCATCAAACTGCAAGGAGTAAACTCAGAGCAACTCAGAGCAACTCAGCACAATTCATGACCATTCAACCTGTCACTGGTATCCCCTTGATGGTATAGTTCATGACCAGTCAATCTGTCATTGGTATTTCCCTTGATAGTATTTCCCGTGCAAGGAGGACGACTGTCCTCAACTTGTTTTACGTGTCGGTATTAGGGGTATTAGGGTGGTTTTAGGTATTAGCAGAAACCCATTAGTGGGTTGAAACGCGCAACTGTCTCTTGTACGCTTCAAAACAAGCTTCCGATTATTCAATTTGCTATGAAGTTGTTACAGCCATATTTGGAAAATCAAGATAAAAATATTAACCAATCAATTCCCTAGAACAACTTGCTTCCAATCTCGAGGGACCGAGGGGTTTCCAAATACGGTACTAAGCAAAAAATGAATATTCGGAAGCTGTGAATGCGCGTTACACGTTTCAACCCACTTATGGGTTTCTGGTATTAGGGGTATTAGGGTGGTTTAGGTATTAGGGGTATTAGGAGTTATTAGGGGGTATTAGGGTGGTTTTTGTATTAGGGGTATAGGGTGGTATTAGGAGTATTAGGTGGTATTAGGTTGGTTTAGGTATTAAGGGTATTAGTATTAGTTATTAGGGGGTATTAGGGGGTATAAGGGTATAAGTGTGGTTTTAAGGTACTAATTAGTGGGTATTAGGATATTAGCGTCGTTTAGGTATTAGTATTAGGTATTACGGGGATTTTGGTATTAGATGGTTATAGGGTATTAGGAGGTTTTAGGACATTAGGGGTATGAGGGTGATTAAGGTATTAGAGGTATAAGGGTGGTTTTGGTATTAGGGGTATTAGGGGATATTAGGAGGTTTTAGGGGATTAGGGGTATTAGGATGGTTTAGGCATTAGGGGTTTGGTATCAGGAGTTATTTGGGTGGTTTAGGTATTAGGGGTATTTGGGTGGTTTAGGTATTAGGGGTATTTGGGTGGTTTAGGTATTAGGGGGTATTAGTATTAGCTATTTGGGGTATTAGGAGGTTTTAGGTATTAGGGGTATTAGGGTGATTTAGGTTTTAGGGGTATTAGGAGGTACTAGATGGATTTTGGTATTAGGAGGTATTAGAGGGTAGTAGGGTGGTTTTGGTATCAGTGCCTTCAGTGCCGCAACCATTTCGACGGGCACTTGAATATCAGCAACAATCGGCCATTTTCCTTCACCCATTCCAGTAAACATGCGTTGTGGCACCAGCCGCTACAACAAAATAACTTCTGCTTCCACGCACGGTAAAACTGGTGGGGCATCCTCCCGTCTCTCTTTATCCATTCCCGGATGGTTAGTTTTTTCTAGTTTTTTCTCTTCCAGGCAGATGACGCACTTCCGGTCCTCCTCTTTCTCTTTCTTTCTCTCTTCAGTTCTCTCCCTCTTCTCTTCCATTTCCACCGAATAAATGCCTACATGGCCATCGACTTCCATCACGACCTGGTGTCCAACGATATGAAAGTGGCCCAACGGATCCAATCCTTGATCCGAGAAGAACTGAGCGAAGTGAACAATGCTGTACCCGATCGTCAATGTAGCGTGAACTTTCACGAGAACAAGACAGTGTCATTTCAACGTGTAAAAGGAAAAAAAACAAGTGGTTGAGAAAAAAAAGACGTCTCGTGTGTTTTATTTTCATACAAAACACTCTATTATTGTCCGTAAAACACGGCTTGTTAAACATGCTTCGAGGCTGTGTTACACGGCTTGTTAACATGCTTCGAGGCCGTAAAACACGGCTTCTTACCATAAAAAGGGGGAGTGTTTTTTTTTCGAAGAAACCACAAATGACAGTATGGTTCGAGGAAAGCGAGTCAATACCACTAATACCCCCTAATAACTAAACTTCCTTAATACCCCCTAATATCCCCTTACTGACCCCTAATAACTAATACTAATACCCCTAATGCCCTAACACCTCCCAATACCTCCTAATACCTCTAATACCAAAACCACCCTAATACCTGCTAAACCCCCTGATACCACCTAATACCTAATACTAATATCCCTAATACCCCTAATACCTAAACCACCCTAATACCACCCCTATAAGCCCCTAATACCAAAAACCTCCTAATATCCCTAATACCCCCTAATACCAAAAACTCTCTAATACCCCTAATAGTACCTGAACTACCCTAATAACCCCTAACAGCCCCTAATACCCCTTAATACCAACTAATACCTAAACCACTCTAATGTCTCTAAATCCTCCTAACACCCCTGTTAACTAATACTAATACCCCTAATACCAAACCCACCTTAATACCTGCTAAAACCCCCTACTGACCCCTAAAACTCCTAATACCTAAACCACCCAAATACCCCTTAATATCCTAAAACCTCCTTATACCCCCCAAATACCCCTAATACCAAAATCCATCTAATACCTCCTAATACCTAATACTAATACCCCTAATACCTAAACCACCCTAACACCCTAAATCCCCCTAATAACCTTAATACCAAAACTACCCTAATGCCACTAATACCCCTAATATCTAAACCACCCTAATACCAAAACCACCCTAATAACCCCTAATACCCCAAATAACTAATACTAATACCCCTAATAACACTTATACCTCTAACACCTAAACCACTCAAAAAACCCTAATGCCCTTAATACCAAAACCACCCTAATACCCCTAATACCAAACCCACCCTTATACCCTCTATAACCCTCTAATTCCTCTAATACTCTAATAGCCCACCCTAATAACTCTAATGTCCTAAAACCTCCTAATACCCCTTATACCAAAAAACCTCTAATACTCCCTATTTCCAAACCACCATAATACCCTAATACCTAAATCATCTTTATACCCCCTGATACCACTGATACCAAAACCACCCTACTACCCTCTAATACCTCCTAATACCAAAATCCATCTAGTGCCTCCTAATACCCCTAAAACCTAAATCACCCTAATACCTCTAATACCTAAAACCTCCTAATACCCCAAATAGCTAATACTAATACCCCCTAATACCTAAACCACCCAAATACCCCTAATACCTAAACCACACTTATACCCTTATACCCCCTAATACCCCCTAATAACTAATACTAATACCCTTAATACCTGAACCAACCTAATACCACCTAATACTCCTAATACCACCCTATACCCCTAATATAAAAACCACCCTAATACCCCCTAATAACTCCTAATACCCCTAATACCTAAACCACCCTAATACCCCTAATACCAGAAACCCATAAGTGGGTTGAAACGTGTAACGCGCATTCACAGCTTCCGAATATTCATTTTTTGCTTAGTACCATATTTGGAAACCCCTCGGTCCCTCGAGATTGGAAGCAAGTTGTTCAAGGGAATTGATTGGTTAATATTTTTATCTTGATTTTCCAAATATGGCTGTAACAACTTCTTAGCAAATTGAATAATCGGAAGCTTGTTTTGAAGCGTACAAGAGACAGTTGCGCGTTTCAACCCACTAATGGGTTTCTGCTAATACCTAAAACCACCCTAATACCCCTAATACCGACACGTAAAACAAGTTGAGGACAGTCGTCCTCCTTGCACGGGAAATACTATCAAGGGAAATACCAATGACAGATTGAATGGTCATGAACTATACCATCAAGGGGATACCAGTGACAGGTTGAATGGTCATGAATTGTGCTGAGTTGCTCTGAGTTGCTCTGAGTTTACTCCTTGCAGTTTGATGCCATCACAGGGAAATACGTTGGTTTCATAGTGAACTGTCATATTTGGTCATGTCCACTTCGTTAAAGTGCAGTGTACTCTTTTCTTCAGAGCAAGGCTGTTGCTGGATACCAATTACAAAGCAAAATTTGGGTGAACTTGTTAATTGAGACAAAAAAAATAATTCTTTGCAAACCATTGTGTTTCTTTTTGACCTCATCAGGGAATACCTATGGGGATAGCAATAACACCATCTGGGGGGCCTCTTGCTACCCACCATCTGGAGAGGTGTCTTGCTATCCTGATTTGACCGAGTGGAGGTCTGGGATCAAGTGGAATGGGAGTTAACTCAAAATCCCCCAATTTGACTGGGATGGAGATAACTCAGAATCCCCCAATTTGACTGGATTGAGGGAAAACTCAGAATCCCCCAATTTGACTGGGATGGAGGGATAACTAGAATCCCACCAGGATGGAGGGATAACTAGAATCGCCCCAGTTTGACTGGGATGGGGATAACTCAGTATCCCTGAATGTTTGACCGAGGAGAGTAGGGGATACCTATGGGAATAACTGTGACATTAAAAGAATGGAATGTGTGATTGACTGATGGGGGTAGGGGATCCCTATGGGAATAACTGTGACATCATCAGAATGGAATGTGTGGCATCATCAAAATGGTCACCATGACCCAAAGTGGCCCCTCTTACTACTGTTAGTTTTTGTCCAGCAGGAAGATTGCCCATTAAAGACCATTAATTCTTAGATCATTCCATCAGCTGCCAGAACGGTTGATCAAGGCAAACGACCATATTTGGAAAATTTAAGGGTGCAACGTGATGTTATGGATCAAATCCTGTTGGTTGGCCGCACCCACGTCTAAATTTGAATTTCGGCAGCTGGTATCATTTCACTGTTTAACCGTTTCTACCGCACCCACGGCCGAATATTTAAAACGAAACTTTTACATTGTGGCACGGGCTGGCGCCATCTATGCGTTTGGGTTCTTTACCTACTCCCATAAACAGATGAAAGGAGGGACGGGGTGGACCATGGAATATGCCAAACAATTGCATCGGAAAATCTTTGCCTACGACCTCGAGACTTCGCAATGGTACAAGTACAACTATGACACCGCCACCTTTCATGCAATGGGAAGTAGCAACATCCCCATCTTACGACCCCAGGATACCGTTGTGGGTGCCCGCATGGCAGACAATTTCCCCCGATGGAAAGCGGCCCTCACCGGATTATTTGAGCGCACCGTGGCCTGTCGATGACCCCACCCTATGAACAATCACTGTATTGACACTTTGATCCAAAACTGTTTTATTTTTGATTGAGTTTTAATAAAGTCCCCAAGTCCTCAGCTTCTACGCTCGCGCTTTTAGACTGATCAAGTTCGTTGTAAGCTAGAAACTCAAAGTAGTTTATGATCGTCGGACACGTTTCATTCTTATAAATGATGGTTGTAGTTCATAAACTACTACGGGTGGCGAATGAAATTTGTGTTCGATCTGACTTAAGAGTTTAGCTGTTTGTCAGTAATGCATAGAAAAAGCTTTTGGGTATGATTGCGGTTTAGTTCGAAGGAATTTTTGTTTGGTCGATTGGCGACCTTGAGTGAGTTTTCCTTCGTGTGGATGCAGTCTGGATGATGTATCTTTGTGAAAGCTCCTTTAGCAAATATGTTTTGATTGCTGTTTGTTTGAAGAGATTATAGCGCGGTCGAGCGGCGACCATTGATGAGTTTTCCTTCCTTTAGGCGCAACCAGTACAAGACTGTAATTATGCAAAATGACAGAAGTTCTGACAGCGTTTTTCATGCGGAAAATATGAATATTCTCTAACATTTAGAGTTTCAGGATATTTTCTGTGTGTAAGAAAAACAACCGTCGATAGTTGATCGTAAATAGCTGTTGGATAGTCTGTAAAATCCGTTAGCTTCGTTGAGCGTAGAGATCTCCAAAGGGAGTAACTCTTATGCGGGCCTGGAGTTTTTGTAGTTCAAGTTTTAATAAAGTCCCCAAGTCCTCAGCTTCTACGCTCGCGCTTTAAGAGATCAACTTCGGTGTAAGCTAGAAACTTACAGAAGGTAGTGTTTACGATCGCCAGACACGTTTCATTCTTATAATGGTTGTAGTTAATAAACTACTACGGGTGGCGAATGAAATTTGTGTGCGATCTCCCTTCAGAGTTTAGCTTTTTGTCATGCAGTAAAGTATAAAGACAGCCTTATTTTGGTATGGTTGCGGTTTAGTTCGAAGGAAGTTTTGTTTGTTTGGTCGATTGGCGACCTTGAGCGAGTTTTCCTTCGTGTGGATGCAATCTGGATGATGTATCTTTGTGAATGCTCCTTTAGCAAATATATGTTTTGATTGCCGTTTCTTTGAAGGAATTTTAGCGCGGTCGAGCGACGACCGTTAGTGAGTTTTCCTTCCTTAAGATGCAACCAGTACGTTCATGACTTGAATGGAGAGACATCGTGCGCTATGGGAAATGATGAATAAAGATTCATCAGGAACATTTAGCGCTGCATTTGATTCGTTTAAGCTTGTAAATGCAAGACCGGTTTCGGATTCCTAATGAGGGATCCTTCTTCAGTTGCTGAAGCTTGTTTATTAAGAGCTCTGAACGCGAGCTAGTACAGGTACCAAATGCGGTTTCAAGTCAGCTTTTATAGCATAACAAAGTAGGGAACAGTCATTTGATTGGCTATTAGAATAAGAAGCTGATTGGTTCACAAGTAATAGACCCTTAAAGACTTTGGACCTTTCGATCCAAAGATGTGCGAGAATTTTCGCATGGATGGCCTATTGAGTATAGTAAGCTGTAACTATGCAAAGTGACAGAAGTTCTGACCGTGTTTTTCAAGCGGAAAATATGAATATTCTCTAACAAGTAGAGGTTCAGGATATTTTCTGTCTGCGAGAAAGACAACCGTCGATAGTCGATCAGAAATAGCTGTTGGATAGTCTGTAAAATCCGTTAGCTTCGTTGAGCGTAGAGATCTCCATAGGGAGTAACTCTTATGCGGGCCTGGAGTTTTTATAATTCAAGTTTTAATAAAGTCCCCAAGTCCTCAGCTTCTACGCTCGCGCTTTTAGACTGATCAAGTTCGTTGTAAGCTAGAAAATCAAAGTAGTTTATGATCGTCGGACACGTTTCATTCTTATAAATGATGGTTGTAGTTCATAAACTACTACGGGTGGCGAATGAAATTTGTGTTCGATCTGACTTAAGAGTTTAGCTGTTTGTCAGTAATGCATAGAAAAAGCTTTTGGGTATGATTGCGGTTTAGTTCGAAGGAATTTTTGTTTGGTCGATTGGCGACCTTGAGTGAGTTTTCCTTCGTGTGGATGCAGTCTGGATGATGTATCTTTGTGAAAGCTCCTTTAGCAAATATGTTTTGATTGCTGTTTGTTTGAAGGGATTATAGCGCGGTCGAGCGGCGACCATTGATGAGTTTTCCTTCCTTTAGGCGCAACCAGTACAAGACTGTAATTATGTAACTGTAATTATGCTTCAGAACTCTGACCAAAATTGCGCTCACACCATCTGATGACGAAGTCATCAAAGCTCTTGCTGAAATGGCAGACAACCAGACGCCACCGATCTCACCGATCAAGTCACCGCGCAAACGATCCTGTGACACAGACGGCGGAAACGAGGACGAGATTCCCACTTCCGAACCAGCCCCTAAGAGGTCCAGACCTAATGAGGCTTTACACAAGAACTTACGGAATCGCCTAGCCACCCTCCAGACCAAACGAGCCAAATGCAAGCGGTCCATTGCAGTCCTCAGAGAACACGCGAACAAGAACACGTGTCCCGTCGGACTTCAATACAGACAACAATTCCAGACCGCCCTAAACCGGATCTGCCGTAAAGCACAATCAGACCTTGTCAACCTCATGATTCAACAGCAGGAAAAGAACCTAGTTGCAGATAACCAGGCCATTGTAGCCGTCCAACAGCAACTGGAATCCTCGCCTCCTGAATCCAAACAGACAAGCGTAGCAGTCCCTAAGGTTTACAGGCCTAAAGCCAGAGCCAGACCAAACCAGCATAGCACGAACTCTAAACCTGACTTTGTAAACATGCAAAATCAAATCCACGAGCTTCAAAAAATGTTATGTAAATTTCAAAATGAAGCTATAAATAAAAACAGAGTTGAACCTTATTCGTGTGTGTCTCTCTCTGACTCAAAGGGTCGCAAGGGGAATCCTAAAGTGAATAACCGAAAACGCTCTCTAAGACGAAAAAACCTCAATAAATACTTAACCTACAATAACAGAGCAAAAAACGAAAGATTTATAAAAAATCTTTCCAGTCAAACTCTTTCTAACAACGAGGTTAACATCCTTTCCCGAGGTTTAAAGTACATACCAACTCCACCGGTTCCTAAATCTCACAAATCTCTTTTAAGGGATTTTAATCAGTTTGCTAGGACCATGCGTTTAAAATACATGTTCGCCAATGAAAAGAAAACCAAACCACATATCTTCTATGTTAAATCTAAGTGGCAACCACCGCCTCAACCATCAGTTTCATTAGAAACGTACTTAGAATTAACTAAGCTTGAATTAGCTTCACTGGTTTTCAACCCTCAACCTGATAACATCTCATCAGGCGAACGCGCAGCAATAAACGCATTAAAAAATAACGGCAAACTTAACCTCAAAAAGCCGATAACGGAACCACCACGGTCATACTTGACACATCACAAAAGGTAGAGGAAGGTTTACAACAATTATCAAACGATAAATTCTACAAACCTATCCCTTCGCCTATTGTGATAGAAACGGCCCGAAAAGTCAAAACGGTTGTTAACAACCTTCATCTTTCGGGACATATTGATAAAATGACCTACAAATGGTTAAACAACGCACAAAACGAACCAAGAATACCGGAATTTTACACGCTTACCAAAATCCACAAAAAGGTCCCGGTAGGCAGACCTATTGTTTCCGGTAGCAACGGCCCAACTGAGCGTATTTCTAGCTTTATCGATTCACTATTACAACCCATTGCAACCAAACAGAAGTCATATTTGAAAGACACTACCGACTTCATAAATTTCATTGAAAACACACCTACGTCAAACAACACTTTACTAGCAACACTAGATGTTAGTTCTCTCTACACTAATATTCCTCACGAAGAAGGAATGAATGTAGTGTGCCTTCAGTACGAAAAGCACTATGGGTCAAACCTTCCAATTCCCGTTATTTACTTAAGGGAATTAATGCGACTCATACTGGAAGAAAATTCTTTCAAATTCACTGAAAAACATTTCGTACAAACACACGGCATCGCTATGGGAACTAAAATGGCTGTCGCTTTTTCTGTGATCTACATGGCAGATCTAGAAGAACGACTTCTAACGGCTAGTCCATTCAAACCGTTTGCCTGGAAGAGATTTATTGATGACATTTTTTCACTGTGGGATATACCAGCCTTAGAAGTCCGACATTTCGTCGACTTTGCAAACGCTTTCCATCCTACAATAAAATTTACATTCGAACTGTCATCAACAAAAGCTGTTTTCCTTGATACCGAGGTATTTAAAGGACCCCGTTTTTCAACTCAACGAATCTTGAACATACGGACTCATTTCAAACCAAACGAGACCTTTCAGTATACACACTTCTCAACCTGTCACCCTCTTAATACTAAGAAGGGTTTTATCAAAGGAGAAGCACTCCGCCTCTTACGAACCAATTCTGACTCAGAGAACTTTGAGAAATACAAACGAGACTTCGAACTCAGACTCTATAACAGAGGCTACCCAGAAACACTCGTTAAAAGTATTCTCAAAGAAGTAAAATTCTCTAACAGAACAGAGGCACTTCGGTCTAAACCTAAACAGAGAAATGAGATTCTGCCGTTCGTCACAACTTACAATCCGGCTGTGCCAAATCTTAAAAATATCCTTATGAAACACTGGCATATCATTCAAAACCAAACAGGCCTCACCGAAATTTTCAATCAAGAACCGATTGTATCCTACCGGAAGGAAAATTCACTAAAGGATATTCTTGTCCGCGCGAAATTACCTTCAATCACACGACAATCTCAACTAAACAAGAAGCTGTCATAACTTTTATTATGCTCTCATGACATCAAACACTTAGAAGGACCCTTATACCGATCGCTAATAATTAACTCTTCTGAGTTAAGCGATCTTACGACCTTATTCCTTCATCCCGCCTCTTAAGTTGATCTCTTAAAGCGCGAGCGTAGAAGCTGAGGACTTGGGGACTTTATTAAACCTTACTCCTTGCAGTTTGATGCCATCACAGGGAAATACGTTGGTTTCATAGTGAACTGTCATATTTGGTCATGTCCACTTCGTTAAAGTGCAGTGTACTCTTTTCTTCAGAGCAAGGCTGTTGCTGGATACCAATTACAAAGCAAAATTTGGGTGAACTTGTTAATTGAGACAAAAAAAATAATTCTTTGCAAACCATTGTGTTTCTTTTTGACCTCATCAGGGAATACCTATGGGGATAGCAATAACACCATCTGGGGGGCCTCTTGCTACCCACCATCTGGAGAGGTGTCTTGCTATCCTGATTTGACCGAGTGGAGGTCTGGGATCAAGTGGAATGGGAGATAACTCAGAATCCCCCAATTTGACTGGGATGGAGATAACTCAGAATCCCCCAATTTGACTGGATTGAGGGAAAACTCAGAATCCCCCAATTTGACTGGGATGGAGGGATAACTAGAATCCCACCAGGATGGAGGGATAACTAGAATCGCCCCAGTTTGACTGGGATGGGGATAACTCAGTATCCCTGAATGTTTGACCGAGGAGAGTAGGGGATACCTATGGGAATAACTGTGACATTAAAAGAATGGAATGTGTGATTGACCGATGGGGGTAGGGGATCCCTATGGGAATAACTGTGACATCATCAGAATGGAATGTGTGGCATCATCAAAATGGTCACCATGACCCAAAGTGGCCCCTCTTACTACTGTTAGTTTTTGTCCAGCAGGAAGATTGCCCATTAAAGACCATTAATTCTTAGATCATTCCATCAGCTGCCAGAACGGTTGATCAAGGCAAACGACCATATTTGGAAAATTTAAGGGTGCAACGTGATGTTATGGATCAAATCCTGTTGGTTGGCCGCACCCACGTCTAAATTTGAATTTCGGCAGCTGGTATCATTTCACTGTTTAACCGTTTCTACCGCACCCACGGCCGAATATTTAAAACGAAACTTTTACATTGCGGCACGGGCTGGCGCCATCTATGCGTTTGGGTTCTTTACCTACTCCCATAAACAGATGAAAGGAGGGACGGGGTGGACCATGGAATATGCCAAACAATTGCATCGGAAAATCTTTGCCTACGACCTCGAGACTTCGCAATGGTACAAGTACAACTATGACACCGCCACCTTTCATGCAATGGGAAGTAGCAACATCCCCATCTTACGCCCCCAGGATACTGTTGTGGGTGCCCGCATGGCAGACAATTTCCCCCGATGGAAAGCGGCCCTCACCGGATTATTTGAGCGCACCGTGGCCTGTCGATGACCCCACCCTATGAACAATCACTGTATTGACACTTTGATCCAAAACTGTTTTATTTTTGATTGATAAAAAAAAATACACGATTAAAATTGTTCCTTGTAAAATAAATGTTCCTTGAAAATAAAAATGTTTTCTTGAAATAAAATGTTTCTTGAATAAAAATGTCACTTGAATTAATGTTCCTTGAAAATAAAAATGTTCCTTGAAAATAAAAATGTTCCTTTGATTGTCTACAACCTCCCCTCCTGGAATGCCTCCATTTCATCGATATCACACCCAGGGATCGGCAGTGAAGGCAGCATGCTTCGTTTTTCTTTGATCTTTCTTGCCTCTGCCAATCGTGGTATCGTGGGTTTCTTGCACGATACCTCCTATGTTGTTCTCGCACCTTGTCGGGATTTTTCTGTTTCCACAGCTACACCTTTTCAGCTTTCGTCAACGGCATGGTGAATAAATTTTCGCAAAAATAAAACAAAATGAACCATTTTGCAGCGTCAGCAAATTATAAAACTGAGAGAAATGTCACGCAACGCCCTGGGTGACAAAATAGGAAAACAAAAGAAAATCCCCATACCCCCATGGGTATCCCTGTCCTTCCCAGCATGCTTTGTCATTCTCCTCGAGGGTATGACAAGAGCAGGGATCCGACCTTTTTTCACGCCTCACTCAGTTCTTACGACCGACACCTAACGAAGATGGCGTCCAACAAAGTGGTTGCGTCAACCCCTTCAATGGCCGACCTCGGGGAGGATCGCGAGGAATTAATCGATGACGTCTTGTTGGCGGCCATGGAAGACGCAGAAGAGAGCAACCGGGGTCAACTCTTCGAGTTCCGACTCACCCCGGGCATGGATCGACGTTTGCAACGGTTTGCGTTACGACGTCGCGTGTACGATGCCACCCTCCACGCTCGCACGGAACTATACATCTCCCACAATTTGATGTGGGCTACGAACTCGAACAAGCGTTGCGTCATGCGATCGATCGCGAATTGGAGGATGACCACCTAGACGACGACGATGACGTGTTGTTTACGATGCAACATCCCACCTTTCTACACGCTTTTCAATCGTTTCACGTGCCGGTGCGGGAATGGCACGAACAGAGTCAGCGGGTCACCCTCTTCTTGCAAAAAATGGCCGAGAAATTAAACTCCAACAAACAATTCAAAGCGGACGATCGTTTGAGAGTACAAATCACCACCGTGAAGGATCCCGGACAGGGCAGCGGACGACGCAAAGAAGCCACCCCGGGCAACGTTCCGCTCATGACCTTTCTCCAAAAGAAAAAAAATGTGTCGTCTCTATCCACAATCGGGATGAGTTGTGCTGTGCTCGGGCCCTCGTCACCGTGCAAGCATGGGTCGACGAACAACCCCCGCGTCGACGGATGCCGGAGATTGGTTTCAAATACTTGAAAAGAGGAGGAAAAGGTCAAACCCGATTGGCCAAGACTTTGCACGCTTTGGCTCGCGTTCCCGAAGGACCTAGCGAGCTGGGAATGCGAGAACAATTTGCCATTGTTTTGCCGGACTATCACATCAAAGTCTTCGAGGCCGACTTGGGGTACCATGTGATCTTTTGGGGTGGCGAGAAACGAGCCGACCAACGTTACCTGTTTCTCTTGAAACCAGAGGATCACTATTACGGCTTGAAATCCATCCCCGCCATTCTCGGAAGCAGTTACTATTGCCACTTGTGCGACGAGGGTTACAACAACGAGGATTTTGCTAGTTATCCCTGCGTGAAACGACGTTGCGTGGCCTGCAAACAAAAAGACTGCCGCGATTACATGGCACTCCTCCCTGGCGACAGCAAACCCCCGCCACCGACGCAACGTCCGTGCCCGGACTGTCGACGATGCTTTTACGGAGACCATTGCCACGAGAATCACCGGGTGTTTTCTCCCAACGGACAAGGGGCCGACACCCCGCAACACTCCGTCAGCGCCAATCTCTAATAGTGCGAGGATTGCCGCAAATCCCTCGATTGGTGGAAAAATGGACGCAAACGTCAACGTCCCCACCGGTGTCAGGAATATGCTTGTAAGGCCTGCAAGGATTTTGCGGATGCGACCACCCATCGTTGTTACATCCAGCCGGTGAACTATCCAGACCTGAAGGAAGCAGCGAACCGCTCCCCCGCCAAACGCGCCAGACCAGTCCACGCCGTCCGCTTCTTAGCCGCCAACGATACCGAGTCGGGGGAGAAGAAAACGAGGACGAGAACGAGGAGGAGGGGACTCGGCCCCAATTACCGCCCTATTTCGTCTATGCGGATTACAAATGCACGTCCCCATCCTCATCTCGCAAAAGGGGAAGACCATCTCGACACCCTGCCCGCCCTGGTGTTTTACGGTCGCGATTGCACCGAACAATTTTACGATTGGCTGCTGACGAAAACGGAAGTGCTGGGCGAGCCGCGGGACGTGATTGTGATTTTTTCACAATTTCAAAGGCTGCGACGGGATGTTCGTCCTCCAGTACCTCTACGACGCATCGAGGTCAAGGATCAAATTTGCGTGCTATACAAAATCTTGAGCCTGAGAGCCGGACGTTTGACTTTCAAGGACAGTTTGTGTTTCCTCCCGTTTCCCCTCTCCGCCTTTGCCTCCACGTCAAGCCCTCCGCTTCGGGACTCAATTGGATGTGGTGATTGGCTCCCATCCCCCTCACCGTCAAACCATCACGTCCTTAACGGAAGAAGAGTTGAACCAAACCGACTATTACTTTATCACTGCACAGAGTCAATTGGAAAAAGATAAGGGGTGACCGACGCCGTCACAGCCGATTATTTGAAACAAAACTTTTACATTGCGGCATGGGCCGGCGCCGTCTATGGCTTTGGGTTCTTTACCTACTATCAAAAAACAGATGAAAGAGGGACGTGGTGGACCGTGGAATATGCCAAACAATTGCATCAACAAATCTTTGCCTACAACCTCGAGAAATTGCGATGGTACAAGTACAACTATGGCACCGCCACCTTTCATGCGATGGGAAGCCGCAACGTTCCCCTCTTACACCCCCAGAGTGCCATTGTGGGCGCCCGCGTGGCTCACAATCACCACCGATGGAAAGCGGCTCTCACTGAGTTATTCGAGCGCACCGACGCTCTCCCCCATGAGACAATCACTACAATGAGAATGAATCAGAACTGTTTTATTTTTTTGATTGACACCTTCAGCTAGAACTTTGTTTATTTTGAATTGACAAAAAAAATACACGATTTAAATTGTTTCTTGAAAAATCAAATTGTTTCTTGTAAAATAAACGTTTCTTGAAAGTAAAATGTTTGTTTTCAATTAATGTTCTTTGGTTGTCTTCCTTTCACAGCTCCCCCTGGAACGCCTGCATCTCGTGTAAATCGCAGCCAATGGCGCGGCAGTGAGGGTATACGTAATTGAACAGAAGCACCAGTCGACCATTTTGTTCCACCCACTTTAACAGGTAGGAGATGTGGACCCACCCATTGCAACAAAATAATTTGTGCGCCCGCGCACAGTAAAATTGGCGGGCCAGCGTGTCGTCTCGCTTCGTCCACTTTTGCACAGTCAGCTTCCTTTCCTCCAAACAGACAATGCACTTCCGGTCCTCCTTCTCTTTCTTTGTCTCCCTCTTTCTGCTCTTCATTTTTCCATTTCAACAGAAAAAATGTCCACATGACCATCCACAGACATCATCTTGACTGAGTTTGAAGCCATACCCGTGGCCTTTATATAGACACCCTCGCACCCCTGGCCGAGATCTGGGGCGAGTGAAAAAAAAACAATACCCATACCCCCCCATGGTACCCTGTTCCTTCCCAGCATCCTTTTCATTCTCCTCGAGGGTATAATAAACGTAGGGGTCCCACCCTTTCACGCCTCACTCAGTTCTTATGAGCGACAACGAACAAAGATGGCGTCCAACAAAGCATTTGTGGCTGATGACGTCTTGTTGGCGGCCATGGAAGCCACGAAAGAGAGCAACCGGAAACACCTCTTCGAGATCCGACTCATCCCGGGTACAGATCGACGTGTCCATCATGACCTTTCTCCAAAAGAAAAAATGTGTCGTCAAAATCAAAAATCGGGATGAGTTGTGCTGTGCTCGGGCCCTCGTCACCATGCACTGACTGCAACGTGTTACCGCCCGAGGGGGTTTTTCATCCCGTGTTGCCGTACCGTTGCCATGGTAAAATCACGTTTCCCCTGTGTCGAGCCTGCGTGGAAGAAGAGATCCCCAAACGCATGACCGAGCGAACCTGGGTGTGCGAACATACGGCGAGTCAACGCAGCATCCGGGGGACCTGGTGCATCCCCGAACTCGTCAAAGCCGTGGAAAAGGGGTACCGCATTCTCCAAATTCATGAAGTGTAGCACTTTCCCCCCGCGCAACGACGTACCGGATTGTTCAAAGACTACGTCAACACGTGGCTGAAAGGAAAAACCGAAGCCTCCGGGTGGCCCCCGAACGCCGACGGGCGTCTCAAAACACCCGAGCAGCAAACGCACTTTCGGGCCGTATATGCAGCGCGAGAAGGCATCTACCTCGACGCGAACAACATGAAATCCAACAAGGGAAAAAAAGCCACCAGCAAGCTGGCCCTCAATTCCTTCTGGGGAAAATTCGGCGAGCGGGAAAACAAGCGGAAGATCGAGCAAATCACCGTGCCTGCCAAGCTGTACGAATTCATGAAAGACGAGACGATCGTCATCCACGATCTCCGCATCATGAACGAGGAGAGCCTCGAGATCGCCTACGACAAAATCGACGACGATGTCCCCGGCGGTCAAACCACCAACGTCTTCGTGCCCGCATTCACCACCTGTTGGGCCCGGTTACGCCTCTACGGTTACCTGGATCACGTGGGAGACAATGCCCTGTATTTCGACACGGATTCCGTGGTCTACAAATGGAAACCTGGCGAACCCGAGATCCCCCTGGGTAATTTCCTCGGCGAGATGACGGACGAATTGGACGACGGGAAAGGCAATCGCGACGTCATCGTCGAATTCTTATCCTGCGGCCCCAAAAACTATGCCTACAAGACACGTTTGGGAAAGACGGAAGAGAAAATTCGCGGGTTCACCCTGAACGTGCGCGGACAACAACATCTTCATTTTCAAGCCATGAAAGATACCCTGCTCCTCGAACTGCGATCGCCTCTCCCCAAACCCCGCAGTCAACGTACCCAACCCGCATTTCATCCAGAGAGACAAGCGCACCAAGACGTTGACCACCGTTCGCAGGGACAAACGATGGGGGGTGGTCTACGACAAACGCGTCCTCGCCGATGACTTCAGTTTCAAGACTCTCCCTTACGGCTTCAGTTGGCTTCGACCCGACGAGGATCTCACCGATTAAAAAAGGGGCGTTCTCCCAGTCGGGGATGGAACCCATGTCCCCGCTTGTCAACTAGTTTTTGTTTTCGTTGTGTGACTACTAAAAAAGGGGCGTTTTCCCAATAGGGGATGGAACTCATGTCCCCGCTTGTATTTCGTTTTCGTTGTGTGACCATTAAAAGGCATTTTTTTTGTGTTATTTCTGTTTTTTTTTTGTCTCTCTGGCCGAGCGGGATCTGGGACTCACCCAACTAAAATCACTTCCGGTCGACTCACCCCCCTCCCCCCACCCATGATGTCATTGCACCCCCACCCATGATGTCATTGCACGTGTACAGATTTTTAATGTTTGTTAATTTGATGCAATTGAGATGCTAATTAGATGCTAATGAGATGTACTCGCTCCTGATTGGTCATCAAAATGGTTGATCGCCTTCAACTACTAAAGTGGCTCATACCTGGAGGAAGCCAGAGCCCCGATACCGCCAAAATCCGAAAGCACCCAACCCAACGCAAATTCGCAAAATCTACGTAGAATAAAAAGAAATTCTCCCTTCTAGATACATGTAGGTCTCCCTACAACGGTGAGAATGGTGTCCACAGGATTTCGTTCGTACAACTGATTCGCGTCATTAGACCAACGCCCCAGTCTTAATTAAATGATCTGGGATACCCTTCTGGACAGCTGTCGTCGCAGCTCCAATTCTAAAGCTGTGGCCAGAAACCTTTCCAAGAACACCAGCAGATTTCAGTGTGGTCTGTAAGAAGGAAGACAACAAGGGCCTAGATAATGGGAGACTGTCTCTGAATGTAAAAGTCTGATAGTAACAAGGAGCCCCTCGAGGTCGAGGATATTCCATAACAGCAACAATCGGACATATGGAGGCAGAACCACAGCCAAGGTAAATGAAAACAGCTTGACAGAACGGATCAGTCTGAGCTCTTGATAAAAAACCCGAAGGCCCCAACCACTAAGTCGCCCAAAGCATGACATGATCGGGATCATGGGGTGAAATCCAGCGATCGCTGAATGACAGCCATAAGCTCCACGGTCACCGGTTGGCGCTGAGGAAGATTATCACCCTGGTGTCGTTTGATGCCTCGGAGTACCCGTTGAAGTTGCAGATAATTCACGAGGGAATAACAGAAGCCCTAGTCGATGTGCAAGGAGCGAACTGCTGACAAATGGACTTTGGTGGAGGAATGGTTGATGCGGTCGGCCAGGTGAGAACAGATGCGCATCGACAGTTGCTCATTGGCTGATAGCGGGGAGCCACTTGGACTGGTGTAACCATTCTAGGCACAAAATTCAAGAAATTGGCCCTGTGCACTAACATAAGACTGACGAGTGGAGGCAGCCAAACTATTGGCCAGGTAGAAGCGGCATTTGTCCGTCAGACTACAGCAACCTGGGCAAGCAGCGATAGTGCAACTGGGGTTAACCGCGGGCTGCATGAGGAGCCAGTCGATGGACCCGCTGAAAAATGAAAGCGTGAGAGAGCATCAGCAATGGAATAAGCAAAAGAGCTGCTGTGAATGACAGATGACGAAGGAGCACCATCACGTTTGGGTCTCTCGAAGTGCCCGAACGCAAAACATCACCCACGGCAGCGTTTTGTGGCTCATCGATGATCCCACAAAGATGCTGCAATCACCACGGGAAACAACTCTTTATAAGTGATAGACAAAGGCCGCTGAGAAAGGGACCACCTACTCACGAACCATTCATTGTCGAAGATAGCTCAATATCCCACTGCGCCTGCCGCGTCAAAAGAAACATGAAAATCAGGCAGAGGAGACCATTGTGGAGAGCGGAGAAAACTGAAACCATCCCAGGAATGGAAAAATTCCTTCCACCAGGCAAGGTCCACATGAACGTCGCGGTTGAGCCTAATTGGGTGGTCCTCTCGTCAAAATGCCGACAGTTAATTGATTATTCTGCGTAAAAATGGGGAGGACCTGAGGAAGCACCTTACAAGCATACTGTAGATTACATGAGTTATTCCTGTCCTTTAGGCGTACAATGCCTCTTAACTGACCACCAGTCTAACAAGGCAGCAATGCAATAAAACTTGTCGCGAGGAAGGCGTGCCTGAAGTGTAAGTGTTTCCAGTTCAATACCAAAGACTATTTTGAAAGCTAGTGGAGGGCCCCTCTAGTTTAGCGGGATACAGTGGAATACCCCACGCAGACAGAGGAGTTTGGAGGACCCAGGGTTTGAAATTTATCCAAATAATGTAACAAAAAACCGATCCCATAATTATGCTTAAGATCCATTTAACCAAGTCTGCGATTGAAGAGAAACCGACCATAACCCAAACGGGAGTGCCAAGTCAATGTTACACTTGCCACGTCACTTCATGCCCAGTAAATATCGCTCTAGATACATCGGAATGTTACGATAGGCGCTTTCAACATCAAATTTGGCCGGAAGAGTGCCCCGGCCCAAAGACATAATCGATAGATAGATAGATTTATATTCTCGTTATTCAGGATAGAACTAAAAGCCTTACTACATATAGTTTCATTATACCTATAGCTAATGTTGGAATGCCCGCTTCATCTAGGGTCTCTGAGTACTCAATTCCAGGATAAATGATAGCTAGTGCCCTCTTCTGAACACGCTCTAGATCACACTTGAGATACATAGGAAGGGCGTAATGAAAAACTGGTACAGCGTAACTTAAAATTGATCTAATGTAAGTTCAGTCCATTGATGATCCCATTGATGACGTCGTCCACCTTCATATACTGAACTGAGAACGGATCTTTGGGAATTCCGTCGTTGATACTGTGGTCGGAGGGACTGGAAAGGTCCAAAATTATACATCATTTTTTGGTTAGTATATTTCTTAGAAATAACCCCAAAACAACTAACATGAAGGTTAGGAATCCCTGATTTTAAAAAGGTGCTGCATGCCTGCCTTTTTTAAGTTCAGTGCAGAGGAATTTATCGATAACAGAAGGTTGAAGTGAAGCCGACGGCGTATTTTACGATACAGACTTCAAGGAAACATATGTGAGGTTGAAGCCCAAATGGAAGCCATCGCTGATACCTGAAATGACATAATTCACCTTGGACTGGTCTGGATGATTGCGCAGTTCATGCCTAAGTTTCTCGGCAATTATTGGCGACAATCAGGAGAAGGGATCAAATCCTGGAACAGTCCCCCGTTTGAAGATAAGGTGTGAGGAATGGAGTATGGACCTGTCGTACCAGGTTGAATCAATGAAGAATTGTAATGAGGCAGTTCACAGAAACATTTGGAACCAAACGAGAACATGGAGTATTTACACTATTTACAAAGTTCTCCGTAGACGTTGTTACTGATCTGCCAGCCACAAGCTCATCGCTGGCGCTTACTCCACGATGGAGTGACTGACCGTGATCGCGGGGGATTGGCCTGTGAAGCACGAAAGAGGCAATTTAAACGTGGATGCTCCCCATCACATTTTTCGCAGCGGTGGCGATGGTTACACTGACCGAAGGTCCATCGGCACGCACCATGATTATTCCAAGATCGACAGTTGAGGCTGGTTGAGGGGGAGAAGTGCGAGTATGAAAGTTGTACAAATCCAAGTTTATATGTGATAGTGCAGCATCATTCCAAACCGCTGAGTCATAGTGCAGCCAAGTTTTGCCAGGGAACTGACATGCAGTCTGGAGGATGAGGAGTTTATATTTAGTCATATCATACCATCGGGAGGGATGAACACTGCAGTGAATCCAAGAGTAGACCGTAAAGGCTTGGACCCAAGTGGTCGTGGAAACAACAAACTTCCCTTCCAGAAAAGTCTGCCGTTCCACCTCTTGCGCCTTTAGGTTTTCGGACAGCAAATCGGCTAACTCCTCGAACTGACCACTCCTAATCTTTGAGAGGTTCTTTTCCGGGGCTGATTGCTGTGAACTAAACCCAAAAGTTGTCATATTTTTCTCTCTTCTACGAAAGTAGTGTGCTGTCAATGCTGTAACGTAATTTATAATAACACGCGCAAGCGATCTCAAGGTCAAGCTACAATCATAGACAAAAGTGTTGGGAAGATTGGTAGTTTTCACTATTATTCTCTTTCTCTCCCCTTCCCCCCCCCCCCCCCCCCCCCCCCCCCCCCCCCCCCGTTACAATGTGGTGTATAACGGGACATGTTTAGTGCGTAATTGTTCGCTGAGGTCCCAACATTGGATAGCGGGGTAGGGCGGGACTCAGAAAATTAACTCATTATTTCTATTTTATGTAAGGAGAACATTGATGTAATTCCCCACTGATGCTATTCATTTTCACAACCTTCCCAACTACTTTTGTCTGTAATTGTAGCTCGCGTACGCGAACAGTATTAGCTGCAATAGTTATTTTGATCTGTTTTGAATGAAGTCCAGAAATTTTCATTGCTCTCTCTCAAGCGAATAAAAAAAACTATGAAATATTGGTAAATGTTGAGCCACGTAGCACTGGTGATACAAACAAGGAATCAGATAATTAACTCTGTGTGTAAGTTATAGTGCTAAGGTAAACCCATAAATTTCCCTGTACTGAGCGTTTGCCCTAGTAAGGAAATGAGGGACCACACGAGGGAAAGAAAAAAATCTTTGACCTCGGTGGGATTCGAACCCACGACCTTTTCTTTTTTCTTTCCCTCGTGTGGTCCCTCATTTCCTTACTAGGGCAAACGCTCAGTACAGGGAAATTTATGGGTTTACCTTAGCACTATAACTTACACACAGAGTTAATTCTCTGATTCCTTGTTATAAAATATTGGGTTTGTCTGCGGTAATAACAAATTACAAAGCGAAATGTCTAAGCCGACTAGGTTTTAATACTGAAGCGTGCTATTTTTGTCGAGACAAACAAATTTTATTCATAACGCTCAACTATCAGATAGTAACACGATGAGAACTAGAGCTATTTTAAAAGATACAAAGACCACAATTGTCACAAAAATCCAATTTTAATCCTTGCAATGAGACATAAAGGACGATTCAGTTGAATTCTTAGATGGGCAGGCTGAATTAATCTGCGTTTTCCAGTTTGCGTTTGTATTTCTACAAGACATACCATCGCCCACACTGCCATTGTCTTCCGCGACATGTACTTACAGTGCCCAGTTTCTTGATGCCCGGCATAATAATTTGCATATACAGAACTAGTCGGCTGTAATTGGTCAACGGATTAAGTTTTGGGAAAACTCTAGTCTCTTCGCAGATTCAACTGCTGTCAATCAAACGGTTTGATGCGTGAAGTTTATAGAGAAGTGAGTTTATGAGAAAATTAAGACATAGACTGTCCAGTGTATTAAAAACATTATCTGAAATAGTTTCATGCAGACTAAATGGTCTTAAAAGCAGCGCGAGGCGCGAGTTGAAATGAGCCCGAAGGGTCAGTTACGCGCCAGAGGAACGCGCGAAATCACATAAAATTTCCCCCACAAAAATAAAAACGGCGAGTGAAGGCAGCGAGCTTCATGCGCGAATCAAAGGAGCGTGAAGAGCAAATCACACGCGACTAGAGGAGCGCAAAACGTTATGACTTGCGCTTTGCAAAAAGGAAATTCGCAAAAATAACCGGCCTGTCTATTGAAAAATGACTCGCGCTCACCCGGACAGCGCATTGGGTTATCGTAACAGACTTAGGCATTCCGCTTCAGTGTTGTTCATAATTTAAAATGTTTGAAAAGTTCTGTGAAATAGTCTCAGGCTGTTTTGAAAGACCTTTACAACGCGCCTGCCCCAAGCCGGCCCACGACAACAACTACTCCTATGGGAAATAACATTCTTTTGTTTGCGAAAATAATTATTTAAATTTGGACCCGTTTTGATTGATCAAGCATAAATTTGGAGAGAAAGCTAAAGCCTGGTTTCCATATAATCGCAACGATCGCAGCGATCGTTACGATCGACGATCGCTGCGATTCTTGCGACCCTTGCGATCATATGGAAACCAAAACGTTGCGATCCTTGCGATCCTTGCGATTGCGATCGCAGAGATAGAAATTTTTCTATCTCTGCGATCGCAATCGCAAGGATCGCAACGTTTTGGTTTCCATATGATCGCAAAGGTCGCAAGATTCGCAGCGATCGTCGATCGCAACGGATTATATGGAAACCAGGCTTACGATCGACGATCGCAGCGATTCTTGCGACCCTTGCGATCATATGGAAACCAGAACGTTGCGATCTTTGCGATCGTTACGATTGCGATCGCAGAGATAGAAAAATTTCTATCTCTGTGATCGCAATCGCAACGTTTTGGTTGCCATATGATCGCGAGGGTCGCAAGAATCGCAGCGATCGTCGATCGTAACGATCGTTGCGATCGTTGCGATCGTTGCGATTATATGGAAACCAGGCTTTAACATAAGGGCCTGGTCGCGCTACAGTCAAAAACAACATATGATGCCCGATTTAGGGTGTTAGCTCTATTGTACATTGTACACATTCATTGTATTAGGTAAAATTATGTATTCTAATATATTCTATGGTATTGTATTCTATTGTATTGTCGTTCTTTTGTGCTCTAATATTCTATTGTTTTAACAAAAGAATAAGTGTTACCCCTAAATCGCGCATGGTATAAAAAACAAAAATCCGCCTGTGCAATAATCGAAGAAAACAAAAGAAACCGCTCCAGTGGAACACGCTTCTTGTGGAATGTTTTTGTTTTTATGTCATTTTGCATGGGCTAATTTTTGTTTTTGACTGTAGTGCGACCAGGCCCCAACCCTATGATACAACAAGATCCGAGCAATTATTTAAAGAGATATTACACCTCAAAGTGCGCCAAAGCCATTTCCTCACACAAACACGATGCCGCAATAGCGAACTTTCATGTCAAATTTGACCGATGTTGTAGAAAGTGCAAAACAACAGACAACAGCCCACACGGTTTATTTGATCTTTCTTCAAAAGCCGTATGATACAAGTAGTTTATCAAAAGTAGTTTATGAGTAAAACAAGAGCAACGTATACCCACTAGACATTTCCAAGCCATTTTCTCTATTGCCGGAAGCACGCTTAGCTAATTAGCTTTCAAATTTAGCGCCGGCAGCTCATTAAATGTCCCGGATATGTCGCTGCATTGTGGGCGATGCAGCGAATCGCTCCGTAGAACATCGCGAAGAAGCGACGTCGGCATTCAGGTGAAAGCTTCCCAAATATAAAACAAGCAGAGAACCACAGCAAAATCAAGTTAGAGCATTCAAAACATACCAGAACGGTAATAACGGAATCTTTTATTAATAACCAAGCTAACTAAAAAAATCTTATTTTACAATTAATTTCACTTAAAGAACTATTCAATCAAAACGCTATTTACATTATTCCTTTCAATTAATAATTCTCAAACAATCTTACGTTTACAATCATTGATCTACTAGAATGCTAAAAATATTCATAATTACAATCCGTATAAATATTGTAAAAGTATTGCTAAAAAAAATAATAATAATAATAATAATAATAATAAAATAAAAACTTTATTAAAAATAGCAATAATTATAATTTTCAATAACTATAAATTGATACTCAAATTTACTAATAATATTAATTAATATTAATACTCAAATTTACTAATAATATTAATTCATTAATAATAGTAATAATAATAATAATAATAATAATTACGCATTTATATTGCGCAGGCTTCATGAGTACATGATCGTACATTAGAACTAGAACAAGTATAATATTTTTAAGAACCAGTTAAAGACTCACTATTTTAGACTTGCATATAATTTTTAATATAGGTGTATATAAATTTTACTCGCTTTTAATTAATTTTAATGAAACACATACATTTTCTTTTAGTTATTATTTTAATATCTCTGCATCATGGAATTTGTAATTTTATAGAATTTTAAATTTTTATTATCAATTATTTCTATTTTTATTTATGTAATTTAGATATTTTTTAAATTGTTAATAAAGCTTTTATTATCTTTTCTTTTAGTTATAATTATTTTTAACAGATTTGGTATATTAATTTATGTAATTATTCAATATATTTCAATATTTTTTTAGTAGCTTTGGTATTTATGGTTTTATTGTAATGCGTATTTGGTCATGTAATTGTATGTCAATTTGCGCATTATCAAATAATAAATATTATTATTACTAGTAGTAATCATAGATTATAGTGCGTCTCCTTATCCCGTGGCACCTCGTTATGACCTAGTACCTCAGTTTCATGAATTAATTCAGCCACTACTTAAAAGGGTTATGTCGCGAGATATGTCACGCAGGCACAAACGTCGGGCCGACATCAAACAAATTCACGCTATCGCCGTGGGATCGGGCAAAATCCTACCGTGCTGTGCACTCCGAAAGGTCTCAGATTTTTCCGACATATAAATAGTATATTTGTCTTGATTTCATTTGGGTTATTTCTTCGATTCTGACATCATACTCCTCAGTACATGTACTAATACCGGAACCGGAAATGAGAAATTTTTGAGAAAGCCTGAAAAAGTGCTCCCGAGATAAACTTCTTAAGTCACGCAAAATTCAACGTGAATTTCGCAGGATTTTTCGGATAAATTACATCCGAATTACAACTACCAGTTGCAAGTAAGACACAAGACTGTTGAATATAATTCCTTTATTAATAGCTAGACAAATTTTAGCCACAAAACTGCGAAATCTTTAGTCGAAAATGCGCCCGAAACAGGCGCAATTTCGAGCACTGTAAAGTTAATCTGCGTTCGCCTGGCGCGGCCGGTCAGTGAATTATTGCTACAAGACATACAGCGAATTGCACCGTACCGTAGAACATCGCGAAGAACGACGTCGGTATTTAGGTGAAAGCTTCCCAAATCAGGCAGAGAACCACCGCAAAATGAAGATAGAACATTCAAAACATACCAGCACGGTAGCGAGGAAAATCCGATAACTTCTTGCTTGATTCCAAAGAGACCCAACAACTTACTTGGTCCGGAGAAGAACCTTCGTCCAACTTTTCCACTGCGTACTTTTACTAGGCATTGAAATATTGAGCCGTACGATTCCAAAATCGGGAAAATATCCGAAACTAAATCAAGACAAATAGATTATTCACATGTGACATTTCGGAACCCCAAGCTCCCCAGGATGATGCCTGATTTCCACCCGCTGGGAATGCTGGATACTATTGTGACGTTTCAAGATGGCGCAGATTTGGTACCGACACTTTTTTCGATTCGTTCCGCCTAGCCGACAAGATTAGGAAGCGTCTCCTTCGTCGACGCAATTATTATTATTACTAGTAGTAATCATAGATTATAGTGCGTCTCCTTATCCCGTGGCACCTCGTCTTAGCCTAGTACCTCAGTTTCATGAATTAATTCAGCCACTGTTGAAAAGGGCTATGTCGCGAGATATGTCACGCAGGCAAAAACGTCGGGCCGTCATCAAACAAATTCACGCTATCGCCGTGGAATCGGGCAAAATCCTGCCGTGCTGTGTACTCCGAAAGGTCTCAGATTTTTCCGACATATAAATAGTATATTTGTCTTGATTTCATTTCGGTTATTTCTCCGATTCTGAAATCATACTCCTCAGTACATGTACCAATACCGGAACCGGAAATGAGAAATTTCGACGTTTAAGTCACGCAACATCGCAAGATTTTTCGGATAAAATTACAACTACCAATTGCAAGTAAGACACAAGACTGTTGAATATATTTCCTTTATTAGCTAGACAAATTTTAGTCACAAAACTGCGAAATTTTTAGTCGCAAATGCGCCCGATACAGGCGCAATTTCGAGCACTGTAAAGTTAAATTATCTGCGTTCGTCTGGCGCGGCCGGTCAGTGAATTATTGCTACAAGACATAAGCGAATTGCACCGTACCGTAGAACATCGCGAAGAACGACGTCGGTATTTAAGTGAAAGCTTCTCAAATCAGGCAGAGAACCACAGCAAAATCAGGATAGAACATTCAAAACATACCAGAACGGCAGCGAGGAAAATCTGTAACTTCTTGCTTGATTCCAAAGAGACCCAACAACTTACTTGGTCCGGAGAAGAACCTTCGTCCAATTTTTCCACTGCGTACTTTTACTAGGCATTGAAATATTGAGCCGTACGATTCCAAAATCGGGAAAATATCCGAAACTAAATCAAGACAAATAGATTATTCACATGTGACATTTCGAAACCCCAGCTCCTCAGGATGATGCCTGATTTCCACGCGATGCTGGATACTATTGTGACGTTTCAAAATGGCGCAGATTTGGTACCGACACTTTTCTCGATTCGTTCCGCTTAGCCGACAAGATTAGGAAGCGTCTCCTTTGTCGACGCAACTAGTAGTAATCATAGATTATAGTGCGTCTCCTTATCCCGTGGCACCTCGTCTTAGCCTAGTACCTCAGTTTCATGAATTAATTCACCCACTGTTTAAAAGGGCTATGTCGCGAGATATGTCACGCAGGCAAAAACGTCGGGCCGTCATCAAACAAATTCACGCTATCGCCGTGGAATCGGGCAAAATCCTGCCGCGCTGTGTACTCCGAAAGGTCTCAGATTTTTCCGACATATAAATAGTATATTTGTCTTGATTTCATTTCGGTTATTTCTCCGATTCTGAAATCATACTCCTCAGTACATGTACTAATACCGGAACCGGAAATGAGAAATTTCTGAGAAAGCCTGTTCTTGGACACCGCGTTAATGGAGCATGAAATCGACGTTTAAGTCACCCAACAGTCAACGTGAATTTCGCAAGATTTTTCGGATAAAATTACAACTACCAATTGCAAGTAAGACACAAGACTGTTGAATATAATTCCTTTATTAGCTAGACAAATTTTAGTCACAAAACTGCGAAATCTTTAGTCGCAAATGCGCCCGATACAGGCGCAATTTTGAGCACTGTAAAGTTAAATTTTCTGCGTTCGCCTGGCGCGGCCGGTCAGTGAATTATTGCTACAAGACATAAGCGAATTGCACCGTACCGTAGAACATCGCGAAGAACGACGTCGGTATTTAGGTGAAAGCTTCCCAAATCAGGCAGAGAACCACAGCAAAATCAAGATAGAACATTCAAAACATACCAGAACGGCAGCGAGGAAAATCTGTAACTTCTTGCTTGATTCCAAAGAGACCCAACAACTTACTTGGTCCGGAGAAGAACCTTCGTCCAATTTTTCCACTGCGTACTTTTACTAGGCATTGAAATATTGAGCCGTACGATTCCAAAATCGGGAAAATATCCGAAACTAAATCAAGACAAATGGATTATTCACATGTGACATTTCGGAACCCCAGCTCCCCAGGATGATGCCTGATTTCCACGCGATGCTGGATACTATTGTGACGTTTCAAGATGGCGCAGATTTGGTACCGACACTTTTCTCGATTCGTTCCGCTTAGACGACGCGCTAAGCATGCTGGATACTATTGTGACGTTTCAAGATGGCGCAGATTTGGTACCGACACTTTTCTCGATTCGTTCCGCCTAGCCGACAAGATTAGGAAGCGTCTCCTTCGTCGACGCAATTATTATTATTATCGCCTGCGCATTACATCGAGTTAATAAAAATAAAAATGTATACAAGGTATAGCTAATTCTAAGTGCTAAGAACCTAATAACAATAAAAACATTAGTAATAAAATGATTAAAAATTACAAAAAGCCTCTTTAAATCTATGTGTTTTCAGTAAAACCTAAAAATTGTTCAGAGATCTGCTGTTTCTAATTTGATAAGGTAACATGTTCCATGGTTTTGGGGCAGCAGCACAAAACGCTCTGTCTCCCAGTGTTCTTTTAGCTTCTTTTCGTGCGCTTTTTAGAATATTGTAAAAGTAATTCATTATTAGATCGTAATGAGTATCACGATGAAGGTTTTATAGTAATTAAATCCCTAATATACATAGGTGCTTGCCCGTGAATATTAATAGCCTTAAACGTTATTACTAAGATCTTAAATTGTATCCTGTAATGCACGGGCAGCCAGTGAAGCTCGAAAAGCGCAGGTGATATGTGATCAAAGCGCGATAAATTGAAAATAAGACGTGCCGCTGTGTTTTGAACACGCTGTAGCTTAGACAACTGAGATTGTGGTAGACCGTATAATAAACTATTGCAATAGTCTATTCTACTCGGGACTAGTGTATGGACTAACGACTAACATCTTAGTGGATTCAATAGACAGAAACTTTCTTATACATCTTATATTATCCAAATGAAAAAACGAAGCACTACAAACCAGCATCCAAGATTCCTGGCCTCATGAACAGGAGCAAGAAGCGAGCTAGAAGGAGCAAGAAGCAAGAGCTAGAAGCGAGGAAAATCCGATAACTTCTTGCTTGATTCTAAAGAGACCCAACAACTAACTTGGTCCGGAGAAGAACCTTTGTCCATTTCCACCGCGTACTTTTAGACATTGAAATATTGAGCCGTACATTTCCAAAATCCGAAAAATATCCGAAACTAAATCAAGATAAATAGATTATTTACATGTGACATTTCGGAGCACTCAGCTCCCCAAAATTAAATGGATTGTGCCCGATTTCCACGCGCTGGGAATGCTGGATACTATTGTGACGTTTCAACATGGCGCAGAAATAGTACTTACAAACTTTTTTCTCGATTCTTTCCGCTTGGTACAAATGTCACAGGACACCCAACAACAGATTAGGAATCGTCTCCTTCGTCGACGCAACTACTAGTGTTATAAGATGATTGCTGTGGCGTGACTCTGAGTAGAAACAGTCAAAGAACTAATGATCAACTCACGTGTAACATGAGTTATATAACATTCGCTCATGTTGTACGCGTGTCACGAAGTGAGTTTGAGACGGCGCTTGGCTTCGGCTGGTTGTTTTCTTTCGAATACGTTCAGATTATGGATTTTAATTGTGGATTTCAACCTCTATGGAAATCTAAAGTGCGACTGGAGGCTGTGCCGGCAGTTAAGTTATGGACTTTAGCCCTGAACTTTATTATAGTCGATTACTTAGCCGCTTACTTCAGCTTACTTGTAACTTTGTTCTGATTACGCAACGCATTCATCCGGCAAAAACTGGCCTCTAAACAGCCCGGTGGGGGTGTGCGGCACGCTTCTTAAAACCCTTACCCTATTTCAGACCAAAATATGCGATTTTCCCTTCCTTATTTCCGACCTGACCCAAAATTCGATACCCTATTTCAGACCAGACCCTTAAATCGATAATAGAACGGCTTCTTATTTCCGATGTTAATCAAACCGCATTTCTCAAGGGATGAAAAAAGTAGTTTCTTCTAAAAACCATACCCAATTCCAGACCAGAGTGCGCAAACCATACCCAATCTCAGACCAAAATGGTCAAAATCTATACTCTATTTCAGACCAAAACGGCTTGAAAACCATACCCTTTAGGGACGCACATACATATTTAGCTTATATAAGGGAGTACCCCTCCCCCGGGCTAAAAAGAGGGTAATAGCTTAATAGGAGGTTCGACTGTACACTTATTTTAACATAAACACGGGTTAAATATTGAAATTTAACGATTCAAATCACTTGTATATTTGCTGGTCCAGTCACAGGGGCCCGAGCGCTTTATAGCTATAAAATACTATAATGTATTATGTAAGAAAGAGCAAAACAATTTACCTGTGTGTCCTTGTCATTCTTTAATTGTTTTGGTAGGGATTTGAATCAGAGCAACGACGGTTTCTTCGTGCAGTTTTAAAATGTAATCGTTTCATGAGCGTCAGAAAACACGAATCTAGCCAGTTAACGTCTCCACTTTCAAGTAAATATAGTTAATACTGGTCAATACTTGAACAAACGCTGCAGGAAGATAAATGTTTTTAAATGTGTAGCCTGCGAGAAAGCGCTTGGTCTCGGGAACAGATCATTGGGAATCCATACGCCTATTTGTAAACTGAGTACGCTTATTTGTTAACTGCAAATGGAATTAAAATGGCAAGTAAACATTTATTATTTCACTGTGTTTTTTTTTCTTTTTTTCGCTCTTTGTTTTAGGCTTATTAGCTCAAATCGCTGCCCGCTGCTCGCAAAGGCATGAAGCGCCGAAAGCGTGGATAAAGCAATGGATAATGTTTCGAAGTTAAAGGATTATCAAAAGCTTGAAACTTAATTACAAAACATCAATGACAACTAAAATTAACCTTCCGTTGTTTCTTATTCATGAGATGGTTCTTACAGCCCTTTGTTTCCATCTATGAACATCAGTATATGTGTTGACTGTGTATATCGAAAGTATTTTACGTTTCCTTTGGTTTCAGTGCATTACTACGCTTCGCGATTGGTTAATAAAACTCTCGCCAGTTTTTAAACGAGAACTTCGACCAAACCCATCTTGACTGCCTGTTCCAGGCGTTTATTGATAGTGCCGAGGACCAAAGGATAGATGGAGTGCTGATGGAGGGGAATAGGCGCGAAAGACGACCCACCATCTCAACGCCTGGAACAGGCTAATCTTGACTTGCTCCCCGGGGTATCACATCGAACGAAATCGAACTAGGTCACCTACGGCATCCCACTGGGCTCCGTTCTTGGTCCGACACTTTTTACTTTGTATACCAGTGATATGCCTACTGCCATTACCTCAGGATACACTTACTTATATGCAGACGATGCCACAATATATTGTGTCGGTAGCAATATAGATGAGGTTACAGCCAAGCTTAACAAAGCCCTAGAAGAGCTCGCCCAATGGTGCGATAGTAACTCTCTTGTACCCCACCCTACTAAATGTGAAGCCATGATAATCCATCGACAAACCTTTATTGGCCCTCTGAACGCATTGGTACTGGATCAGCATGAAGTAAAATGGGTGTCTCATTCGAGGCTCGGCTTTTAGGCGTAACCATTGATAATAAACTGACCTGGTCGAGGCACATTCAGGAAACTAAGAAAGGATTCGTGAACAAATTGAGTCTTATAAAACGTAGTCGTTTTCTCCCTCGCAGCATGCTTTTAGACTTGTACTTTAAAGTAATATTACCATCTATCACGTATGCTATATCTATCTGGGGCGGAGGATGCACTAACAACGAGGGCTCTAAGGCCTTAGAGTCCCTACACTGTAGAGCTGCCAGGATCATCTTCAATATACATCGTGAATAGCCAAAAGTAGAAGTCATCCTTGAAAAGGCGAAGTGGATATCTCTTTTTTAAAGTATACAAGCTTAAGTTGGCTGGTTTAATATATAACATAGTCACTGACGTTACTCCACCGTGCATGGCAAATATCATAACCAAACAGTCTATGAGTTATAACTTACGAGGCAGCCATAAGTTAACAGTTCCACGTTTTAATAGTTATATAATGAAAAATTCCATCTCACACAAAGGCTCTGTTTTATGGAAAGCTTTAACGCCTTATTTTAATAAAGTAAACAGCAAACATGCTTATTTAAAGAAAGTGAAAAATTCAAGGACATTGAAAAATTTTAATTTTAATATTGAATCACCTCAGACATTGGGGATGATTTTTATGTATATCAGTAGGAAATCGAGTCATTTTATTAAGTATTTTTAGTATATGTAAATTAGCTTATTAATATTTAAATTTTTCAAAGGCCAGTTTACACATGCGATTTTTGATGCGATTTTTGTCGCGCTCTCCAATGCAATTGAAGGGCCAAATGGAAAACTCTATGCTAAGTGGAAAATTCCAAAACAAGGGTCGGAGTCGAACCATTCCATGTCAAATTTTATGCCTTGTTTTTCTCGCTCTGGTTTGCCTCATTTTGGGCATGTGACCTACAAGGAAACTGCAAGACATCGTTCAGAATATTTTTGTGTTAGCTTTTCCGTCGTTTTAGAGAAATAACGCATGGAAAAGGAAAACTAACTAAAATAAACCACCTGAAACAGCAGAGTTCTGGCCCTCTAGTGCTCTGACTGTACAATCCGACCGTAGTTCCTTCAAAAACTGCAGCTGGAAGTTTAACGACGCCATTGCAAAAAGCAGATTGGCCGTGAGAATATGCGACCGCAATACTCCTGACCCGCGCCAACGACCTGAACGAACATAACGTTATTTAACGCGGGCGTATCGATGGCGTTCGCCACTTGCAACAACATGGCTGAACAGCGAACAGCTCAGTGGTTGAGCGCTGGTTTAACCCATGTTTAAGGCCCGCTCGGCGATGGAAGGACATCATGAAGTCCGAAAATCATTAAGTCTTTAGCACCTCTCAAAGAAACGAGTCGTGTTTCTTGTCATACCTTGTGTCCAAAGCGCCATTCAGCGCTCGTGGTGAAAAATGGACGTTGGTGGACAAGTACGAGCCGGCGGGAAAGTCTGCAATCATTTCGGATCAAAAAGGGACAACATTGTGAGTTGTGGCCCATTTGCCATCCCGTGCCGTGGTCGAAATGCCCGATATCCGAAGTGCTTCCAGACTTATAATATTTTGCTATAATTTTTGGAGCGGGAACTCCATTTCGGATTTGCCATAGAATTTCCCGACATGCTCTGCGACAGTGGCAGAGAGGGCACTTAAAATACAGCTTTGGGCAGCTCGAAGTGAGTCCTTGCAAGGCAAGCAAAGGCTACTGATGAGCCGGCAGCGGAAAATCGGGAGCGCTTCCTAGGAGGTCCGCAAAGGAGATAGTGCGAAACTAAGTGGCTGACTATTGGCGATAAAATGAAGCGGTTTTGAGGGAACGAACTTCGGTTCGGATTGTTTTTTTTTCTCTTGAGCGGAATTAAGCGGCACAGACCCAAACTTGGCCATCTGAACTTGTGCTTTTTCCATGCTTTTCCAAACACTAACCCTAAGCCAAAACTTAACCCTAACCCTGACCGACTCGCGCATTTTTCAAGTGAAACGAACATTAAAAGCAGTGAAACCAACAACTTGAGCGGTTAAAAAGCAGTGAAAACAGTAATCCCAAGAGGAATCAAGTACACAAAGACAAAGTGCTGCAGTGTTCGAGTTTTATTAGCCGACAGCATTTTTCGACCGTTTTTTTTTTCTAGAAAAAGAAGCACAAAACCAGCGAAAAACATACAGGGCAATATTTACCACATGAAAACAAGTCCGTGTGACAAAAACAGCTAATTAGGAGCAAATTTTTTTTTTTCCAATTTATCCCACTTAGCATAGTTTTCCAATTGCCCCTTCAATTTTTGTCGCATGGTAAACGGGCGGTGTGGGGGGTAAACGGGCGGTGTGCGACTCGGGTGCGATATTTGCTGCGATTTCCCAAAAATCGCCGCCAAGTTGCATCAGGTTTCAAACATGTTCGAAACCTCTGCGACATCGCGCGACAAATCGCGCCCAAATCGCCCGTTTACACATGCGATTTGAAGATGCAACTTGCGCGCGACAAAATTTGCATCGACAAGTGCGACAAAAATTGCACGAAAAATCGCCTGTGTAAACGGGCCTTAACACGACCCCACAAGGGTCCCAGCTTTAATTTTTATAGTGTCTAAGAAATCTAAAAAGAAATTTTATTGTATTTTACGATTGAGTTCGATTTGGTTCGGTCATCGAACGAAATCGAACACAAATTTTTTTGTGCGATCGATATCCGAACGAAATCGAACTAAATCGTTCGATTTATAATGGTAAGTGAACTGAGTGGAGTGCAATTTGGTCTGAGATCATACGCGTGGTTGCGCGCTCGTTCGATTTGAAATCACAAGTATGATTTCAGACCAAAATTGCACGACACAAAGTTCAATTACCACTTTATTACATCCATTTTGAAGTCAAACAATTTAATTGCCCAACTACAGGATTTTAGTCAGTACCAATATTGATGCGACTTATAGATGAGATTTAGAGCAAAAAATAGTGCGATTCGGGAATAAATCTCACTGCTGAGAAAAAAAATGCGATTTGGAGCAAAAAAACAGTGCGATTCGGGAATAAATCGCACTGCTGACCCGGGGTGGGGGGGGGGGGGGGGGGGGGGGGGGGGGGTACCCAACAAAGTTTTGTACGGGGATGCTCCGCCCCAAGGTCCAAACCCTTACCCTTTCATATACCGTTTTTGACAGAAAAGGTACCCCTTTCATATACCTTTCATTGAAAATTGTACCCCTTTCATATACCTTTCATTAAAAATGGCACCCCTTTCATATAGCCTTTACGTGAGTCTGTTTGATATAGTTTGAAAGGCGCTTTCATAATACTTAAATGGCAGTTTTCCCTACCCTTTTTTATACTTCAACCGGTGTTTTCCCTACCCTTTCCTATACTTCGTGAAATCCCTACCCTTTTATATACTTCAACTCGTGAAATCCCTACCCTTTCATATACCGCCAGCCTAAAAAAGGTACCCCTTATAGGGAGTACCCCCCCCCCCCCCCCCCCCCCCCCGGACTTCTGAGAAAAAGATGCGATTTGGAGCAAAAAAAATAGTGCGATTCGGGAATAAATCGCACTGCTGAGAGCCAAACAGATTGCAAGGATCACCAGTGATTTCAAAATGGATGTAATAATGTTCGGATATCAAACTTTGAGCTAAAATTACAAAATAAAGATTAGAGTGTCTGGTCCAGTGAACGTGTGTAACTAGAAACGCTTAATCATGATTACAATGCAGCATTACACATGAAAGAGAAGATCTCCGCCTTGACAAAACCGTGACTTTATTATTGTTCAATCGCTGAGTCATTTCCTGGGAGTTATTTCTCTATTTTCTAGCTCAGTTACCGCCCTGAGTTAGTCCGCAGCGTCTTTCAATCCACAGGTATACGTAAATGCATCCAGGCTGCCGACTCAGTATCAAGGCTCCGCTGGAAGTAGATTACTCACTGGCACACAAGCAGCGGCGTACAAAATTTCAATAATTAGGTGAAAAAGTATAAATATAATCAATGGTGGGGAAGCAACAAGTCAGAGAAATCCAACGGATGCTGGTATTGGAGGGAATTCATGCTACGATCCAAGACGTTTAGTGCAATTTTCTCATGATCAAGAGCGACAAAATCCACCCTCATATGATTTCCGGCATGATTCGACTTGCAGACTTTCTGTGAAAAGGAAAACTCTTTTTCTGGGCTTGAACAATCAACGAACTCCCGGCCAACTGTAAAATGTAAATTGGAATATGAAAATAAAGGAAACAGATGGCTTTTACGTACTGTCTTAACTCTGAATCATTTTACGAGTTTGGAGTTGGGAAGCCAAATATTCGATGTTGTTCGATAATTTTTGCTCTGCGTTCGATTTTGTTCGATGTCTGAACAAAATCGAACTTTATCGAGCGTTCGATTTTGTTCGATACACAAATTTTTTTGTGAGTTCGATTTCGTTCGATGACCGAACAAAATCGAACCCAATCGAACGATCGAATTCGATTTAGTTCGATCGAGTTCGAAAACCGAACGTTTGATGTGATACCCGGGGTTGCTCGCACGGGTTTCCCCGCGCATGTAAGCGATTGCTATACTAACTGTTTCTTTACAGCATTCACGCTATAAACAATGTTTGACGGACGAAATGGCATTCGTGGCTGTACTTTAAACAAACAAAATTAAAATAGTCTCTCTAAAAACAACGCTTCCATCCAAATATTACCGGCTAGCAGTTCAACAAGTAGGCTGCAAAACGACACTTAAGCGGCTCGCGGAGCGTGAAGGGCGAGCAACGAGCGAGCGAGGAAAGCGAGTCCACGCTCGCTCGTTACTTTGACTGTATCGGCGTACGCTTTGAAATGGAATCTCTGGCAACTTGCCGTCAGAAATTGCGTCTACTTGCAAATCCGTTTGACCACCCAGCATAAGTTTATCCGTAAGATGGCATTTCAAAAAAAAAACTTGCCTTGCCTCGCGGCTACGTCTGGCCGGGGCTTCAGGTGCTGTCACCAACCGGAAGCAAAATTTGTGTACAAGCCGCCGAACACTTAGGCTCGATTTTCAGCCGTTTGAGGGAGTCCAGTTTTTCAGATCCTCCTGGCGCGAAGAAACGCGGGCGCATAAAACGGCTGGTAATCGAGCCTACCGAACACTTGGCAGCTGGGAAACGCGCGTTTTGTACAAAAATTAGAATTGAATTCATTTTCTTTTTTATCCGTACCCTCTGAGAATAAATAAGACAATATTTATTCTGAAGCTTTCCGTTCATCTTTTTATTTAATAATTAAAGGATTGGAAACTTACTACTAAATTAAAAATTAGGTCTTCGCCTACCGTTTCCACTGACGACGCATCTACGACACGCAAATCCAAAAGTATCTTTCTATGCAGTAAATTACAAAATGTCTAGATTTAGTCAATATTTTCACATTGTGAGACTAGAACATTGTAAGTCGAAAGTATTAAAAAGCATTCAGTATTAAAATTTGCTTAGGAAATAACTGCTTGAAGCTGCGCGAGGATCGTGCGCGGTGCCTCGTTCATTATGCACAATTAGTGTGTGACAATTATGACGTCAGGCTAATTCACTCATCTGTGTCACAAGAGAAAACACCGACAGTAATATTGACATGGATCGCGCTGGAAACCATTCAAAGTCTTCAAACAAAAAACCAATAACTGTCGTTTAACGATGAAGCTCTTGTCACTCTGAATATTACAGCAACTGCTCATTATATAAATCGGCAATAGCAAACAGCATGGAAATTCACAAGGATGTCGTCGAAAAATATTTGGATGATCATCAAGATTTCACAAAAAGCTACTTTGAGCGAAAGGCTACGTCTTCTATGGTTGACAACTGGATGAGCAGTAGATCACACCGGCCTGGATCACGAGCCATGCAAGTGAACCATCTCCACAGAGACAGCACCAAACCTCAACTTATCCTAAAAACAGATGGCGACTTTACCAATGACAGGCTGAACTCGATATTCGGATCTACGCGCGATGAAAGGAAACCCTCTGACCCGCGACGAATATCCCATCTAGGAGAGTTGGAGGAGAAAGAACTGTTTATGGAATTAATCAGAGACATTGCTAACGAACTGGACATAAACATGCTGAGTCACAAAATCCTTGTCAACGTCAGTATACTGACAAATGCCGATCGCTGCTCGCTTTTTCTCGTGCGCGGTTCTCGTGAAAATAAGGTTCTGGTATCTAAGCTTTTCGATGTGACTTCCGAATCCACGGTTGATCAATCAATAAGGTCGGAGGAGGACGAAATATGTGTCCCGTTAGGAGTTGGTATCGCTGGGCATACAGCTGCAACAGGCGAAACTATCAACATAAAAGACGCATATTCTGTAAGTTTATTTTAGCGTTTTATATCTATTAAAATCTGTTGTCTGGTAATAGATTCAATCGGAAAACGAAATACTCAGGCAAAATGCTACAGGAAGTTAAAGTGGATTTGTCTGCATGATTTTTGCGACGATTTTTTAAAAATGAGGTATATTTTTAATATTTCAGACTTCCAACCGGGGGGAAAAAAGCCGATCAATGGGATATGGAAATATCGCATCGTAGAGTTGCTTTTTAAGTAGGTAAACAAAGCCAGAAAAATCAACAAAAGCCTTCGAATCTTTAATTATTTTATTGGTAAGAGACAAACCTGCGTTGATTCCCGATAAAATCAAGATGGATTCCACTTGGCTATAAACAAAACAAGCATTTCCCAGTTTTTTAATGTTGTTAAATTCTTTATCCCTATGCCAATAAATAACTCTTCACACTGAAGCTCTCCTGGGAAAACTACGGCAACCCTGTTCAATTGTCCGTGAAAAATATGACCATTGAAAGAATGACTTAGAGATACGTACGATTATCTCTTTTTTAAGTCACCTCCATTCTTGACACCTTCTTCTAAATCTAAATCTAAATTGATAACTGTATCAATCTCCCATGCGGGATATATATGATACAGGAGTATGATTAGCGGTTTTAGTCATAATTCTTAAAAAAAAAAACTGACAAAAGCTTGTTTTCTTTTGATGGATTCCTTTGTTAAGGCGCCATATGCTGTGAAACAATTACTGGTGCAACACCGAAGACCACTGACCACTGGGAATGACTATAACTTTTACATATGACTTACGGGGAACTTTACTTTCTAGCCTATGACTTTGTACTACGAACGTGAGCCTGTTACAAAACACCCAAATGACAAAATATGTTAATGTTCACTGTACCACATGAGATTTTTTCTCTTATTCAAATGATAACAAATGAGAAAAAGCAAAAATACAACGACTCGGAAATTGAAGAATTTACCCTACAGTGTATTCTAGCTGCCGATTACTAGAGAATAGCGGATTAACTGCAGTTACAATGCAGTGAGCGCTTACTGTTTTTCTAGTCGCCGAAAGACTTTTCTTTATTATAAGCCTGAGCTACTTGGTTACAAGTCAACACACTTTAAACTCTCGTAATACAATACAATAATACAATACAATATTTTTATTTCAACTCACACAAGATCTTTATAAAAAAGGAAAAAGAAAATAACTTATTTCTTTTTTGCCAGTTAAAGACAGTATGGCATCGATCATCAAAACGATATTTCTCTCTATTTTTTGTTCGCTGTCACATCCAATTTTTCTTTTTATCAGATTGTACCAAAGCAGTTTTAACAACAATAATCTTTTCTGCTTATTAAAATTTTAATCTCCGACAAAATCTTCATTTCGAAATAAACAATAATTACCACCCGTCGTACAAGATAAACCATTCGCTACTCCTATTCCGTGAAATACGGAACAACACTAATGAAAAATTATAACAAAACAATGTGATGTACCGCTACGAAAACTCAATTGCACAACCCTTACAAAGCTCACTGATTAATATTTTTGGTTTCTGCACTAGCTTCGAACGGCTTAATTTGGCTTCTTACTTCTTTATCAGAGTATGAACACAAACTTTGTGTTTGTCCTATGCATGTACTGAGAAAAACTGGAAAAGTTTAAGACATACTTAGAATATAATAAGTAGTACAGGTGAGTACGACAAAATAATAATTGTAGAAAGAAATTGGTACAGACAGCGTCAGTAGCAGTCAGTGTATATATAAGTGAGTATAAGCAGAAATCGGTCCCGTAATTCTTTCAAAGCGAAGTAGTTTCAATCAAAAGGTAATTCCAAACACGAACTAAATTATCAGCTACTCAGCTTCAATCTTTTTTTGTACCAGTTTTACTTTATGCAAATCTGAAATTCATGTGTCGCTGTCAATTAATTTTACTTGTCGGATTTGAAATCATTTTTTATTTATTATAATAAGGCGTATTCGTTTGCCAATTTGTTTTATAAAGCCGGCAGCATCCAATTTTCAACCCAAGGCCCGGTTGTTCGAAAGCCGGTTAACGCTAACCCAGGATTAAAACTTAACCGAGGATTGAATTTCGCTTGTTAGAAGTGTTTTCAAAAGCTAATTATAAGTTACATACGAAGACAAGTCAGAGACGAAACGAAAGGGCATAAATACTTTGGAAAAATCTCCATTGATTAATTATTTAACTGGAATCAAAATTGATGCTAACCCTGCATGGGTTAGCTTAACCGCGCTTTGAACAACCCGGCCCAGGAAACTATTTTCAGGCAGGATATACATGTATATGGCAGTTGAGGAGTCGATGCAACCAAAACGCTTCCGATTGGATATTTTAGTCGGAAACATAATATTTCTACCGCCGGCTTTTCTTAATACTTCTGTTAGACACTAAACGACTCTTTCTAAATCTTCAATTTGCAATTCAAAATGATTGTGCAAATAAAGACCATACAGACTGATTTCGTCCTAATTGATATTAGTAAATTTAAGCCTCAGGGCTGTGACACCCGGTAAATCCCTAATGCAGAAAACAAATATAATTATTTTCTGTTCAAAATTCTGATTTGCCCGCACCGCTTGGAAATACTGGTTTAATAGGTTCCGAAGAGAAATCTCTACAATGTAAAAATTGGTATTTCTTTCCTTTCCAGCTGTCAGCTAAATGTATTGATGCAAGCAAACTCTCGTGTAAACTTTAAAACGCAATTTCGTTTGAAAATAAAATAAAAAAAGTTAAACTCAAGGTTACCCTACAACTGCAAATCGATGAATATATTTTCTCAACAGTGAACTATCGGGTATCCAAACAATTCTGCGGCTCATTAGGGCAAAGGCAATTCCCATCTCAAACAATGATTGATTGCAGCGACAAGTTGTTTTCTTTCCGTTATTGCATAATAGCCCATTTCCGAGTTGCTCTTACCCTCCTTTTCAAACCGAGGTCAAGTGCAAAACCATTCATATGGATATGAGTTTTGTTTCACATGCAAATAAAACTTATATCCATACAAAAGAAAATAATTGGATCCAATTATTTTCTCTTGATCCATATGAATAGTTTTGCACTTGACCTCGGTTTGAAAAGGAGGCTAAAGAGTAACTCGGAAACGGGCTATTAAAATTTACCTTGCAATCTGGCCCCGGTTGTTCAAAAGGTGGATAGCGCTATCCACCGGATAAATCACTGTCCAGTGGATAAGTATAACAAAATCCATTGTGTTATCCACTGATAGTGATTTATCCGGTGGATAGCGCAATCCACCTTTTGAACAACCGGGGCCTGATGTATAACAAGCAACCTCGTCACCAGTGCTCCCCTCGCCGCCAGTGGTTTCTGAGAAAATAGCCGAGACTGCGAGACTATTAGAAAGGGGGACGCCTATTAACAAAACGACACCCAAGGGCGGGGGGGGGGGGGGGAGCTTATTAGAAAGGGGCGCTTATTGGAAGGAGGACGCTAATTCGAATCATTACGGTATTAAAGCAAAAGTAATAACAAATGAACTCAAACCCGGTTGGCGATCAGCAAGAAAGTCATAACTAAACATTTATCCAGGTAAAGAATTAAGTAACTGAATAGCGATCATAAAGCTTTACGTCAGACAGGTGAGGACTCTATTCAAACTAGCAATTACGCTTAATTAGATATTCCTGTATAAATATTTGGTAAAATAAATAAAAAAAGTAACTTGAAATGGCGGAAAAACTAGCAAAGTTTTCAGATGTGCCAAAGTACTAGATGTATATTGGTACATACAGTGACCAGGACCAGGAGAAGTGCCCCCTCCCTCAACAGAGGTGTCTCTTTAATAGAGGGGATAATTACAAAGATTATATGAGGGTTTTACCAGCCGAGACCAGGAGAAGTGTCCCCGTAATGGAGGTGTCCCTTTTATAGAGGTGATAATGACAAAGATTATATAAGCGTTTTGCCGGCCGAGACCAGGAGAAGTGTCCCCTTAATGGAGGTGTCCCTTTTATAGAGGTGATAATTACAAAGATTATATGAGTGTTTTACCAGCCGAGACCAGGAGAAGTGTCCCCGTAATGGAGGTGTCCCTTTTATAGAGGTGATAATGACAAAGATTATATAAGCGTTTTGCCGGCCGGGATCAGGAGAAGTGTTCCACTGTATACTATAACATGGTTATTTAGGTTTTATTATGTTTTAAGTAACGCTCCACATAAGAACGATAGCAAACTTCATTGTTCTGCGGCATTGGCTCTTTCCCACAAAGAATATCTTTGATTTCAAGAATAGAGTAGGAGCTAATGGTTAATAATTATATTTCATTATAAAAATAAAAAAATCCATTTGCGTCAAATAAATTTTAGGAAATGTTCGTGCTTAACCAATCAGAATAGCAGAAGACAATAGCTAGTAATTTTGCTTCTTTGTTGAAGTTCCCAAATACAATATCTTTTAAAAATTGCATGTTGTGCGATTGGGTCTTAAGTTACTTGAAACCTTAAAAAATTAGACAAAATGCACCTTGAACCTTATCTTTTTAGCGGTTTTTTAGCCTAGGCCAATGAGATCACTAGTTGCAACAATGAAAAAAGTGACATTCCATCGTGCATTGCCGTTCAGCACTATCCTTCTTATGCGGATCATTACTTAATTCATTACTGAATTACGAATAAAAAACCGGTACGTGGTTTGTCTGCCCGATTTCTTTGTCGTTGGTATAAATTTGAAGTTAAAAATTGACCGAATTTTTAAAAATATGTTGCACTGCTTCAAATTGAATTTGAATTTTAAGTTTCACGAAACGGTTTATAATCAGCCGTAAATCGCATGATAGGATTCATTAACCATGTATATAATTGCGGTAGGAAACTCAGCACGCTGTGTGTGTGGAAGTTGTTTGCTCAATATTTCTACATACCTTGACAAGTTTATCACTCCTTTAGTTTTCTTTTCTTTTTGAAACAGACCATGAAAACCAAACTCCTTTCTTTCCTGTTTCAGGATCCTCGTTTTAATGCAGATGTTGACAAGGCCACGGGTTATAAAACCCACAGTATTCTGTGTATGCCAATTAAAAGCCATGATGGAGAGGTACTTACAGAAAAATTGTTATTTTACTTCGTAATGTTTTCAAACTCTTCCTGACTGTACATCTGTCAGTGTCTAAGGAAGGTTTGTATTATTTTTGTTTCTTTCCAGGTTATTGGGGTAGCTCAAATCATTAACAAGAAAACGGGACAACATCACTTCTTGCAAAAAGACGAAGAGGTATCTACTTTTTTCTTCTTTTGTTTTGTTTGTTTGTATTTGTTTCGTTTAAGGTCGCGGGGGACAGGTTCCGCTCATCAGTGTGCATTTTTGAAAACAGTATGCACGAAGTGCGACGCTGATACCGAAAATGCGCGAAATATTCACAGGAACGAACAGGCTCCGTAATGTTTCTGCATCAATAATTGCACGTGCAAAAGCGCTGTCTGGTAATATACTATTTTGCAACGCATTGTTCATTCTCGTCCCCAGAGCCCTCGTTTTCTTTGGTCAGAAGGAAAAACGAAGGCTCTCAAAGCCTTCCGGATGTTGTAAAATCCACGACATCCGTTTTTGCATGCCTAAATGCATTAATGTACTATTGCGCTTACTCAGTACCAGAAACCGGAAATAAATAAAGCCAGCCTCGTACCCAGTGTCTTCGTCAAAGTTGCGTAGTAAGGAGTGAAGACTCGGGCTTGAGACAAATGCGAATTCGCATTTAACTACCTCTTCAGAGACAATTTAAAATTTCGCAAATAAGTTTCTCGGTATATATATACAGAGCGAAATTTATCGGGTTGACCTTAGCACTATAATTTACACACAGAGTTAATTCTATGATTCCTTCTTAGATGTATTGTAGATTGTCATATCTGACGCAAAATTTTTAAATAGGCTTTCAAAGGGAAGATATGAGGCTTCAAATTCCAATGGACAATTTTACTCCTTTAAAAGCTAATAACTTTTAATTAAAGTTGAAATAAAAAAATCGGCTTCAGATATGACACAATAGAGGTTTTGCCGTTTTTATGAGTGGTCGGAAATTAACTTGCTTTGTGCTCCATGTTCTCGAGAAGCAAAATTGGACACAAAAATTATCACGTTTTACAAATTGTAACTTACGTACATTAGAGCATTACCGTAAAGCGCGATTCATTGAATAAAAAATAGTATTGGTGAACTCCCATTATTCCCCAATACATCTGTCAAGTTTGAGCGAAATCGGCTTCTAACAGACAAATTCGGCTAACGCATTGTTGTACCCAATTCTATCAGGCGCCATATGGGATAATATTGTCATTCACTTTATATTGGTTTTCATAAATATATACATACCATTGCATAATATATTTATGCCTAATAAAACATATTCATTCCATTGCATAATATATTTATGCCTGGAATACATATTTGCACCATCGCATAATATATTTATGCCTGAAAAATTATTTTGTACCATTGCGTAATATATTCATGCCTAATAAAATATATTTGTATCTATGCATGATATAATTACGCCTGCTAAAAATGCTATGAAATTGAGTGAACCGCCAAAACAATATATACGACTGAATAATATATTCATGGCCAAAGAAATTTACCTGTACCATTGCAGAATATATTTACGCCTAATAAGATATATTTGTATCTATGCAGAACATATTTATGCCTAATGAAAATATTTGCTTTTTTGTTTGATATATTTATGCCCACTAAAATGCTATGAAATTGAGTGAAAAAATATATACGGCTATAAAAAATATATACGGCTATAAAAAAATATATACGGCTATTGCGCCTGCTGATCAGCGGAGGTAATAGGGAGATGGACCTGGGTCAGAGGTTGCTACGCTAAACAAAATGGCGGCGGAGGACGGTGACCTGGAGGCTTTTTTTCTTCACTCGATTCCTTCGCTATTTCGTCAAGCACAGAGACACCTGCACTGTGATAATCTCAATGTTTTAGAGTATTTTGAGCGCCGGTTAAATGATTACACGTACGTCATTAGATCAGTGATTCTACAATGCGAACAACAGAGCGCTAGCGAAGGCTTGATTCAGCTGTTGGGTTTGTTGCACGAAGGAGTCAATCGAAGTCAACGATTTAAATGGTCAGATCCAAGACTTATGCAACGCTCAAAGAAACGTTGCTTCGGAAATGAGATTCTCGTGTCTACTGGAACAGTCTTCGGGGCCAGGCAGGCCAAGATTTCACATCCCCGAAGACATAATTAGAGGATTACATGATATTCATGGCGTTTGGAAAGAAGTGGCGAACGAAGCGTGTATCTTACATAACTATTCTACGAAGGCGACATCAGTATACCATGGCAGTTAACCAGACATCTGGTCCGAGAATCACTTACTCTGAAATTTCAGATGCAGGACTTCGTGAAATTGTTAAACGATTTTTGTTGTATTAAATGTAATCGGCAGCAACATTATTTAAGAAACTGACCTCAAGGACATTTCTCGTGTTTTGATGGCACTTCTTCCCTTCCCCTACATACCTAAACATTGTTGTTCCACTGTTTAAGCTACCTGTAACAAACAAAAAACAACCCAACTTTGAATAGAGGGAAGGGAGGAGGGATCCAGACAGTTTTGTTCTCTAAAGTGTACCCCATTTGATGTGAGTGTCTCGACAATTTTGTCCTCGACTGCAAGATGATTTTCAAATTTGTGCTAAACTAAAACCTTCCATAGCCCCTAGAGCCAAAATCTACTGAAGTACATGTCTTCGGGGATGTGAAATCTTGGCCTGCCTGGCTCCGAAGACTGTTCCAGTGGACACGATAATCCCATTTGCGAAGCAACGTTTCTTTGAGCGTTGCATAAGTCTTGGATCTGACCATTTAAATCGTTGACTCCTTTGTGCAACAAACCCAACAGCTGAATCAAGCCTTCGCTAGCGCTCTGTTGTTCGCATTGTAGAATCACTGATCTAATAACGTACGTGTGATCATTTAACCGGCGCTCAAAATACTCTAAAACATTGAGATTATCACTGTGCAGGTGTCTCTGTGCTTAACGAAATAGCGAAGGAATCGAGTGAAGAAAAAAAGCCTCCAGGTCACCGTCCTCCGCCGCCATTTCGTTTAGAGTAGCAACCTCTGACCCAGGTCCATCTCCCTATTACCTCCGCTGATCAGCAGGCGCAATAACCGTATATATTTTTTATAGCCGTATATATTTTTTCACTCAATTTCATAGCATTTTAGTGGACATAAATATATCATACAAAAACAAGCAAATATTTTCATTAGGCATAAATATGTTCTGCATAGATACAAATATATCTTATTAGGCGTAAATACATTCTGCAATGGTACAGGTAAATTTCTTTGACCATGGATATATTATTCAGTCGTATATATATTTTTAGGCAGTTCACTCAATTTCATAGCATATTTAGTAGGCGTAATTATATCATGCATAGACACAAATATATTTTATTAGGCATAAATATATTATGCAATGGTACAAAATAATTTTTCAGGCATAAATATATTATGCGATGGTGCAAATATGTTTTTCAGGCATAAATATATTATGCAATGGAACGAATATGTTTTATTAGGCATAAATATATTATGCAATGGTACGAATATGTTTTATTAGGCATAAATATATTTTGCAATGGTACGTATATATATTTATTAAAACCAATACAAAGTCAATGACAATATTGTCCCATATGGCGCCCCATACAATTCAAACCTTTTGGGATTAGAACTCTTTGTTCGTCATATTTCCATATCAATGAAGCATTGACATGGAAATTATATGTAAATATTGTGAACAAAGAATCTTATTCCCAGAAGGTTTGAATTGGGTACAACAATGCGTTAGCCGAATATGTCTACTGGGCGCAAGCTGCCAAACTTTTGCACATCGAAATTGGCTATTTCCGAGTTGCCTTTAACCTCTCTATCAAAGCGAGGCTAGGTGCGAAACCTTTCATATGAAAATGAGTTTTCATTCACATGCAAATAAAACTTATTTGCATGTGAATGAAAACTCATTTTCATATGAAAGGTTTCGCACCTAGCCTCGCTTTGATAGAGAGGCTAAAGGCAACTCGGAAATGGCCTATTCACTCGTCCTCCAACCCAGGGCTCCGCGCCGCCATTTTGAAAGCGAGAGGGCCCTGGGGACGTGGTGGCGGCGATAAATGATCGGCAGCCTGTCGGCAGTCGTCGGCAGCCTGTGTTGTCAACATTTCGTCTCGAATTTTTATTGATTAGTTATAGACTTTGTTTGGCTCCGTGTGCTCTTCCTGCATGTTGCTGAAGATATTCTGTGGGATGTTCAATACTAATCAGTCTTAAATGCTAAATAATTTAGCATGGCAGACGCTTTTAATTTTTGTCGGCTTTGTGGACGTAGTGTTTTTTTGGCCATGCCAAAAATAATTTTATGATGTTTATTGAAATATAGGTTTTCAGGAATTATCTGACGTTCTGTGGAATTGGAATAACAAATGCACAACTCTTTGAAATCTCTGTACAAGAGTACAAACGAAATCAGGTAAGCTCAGCTAGCTAGTATAGGATAGGAAAGCTTATTAGCTTATGTGCATAAAAAAAACGTTAAGGGAGGGAGGGATGAGGGTAGAGGGAGCAGGGATGCCGGATGGCGCAGTGGTTAGAGCACTTGCCTCCCACCAATGTGGCCCGGGTTTGATTCCCGGACTCAGTGGGTTGAGTTTGTTGTTAGTTCTCATCCTTGCTCCAAGGGTTTTTTCTCCGGGTCCTCCAGGTTTTCCTCCCCCCACAAAAACTAACATTTCTAAATTCCAATTTGACCTGGAATTTGAGGGCCACAGGTTTGTCAGTCACATGACTATTAAGTGTCACCCTTGTTAAACAAAATCGATTTTTTTATTTTTTTTTTATTTTATAAATGTATTATTGCAATACACTTAAAACTTAACAGTACAAAAGTCTGTTTAGATAACATAGGTACAGGGAAAGAAATGATATTAATTATTTTGTTAGTTTCTTCTTTTGAACAAAACCGATGATGCTGACCGCTTCAGCTCTTTTCTGATGGCTCGCTGTATTTATCTTAGAAGACACGTGATGCATCTCACATGTATAATTCATCTCAGACGCCTAATGTCTCTCTCAGATGCATAGTTTGTCTCAGACGTATTATGCACCAGGATAAATATAAGGGTCAGATGCATTTGCCTGAGACAAATAATGTATCTATTTTATGGATTGGAGGCATAAAACAGATGCACAATTGGTTTCAGATGAATAATGCATCTGACCCATATTTTTTCCATATTTATCTTGATGCATAATGCGTTTGAGACACATCATGCAACTTCCAAGATAAATACGACCAATAAATAATCATAACTAAAATTAAATTTTTTGTTACTTAAATGTAAATTGCACTTAGTAAGGTCCAGGAGCCGGTGGTGTCTTTTCAAGTGTCGGTGATGTTTTTGAACTTATTGCAGATCCTGCTTCAACTTGCACGAGGCATATTTGAAGAGCAAAGTAATCTTGACACATGTGTTCACAACATTATGGTGGAGGCGCAAGAATTACTTGATGTTGAACGGTGCATGGTGTTTCTCATTGATGAGACCTGTGAAAGTGTATGTATATTTTGAGCTGGGTATATACAGTAAATTCTCTTAGGATCATGTGGACACTCCTCTGAGACAGACACCAATTAAATGTTCATCTGTAACTAAACTCTTTATAAGGCAGGCACCTCTCTAAGGCAGACTGCTAAAGCTAATGATTTACAATGAAGATTAAGCCAACACTGTACAGTGCTGCATTATATAGAGTGATGTACTGCTTACCATCGTAATGTCACATGACTGTAGTTTCAAAATATGAGGAATCCAGCTGTTTAATTTTTAACCAGATTCTTTAGTTTAACTCTTGCAGGACTGAGCAAAAAAGTGTCAAAATGGACAACATTATTCTTTATTTTTTTTTCTCAAAAGTTATTTACAATTGTGTGGAAAGCTATATCTCATATGAAAGGGTAGTAAATAAATTTTCCAAAAAAATTTTTTTTTGAAAAAATATACCATAATGTTGCATTTAATTAGCATAAATTAGCATAACTATTCCACAATTGCCTATAAATTTGGACAAAAAAGTATATTAGTTCAAACTGATGGGTAGTACAAGAAAAAAGTTAAAAGCAAAAAGTTTCCTTGTTATATTGAGCACCACGGTCTTCCCAAAGTGAATCCATACAGAGAAATCCACTTGCGTGCAAATAAAATTTTCGTGCATGTAATTTGACCTAATTAATTATGCAAACACGATACGTGATAAGAAAAGATCTCGCATCGCGCCTCGATTTTGGTTTCCTCTCGGTTCAAAAACCATTTTATTTGCCAGATATCTTTCCAAAAGTAAGCCAAGACATTTATTCGAAGCAATAACCAGATTTCAAAGGTAAATATCACGTCTAAATATCACAATTGCCTTTTGAGTTACCTTACAGTCGGACCCCATGTTTACACAAGACTGCGTGTTAAAACACCGCTCCACTTTCAAAGTTAATAACATCAATTCTTCGCTTGAACTGATCAATTTCAGATTCTTCAGATTCTTCAGATTCAATTTCAGATTCTTCAGATTCTTGAAATTCATCCATTGTCACTGTTATCCATTTTTCAAGCGCAAAAACTTCGTTTGGGTCGACACAGGAGGATCTTAACTTCTTCGCCTCTTTGGCTCGCTTCAAATAAATTTGATTGTTTTTCATAAACAGCTTCATGTAGTCAAACGGTAAGCTGTCCGGCTCAAACTTGCTCAGTGCTTGGCTTAGACTACTGTCACGCTACCCTCCAATTTTGGGAGGATTGAAAACAACGCAAATTTTTCCCAATTTTTTTCGCCATCGTTCCTGAGGGAACGATATTTATAGGGCCCGTCATGCAAGAGTTAAAACATCAAGAATTTTAAGGCATTTTATTCTAGTGAATCAATTTTCACTTTTTTTCTGTCTCCTGTAAGGCACAGAGTGTATTATGCCTTTATGTTATGCCTCTCTATAAAGGCGGAGATCACTAACGCTGGTCCCAAAGGTGTCCAATTTAGACACAGTGCACTGTAGTACATTACAGTACTGTACAGTGCTGCGTTATACTTGTATAGAGTGATGTATTGCTTCCCATAATCACATTATGCAAATTATATTTTCATCTTCTTTTTCATAGTTATGTCAATCACAGTAAATCCCTGAACCCTTGAAGACAAATAACTGACCACCTCAAACCCCTCAACATCAAACAATGAAACCTGTTACCCCTTGATACCAATATACAATAACTTATTACTGGCCATCTTAAACTTATGCATTCTTTTGAAAACTTGTCTTTTGTTTTCCTTATCTGTTCAAGAAAGTGGGATCTACTGTAAATTTTATCAAGTCAATTTTAAAAAGGCTTTCTTTTCCTTCAGCAGTTTACTTCCCCCAGTTTCCATTCTCTCGGTTTGCTCACTCCAGTCTTGCAGTGCTTGTTGTCATGATTAGCTCGTCTGCTCGACTGACTAAAAAGGGACACCTAGCAGTCTAGGATCAATTTCTGTTTTCATGCACACACATGATGCCATGTAAAAAAAGACCATTCTTACATAATATACAGGCATTGCTCACACTGTAAGTCAGCTTTTATTTGCACTTTCAACCTGTATTCCCTTTAATAAGTACCCTTCCCTAAATAAGTACCTACCCTGGATTGAGCTTCTCTCTGCATGATGAGGAACTGCGAAATTACAGGATTGACAAGTTTGTTTCATTGTCAATTTTTGTATTGATTTGTTTTCTTGCAGCAGGATGTAATATTTTCTAAGGCTTTTGATCTGCATTCAGGAGCTGTTGAAGAGACAGGGCCAAAGTAGGTTCATGGCTACTCCCAGCAATTGATTTAGAGAAAGCTTGGGTATAACATATGGTACATGCATGTGATTTCAAAATATAGGATTCCAGATGTTTTTAACCAGATTCTTTAGTTTAAAACATCCTGAATTTTTAGGTATATTATCTTAGTCAGTAGTGAAACAACTTTCATGTTTTTCTGTCTCCTTTAAGGCACAGAGTGTATTACATGTATGTCTTGTAGTTAATGATATTTTTTTCCTGTTATACATTGTATCATAAATTATCATATTTAACCCATTGACACCTGAACCGCCCGTAACCGCCCGTACAAGACTCCACTGCTTTAAAAAATTGTAACTTTCTCAATCGTGCGAACATTGCCTTAACTAGCAGTTGTGAGCATTGACTAGAAAGTCTTTCAAATTGAGATACCCAATAAACACAAAAAAGTCAGCGATTTTTGCAGAATATCAGTGTTTGAATTTGGACAATAACAAAAATTACCGTTTTTAACGTCATAGAAAAACAACAAAAATCACGTTTTTGCCTTTAGTTTTTTTAATTCAAATCATCGTGGCAAACCCAAAAGTCAACATTTACAGCAAAATTCAGTCCTAGTCCTAGTCCTAGCTTAGCAGTGAATTTTTTTGCTCTTATTCGTTGCTCGGGCCTAGCTACAGCTTCTTATACTAGTGCATACTCACCTTGCCTCGATTTTCAACATCACCACCGCACTGCATGCTGGGAAAAAGCCAAAAATTTTGACAGCGTTCCATTCTTTCCCCACACATTTCATATTTATACTAAGTCCACAGCCACTCCGACCCACCGCCGAAATTTCGCGCTTGTTGTATTCTCCTGTGGTCGCAACTTCCAAAATATGCCGCGGTAGGTCGAGAAATTCATCCAGAGTCGAGTCCCAAAGCCACTTCGTTTCCAGGCGGCCATTTTTCCAGTTCAACGAGCAACGAGCCAAATTCGTAAACGAAGTACAACACCTAACTCGCTTCATTGAGAAGTGGACTCAGAACTACCTCCAAGCTTAATGATGCTCACCAGGCAGCTACTAAAGATGAAAAATGGCTGTGAACTTACCAAAAATCGTAGATGATTCATATTGGACCCTTTATTGCAAATCAACCAAGGAAAATGAGATTGTCACAATGACGTTTCCAGTAAACTCGAGCCTTCAGTGTTTTAGAACAGCAGCACTTTCAATGGTAACTCCAAATATGAAGTCACGAAATCCTATGGGGCGTGTGTATGCAGAAAATCACTCAAAAACGTAAAAATCCTCAGGTGTGAATGGGTTAATGAAGAAAAATAAAGGTCACGTGACCAGGGCTTTTGACACCCCCCAGTGAAAGTTAGGGTTAGGGATAGTTCAAATCTAGGGTTAGTGTTAAGATTCTAGGGTTAGAACAATTTCTAGGGTAAGGTGTAACTTGGCTCAGGGCCAGGCCTAACTTAGGGTTAGGTCCCAGGTTTGGGGTTGGCCAGGTCACGTGATAGGCAATAGTATCAAACTTGATCACCCAAGATGAACTGACCCTCGACTACTGACTGTCACCAGCTGTTCTAACTCCACCTCTTATGTCTAGTTTTGAAAATCACCACCCCTTGAAGTTGGCTTTCATGCAACTTTCACCTTTGCACTAAATATTGGCCAGCAACTAGTACCCTCCCCCCCCAGATCTTGATGCATATGCCTGTTTTCAAATTAAATAGTGATGACATGTTCCTAGTCTTAAGGGTTTTTTGTTTGACTGGTTTAAGAGCCAAAACTATCAGCTGTAAGAAAAATAGATTTTTTGATTAACCCATTGACACCTGAACCGCCCGTAACCGCCCGTACAAGACTCCACTGCTTTAAAATATTGTAACTTTCTCAATCGTGCGAACATTGCCTTAACTAGCAGTTGTGAGCATTGACTAGAAAGTCTTTCAAATTGAGATACCCAATAAACACAAAAAAGTCAGCGATTTTTGCAGAATATCAGCGTTTGAATTTGGACAATAACAAAAATTACCGTTTTTAACGTCATAGAAAAACAACAAAAATCACGTTTTTGCCTTTAGTTTTTTTAATTCAAATCATCGTGGCAAACCCAAAAGTCAACATTTACAGCAAAATTCAGTCCTAGTCCTAGTCCTAGCTTAGCAGTGAATTTTTTTGCTCTTATTCGTTGCTCGGGCCTAGCTACAGCTTCTTATACTAGTGCATACTCACCTTGCCTCGATTTTCAACATCACCACCGCACTGCATGCTGGGAAATAAAGAGATTTTTCGATAGCGTTCATTCCGTCCTCCACAATTTTCATATATATACTAAGTCCACAGCCACTCTGATCCACCGCCGAAATTTCGCGCTTGTTGTGTTCTCCTGTGGTCGCAACTTCCAAAATATGCCGCGGTAGGTCGAGAAATTCATCCAGAGTCGAGTCCCAAAGCCACTTCGTTTCCAGGCGGCCATTTTTCCAGTTCAACGAGCAACGAGCCAAATTCGTAAACAAAGTACAACACCTAACTCGCTTCATTGAGAAGTGGACTCTGAACTACCTCCAAGCTTAATGATGCTCATCAGGCAGCTACTAAAGATGAAAAATGGCTGTGAACTTACCAAAAATCGTAGATGATTCATATTGGACCCTTTATTGCAAATCAACCAAGGAAAATGAGATCATCACAATGACATTTCCATTAAACTCGAGCCTTCAGTGTTTTAGAACAGCAGCACTTTCAATGGTAACTCCAAATATGAAGTCACGAAATCCTATGGGGCGTGTGTATGCAGAAAATCACTCAAAAACGTAAAAATCCTCAGGTGTCAATGGGTTAACTCCTCTTCATTATTAACTCTGTTTATTAGCATAACCTCAACATTGCTGATTCCATGATGTCCATTTGAACAAAAATGATTGTAATTCCTTGATGACTTAACATGAATGTTAATTCTACTCTTATGATTGTTGAAGTGAAAATGAAATGGCGTTAAAGTTTATCCCACATACTGAAGTCCACATACCTTAAAAGTTATTAAATACACTACATTATCTGAGTTACAGTCTACACTGTAATTAATAGAATTTATTTGTCGTCTTACTGATAAATGAGTGTCCTGTTTTGAGATGATCATCAGTGCAGTGCTGATGCTGGCGTTGAAGTTAGGCTATATAGCCACCTCAGATGATCCCACACTTGTGGTATCACCGTACAATGTCAGAGTGCTCAAACTAGTAAACTAGTGAGCTACCCATGCATGTATATAAAATTATATATATATATATATATATATATATATATATATATATATATATATATATATATATATATATATATACCAGTTGATATGCACGCCTATCGGCAGAGCGCTCAATATAAGAACTAGAGCGTTATAATCGAGGTGATCTGATCAACTGAAGATTCGACTTGGCATTTTATTACTAACTAGTTTCGTACCGCACAACATGTGACTGCGGCACTCATCAGATAAAATAGCCAAAGCGAAAAGTCTGTTACAACGTACGCTGATATATGATATACACGCGCACACAGAATTTGAATTAGAACAGACACTATTGCGTGACAATGGAAGATTTAAAGTTGTTTAGGAGGAATTTGCTTGCATGCCTACAGGAAGTGATGAGTTCATTACGCTTGTTCAAGGTCGCTAGGTCAGGTCTACAAATGATAAAATATTTTTATATATACATATATACAGACACCTCTCTATTATGAACAGTTCTCTTGGTCCTAAAGATACTGAAATTCATCCAATCCCTACCTTGATCTATAACACAAACACCTGTATGTTGTGGACACTTGAGTCTGTCCCTCTGGTGTCTGTATTAAGGAGGTTCAACTGTACTTATGATGTGTCATTCTTGTTTTTATGTTAATAGGACAAGTAAAACTCACTGGTCAATGAATACTGGAATCGCTGCATTAGTGGCGTCTAGTGGCAAGGTGAAGCCAAGAATTGTATTGCTTAAACTACAGTGCAACAAACAGCAAACATAGAAATTAAATCAAAATAAGTCGAAGTAAATTAATGAATTCATTATAATTTCATATTTGATGCCATTGTACTCATTTTGATAAATTATCTGCTGTATGAATGAACGGACTCAATAATAACCAAAAATCTCGAATGTTTAGTCTGTTCTAATCAAACACTTGTATCCTGGTTCCTTTCCTTAAAATAATCGTGCAGATAAAACTTTACATTCGATAATTCATTAACAAGTCTAAAAACATGCGTCTTTTTTCTATCATTGTATCGGTTCCCAACGCAACTTGGTCAAAATCTGATCAGTTGAAAGGTCCATCAGGGGTCGAACTTTTTTTTTTTATAGTCCACTAGAAAAATTTTGCTAGTAAGATTTTTTTCTACTAGCAAAACTAGTAAGGTCACTAGCAATTTTTTTGCAGTCATTTTCCCTTTGATGACTCTGAAAAAATGGTAAAAATACCTTAATAGTATGCTGTTAATTTTGTAGTCTTCTTTGCCGGCGTTGTCCTGTTGTTTTTTGGCGGCTCCGGGTTGTTGGGCAAGACGTTATCATCGTCAGTCACGTTACCGGTAGTCTTAGAGGTCGAGGGTCTCTTGAAAAAAGCGGTTATTTTAGACAACTGCAACAAAAGTGGCTTACAAAGCGTGAAATTCATTCTTTTCTGCATGTCACGTTGCTGATTCCAACAAAATGTGAATTCGATGATGTCTGAATTTTTGCCACAAAATTCTCCAGGAACATTCACTTTTTCCCTCCAACTTTTATTAGAGAAATGCTTACTCGCAAAAGATTGCTAGAGGATATTTTTCAGACTCGCAACTTCCAAAAACCACTCACATTTTGCGAGTTTGCGAGTGTTAATTTCGAGCCCAGTCCATGGCAGCTTAAAGTAAACTATACTGGCAGCTCTTCTCTGCACATGCTTGATCTAGGCAGTCTAGTTACTACAGTGAAACTAAAATAAACCTGTATTAACCTGTACTGAAAACCTGTATTAACCTGTATTTGTAACCTGTGTATCACCTGTATTGGTAGCTGTAATCACAGGTAATCAGAGTATGTTTTATATTTCATTAGGCTGTCAACATCCCTGATGCTTACGCTGACAGTCGCTTCAATCCAGAGGTATAACAAATTTTGATTTACTGTTGTCAGTCCAAGCTTAAGGACGTTTGTGCGAAAATCTTCTAACATTGATTTTTTTTTGTAAAACTTTTGCAACAGCTAGGTTATGAGTTACTCGTGTCAGAAATGCAAAAAAATGAGGGGGTCACCGACTTCGTTTCTGAGATAAGCTATCTGAAAGGCGACCCTTATTTTGAAAAATTGGTCTTCCTTACGGGATGTGATCCCAATGTCTGTTAGTCTAAAAATATTGCAAATGAATCTCTAAAATGCAACTTTCTTTCCCAAATTTTATGCTAGTAGATCTGTTCAGCAAATTCATTCAACTGGTGACGTTCCTTGAAGTAAATTTCATCTTTAAACGACAGCATTTGCAAACTCTGACAGCCGCAAGTTGGCAGGATTCAATGGCACCAGGGTAGAAAAATGGAAAAAATTTAAAGTTTCCTACATTGATTTTTTGTTCATTTTTTCACAATCTGTCGAGAATTAGCAAAGAAAATTATCTATGAAAAAAAAATTGGGGATCACCGACCATCCAAGCGAGTTAAATCTAAGCAAGTTAACGCAACCGCTATCAGCCCTTTATGTGCTTAGATTTTCTTCTCTTGCGCGCGCTTGTGCATGACGAAGCATGGCGTTGCGTCATGAATTGCGTGCGCAGTTAGGATGCGCATAAACAATTAGCGCAAACGTCCTTAAGAGAAACATGCCTGTTATGTGTTAGTAGCTGTCGGAGCCTGGACCTTGAAGTTTTAATTCCTATTGCTGTATTTACTCGTTTTGTTCATTTCTTTATTTTAAGGCGGATGTAGAAAGTGATTTTAAGACCAAATCTATTCTTTGCATGCCAATATTTGACACCAATCAAAAGAATGTAGGTAAGTTTTAAACTAACACAAATTAACCTGCCTGCATCTAAACAAATACCTAAGTATACAATGTAGCTGTACCCTATAGGCAATTTGCTCTAGTTTGTCAGTTTTAAATACAAGTTTTCATATAATACACAATATTTGGTGCCAGATGCCATTTCCATGAACTGTGCTGATGGTTTTTTTTTTAATTCATTGATGATTTTCTATCCTAGCTTTTGTTAATTAATACATTAAGATAGCTACAGGGTGTGTATATGCCACAAAGCTCACAGGATCAAATGCCTATGGGCAAGGGCATCTTACTCAATGAATGAGCTGTTGAATGAGGAATCCTTCCTTTTCAACAATTATGATCTGAGTATGTCTGGTAACTGACCTACTGGTACCTTTCAATTTTGCTATTCAACTGGGTTCATTCTTCCTTAACATTTGCTACTGTGCTTTATTTGTGGCAGTGATTTTGATACACAAAAATGCATTTCCTGCTTTTTTGCTCCTAATAGGATCACAGACTGTTTTTATCTGTTTTATTCAGGTGTTGCACAATTACTCAACAAGAATAATGGTAAACCATTCACTGAGAGTGATGAACATCTTTTTGAGGTTAGATATTGTTCTTCCAGTATTTTTATACTGTTACTCGAGGAATCCTTGCTACATGTATAACTGCAAGGCCAGTAGTGTATTGGATCACCTTGAACCTAGGGGTGGGTGCCCTCAAAGATTAAATATGCATATACGCACCAAAATGATTGCAAATATGAGACATTATCACACTGTTCTGACTGTACACAAGGAAAAACACTATAATGACTGGAAAAGCCATAGATATGGGATAAAATGACTGTTAAATAACAAACAACATATAAGTTGACAATGATATTGTATTGAAAAAAGTTGTGATTTTGATCATGTCATGAGCGTGAAATCTAACCAATGATCTTCCATTCACCGGTCGGATGCTCTAACCACTGAGCTACTGTATGTAGAGACTTGTGGCATCCTGTGTTCTGCTAGGATCAGCAATGTCGAAAGCATCATGCGAGGTGACAAATAAAGAAAGATGGTAAATGTAAAGCTTGGTAATGAATGTGAGAAAGAGATGTAATGTTCATCATGTGAGATGACAAATAAAGAAAGATGGTTAATGTAAAGCTTGGTAATGAATGTGAGAAAGATGTAATGTTGATCATGTGAGATGACAAATAAAGAAAGATGGTGAATGTTAAGCTCGGTAATGAATATGAGAAAGAGATGTAATGTTCATCCTGTCATGAGAGTGGGACAAGGAAATGAATCCAAGTCCCCAACAGGAATTGAACACCTATGACATTCCACTCATTTTCTGGTGGGTTTTTAATGTGTATAAACTTTATAAACTTGTAACTAGAGACCCTTGGGTCGCATAATACACCCGCAGTTGACACCTTGTCATGACTCAAATGGCTGCTCCTGTTTTCTCAGGCCTTTGCTATCTTCTGTGGTCTTGGAATTCACAATGTATTAATGTATGAACAAGCTTGCAAGTTGCTGGCCAAACAGTCTGTTGCCATGGAGGTAAATAATTTTCAGTCCAATACTTTTGCTAATCACATTTATTTAATCTCTTTGTATCAGTCTTGAAAGATTGTTGTGATTTGGCTTGATTAATTACCTACGTTATAAATTTCGCTTTAAATGCATGAATTATGCTAGTAAGTGTAAGTCCCCTTCTTGATATGAGGGAAACCGTCTGATACTTACATGTATCTTACCAAGTATTACAGTTAAGTTCATTTTTATAAAGAAAATGGCAGTGGAAAAATAGATATTGTCACATACTGAAAAATAATAGCTACAAATTCGGCAAATTCCCTTATTTAACATGTCTCTAACTGTTCTTTTTTCTTTCTTTCTATGTGATAAAAAAATTGTTGGTTACAATTCGATGTTCTATCATCATCTTGTTTTTTAGGTTTTATCTTATCATGCCTCAGCCCAGCAGGCAGAAGTTGACAAAATCATGGTGAGTCAGCATGCAGGTTCAGACATACAAAATACTGCACTTATTTGAAAATGTATTTGAAAAAGCGCCCACCTTCAAATAAGCGCCTACCTTGAATAAGCGCCTACCTTAAATAAGCGCCTACCTTGAATAAGCGCCTACCTTGAATAAGCGCCTACCTTGGATAAGCGCCTACCTTGAATAAGCGCCTACCTTGAATAAGCGCCCACCCTGAAAGTTAAACAAAAATAAGCACCCACCACAAGGAGGTGTGTTTCATCAGGATTTCCAAACACCGAGAACTGGGTTGAAAAAAAAAAAAAAACAGGCACAGCCAAGTTTTTTCAATCAACTTCAAGGTGTTTGGATACTCGATGAAACAATCTTTCGAGTGTTTAATATAAAAAGCTTCTCTAAATGATCATTACGTACAGAGAAAACAAAGGAACAATCTATGCGTATTATGATAGGCTTTCCAAACCACCGCTATACTCGGGAGTTTCTTTGTTCAAACTTCATGAATGTTTTTGCCACAGCATAAACTAGAGTTAATGTTTAGCTCATTTGAACCTTGTGCCTTGCCGTCATATTATGTATTTTTCCGGCTAATTGAATTATTGTACTTTGCTTACTTACACGCGTGTCCGAACTGCCACATATTTTTAGCAGCCAATTACACTATTAGCATGCACGTGCCTCAGTCTGTTATCCAATCAGATTTGGGCCCCCTCACTGCGGTCACTTTTGGTAATGTACATCGCTCGTGGTCTATTTCGCATTCAGTTCAATTTCACTGTACAAGGCAACTGTTTATTTTGTTTTTCCTGCGTTTTTCTCGCCTTTTTTCCACCATGAGCGAGTACGAGAATCTCACAGCAGAAGTTCTACGTCTTCTTTGCCAACAAAAGCACCTTCCCGTCGCGGGCGAACGGCAAACCCTGATAAACCGTCTTCGAGGTACCGAACCAAGCAAATCCACACGCGGGAAAAGGCCAGCTCCACGCGCCCCAGCTAAGCGATCCAAACGCCAGAAAGGATCTGCTAGAGGCCGCTCATCCACCTCTCAGGCCAAGAACACGGCAACACCACCGTCTGTAAATGTTTCCGACGAGGAAAGCGCAACCGAAAACACTGCGCTCGAGTACGAAGTCACAGCTGACAACACGCCGCCGGGGATCTCCGTGGAGCAAATCACCTCTATCGTCTCCGCAATCGTCGATAGCAAGATGGCCGCTCTTTCTCCTGCTTCACCAACTCAAGCAACCAACACACCTGCATTGAATCTCGGCGACCCAAACGCAGTGCAACAACTAATCTCTCCTTCAAATGGTGACCTTGCCGCACACGTGGATGAGAAGACACGCAAAGCGATCAAACAGGGTGAGTACGTTGATTTTGTGTCGCTGCTCCCCGAAAATTCGACCGGATCTCCCAATGTAGTCGACTTGCTTACCCTTACTGTTAACGGCGAGTCCGTTCCTATACACGTCCCGGGTCAGAGGAGGTCCAAAAAGGTGCCCATCGATTCGTTCGATCGATGGTTGTCGGCCTTTGCCGTGTTCGCGACTATTCTCTTGTCCGCATTCCCACACAGGGCGGTGGAAATGTTCGCCTACATCAATATTATTCAGTCTGCGAGCAAAAAATTCTTAGGCCTCTCCTGGCTTGCCTACGATCTAGATTTTCGTCGAAGGGCTGCCCGGGACCCCACCCTTCCCTGGAGTAAAATTCATCCCCAACTCTATTTAGAGAAATTCACCGGTCTCTCCCGCACTGCATGCTTCACCTGTGGGGGGGTAGATCACATGTCTCATTCCTGCCCTCTGTCTTCCCATAGGGATAGGCCAAGCCAAAGCAGTGACCCCTGCAGAAATTTCAACCGGGGAGTTCCCTGCATCAGGTCACCATGCCCCTATCCCCACCGCTGTTCAGTCAACGACTGCCAGGAGTCCCACCCAGCAACCGCCCACCCCACTCACCGCCCTGGAAAGTCTACAAGGGCTGACGATCACAAACGCCGCTGATTTTGTATCACATCTTAAGCCACGTACACCTGTGAATATTGATTTGCTTGAAACCTACCTTGAGGGCCACCCTGATCCCAACTTTGTTTCTTCCCTTTGCCTAGGTTTAAGAGAGGGTTTTCGCATAGGCTACTCAGGTCCTCGTACCCCCACATCTTACCCCAATCTCCGCTCGGCTAAACTTCACCCAGACATCTTGGAAAAGAACCTCCTTACCGAGGTCCTAAATGGACACACTGCAGGGCCTTTCCCCTCCCCCCCGTTCAAGAATTTCCGCATCTCCCCACTGGGCCTTGTCCCCAAAAAACACTCTGAGAAATGGCGTACCATCTTTCACCTGTCATACCCTAAAACCTCCTGCACCAGCGTCAATGCCAACATCCCCATTGAAGACTATACCCTCCAGTACGTAACTATAGACAATGCCATCCACCTCCTCCTCTCCCTTGGGAAGGGTGCATTTATGTCCAAGACAGACATCCAGTCTGCCTTCCGGATTGTCCCTATCCATCCCCATGACTGGGAACTCCTAGGTATGCACTGGAAAGGGCTCTATTTTTTTGACACCGTTCTCCCCTTTGGTCTCCGTAGCGCCCCATTCCTGTTTAACATGCTGTCAGATGCTCTTGAGTGGATAATTCGCTATAAACTCAACATTAGGGGTACCCTACACATTTTAGATGACTTTCTCATTGCCCTTGCCCCACCCCGCTCCCATTGCACTACGGCTCTGTGCAAACTCCTTACCCTTTTCACCGATCTGAACATACCTCTGGCCCCGGGAAAAACCTTTCGACCCTCTACACAATTAGAGTTCATGGGTATACTTCTGGACTCCTCTACCATGGAAGCCAGACTCCCTGAAGACAAGTTGAGAAGGCTATGCTCACTTGTCTCAGCCTGGCAGACAAAAACCTGCTGTCGTCTTCGGGACCTACAGTCACTCATTGGCTCCCTACATTTCGCCTGCAAAGTCATTGCCCCGGGTCGCCCCTTCCTCCGCCGCATGATCACTTTAACCCGCGGCCTATCCAACCCCGGCTCCCTTATCCGCCTGAGCAAGGAATTCCACAAAGATCTAGACATGTGGGCGCACTTCCTGTCCTCTTGGAATGGGGTGAACCTTTTCCTACCCCCGTTTTCCCTTTCTCAAGATTTCATCCCCCTTTTCACAGATGCCTCCGGGTCCATCGGGTATGGGGCTTACCTTCACCCCCACTGGTTTAACGGCAAATGGCCCCCTCAACACCAACTTGGTTACTCCCCTGACATTAGTATCGCGTGGCAGGAACTGTTCCCTATATACCTAGCATGTGCCCTGTGGGGACCCTTTTGGTCAAATCAACATGTCCGCTTCTCTTGTGACAACCAAGCGGTTGTAGCCATCATCAACACCAAGACCTCTAAAATCCCTCGGATCATGGATCTCCTTCGGCCCATAACCCTTTTTACCCTTCAACACAATTTCACCCTGACAGCTGTTCATTTAGAAGGCCTCCAAAATGGCATTGCTGACTCCCTTTCTCGCTTCCAGATGGAACGCTTCAGGGAGCTGGCACCAGAAGCCTCGCCTACTGGTTACCCCATCCCGGAATACTTGACCCTTATTTAAGCAAAAAGGTCTCTGGCTACCTCTGGGATTCATTAGCACCTTCCACCAGAAGAACGTATGCTTCGGGGGAGAAACAGTTTATCCTATTCTGCCTCAAACATGGTCTAGTCACCCCCTCCACCCCCCTACTCCCCGCTAGTGAAGTTACCCTGATCTACTTTGTTTCTGATTTAGCTGAATGTGTCAAATTTGGCACTATTAAAGTGTACCTAGCAGCGATACAAAATCTACATGCTGAGTTCAACTGCACCCTCAACTTTGCCACCATGCCTCGCTTACAAAACAGTCTGCGGGGCATCAAACGCTCCCTCGGCTTATCTCGACGTGACCGTCAGCCAATTACGCTGTATATTCTCGAATCTATTTTTCACTTGCTTCACCCCTACCATTCAACAGACATTGACACTGTTATGCTTTGGGCTGCGTTTACCCTAGCATTTTTTGGCTTTATGAGGTGCAGTGAACTCACATGTAATGGTCCTTTCGACCACAACGTACATCTCACTCGGGGGGACATCACATTTGTCCCCAACATTTGCGCACCTAAACACATGGGCGTCCGCATCAAGAAATCTAAGACAGATCCCTTCCAGCAAACAGCCGTCATCACCATCGCCAAATCAAACTCCACCGTCTGTGCAGTGTCAGCCACAAGAGAATTCTTCCTTCAGACTCCAGATTCCACCCCACAAAGCCCAATGTTTCAGTTTAAGGATGGTACCCTCCTCTCACGGCGCACTCTGGCCCTTAATCTACACACGCTTCTGACATTATGCGGTCTTAAAGCCCATTCATACAACACTCACAGTTTCAGAATTGGGGCAGCAACAACTGCAGCAGCAGCTGGCCTGCCCTCCTGGCTCATAAAAATACTTGGTCGCTGGCGCTCGGATTCATACGAAAGGTACATCCACCTTCCTCAAGCTACTATACTCCAAGTACCATCCACTATGACCTCCCACCATCAAGAACACACTACTTCGCAGAACCCCACCACGTTTGACCCCTGGAATTGAATGGAACAATCAAACTTTGTGACAAGACCTGGATTGGTCAGAACTTGTGTGACTTACACAAAGGCCCACGGGCCCTAGACTCTATGCCTAATTATCTTAAACTTAACTACATCAGACACTGCTTGGTTTAGAAATACAGAAGATAGAAGGGTGGTAACTACTTAACTATTAAAAAGAATTCTGTCTGAGGCTACTAACAGACTGCTGCTTTGCACCATCCTGGGTGGGGTTAGCCTTTCTTCCCGCTTGCTCGAACAGCTCTTTTAGCAGCCTCAGTGTGGGAGAATTCTGTTCCAGAATTAGTGGGGATGGGTGTTGCTGGCGACAACCCTTCAGTCCCACACTGAAGCGATGCCTGGGTTGCCTTAGCTTGGGTCGAGCAAGGTGGCCACGCCCACTACCCCTCGCTAGTCACCCCTCTAGGAGCTTGGCATAGGTACACGCCACTCAGCTGTACTCCATGACGGCCAATCCATGGTTTCTATGCCACTCGCTGACACTAGCCCCAGTGACTGGCCTCGCATGTGGCAGGCAGCATTCGGGTCCTGGACAACACTTACCCCCCGGGCCTTTCTCCCACATAAACAGTGTCTTTCAATTGCGCGTGACATTAATGAATGTTTTTGCCACAGCATAAACTAGAGTTAATGTTTAGCTCATTTGAACCTTGTGCCTTGCCGTCATATTATGTATTTTTCCGGCTAATTGAATTATTGTACTTTGCTTACTTACACGCGTGTCCGAACTGCCACATATTTTTAGCAGCCAATTACACTATTAGCATGCACGTGCCTCAGTCTGTTATCCAATCAGATTTGGGCCCCCTCACTGCGGTCACTTTTGGTAATGTACATCGCTCGTGGTCTATTTCGCATTCAGTTCAATTTCACTGTACAAGGCAACTGTTTATTTCCCTCCCACCCACCGCATTCCCCTTTTTTTTTTTTTTTTTTTTTTTCACCCAACCGAGGTTACCACTCTGGCCCGTGTTTATTGCGTAAAATGTAATAAAGTTCTTTGTTTTGCTTATTTTCAATAAACGGTTTGGGGGATAAGTGTTGCTGGCGACAACCCTTCAGTCCCACACTGAAGCGATGCCTGGGTTGCCTTAGCTTGGGTCGAGCAAGGTGGCCACGCCCACTACCCCTCGCTAGTCACCCCTCTAGGAGCTTGGCATAGGTACACGCCACTCAGCTGTACTCCATGACGGCCAATCCATGGTTTCTATGCCACTCGCTGACACTAGCCCCAGTGACTGGCCTCGCATGTGGCAGGCAGCATTCGGGTCCTGGACAACACTTACCCCCCGGGCCTTTCTCCCACATAAACAGTGTCTTTCAATTGCGCGTGACATTAATGAATTATTAATGAGAAATATTACATCCCTACCTGTGCATGTAGCAAATGTATCAGTGTAACAGTCGATTTTATTTGCTGAATAATGATTTATCCACAGGGGCCGGTATATATAGGAGTACTAACCAGTGGATCACTGCCGGAGGGTACTGATTGAATACCTTGCCTGGGACAGTAGGCAGGAGCAAGCCTGATGCACCACTGGTCTGGGCTCACATTATGTTTAAGATGTAATCGTGGATCTATGTTGTTTTCAGAATCAAGAGGTTCTCAGTGCAGAGCAGTGGAAGCTGTACAAATTTGAGTTCAATGATTTTGAGCTGACTGATGATGAAACCATTTTGGCATCTATACGAATAATGCTGGAGCTCAACTTTTTGGATGCTGTGCACACCAAACAAGAGGTAAATAACAACAGAGTGCATGAACCTAGGAGAAAACCAGTGGGACGTTTTTAGGTCCATTATACTATCTATCTGCTCTTACTCGGCATACATGTATGTTTACTTATATTTGACCAAATTTGGACAATGCTCATTTATTGCAAGAACGGTTCAGTTGATGACATCATGAGTATGATACGGGACGTTTGGACAGCACTCAAGACGCTGGAGTTGCTAGAGATGTACTCTTACACTTCTCTCGTGCTCTCCAAACTTCTTGAGTCCTTCATTACTCATGTTTAAAAATCACCAACCAATAAAAAAAATATAAATTATTGCTTATTTTAAATATAAATATACTTTTCTTAGTTTTTTCCTTTTGTTTCTCAGCAAAAACGAAAGTTTGCTGGTGGCGGTCAGGTCTGCCAGAAGCCATAGAGCATGCAAAACTGTCGGAAGAACTGGAAAACTGGAAGTCGAATAATTATTATACTTGCATAGCAACTGTATTACTTAGCAACAAGATAGTATAATGGAACTTAAAGGAGGCAGGAAAAGAGAGGGTGTGAGGTAGAATTATCAAGTTGGTGGCTGAAAGCAGGAGAAACTTTAAAACAAAAATGCAACATTTTGCAACCAAAAAAGTACAAAGGGTCGATAACCCGACAAAAACCTGCTGGAGTTCTCAATTGTTTGTGTTTTTTTTGTTTGTTTCTTTTTTGTGATTCTGTGCGCATGCAGATGTTACAGGTACTTCTACACATTGTAATGTTATGGATGGCTTCTATTTTTCACAGACGTTGTGTCGATGGTTATTGAGCGTCAGAAAGAATTACAGACCAGTCATTTATCACAACTGGAGACATGCGTTCAACGTGGCTCAGTGTATGTTTACAATGATAACGGTACGGTGCTGATAAGAAACCTTAGATAGAATTTCCAATTTATTATTGTTATTATTATTTTCTTTTTCTTTTTCTGTTGTTATGTTGTTAGTTGTTTCAGTTGTTATGTTGTTAGTGCTCACCAGTTTTGTGATGACCGTACATGGCGTCCTCTTTACACACCAACACCTTTCTTGCTTTATCTGTTGAATTTTCGTTATTTCGGTAAAATCTTTTTAATGGATAATTTTCTTTTTAATTAGACGGGTAACATGAAGAGGTTTTTTTCTGATCTGGAAGTGTTTGCATTGGTAGTGGCATGTTATTGCCATGATCTGGATCATCGTGGCACCAACAATGCATTTCAAACAAAGTGAGTACCGATGAACTTTATTATTCACACAAAACCAGCAAAGTTTGGTGAGGTTTCATACCGCCAAACATTAGTTATGTTTACTCAGCACCTGAGAAATTTGGATTAGTACGGGGAATTTGTATGAATTTAGGCCTGGGGCAAACGTCGAATCTTAGTCGAACTTAATTCGTCGAACCTATGAATTTTGAAATAGGCGCATGAATGGTGCGACGTCTGCCGCAATTAAGTTCGACTCAAATTAATTGGTTCGACTCCAGCATAAGTTCGACTTGCCAAGTCGGATAATGCGACAGTGGTTCGGCGTTTCAGCAAACGCCGTTCTAAACTCGCGCTAAACTCAATTCATAAATCATGCAAATTAAAAAATAATTGATTCAAATGTGATGGACTGCGCAAACGTCACAAAAATACCGACTCCCCCATCTGCCAAACGCTATTTCCCCCCTGACGAGCATGCGCTGTACAAAGACAATTAATTTCACGACTGGGAATAGGCCTTTATCACGCGTCGGCCATGTTGACTCCTCGGATAATAAAATGCTTTGTTTTTGCCCGCCCAGCCTCGCAGTGAAAAAGTTGAAAACGAGGTTGGGCGGACAAAAATCTTTTGTTTTTATACAAAATGGCGGGGCGCGTTAAAGGCCTATGGCGAGCAATGGAAAGTCATTGTTGACATCGCACAGCGTGATGGAAATGTGTTTTTCGTGTTTCACGAACACTAAATATAAATGCTTGAGATGCAAATTCCCCATTTGCAATAAATGTTCAGTGTTTGAAGAAAACGAGGACGTTGCGGTATGGACAACCGGTAAAAGCGTTGCTCAGAGCTGTATGCAATGCGAGTCTTCTCTTGGTAGAGATCTCATGTATACAGCTATTTCAATTAACGTTGTCGGATGAAAAAGCTTAAAGCCAAGACCGCAAAGTAATGTGGGGTTTTTATACATAAATTTACCAAAATCAACAATTGGAGTTGAAGCAAAGGCAGTTGTTCCAATTTGTTTGTCTAACGTGACTGGACTGTCCCGGAGCTTAATTTGTAGGGACGTCTTTCAAGTTCAAAGAGAGAAAAGAAAAAATTGACCGTCGTGTGTTCATTGTTCTCCACATTTCCTATAATTTGATCATTTGACGTTATTGTTTTGCAGGGAGCGGCAAAGAAATGTACCAAAATGTAAAACGCACGTTCAGAGGCATGTTTTCGCTCATTAAACCTATTGTTTTGTGCCGTTCTCTCTGCCGTCGACGTTATGACTCCTTAAGCTCCCTAATGCTTTAATCTCTCCACACTGTCAAAGAAAGGAACGCTTCGATCGAAGGCAATAAGATTCGCGTCTGTTTTTGTTTCGTAAGAACACGGAGACAAACGTCATTTTCCCGTCGCACCCGCACTGCCAACCGGATAATAGAATGTCTATTGACAACTACCATACCACCTTGCGGCCTTGGCTTGTAGGCTTTGAGCTTTCATCCGGCAACGTTAATTGAAATAGCTGTATACCCACCACAAAGACTAAACAATAGACAACACGGCCTAAGGCCTAAGGCCCAAATCGCACTTGGGACAATTTTGTACATTTTTATCGAATTTCAATTTATTTAAGTGTCTGACTTGGCAAAGACAAGTGCGACCTACACTTTTCAGAGAAACGAACTGGGCAGACAAATAAAACTTTAAAAACACCGCCGCCCGCTGATTGGTCCACGTTGCACGTGCAATTCGTTCGTCATTAGAGTGATTTAGCAATGATGACGGGGACTTCTTGAGGACGGCGCGCGCAGCGAAAAATGCCGCAAAAGACTGGGCCGAGAACGCCGTCGTGTTGTCTTTTACAAGTGATTTAGCAATGGCGAGACAACGTATCGTGTGCGTTCTCGAACAGTTTGAACTAATCTAGAATTTATTGTCATCATGAATTGTAAAGCGTATTATTTTGGCGACGACAATGACGTTGTTAGTTTGCTTGCATGCAAGAGGGAAAGTGTGAAGAATTAGGACTCGGAAAGGATGGATTTGACAAGTAAGCTTTATGACAGTTCTAATTGTATGCGCTATAAAAAACTTTACGCTTAAGCTTATATGTTTCACCAATTGTGATGTAATTATTTAACTTAGTGTATGTCAATAGAATGAAAACTTCTACTTCGAATGTCAATAAATAAGCTTTTGCGAGAATAGTCGCTCTCGTCATGCTTTCGTGTACATTTAATTTCGTGACATGTCGCGAGTTCCTGGCGATTTTTTACATTGCTGAAAAATTTCATCTGAAATTATGGCTCGCTTAAGCGCTGTCCGGGATGCTTTGATAACAGCCAGTGCTTACGATTTAATTGACGATGAAGATTTTGTTCTTCTGTATGACGCTTGTTCGTCAAAACCTGTTTTCCCGTATTGGAAATTTCCAAAATTTGATGAGGACGCCTGGACTGCTGTTGAGTGTCAAACTGAGTTAAGATTTGCAAAAAGTGACATTGAGGTTTTGTTGAGATGTCTGGATTTACCGGATAAAATTGTATGTGAACAGAGAACAGTTTGTGGGGATATGGAGGCACTGTGCATATTACTTAAGAGACTGGCTTATCCTTGCCGGTATACTGACATGGTACCTCGGTTTGGTCGTAATCCAACAGAGCTCTGCCTGATTTTCAACAAAATGGTCGATTTTATTTACGAACACCACCGCCATCGTTTGCGTAGTTGGGACCAGTTTTTTTTACTGCCTGCTCAGCTGCAGAGATATGCAGAAGCTGTCCACCAGCAGGGTGCTCCCCTCAATAATTGTTTTGGGTTTATTGATGGCACAGTGCGTGGCATCGCAAGGCCACAGCAGAATCAAAGGGTAATGTACAATGGCCACAAACGCTTGCATTCAATCAAATTTCAAAGTATTGTCATTCCAAATGGCCTTATTGCCAACTTACATGGCCCATTTGAGGGGAAGCGCCACGACAGCACCATGTTGCAAACATCTAGTGTTCTAAATGATCTCCGTAGAGTGGCGTATTTCCACGGCAACCCACTATGTTTGTATGGGGATCCAGCGTATCCTTTGGGAGTGCACCTGCAGGCCCCATTTAGGAACATGAACTTGACCCCGCAAATGGCATTGTATAATCAAGCAATGAGTGAAGTTCGGGTGTCAGTCGAGTGGTTGTTTGGTAATATCACTAATTATTTTAAATTTGTTGATTTTAAAAGCCAGTTAAAAGTTAATATGAGTGCAGTGGGAAAATTTTATATTGTTTGTGCTCTCCTGGAAAATGCTCACACTTGTCTTTATGGCAATATTGTTTCAGAAAAGTTCGGCATTCAACCACCTTCATTACAGGAATACTTCTCATAAATGAACAAAGTACAGGGGGTAGATACTGTAGTGTTTGCAGTAAGAGAATCTGATGTCAAATAATAATAATAATAATATTATTATTAATCGTGTCAGTAACACAATTCTTGATTGTGAATGGTTATCATGGGGGTGTCCAATTACAGCTGTACAATACCTGTAATTGGACACCTACGCTGCGTGTGTGCCAATCAGGTGTATTTAAATGAGTTCTTGTTGCTGTTTCTGGATGTTTTAGAAAGAAAAAGGTTGTTACAGATTTTTTTAATCTTGAGTTTTGTTACTAATACAATAAATTGGTTATTGGACTTTGTCGTACAATTCAGAGGTAATCGTGCTTGACATTTCAAATCGTCCTTACGCTACCTGCTCGGCCGATTTGAAATTACTTGCTTGATTACTCCCTGAATTGTACTCCACTCAGTCCAGTTACCATTACTAATAACTATTAGTATCACCCAACTAGTGGACTAATGCAAATCCTGCATTTTGATTGGCTACGCTACTAGGGGTCTAATAGTAATAGTCATCGAGTAGCGAAATTCGCCGGTTTTATTTTTCGTTTTATTCCCAAATAAATATTTCTTCAACTTGCAATTGCTTTTTTTTATTATTGCCTTTTTCTGTCCGACTAGTTGGGTGATACTAAAACAATTAGACCCTTCGCCCTCAAGGGCCACGGGTCAATAGCCCATTCGGCTTCGCCTCATGGGCTATTGACCCGTAGCCCTTTCGGGCTACGGGTCTAATTGTTAATAATTATTTATGAAGGCAAATTATAGAGAACATGTAATAATTGTTACTGCTGTATAAATTTGCTTTCATAAAATTAATGTACTTTTTTCAAGAATCATTGTAACTAAAAACATCAAGGATAAACATGTTATGGCCAAATTTGATGGACATTTCTTGGCTAGGAAGTTCGGTATGTACTGTACTGAGTTGTTGTTCGAATAGTAAACATGTCTTTGGGAGTGTGTTTTTAAAGCATGCAGGAATTTTTAAGAACACAAGTAGCAACTTTACTGTTTCTTTTTAACAGTGATCATGAAATTGTTTGCACTAAAACTTGTGACATAGGCAATGTGCATTGTACGTTACTCAGGAAGGTATGTGTGTGATATAAAGTGTGTGCTTTATAGAGTTAAAATGAGCTATAATTGACCAATCAGAGTGTACATCGTATGTCCAAAGTAGCACACTTCCTACGTACATTTGTAGCTCAGGTTACATTCCTTGCATTTGGTCGTTAAAAATATGTTCATTAAAATTTCATTGATTTAAGCACCAGGACACAAGTAATCTACCTACTGTGAAATGTTCGATACCTTTTCAATATTGTAATTACCTGGACTCAAATAATGCTCAAGGGGGAGGGAGAGAGCAGATTGGCAATCACGCAGAGGAAGGTGTTTATTGGAGAGTATTGGGTGGTTATTTGCCATGAAGAAATATGGTATACTCTGCTTGAAGCAATGAGGGCAGATTTCAATAATAATATTTGAGTGTAAAGTAATACAGAACTGTTTTGGTTTTACTTTAATTCCTATATGCTGTGGCTGGTTTGAAAAACTCATACCAATATTACTTTGCCAAAAATAACTCACATCAGCTTTGCATGCTGATATGTCAGGAACAAAACAAATGACATTCATTGCAATATTGGTTTGAGAAAGAAGGTTCTGGTATAAAATTATACATGTATTTATGTTGTGGTTCAGTTTTATCCTTGGTGCTGAATTTTGATTTTCCTTTGTTTACATTCATTATCGTATATAATTTTATTAACATACACAAGAAGAAAGGAAAATCAAAATTGCACCAACGATAAAGCTGAATCACACCATAAAATAATACACTGACAGCACGTCCAGGTTCATTGTATCAATTTTCATCAATTATTATTTTGAACTATTTTTTATTCAAACTGGAATGGTGAAAAAAATCACAGTTGACTTGTTAAATAGCTACTAACTTTAAAGTGCAACTATCATCACAATTTTGCCTTCCTTTTTCTTGTCAGTTTTGAAAAGGCTAATTAGGTTCACTTTATGTCTTTTCAATTAAAGTGCAATCAAGCTCAGATACTCATATAAAAAATATGGCACATTCATGCTGAACTCGTGCATCAGCAAACCTTTTTTTACAATAAAAACTCAATGTTACATTAAAAAACACAATATTGAATAACTGTGGTCATATCGTTCACTTCTTTAGCATTTCACATAAATAATTGTTGCAAGTGTAAAAAATAAAAATTTATGCTAATTTAACAAAAACTCCCACTCATTGATCCTTTTTATGCAAACTTTGCAACATCAGCATCATTTGATGCTGCAACATGGCAAATTGCTGTTGCTGTTGTTGCTGCTGCTGTTGGTTTTGTTGCATTTGTTGTAGCATCTGTTGCTGAAATATTTTCATTTGTTCATTTTGTGCTGTTTTTGTTGCCTCTAGCTGCCTCATAAACTGTTCATGTTGCATCCTCTGTACCTCTCTTTCTTCTCTTCTGTCCTCCACCTCTTGCTCCTTCAGCTGCCTCACAATTTCCCCTTTATCCTTCAACCAGTCCAATGCCTCCCCACCAGACCTTCTTCTTTTAGTTTCTTTTTTCCCTTCTTCTTTTTCCTCTGTGTGCCTCTTCCTTGTCTCTCCAAACCTCTCCAACGCCCTGTCTCTCATCTCTACTGCTTGCTTCTTTTCATTCGCTGCTGCCTCTTTCTTTGCTCCATCCTGTTCTTCTGCCCTCTTCGCCTCTAACTCCAGTGCTACCAACTCTTCCAGTATAACCTCCACTTCTGTCTGATGTTCGTCGCCCCCACCACTTTCTTTCTCCTGCCTTGCAACCTTTGCTTTCCACTTTCCTGCCAAATTCTGATACCGGTCTCTCACTGAACGTGAAGTGACATGGCCGATACTTTCTGCCATGAGAGCAGAGACAACATTTACCCAAGCAGCTCCTCTCTCTCGGCTGCCAGCCCTGCTGTTGACAAATACCCCCTCTGCTCCCATGGCCCGCAACAACTTGACATCTTTTGCTTCTGTCCACACCATTATTGACCTGGCAATTGAAATACAAATAACTTTTCCTTTATAATGAAAATGAAAAAATAAAATTTCCACTATTCATCTCAACATATCCTTTAGGTAAAAGAAACAAAAATATAATGAAGGCAGAAAATTGATACCATCTAGAGACAAACCATTATTTTGTTCCCTGTTTCCTAAGTGGTCCGCATTTTGTTCATTATAGAGTGTTCGAAGCTATGACACCTTATTTATGATCCTCAAAAACACACTGTGGGTTAAACAAGTGCGTTGTAAAGTGAAAACAACGACAGATAGAAATTAGTATTAACATCAACCAAAACTGCCTGAATTGCTCTGAAATTAAACAGCTTAGGTGCTTCAACAGCGCGAAGAAAAAACCGTCGATTCCTTCCAAAAACAACATTAAACCCGCAGCCTCACACGACCGTGCACGTGTTTTTCCACTTTTATAGCTAAGCTGAAACCGATGTTAACCTCTTCCAGAAATAACCGGCGGCCGGTAAAATGTATTTTAAAGCTTGTTTATCTCGCGTAAAGTTAAGTTTGCAGAATTGCCTCGACTCGCTTGAACAATTTATAACCCTTATGTTTACAACAAGAATGTATTACAAATATATTTACACTTACTTTTTCTTCACTTCGCTTGTACTAGCCTGACTAGCCTCCATTGTACACAAATCCTTCACTGTAAAATGACACAAGATAAAACGTACAGTGAGTTTTAATACGTAAGCTTAAATAGGCGGACATGTTTATTTCTTGTTTGTTTTCGATTCGCAAAAGAACGAAAAAAGTCGCAATTTTATGTTTTTATTAGTAAGCAAACAATAAAAATGGCGAAGTTGACAATTTATTTTTTATTTATCCGAAAACTGAAAGACTGAAGCAAAACAGCATGACTTAAGGACCTCCAGGACAAAATTGTGTCGGAGATACATCCAAACTCAAGGAAAGCAACATATCAACTTCGTAGGTAGTTTATTAGCAACATTTTATGTCACATTTGATTGGCCTCTGAAAATCACAATCTTAAAACAAGTCTTTGTGGACACAGAAACAATAGCTAAAATGATTATTTTATGAATTAAAAGAAATTCTCTCACCTTCTCCGCTTCTCCCGTTGTCTTCAGGACGTGAAAACAACAAAAATGCCGTCGTGAACGTGACGCGACCTTGACCGGAGGGACACCGCGGCAGAACGCACTGCGCATGAGTAGAAAACTGAGCATCCGGTGAATTACGCATTTCCGGTGACATACTGTAATCCCATGTAAATGTTGTAGTTAATGTTTTTATCTCGGGTAATTTTTATTTTTCCATTGTTTTTGGGTATGGTAATATATGCTCATGAATTTGAAACAAAGGAAAAACAAAAATTACCTGAAATAAAAAATGAACTACAACATAAACAACATAAAACTCCCGTACCGCGAAGTTTGAAAACAAAAAGTAAGAGTTATAAAACAAAGGTAGAGAAAACGTTTGTTTCGTTGAAAAGTTTTTTCATCGTTCAAGTTTCAAGCGTTTGCACCAAGGGGTTTGGTGTTTGCACCAACAACGAAATATGAACAAATAATTTTTGCATTGCATTTTTTCACAAAAAACAAGTCTTCACTCCATCTCGAAATGTATTCATGCAAGAACCGATCGTGTACGTAGAATAATTTTCTTTGGGTTTGGTCCTTTCATCATTGCATCTAGAAAATCTAGGTCTGTTGGTTCATGCAGAAGTGTTGTGTTTAACGGACCGGAAGTGCTTGAAGTTTACGCATGCGCAAACGTTCTGCCGCGGTGCCGACCGGAGGACGTCTTCGTGATCACCGGAAGTCGGGTCCAGACTATTCTGCGCGCTCTCCCGTCCTCAACTGACGTCGCGTTCTCTTTGCTAAATCAGTCTATTATAACGGAAAATCACCGCAAAGACAAGTGCGACCTACTTTTGCCAAGTCGAAAAAGTTTCGACAAAACAACCGAATTTTCAAAGGAGCTGAAGTCCTGCCTCCTGGCAGGACAACACGCTTGTCCAATACATTCCAACGCACCCGCGAATCCAGATAACAATGCCTTCTTGATTAACCATTGTGCTCTTCCTTGAGAAAAACAAATCAATATGCAGCACGTTTCTTTTTATTCAAATTTATCACGGCAAATCGCAATGTGCAAAAACAATTTAATCACTAAAAGTAGAAAAACCCTTGAAAAGGCTTAGAAATAAAAAAATACTTTGTGTTATTTTTTAATCGAATCATGTTTAGCGGTGTTCAATGACGGTGTTCAATGACAAGCCAGTTTCATACTGCATAAAATACATACTAATAAGATTTAAAGCCACGTGCGCTCCTTTGAAAATTCGGCTGTTTTGTCGAAACTTTTTCGACTTCGCAAAAGTAGGTCGCACTTGTCTTTGCGGTGATTTTCCGTTATAATGACGAACGAATTGCACGTGCAACGTGGACCAATCAGCGGGCGGCGGTGTTTTTAAAGTTTTATTTGTCTGCCCAGTTCGTTTCTCTGAAAAGTGTAGGTCGCACTTGTCTTTGCCAAGTCAGACACTTAAATAAATTGAAATTCGATAAAAATGTACAAAATTGTCCCAAGTGCGATTTGGGCCTAAGTCTTACATTTGCAACAGAATTCAGAAATATTTCCACCTTGTTGTTTCACCATTAAATATGTTTTATCATTGTTGTTACTTTTAGCTTTATAAATTTGATTGTTATCATACATGTAGTATTGATTTTACGGAATAGAATTCTATTAAATACGATTTGAACCCATAAAACTGAAAATATGTTCTTGGAATTTCCCATAAGAACAGCTTATATTTATATGTTAAGCAGTCTCAAGTGTTTACTGTCAAACCTGTTTATATGTTAAGCAGTCTCAAGTGTTTACTGTCAAACCTGTTTATATGTTAAGCAGTCTCAAGTGTTTACTGTCAAACCTGTTTATATGTTAAGCAGTCTCAAGTGTTTACTGTCAAACCTGTTTATATGTTAAGCAGTCTCAAGTGTTTACTGTCAAACCTGTTTATATGTTAAGCAGTCTCAAGTGTTTACTGTCAAACCTGTTTATATGTTAAGCAGTCTCAAGTGTTTACTGTCAAACCTGTTTATATGTTAAGCAGTCTCAAGTGTTTACTGTCAAACCTGTTTATATGTTAAGCAGTCTCAAGTGTTTATTTATATGTTAAGCAGTCTCAAGTGTTTATTGTCAAACCTGTTTATATGTTAAGCAGTCTCAAGTGTTTACTGTCAAACCTGTTTATATGTTAAGCAGTCTCAAGTGTTTACTGTCAAACCTGTTTATATGTTAAGCAGTCTCAAGTGTTTACTGTCAAACCTGTTTATATGTTAAGCAGTCTCAAGTGTTTATTTATATGTTAAGCAGTCTCAAGTGTTTATTTATATGTTAAGCAGTCTCAAGTGTTTATTTATATGTTAAGCAGTCTCAAGTGTTTATTTATATGTTAAGCAGTCTCAAGTGTTTATTGTCAAACCTGTTTATATGTTAAGCAGTCTCAAGTGTTTACTGTCAAACCTGTTTATATGTTAAGCAGTCTCAAGTGTTTACTGTCAAACCTGTTTATATGTTAAGCAGTCTCAAGTGTTTATTTATATGTTAAGCAGTCTCAAGTGTTTATTTATATGTTAAGCAGTCTCAAGTGTTTATTTATATGTTAAGCAGTCTCAAGTGTTTATTTATATGTTAAGCAGTCTCAAGTGTTTATTGTCAAACCTGTTTATATGTTAAGCAGTCTCAAGTGTTTACTGTCAAACCTGTTTATATGTTAAGCAGTCTCAAGTGTTTACTGTCAAACCTGTTTATATGTTAAGCAGTCTCAAGTGTTTACTGTCAAACCTGTTTATATGTTAAGCAGTCTCAAGTGTTTATTTATATGTTAAGCAGTCTCAAGTGTTTATTTATATGTTAAGCAGTCTCAAGTGTTTATTTATATGTTAAGCAGTCTCAAGTGTTTATTGTCAAACCTGTTTATATGTTAAGCAGTCTCAAGTGTTTACTGTCAAACCTGTTTATATGTTAAGCAGTCTCAAGTGTTTACTGTCAAACCTGTTTATATGTTAAGCAGTCTCAAGTGTTTACTGTCAAACCTGTTTATATGTTAAGCAGTCTCAAGTGTTTATTTATATGTTAAGCAGTCTCAAGTGTTTATTTATATGTTAAGCAGTCTCAAGTGTTTATTTATATGTTAAGCAGTCTCAAGTGTTTATTTATATGTTAAGCAGTCTCAAGTGTTTATTTATATGTTAAGCAGTCTCAAGTGTTTATTTATATGTTAAGCAGTCTCAAGTGTTTACTGTCAAACCTGTTTATATGTTAAGCAGTCTCAAGTGTTTATTTATATGTTAAGCAGTCTCAAGTGTTTACTGTCAAACCTGTTTATATGTTAAGCAGTCTCAAGTGTTTATTTATATGTTAAGCAGTCTCAAGTGTTTACTGTCAAACCTGTTTATATGTTAAGCAGTCTCAAGTGTTTACTGTCAAACCTGTTTATATGTTAAGCAGTCTCAAGTGTTTACTGTCAAACCTGTTTATATGTTAAGCAGTCTCAAGTGTTTACTGTCAAACCTGTTTATATGTTAAGCAGTCTCAAGTGTTTACTGTCAAACCTGTTTATATGTTAAGCAGTCTCAAGTGTTTACTGTCAAACCTGTTTATATGTTAAGCAGTCTCAAGTGTTTACTGTCAAACCTGTTTATATGTTAAGCAGTCTCAAGTGTTTACTGTCAAACCTGTTTATATGTTAAGCAGTCTCAAGTGTTTACTGTCAAACCTGTTTATATGTTAAGCAGTCTCAAGTGTTTACTGTCAAACCTGTTTATATGTTAAGCAGTCTCAAGTGTTTACTGTCAAACCTGTTTATATGTTAAGCAGTCTCAAGTGTTTATTGTCAAACCTGTTTTAACAGGACGGAATCTCCGCTTGCTCAGTTGTATGGAACCTCAACTATGGAACATCATCACTTTGATCATTGCATCATGATCTTAAATTCAGAGGTAAAATGATACATCTTTGTTATTAAGATGTATTTGCACAGCCTGTTTTTACCGTTTATTCTCAAACAATCAGGCGTAAAACCAAATCCCGTCATGACTTCAGTGATAGCACGTTTTCCCGCGCTTGGTGCCATCTTCATGTATTTTTACCTTGAGTTATAATTAATTGAAGAGCTGGGCCAATAAAGAGCCTATGTTGAATTTGGACATTTTTCACTCACAAATTGTGTTTTTGGAGCCGAGAAAACACTCTTTTACTAAACTAATATCAGGTTCATGTAAAGGCCCTGTCACACTATTGCGTATGAGAGAAACGTATGAGTTGCGTATGAAAATTCATAAAATAATTCTCATACGCACAAAATGCCCTTGAAAATACAGCGTACTTGACCTATGAGTAACGTACCTCTAGCGTAACTCTCGCGTATTCAGCGTATGCCTAGCGTATGCTTAGCGTATAAACCATACGTCCGAATATGCACAAAATTTTTAAGCATGCTTAAAAAAAATTTTTCCCTCGCCGTATGCCACCGTATGCGACCGTGCTTGAAACGTATACAACCTATGCCTAACGTAGCCCTAGCGTTTGTCAGCGTATACGAGCGTATGACTGATATTTTTCATACGCTGGCATACGCTTGTACGATATGCAATAGTGTGACAGGGCCATAAGTTAAGGTGTTTCGATACAGTTTTCTGGAGACCATACCTACATTTTTCAATCGGCTTTAAGCGGTCTTTTCCAATTCAGATCAACGTGGAATTTTCACTTTTAACTGGTTTTGAATTGAAGTTTGGCTAAATATATATTCTGGTAAAATCGATATTACCATGACGACGATAAACAAGAAACTTCGAAATCAGTTAAAGTGAAATTTTGCTCGTTTAAGATTTCGCATTGATGCTTTGGCAGGCTTATATCGTTTTTCGTTCCCATCAGATAAATAGAAACTTTACAATGTCGCAAAAAAGAATAAAGAATATAGCAAATGATAACATGATCTCTCTCGCTCAAAGCCTTCAACCTTCTAAAGTGCGGCCGCTCAGAAAAATAAACTCGGTTATTTTTATCATTACAAACACCTTTTCACCGAGTTATTTTATTTTGGAATTTTAACCCAGTTAACTCACCAAGTGCGGCCGCAGCCATTATCTGTATTCGAGCATGATTGTACCTTATTACTCTCCGTACTACTTTACAGATTCCCTTAAGTCTCTTTTTAGGATTATTTTGAGCAATAAATGCCTTTTCAGTTTTAAAAACGTTTTTACAGCAGGCATTTTGAACGCAAAAGAAAACGGATGCAAAGAAATTTGCATCAACGAGCATACATTGAAATGTTTCAATCACGGAGGAATGTAGTGCGCATTGATTTGAAATCATTACTGAGCATAACTTAAAAAGTGAATTTGTAACGCAAACTTTTCGGCCGGTTCGTACTTCTTCATTTTTAAATTTAAAGGCGTTCCAGTGAATCAATGTTAATAAAATAAATGTCAATAAAATAAAACTTTAATAATAAAACTTTAATAATAATAATATTTTTCACATTGATAAGCATGCGTGGTGAACGTTTTAAAAAATTCCATCGCGGATCCGTTCCGTTGAACTAAACACGTCTCCACTAAACATGTTTCTAACTTGTGCCTTGTTAGTTTCAAACACATTCCACGTCTGATTCGACAATTTATACTATTTTACGGAGCACGCATAAAGTCGTTTTAATTACGCTTAAGGTCGCGGGGGATACCAGGCCATGAATAAATTCATAAGGCAAAATTTTGGCAGGGGTGTCACTTCTAAAAGCTTTATATCTTGGGCCTTTAGAAGCCGATTTCGCTAAAACTTGACAGATATATTGGGAAATAATGGGAGTTCACCAATACTATTTTTTATTCAATGAATCGTGCTTGACGGTGATGCTGTAATGTACGTAAGTTAAAATTTGTAAAACGTGATTTTGTGAGTTTGCTCCTCGAGAAGATCACAAAGCAAGTTGATTTCACCACCCACTGATCCGTCAAAACCTCTATTGTGTCATATCTGAAACCGATTTTTTTATTTCAACTTTAATTGAAAGTTATTAGCTTTTAATGGTCAAATGAACTAAAAATTTGACATATTTTTTTTTAGTCCAATATTAGTGCAATGTGTTGAAAGACGACCAAATAAACATATTCTGAAGTTAAAAACTGATTGGACTTGGCATCGCAAAGATATTGGGAGTTAAAAAATGAAACTTTTTGGCCTTCATAATCGTAGAGCGATCGGGAAAATTGTCGGAAATTTGTCGGAAACCAATAGTGACGTTACTATTGACCACCTCAAAACAGTCAAGGATTGAAGTTGAAAGTCGGTGACTGAGCGGAAAACTATGGTGTTTTGTTCTACGATAAACTGCAGCAACAATTGTCCATTTTCAATACGAAAACAGTGAAAATCTTACACACAAGTTAGAATACTCAGTATTCGCCAGAAGAGAGGACACTGGGAACAAGGTTGGCTCGCCAATAGTGACGTCATAATCCTTACCAATCCCACCACTTGAAGCTCGCGGTCATTTCAGAAACGTTTTCGTGAAGTCTTCGGAAATTTTCGTACTTTTAGCTATGTAACTTACTTAAAGGCTCAGGAAGGCAAATTGTTGCGTAAGCAAGCTTTATTATGGTTTCCTTTAACGTTTAAATAGCTTTAAATGGATAAAGAAAAAAATTCAAAGTTTTGGTTCATTTGACCTTTGAAGGAGTAAAATTGCCCATGTTAGAATTTGAAGCCTCATTTCTTCCCTTTGAAAGCCTATTTGAAAATTTTGCGTCAGATATGACAATCTACAATACACCTAGTTTACCTCCCTGCCGTGTCATCTCACGAAATTCCGGCTATATCCACGCTGAACTCTTTGACACAAAATTGCTTGTTTTTAAGCTTCCGAAGGCTTTCCGAGCAAACACGAATGCAAAAATATATTTATGGTAATTTTGCTAATTTTAATCCACGGGCTATAGGCACGCAAATGATCCACGGGCTATAGGCACGCAAATGATGCACGATGGCATCATTTTTCTACAACTACCAGAATTCATTTCGTTTTTCCTTTCTTATTTAAATTTTGTAATCCCAGTGCGGTTTAAATAACAATAGCCCTAATTTGCACTACAAATGAAAAAACTGAAGGATTCTGGTTGTTGTAGTCATATGACGTCATCGTGCAAATGGCCTATTGCCAACACTTCATACAAAAAGAACAGTGCGTTGCAAAATAGTGTATTTTACCATACAGCGCTTTGCACGTGCAATTATTGATGCAGAAACATAACGGAGCCTGTTCGTGAATATTTCGCGCATTTTCGGTATCAACCGTCGCACACTTCGTGCATACTCTTTTCATAAATGCATACTGATGAGTGGAACCTGTCCCCCGCGACCTGAAACCAAAAAATTAAGCGTGAACTTTCTGTTGCATTCATCCTGTTGTTAAATATCACTTTGAAGGGATTTAGAGGCGAAGGGCATTGTACGTTTGACAAGGAAAAGGCATTTGTGCTAACGTGTTTCGTCTGGCTTTAAATCAAAACTAAATCGTCAGGTAGTTTCAATCATGCTCAGAACAAAGATGCTTCGAATGATTCACCACCTGGTGTGAACTATTTTTACAGTGAAACATGTTTAATTCGTTATCAGTTATCACTGATTCGTTATCAGACTAAACAGGTTTCTGCCTAACGTGAACACAGTGTGAAAGGGACACTTTATAATTTGTTTGTTTGTCTCTAGGGAAACAATATATTCGAGGAGTTATCGCCAGACGATTATCGCATGACTATCAACTATGTAGAGCATGCCATCGTGTCTACAGATCTTGCTCTGTATTTCCAGTAAGTTACATTTGTCATATCGCGTCACACCATAAAGCTGTAACTTTTGCTTACTTTGATTTGTGTTTGACTGACCATTACAGAAAGAGAGGCAGCTTTGAGAAAGTAGTTCATTCAAAATCACCCGACTGGAGCCAGGGCGGAAACCGGGAGATGTTAAGAGCGATGATGATGACAGCCTGTGATGTAGCGGCCATTACTAAACCGTGGGAGATTCAACAAAAGGTACGTTAAAGCTAGCTTGCATAATGCATAGTTAATCATACAAGACAATGTTCTCTTCGAATAACGTCGCTGTCTTGAAAGTTTGTACGATATATGAAATGTATACCGCAGGACAAATTATGGGACACGATCGGCAGTATTTGCGGTTTACGGTTCATTGTACAAAGCAATGGTTTAGTTTACAAGGAAAGAGGTTATATCAAAGCGTGTTTGTACGATCAAATAAAGCCGACTTCTCTGGATCCTGTGCACATTGGTGCTCGAATTCCGGGTCTTATGCATGTGGAAGTTATATTTTCATAAACTCTCTGTTGCACAAGACAATTTTGCTGCAACTCGCAACATGATTTCTACGCGACATGAGTTGTTAGGTAGGGCTAATGTCCAAACTAATCGCGCAAGGTTGATGCAACACGTCAACTTTTCTTTCCCGCGAGAAATCTTAAGTTTTTTTTTTTTTTTTTTTTTTTTTTTTTTTTTTTTTTTTAATAAAGTGCGACTACTTACAATACAGTACAGCTAATTACATACTCAAGATACTTACACTATTTACAATAACAATCACGACAGATACTTACAATACTAAAGCTACTTACACTATTTACAATACTAATAAAACTACTTACAATACTAACCCAGTTACTTGCTATTAGTTTCGATACTTAAAATAAAATAAAGATTACATCCACACCATTCAAACTCATTACTAGGATCTATTTACACGGGTGCAAAGCCCATGCACGGAGCCCACTTTTTATTGAATTTATCCATGCTATTAGTTTTAACACATATAAACTTTTCTGTTTCATACTTAGTTTTAACCTTTAGTTTAAAGGCAGTTATGCTAGGAAGTGTCTGATTTCTTCTGCAATCCCATATATACAATTTAGCATTCAGTAACAGATAGTTTAGTAAAGGGCACTTTGCGTATATTATTCCAATTATAACGTCTTGCAGGGTGAGATGGAAGAATTCTCTTGTCAAAAAGTAGAAATAGTATTCAAAATCTTTCCAAAAGCGTTGTACATCGCGACAATCAAAAAGAACGTGGTGGAGGGTTTCCAGTTCCGATTTACAGAATGAACATTTATCATCTAAGATGTATCCTATCTTACACAACTTTGTATTGGTAAATAATATTGAATTAAGGACTTTGTATTGAAATGCTTTTAAGTATGGTTCAAAGGACACCTTATGAGGCAACCAAAAAACACTTTTCCAGTCGTCTTCTGATAAATTAAAAGTTTGTCTCAAATGTTGAAAATAATTTGGGAACTGGGCTTTTGTCCTTTTGATTAATGTATAGTAATCCTTAGATTTCTTTTTTAACACGTCAAAGTCATTGTTATCTATCGTCAAAGATAGTGAAATTTCCGAAGGGGCACTGGCCCCATTGTTTGTTTTTAAGTGTGGTGGTACAGAATGACGAAGTCCTGCCCAAATTAAAAAATTAATTTTACTGATTTTACTCGAAATAATCTTAAGCGAGGTTGAAGTATCTGTGTCAAATAAAAGATCCTTTACATAAATAATGCCGTTTTCAAAAAAATTCCGATAAAAGATAGGCCTGTTGTTTATACGTATTTCTTTGTTGTTCCACACTACCAGTTGCCATTCTTTTCCAGTTTCAAAACCGTCACGGAATTCTGACCACCACTGAAGGAGCTCGGAATAAAATTGGGAAGGAATAGCAAGATCTTTGATATCATAATTGCAATAAAATAAAAAAAAACCCTCCGAAACGCTCCAATGTCACGCGTAAATAGTTTTTCCAAGGACCCTCATTGTTCCCAAAGATTCTTTTCAGCCAGGCTAGCCGTAATGATTTGATCATACTTTCAAGGTCAATCATTTTTAATCCACCGTTCTCATATTCATTTATCGTGGACAGTCTTGTTACTTTATCCGTTCCTTTCCATAAAAATTTAAATAATAATCGGTTTAACTCTTGAACGATTTCCTTAGGGGCAGGCAGAAGTGACAGAATATAAACAAATTTAGGAATAAGTAATGACTTGATAATTGTCACTTTGCCATAAACAGAAAGACCTCTGGAAGACCAGATATTTATAAGTTTTTTAACACTATCTAACCTCTCGATGAAATTTTTCTCGTGTAGCAATTTAATATCATACGAATAATAAACTCCGAGGGCTTTGATAGGTTCGTCAGGCCACTTAATACCGAAGGGTTTTGACTTGTTACTTCTGGAAGATCCTACCCACATACCCTCAGTTTTGGATGTATTGATCCTGAGTCCTGACAATTTTCTGAAAACATCTAAAAGTTTGAAAAGAACGCGTGCCGATTCTGTGTCTGACAAAACTGCTGTTGTATCGTCAGCGTATTGGAGAAGCTTTGTTTCTTCTTTGCCAATTGCAATGCCTTTTATCGCTATATTTTGTCGAATTGCTATAGCAAAAGTTCCAACTACAACCACGAATAGATATGGAGAGAGGGGATCACCCTGTCTTACTCCTCGTTCCAGAGCAAAATAGTCTGTTGTAAGACCATTATTAATAACACAGCTTTGTATATTTTTATACAGTGTCTTAACCCATCGGATAAAATCAGGACCAAACCGAAATGCCTCCAAACAGCTAACAAGATAATTCCACTCTACGCTATCAAATGCTTTATGAAAGTCTATAAAAATCATGAGACCTGGGATGTTTTCTTTAAGAGTAAAATCCATTAAATCGAAGATCGAACGTACAGTTTCACCTATATAGCGATCTTTAACGAAGCCACTTTGGTTGTGATGGATAATATTTGGAAGAACATTTTTTATCCTGGTCGCTAAGACCTTAGACATAATTTTTGCATCTACGTTAACAAGGGAGATTGGTCTCCAATTTTCTAAAAAAGAACGATCCTTACCTTTTTTTTCGATAAGAGTAATTACTGCTTGTTTCTGGGAACACGACATTTCGCCTTTTTCAAAACACTCATTCGCACAATGAATGAAAGGTTCGCTAATAAGTGGCCAAAATGTATTATAGAATTCAACTGGAATTCCGTCATTTCCCGGGGATTTGTTACGTTGAAAACTTTCCAGAACCTTAGCACATCTTAAGTTTTAAAGTCGGGAAAACCTTGCGCTGCCGTTTTATCCTACAACTCGTCTCGCAATAGCTTTGACTGAGTTACAGGTTTCAAGGGATGGTATCCTTTGTTTGCACATGACGTCATAAAATTTCAAAAATCTAAACAATGCATCCTACAAAGCTGTTTTTAACATGGCATGTGAATACCAGTGTTACAATCTTTCACAAAACGTTTTAGGTTTTAACGATGTTTTGCTTCCGAATCCAACCTTTTGTGATGAGACTTTTGGTGTAATTAAGACTTTGAAGTTTTTGCCGCCATATTTGTGTCCTTAAGTGGGAAACCAAGATGGCCGCTCCATACATTTTTACTAAAAATGTCTACTTAGACTCGTTCGCCTATAACTCTTGAACGAAATGATCTTACGCTTCAAAATTTGGCCCAGATGTGAAGTTTTAAACTCTCTACAATTCCATAAACATTTTGGAATCGAAATTTTTTTTTTGTTTCTAAATTTTGATGTGACTTGCATGTAAGTGCAAACCAAGAGTACGTGTGGAAACAGAAAAGATCAGACTGTTCTTTTCCTACTTCTTAGGCGTAAATTACCTCCTGTAAAGGCTGATTTAGAGGGTACAACTTTGTCACTTGCGATATATGTTGACAATAAACTTACGAGATGAATCGTATGTTGTAAATCAAACCTACAATTAGCTTACAAGTGTCCCGTACGACATGGAAAGTGTCGTGTGATTTTGAAAACACTAGGACATATCCTAGACACGAACAATCTTAGACAAGCGGAGTTGTAGACGATTTCGGCATGACGCAACTAGCGCGTCCTACAAAAGTCGCATGCAACATTCGTAAGCAAGAGTGTAAGAAGAGTGCCTAAGCTCATACTTTTACATGAGTAATGTTCTTAAAATAATCATTTTAAGTTGGCAAATTTGTGCGAAGGTTACATGTGGTTTTTGTTATGCACTAATACTTGTTTGTCTGCATGGCGGATTGAACGTAAATGTAGATATGTTTGTTTACTAGCTGTCAAGTAACGCCCCGTATTTTGACCTCTAACAGGTGGCTGAACTGGTGGCTAGCGAGTTTTTTGAGCAGGGCGACATGGAAAGATTTCAACTTCACTCTGAACCTATTGTAAGTTTTACAAGCTGTTGTGTGTAGAAGTGACTGTAGACTGCAGAACAGTAGGTATTTTTGGCTCCTGAGTATCGGCACTTCGCACACCCCCTTGTGATTTTCAGGAAAAAGGTGGCTGTTTTGCAGTGACTGAGTCGTTGGCATATTCCCTGCATAATTTTCAACTTTTTTTGTCCTTTTTAACTCGTCAATACGCGAAGCGTAAAACTAGTTGTAGTATTAACCCTTTCACTCCCAAGAGTGCAAAATATCAAAATTCAAGAAAAATCTCAAATTCCATTTTGTAAAATATTGAAGAACAAATGGTACCATGCAAAGGTAGTGCCGAAGAGGTTTCATTTGAATGGTCACATCATAGGATTACGTCAACAGACTCAAAAGTTAGAACCATCTTACATGTCTCATAATTGACTCTGGGAGTGAAAGGGTTAAGGGAAAAATGTCACTCGATCGCTCGCTCGGTGTATTACGTCAGTGTATTACGTCATCCAATTGTCTCGTTTCACACATAGCATAATATATATAGATAGGCTGAGCCTAACAGCGTAGCACATTGAACAAGCTTAACTAAGGTGAAACTTAACTAAGGTGAAAGGTCGGAAGCACAAGAATTAAAATTGACGACCGGGCTATTTTTCAGTTTTAGCAATTCTCAAAAACAGTAAATCATCGTTTTAAATCTGTTTGCTCTTCAATTCTTTGACTTCAAACTCAGTATGGAAATTTAAAACCGATCTGTGGACTTCGAATAGATTTTTTTAAGACTAAGGTAAACGCTACAACACAATGCCTCTATGTAAATTTGTTGTGACCTTTGCGGTGAAACGCGATGTACATGTAATATACAGCTGTTTCGAGAAAGGTTGTCGGAAAAAAAGCCTAAAAGTGCACGCGACAATCCAGAAAGGTATTCTGGGTAGTCATCCACGCTTTATCCTAAAAACTCATTTATCCCAATGGCCCGCTATCTAAGTCCCTGTACGGACGAGGCATCGCGGGTTTCATGTATTTATTTGACTTACTAAAATTCATTGATCATATCCCATATTATTTTTCGGGATTGTCGTGTGCACTTTTGCGCTTTTTCCGACAACCTTTCTCGAAACAGCTGTAAACAACGCATTACGACATCGAGAGAGATCCGGTTCTCTTATTTCACACAATGCATATTTAGGTCACGCTAAGACATGTTTTTGTAATTTGGAAGATCTCTGTTAACCGCTTAAATATAAATGATTCGCTGTTGAAATGCTAGAATCAGTTATTTTCTCAGGCCGTGAATTAGTATCTTTATTAACTGTACTTGGCATGACTTGTGAGATAGTGTTTCTTTGATCATGGATAAAGATCCAAGTCTTTTTGAGAATGTAATTCTCTTTGTTGGAATATTAGTTTCTTCCAATTGTTTTCAGCAAAATCAATTGTTCTTGTTCATTTGCATTAGATTCGGCACATGTGAAGTTCGACGTTTGAACCGGGCCTTAGAGTTTATTCTGTGTTTATTAGTTGTGTCTCAGAGCTAGAAACCTTCGTTATTTGCATCCAGCATGAATTACATGTATTTGAATCTACAGTCAAAAACAAAAATTAGCCCGTGCAAAATGACAAAAAACAAAAACATTCCACAAAAAGCGTGTCCCACCGGAGCGGTTTCTTTTGTTTTCCTCGATTTTTGCACGGGCGGATTTTTGTTTTTGACTGTAATGCAACCAGGCCCTTATCTGTCAGTTTTTGTGGGCGTGTGGAGGGCGAACGAGCCAGAACAATGTTGTGTCTACGGGCATTTTTTTTTACTTTCCTCTCCTCGCGTGCCTCGTTGCTCGCGCTTCGTGACTCCCCTTAAGGCAGCTGTACTAGGTTACAGGTTACCATTCCTTTCTTACAATGGATGTACCTTTTAATATTCGTACTAATTTTCGCGCGTACTTAATTTCGCGAAAATTCGGGAGCTGTATTTCGCGAGTATTAATTTTTGCGATTCCAGAAAAAAAGTGAACAAAAGTGTATTTAATTTCGCGATTTTGCCATTTCTTTAATCTCCCAAACCCTAGAAAAATGTTCACAAATTAGCTATATAAAACCAGAAGAATTAAATTTCGAAGGGTTTTAGCTTCTGGAATTACCAAAGAAAGTTTAAAACGTCCGAAAAAAACAGGCCAAGATTTTGGAAATGCCTAACAATATACTACACAGATGAAGGTTTTGGCTGATCTACAGGCGGCTGAAGATAACAGTGAATCGGAGGAATCGGAGGAAGAGTGCTAGACGAAATCAAGACCAGAAAATAATGATTTTTAACCCGTGAATACGCGCAAGCGTAATGAACGGGTTGTCGCTGACGAGGACAGTTTCACTCACTCGCTCGCTCGCTCACTCACTCCCTGACTCACTCGCTCCCTCACTCACTCACTCACTGACTCACTCCCTCACTCACTTACTCGCTCGCTCGCTCACTCACTCACTCACTCACTCACTCCTTCCATCAGCTGTAAACTTAGTGACGTAATGCTTTGTTACGAATGTGTTTCGTAACGAGAACAACGTGAATCCAGCGATAACAATAACTAATTTGTTGTAATCAAATAAAAACAACAACAAGCTTAAATATGTTTCGCATTTGGAGTCTTTAATGCAACATTAAAATAGATCTAAAAGGATTTTTCAATCGAGACACGCGTTTTGATGCGTATCTACCTAACTTAGTGTTACCTAAGTATGTGTTTCACGATGGTAAAGTGGTTTGAGGTTTCGACTTAGTACCGGCAATAGCAGTTGGGAGGCGCGAGTTCAAGCCACGTTCAGTACCTTTTTCTTTTCCTTCGGACTGGACATTATGAAAGTGATGTACTGGTTCGTCAAAACTCCTTACCGTGTCAGTGTAAAAACATAGACAGAAGGGAAAGTTTGTGACTCACAACCTTAATAATTTATGTATAATTTTCTTATATAATGTGGTATTAAATTTCGCGATTTTAATTTTCGCATTTTTTTCCAAAACGCGAAAATCGCTAAATTTGGTACGCGCGAAATTTAGTAAGAATATGTATTTATTTGCAGGCCATGATGGACCGGCAAAAGAAAAACGAGTTACCGAAGATGCAAGTGGGTTTCATTGACTTCATCTGTATGCCAGTGTACAAGGTAAGACGTGAACACCGATTCAGTCGTTACCATCTTGTCGCATGTGAAATGCTTACGACAAACTTACGATGCGGATCGTATCGTATAAATCATCGTACTACTATCGTGTACTTATGAAAAATGTCGCAAAATATTCAAACAAGCTTTAAAACACTACGACACATGGTAACCACCACGAATGTAATGTTAAACCAACTAGGTTATTTCGGCATGACCAGAGCAGTGCGTTAAAAAAAATCGCCTGAACCATACCCATCGCCAGAAATCTCGAACCAAAGTGGGCGGAGATCATTTGTGACTCACTCGACCATATCAATAGGATTGTATTGCATTTCAGAATATCTGATTGGTCGGGTGGCGAAATGGGTCTGTCTGCCTGTCGCGCACTATTTTTATGACCGCTCGCGTGTTGGGGAAAAAGCGCTTTTTTTTCGCTAAACAAGGTTTCTTTAGCTAATTTTTTTGGCAAAAAAAAAGCGAAGCTTAATACACAAATAAAACGACGTCGTCTATCGAAGGCGAAATGTTATACTAGAAAGAGAGAATAGACCGCTTTTGAAACAACAGACAGAGGTCACGTAATATTTACTGTGACTTCTCCAGTTGAATTTCAAACTACAGTTGAACCTCCGCTATGCGACCACCCTCCGTGCAAGAAAAAGTGGTCTTCTACGGGAGGTGGTCTCTCATGGGAGGTACTCCACGAGAAGCCCAAATTTAAGTAATGTTTAATCTAACTTTCATGGTTATCGCAATACAATCAATAAAACAACTCATTTCTAAAACTACAATGATAAACAAGTAAATATGTTTGTGGAGATCGACTAACGTAATCTCGTGTACTCTTCTAATAACCATGAAAAATATAAAGGACAACTCGTACTTCAGTGTTCAATGTTCAACAGTTGAAGGCTTGAAAAAACGATCAATTGTGGACTGTTTCGCTGATTTAATAGCTGAGCATTCAACAGTTCCTCCCGTACTCGGAAGACTTCAGACGACAGTCCTTCCATTCCATTCCAGTCAGCAATTTCTGACAACTGATTGGGAAGTTGTGCAGCTTCTTGGATACAGTTTAAAATGATGCGGAGCTTCTTAATAAACGTGTTGCATACTGGATACCCTTCGCGGGTGGCACATGTAACTGGTGTCAAGTCACCACCAAAAGCCCTGTTTATCATTAGAGTTCATGTTTACTTGTATTGAATAGATTAGATAGTGAAAATATAGCCGCGTTTACTGTCTTTTGTCCAGCATATTGCATGATCTCCGAGATGGTCGCTCACGAGAGGTAAAATTACAGAGAAATTCCTAGTTCGTACTCTCAAAAAGTGGTCGCGGTCTCCTACGAGAGGTGGACTTCTACGAGAGGTTACAAATATAGTGATTTGACTGAGGGACAAAACGGTGCTTTGAGAAGCGGTGGCTCATGAGAGGTGGTCTCCAACAAGAGGTGGTCTCTCATGGAGGTTCGACTGTACTCCGCAAAAATTCAACCATAGTAGGCCCCCAAATTAGAAACAAGGCTAGTTTCTAGTCTTTATGGGATCCAAGGAATGCCTGGTCAATATTTTTTTCGAATTGGCGTCTCGATCCTTTGTAAACAACGAATTCGGCGAGGTTTTTCACAAGTATGCGGCCTCGAATGGCGACACGAAGAGCTTATTGCGAACTGTATTATTGCATAAATTGGATTTTAAAAACGAAGCCCAAATCATGGCGAAACTACAAGATATTTTGCACATAAACGGAGTGATGTTGGAACTTATCAAATGGATGCAAAGTAAGGTACGTGGCACTCATTCACCGGCACAAAATGAAAACAGAATTCGGGTCCGCTGAGATCTTTGACTCAGACGCCTTCAAAATGGCGTCCTAAAATATAACTTTACAAAATTCGCAAAACCGAACCGAAATTTAAAGGTTTCATGCCGGGCAAAGCTTCGAAACAATCTTCGGAAAGATGTGATCCTAACTAGGACTAACTAGATGCAAAGTAGCTTGTGAATTCGAAAATGTTTTATTTCTCGATAAAAGAAAAAACTATTCCCCATACATTTTCTGAAATGAGCCCGAAAAATTCTCAGTGTCACGTCGATTCCATTTTTCTGGCGATGAGTTTGGTTGTGTCGTTTCCTGTGTGTCCTTGAATAAATCACATACATTGTAGCTGTTGAGTTAGGGCACCTTTCAGTCGTATTGATCAATGAAAACAATTTCTTACCGCATATCGTTACCTCGTCGAAATGACAATCAAACTTTAGAAGAAGTCTTTTAGCTCATGCCATTTGTGGCCATGTATCTTGCATTCATGCGCCAGTCTGGTGTGAAATAAATATTTTTTTTGCCGTGCGAAAATAATAATCATGGACACTCAACACCAAGAATATGTTGTATAGGCATGCGTTATACCTTACAGCAAGTTTGATCGCGAATGCTACAAACCATTAAAATTTACTGACTCAGTCTTTAGACCAACACACATGGTGAAAACGCGCTAAATAGGTAAAATTGCTCTCCTCTTAATTTTACCTCGGTTGGAAATAAGCTCCTAAGTTGACGGCATTTCTGTTGCAGCGTCTCTGTTCCGACGAATGTTTTGTAACTTGGCTACATTCTAAACTATATCTCAAAGGAAGTCGATTCCCACATTTTGAGCCAAATAAAACGGACCATTTTTTCTAGGAGGGCCTCAATATAAAATGAGGGGTTTGCGCAAATCCAGATTTTGACTCCTGTATTTATTTCGAAGAAAATCGGTTCATATTTATTACTCCATGCTTCATTCAACTAGCAGATACAAAAAAAAATTATTGAAATAGAATAAAAAACAAAGAAGTTATAACCAAAAGTTTGCCGTTGCGAAATTGCATCCAGGTCACAGATGAGCATTGTAAACACGTTACTAAGGTGATAAAAGTAGCGAGAACGCTTTCTAACTTAATTTTTTGTATGTTGATTTATTCCTGTAGTTGTTTTATGATTTGGAACCTTGCCTAAAGCCATTATACGACGGATGCGTGGACAATAAGAACAACTGGCAAGCGCTGGCTGACAGTGGGAGCCTGAAAGAAGGTACATTTGACCGAGTGTTTAGCGAAGACTTTAAGTACCCGGGAAAGGAAGCGACTTGAAAACCATTAATACCGAACATTTGTTTGTTTGTTTGTTTTTTGAAAAACACAACCAACCAGCACCCTCGTTTAAACCTCGTTTTAGAATTTGAGCATGTGATTGGTAAACTAAAACACGTCGGCTTTAATGAACGGACTCGCATTGCAGCTCCTTTTGGCCCGTTCATTCGGAACTACCACTTGCCGCGAAATATATTGTAGTTGGCTCTTGATCGTTTACTCTAAGATTTGTATGCAAAATCTGATAATTCGTCATTGAATACACGGAGCTGAAATCCACTGCAAAAGAAAGGACAATATCGAAGTATTTGGAATCCATTTTATAAAATAAGTAGCCTTTTATTCTTCAGTGATGAGCAAGATACCAATTTAAAAATGGACGAGTAACCAGAAAGATCGTAAATTTTAAACTTTTTAACCATGAGAACGTTTTTTAAATTTGTTAAGATACCAATTGTTACTTTTTCAACCCTTAGCGGCGGAGGGGAGGCAAGAAAAAAGTCCCAAAGAAGACAAGAACGAAGCGAATAACAATAAGAAGAATTCAGACACTGAAAAAGACGATAAAGCAATATTGGAAAAATCCCAAAGCAAAGACACAACACATGGAACAGACAACAATAAGAAAGATGGCAAGAAATCCAAGTTGTGCAGCATTCTGTGATATTGCTTTTGTTACTTCATGCTTGTTTCGTTTTGTCATGTCTACTTTAGTGGCTCTGAGAGCATCCTTTATAGTTATAAAGTTTCCTCGTCATTTTGAAAGTTTCAGATTTCAAAATATGTTTTTATTTCCTACAACATTTTCGTAAAGACAAAACGTATGGTAACCTTCTAAAACACAAACTGTAAATTTATTGTTATTTATCTTTACGAGTTTATTTATGAAGAGTTAAATTATTGATGGATGGATTATATAATATGATACCTGTGAATGTGAGATAAGGAACGATACAGGAATGACTTATTTTTTGTAAAAAGAAAGTGTCTCTTTTCAAAGCACAATAAACGTTTACACGTTGCAATAGTACTTTGTCCCTGTTGTTTACTAGTATAATTCGGCTACCAATTTTCCAATTTTATCTTGTGGTATCTCATTGTAACTTCGAGATTTTGTGATCCCCGGACGCCTCGCCCAAATTCCTGCGGTTCTTTTCATGAGAATTCGTGTGGTTTCACTAATGCTCCGCAGATCTTCGTAATTCCCACGAGAGAAAAGTCGTCGTATCATCGAGTTAGTTGTGGACAGTTTTCAATGTGTTGCATTTTTAGCGTGTTTAAAAACAAGTTTTGGATTTTTACAAGGTTTGAAACATGAGGCGTATGTTTGACGAAATATAACCAACAATAGTGTCATCGAGGATTTAAGGGGTAGCAATATGAATTATTTTTAGGCAAGATTGTGTTTGTTTTTGGTGGATACTTTAGAATGTTCAATTGATTCAAGGATGTGTTGCACTGTATATTTGCCGCCAGATTAAATGACGGTTTTGCTAAGATTGTGATGTGCCGATAGCCTTTGTTTACACGTTTGTGCATGAAAAAAGGAAAAAACGTCGTTTGTAAAAATAAGTGTTATATTTTTACCTCGATGTAACATGTTTTCTATTTTAACAAAGCTAAGTTTACAGTCAAAATACTCAGCCCGTTCCGCTTATCATTTGGGAATGACTTTAATCAATCAGGAACGGATTACATTATTGGAATCAAAATTCAGGTTTATAATTGATTATTGGAATCTTCCAACGGCAGCCTCATTACTCATGCGCGAAGCGGCATGAGTTAGAATTTGCCCTCCCGTTTTTCTTTTTTTCTTTTTATTATTATTTTTTGTCACGATTTTGCATGCAAATTTATGCACGCATATTTTAAATTGTGCTCTTCCGGTTCATAGCTTTGCCATTTACACTTCCTGTTTAGTGACCTCCGGCTACTCTCTCTTCCGGTAAAACAGCGTTACTGAAGTGTCACGACAGCGTCAACTACAACCCTTGTCCACGTCAGGTATATACACCAAATTGAAGAAACGTTGACCCGTGTAAAGCATAAACCATGAACGATGAGACCGAATGGGATTCTTGGGTAGACAGCATTGGCAAGCTAGTAATATTCCATTTCTTGATAATCAATATGTTTTCTTTGTTTGATATATTTAAGAGCATGGATTTATGCATCCTGTGTTAATAAAATGTGTATTCTGTGACAGACGAAGATTAATTTTTCCACCTTTCCAGTAAACCTTTGGGTCGCATCGTTCATGGTTTATGCTTTTCACCCGACAACGTTTCTTCAATTTAGTGTATAACACTCAGAAGAATCACTGGCTTCATTGTGGTAAAGCCTTCATTTAAAAAACATTCAATAGTAAACAACGTGGTTTGCAGAAACGATGACTAAATGAAAGGAGTAACTCTTCTCCATGTCGGACAACTTCTTATCACGTTTAAAATGTATCATAAAACTTTCATGAGTATAGGCTTCTTCGCTGCTTGGAGCCTCTCATTCTCGTCTCCAGAGCCTTCGTTTCGTTTGGTCAGCGGAAAAAACGAAGGGCTTTGGTAACAGTGCCTTCCGGATGTCTTAAAATCCACGACATCCGTTAGCGCATGCCAAATGCATTAATGTACTATTGCGCTTGCTCAATACCAGAAACCGGAAATAATAAAACCTTTTCGTGTGTGCCGTCCCCAGAGATCTCGTTTCGTTTGGTTGAGCTATGGAGACGAGAATGTTGTGTGTGTGGAATGGCGTTCGAAAGGACTGTACAAGACTTAACAATTACAGGAAAACATCGCGCTGTTATTTAGAAGAAAGATTGTCTTTGTATTTTGCCTGCTGGTTTTAGAAAATCCTCGATAAGTCAACCGATTTCTTTCGTTTGGGAGCTGTGTATTTATCGTTTTGCCACTGAACGCTATCATATCCGACCAAATCAGTTGTTGAGACAGCTAAGTTTGTTGATGGACACGCTATGGTCATTGATTAGGCTTATTTCATCGAAAAGTGGTAAGAAATATCGAAGAATTTTTGTTTTGCATTCGTTTCATGTTATTTTAATTGGGCTTCGAGTGATCTTCGTTTCCCTATAGATTTGTATTTCAAGTTGTAGCAAAGAGTACTACCTAATAAAGAAAATATAACTTGCTTACGAGAGTGCTGATAGCGTTGTTGTTGTTGTTATTTAAAATGGGTAACCTAGTGGTAATATAGTAGTTCTTTTCACCCGTGGGCTTTCTTCAGGATTTCTGCCTCTCCTTTAATTAATACTGGTCCCTGGTTGCAAACAACATACTTCTTTAATATTCGTGGCCGCTTATAGTTTCGTCTTCCAAGACACATACTGATAATTTTCGGAAACGAATCGCTCATATTTAGCGACAATCAGATCCCGTTATACTTTGAAATTTAGCAGCCGTATCTTTACCTGCTAAACCAAACAAAACTGAGTGAATCATAAAGACTTTTGTTCTGGAGCCATCGTAGCTTGATAAGAAATAGAACACAAACCGCGGTGATAAACATATTGAGTGACATTGGTCGTTGAATGCGTTGAAATTAAAACGTTGGTTTTGTTGATGGAGTCGTCATTGGACTTCAACATTTGAAATTCAACCGGAAGTAAAACCTTATGCGTAGAAGCGTAATTTTTTTTACCTTGTTGCGCATTCATTTTTAAACGGCCAATCAATCCGTTACCAGAGCTACACGAGACGCAATTTAAAAAAAACCGTGGAGCTCTGGGGACGAGAATGGGAGCCTCTTGTTCGAAATAACGAATGTTGATTGGTTTATTTACTGACATCAGTCAAAAGTTCACAGGCGAAATACCGTTGGCCGCTGTTGGTTTCAGTGAATTCAGTATTATCGATTGTAATAGATGCTCCGATTGTTCAATAATCCAGGGAAACTTAATCAATCCGGGAATTCGGTGGAGGGATCGGCGACTGGCAATAGTATTTAACTGAAAATATTAATGTTTGCAGTCTGGACAAGCCGATAACCTCAATATCTGACTACTCCTTTGAACAAGCACTCTCTAAAAGGTGAATTTATGCCCTATATTTTTTCCGAATTTGGCTTTGGTTTTAGTAATAAATTTTGACTTCCTAAACTATTTTTATCTCTATTTAATTATGATATCCAATAAGATAACATTTTTTATACCCCAGTGCTACCTTTTCAAAATTCACAAACAGTTAATAAAATCATCAAAACAGTACCATTTTTCAACCACTTGATGTCTGCCGTGTTACGGTTTTTTCTTTTTATCAAGATTTTAATGCTACAAAACCAGTTTTCATTTTAGTCAAATTTTAAATCATTTTCCTTGGCTTGCATTTTAGCAGTGACGCCATAAGTCGAACTCTTCGTATAATGCCTTTACAAATTAAATTTGTAACGCGATACATAAGTTGTCAGATTTATTCTGAATCAACCTTAACTGTAAGGTCGTCCAAAAGCCTTGACTCTCCATTTTGATGGCATGGGAGTATACCTAAAGAAGGCACACGCCGTCTGTATATGGATGAGAGGAGACGTAATGAGTTTTCAAAGCGTTCTTTTGGTAAAACGCTTTGTCACAAAACTCGCATTTGAATGGCTTTTCGGGTGCGTGAATACGCTTATGAGTGTTGAGAGTAGAAGTGAGAGTAAATCCTTTTCCACAGATATCACACCTGTACGGCCTGTTACCAGTGTGTCCATAAATATGCGCTTGGAGGTTCCCTTTTTGATTGAAACCTTTACCGCAGTGTTGACATTTGTACAATCGCTCAGTGGAGTGTGTTCTCATGTGGTACTTGAGATGAGTAACTTGCTTGAATCCCCGGCCGCACGTACCACACTTATGAGGCTTCTCACCTGTGTGCATGTATCGATGTATCTTCATGTCCACTTTTTGATGGAATCCCTTGCCACAAAAATCGCAGAGGAACGGCTTGTAGTTGCTGTGTGTTCGCAAGTGAGTGTTTAAGTTGGACGAACGGCTGAAAAATTTGTTGCACTTGGGACAAGCGTGAGGCTTAACAGCAGTATGAGTCAGTTTATGACGAGTTAGGTTTCCAAGCTGACGGAATGCTTTACCACATAAGTTACACGGAAAAGGCCTGTCCCCAGTATGGATGCGTTTGTGAGTGATTAAGGTGTTGCTTCGACTAAACGCTCTTCCACAAACCTCGCACTGATGTTTTCGCCCTTCATAGAATTCTGCTGCCGTCACGTGTTCACCGACGGACGTTTTAGTACAAGTTGAAGTGATTCGTTTGTCAGAGCTTCCATTCATACTGCAGTGTTCATTTGAAAAATAGTTGAATGATTTTACAGCTTTAAAACCGATGCTTTTTAAACTTTCGGTTTCTGACAGCATGTTTGTATTGTTCTTTACGTTGTTATCTTGTACGTTTTGAAAACTCTGCTTTGGTAAATAACTCGAATAAACTCTGTTTTCTCCTTCAGTTTCTTCGTTAAAACACGGGGTTTTCTTCGTGACTTGTGGCTGTTGATCCCTGTCCGCGTTGTGTACAACAAATCCCTTGGGTGATGGTGGCAGCAGCCTGCTAAAATCTGCGGTTGGTTTGATAGAAGGGTGTGCTCCACCGACCCTTTTGTAGATTTTTGTTAAAGCTGTCGTGGCGAGTGGTCCATTCTGTTGATCATTTTGCTTTGACCCCGGTGGTATACGATCACTGCTCTGGGGTGGCAACTCATTTACTGGTGCTGCACCGGCAAACACTTGAGAGACTTGAGAGTTCGCTGGTGATGGGTTTTGAAGGAAAGAGACAGCCCGCTTTTTGGGAGGTTCCCCACCACGTGGAGCATTTGACGACTCCTTCGTTACAACTCCTTTTAGCTTTCTGTACTCTATAGGTGTCTGTTTCTTTTGGATGGTATAGCAGTCCGGTTGTGAAGTTTCATTCGAAACACAAGGACTTGAACTGTTTATCAGCGTCAAGGGATTATTCTGTGTACATTTAATATTGAAATCCAAAAAATAGTTGGGTATCTTAACGACAGGTTCTTCGTCATTTTTTAAACCCAATTCCTTCTCCACGTTCTCGAATACTTCAGGTTCAGTCGTAATTAAAATCTGCGTGATTGGAAATTTTCTTCTCATATTCACTGACTTCCCGAGTGTTTTCGTCTGTCCAACTTTATCCATGTCCTTCAAGGGAACGGCTGCAGTGCTAGTATTTGTTCCGTCCCAGAAGCATAATACGTTTTCGCTTTTTTGTGGCCCTTCGTTATTCATTTTGAATTTGGGAAAGTTTTCTGGGTATAGTTTCTGAAGCTGCCAAGGCGAAGGAACTTTTCCCGTGTAACCCACAAGCCGTCTCTGTGTATTGCTTACCCCATATGTACTGCGTACGATTGGCAAATGATGATCACCTGAATTGGTGCTCAATGAAGATGACATTCCCCTTGTCATCATATCCGTGGCAATGGATTTATCCGATACTTGAGCCTGTTCTGTTCTTTCAATTGTTACAAAAGACAGTGGTTTACCAGTATCTTGCTGGTATCTTTTCTCGGACATAGAACATTTATTGTTTCCAGTCGGTGCTGTTTGTAAGGACTTCACGTAGGGATTTTTGTTGCGTCTACAAAGGCCATTTTCAATTTTCTCTGGAAAGTGGTCAGAAATATGCTCGTGTAGATCATACCTTTCTGTCTGCATCCCCGTTCTCGTTGGTTCAGTGCCACAATCCTGATGCAGGAAGCGAGATGGGCCACCCCTCCCATGACAAATGTAAGGGTGATTTGGTAATTTTTGGTTCAAAATCTTTGCGGGATATTCTGTGGAAATTTCTTGACGTTTCTTCAAACGCGTGTATTCTTGCTGCCTGTGATTGGCTTTTATTTCAGAGAACATCAAATCATCCACGTCTTCATCAAAATGAATAGCTGAAATTTGAGAACCTCCGTGTACATTTCTGTTATCTGGCATCGTGGAAGAAGCCGGCTGGGTTTGATTATGTTTCACCACTGCATTTTTCATTTGGTTTCCTGGCTGCCACAAAACAGGAAAATTGGATGAAAGTTCACTTTTCGCACCAAATTCAAATTTAAACCTGTTTTTGTCTGTGTCAGTTTGATTGATTAAAATGTTTGGGTTTAGCGAGAAGGTGGACGTAATCTTTATGTTTACCAAAGAAGAACTCTCTTCATTCAAAGATGAAGTACAATCCAAGGAACATATTTTACTATGGACTGTGTCTTGTAGTCCTTGTTTGTGATATTTGCTTAGATTATGGCTTTGCTGTTGGTTATAACGACTCGTCTGCAGATTATGAAGTGCTGGATAAAAACTTGTAGTATCGTCAGTTCGCCCCACGCGCCTTTCTTGATGGACTGGAAAACATTCTGCATGTTTCATTTCAAAATCAAACCCAGCTCGGTTACCCATGTAAGGAGTGGTTGTTTTATATTTCTGTGTGTCATAATTTATGTAATCTGCGTGCTCTGTCCGACTTGTGGTTGCACTTCTCGTTTCCTCTTTGGACCTTCCAGAGTTCCCTATGTGATATAAGAACATGTTACAAGCATTAAATACCTTTAAAAATAAGCAAACTGCTTTCGATTGTGTTTTCTTTGGACCAGAATGTTAATTTCAAACAGCTATGACGTTCAATTGTAATAAAATCTTACAAATTTCATGGACTAAAGCTGAATCCATTTTGCTTTGTCTGCTGCTGTTCCACAAGCTACTGTTTGTCCCCGTAGTTCTCATAGAATAGCCTGCAACAAATAACAAATAAACTAGCGATTAATACTATCAAAATCTTGTTGAATTGCGGTTCTTCAAGGAAAATGGTTTCCAATATAACTGGGATCAAGCTGCTTCACGAACCAATCATGATACTGAACATGGAGTTTACCATCTGAAGAGTGAGAGGTACACTGATACGCGAGACTTTAGGGTAACTCAAAAGTCCGGGTCATAATGAAAACAAAAATGCCACACAATTTACATAAATATCATATAGAACAAGCTAGCTTCCGCTCTTTTGTGAACATACATGTAACGCGTTTCGACCGATGCTCTCCGGGGTTGGCCTGTAAACTAACCAAAATGACGGGAAGAGTTGTGACGTACCTTGCGTATCTGCCAATTTCTCGTTTACAAGCGCGCGTGATGCGCAGTGGCCGAATGTGAGATGAAAGAATAGTTGAAAGTTCATAGGAAATTAGTTTGGCTATTATGATCATTCAGGTGATGGTACTTCCTAGAAAAATTGTTTTTTTTTTTTGACAATCCGAGAAGTTATATTCAACGTTCAGAACAGATGATGACTTCCGCTATGGTTATCGGAAGATCATTCAACATTGATTTAAAGGACTATCCTTAGCCGGACGATCATTCTAGACTGACGATCTCAGTAAACCTGGGCCTCAATGCTACCTAAACAAGTATTTTGTTTTAGTTTGCATTGGTCTTTACTATACCAAATCTATTGTGTTCGTGTTAAATCACTGTCCAAGGAAAACGAAATTATAACAATGTTACCCTGCATTTCACCTGCGTAACAACCGAATAGTTTTAACAAGAGGAACAATAACTCTACTGTGTTATAAATCCATTTGCGTCTTGAAAGTTGTGAAAGACGGAGATCTTTCCAGGATAATTTGCTTTGACTGTCTATCATTAATCTGACTTGTGTTTTTCTCAGTAGTAACTGTGAAAATTATGAGAGACGCATGCAACAAACCTAGTGTAGTGAAATGATCCGCGTTATCTTGTTGAAGCCTCAGTTGGTCAACTTTGAAATTAGTCGTTCAAGGTCCTACTCAAACGAGAGACGTTTTCAAATCTTTCAACCAGTGTCTTTGAAACAAAAATAATAGAGACTTATATAGCGCACATATCACATGTCTCATGGCGCTTTAAATACACTTATGAGAATGAGATCGGACGTCAGTTCGTTTCACTGGAGGGCCACGAGTTTTAACTGCTGTCGCTTCTTATCACCCGGCTCTGAATTTTGAGATTTATGTTATACTGAGTTTGGTTGTTATAATAAATTTGTTAACCCACCCCCCCCCCCCCCCCCCACCCCCCCCCCCCCCCCCCCCCCCAAGTTATAGGTCTACCAATTTGGTAACAAACCAGTATTCTGTTTATACCCCCTGCTATTTATAAGCACGCCACAGATCCTTAACGGCAATTCTTTACAAAAGTTTACACCGAATAACTAAAACAACGGTTCATTGCTGAAAAGCATGATATTCTGAAAATAATAATTATTCATTTTCAAGTTAAATAAACAAAAAGGTTTTATGTTTGGTTTGAATTGCAAAATACGGGCCCATGGTAATTGGAAGGAATGTAGTTATATGGTTATATTATATATGTAGTTATATGTATATAACTATATATGCATATATGTATATATATGCATATATGTATATATGTAGTTATATGGTTATATATGTAGTTATATAGTTATATTATTCCATGGAATGCTATATGTAAACAAAAAGTCATCATCTTTTCTTGAATCAAGCTTGAATCGAGCAATTAATCTTCTGTTGTCTCAGGTCCTGCTTGGTCCTAAAACAAAGTACGAAAACCTGTGTGGCTTTGCAACTTATACACGTTGCCTAAGAAACGGACACGCCGTGTTTAGTCAGGCAGGTGAGGACTATATTTTTACATTTTTGCCGCCCGTGAAAGCAAATACGAAAGAATTTGAGGCGAATACACCAAATAATGAAGTAATTTTTATAGATGTAGGGAAAAGTATTGCGTGCTTCTGGGTATGCGTGGCGTGGCAATGCAGGGTCGCTTGGCAATTATTTTAAACAGCTTGGCATCTTTAGTCCAATAACCCAGCTGTTTTCTTTCTAATTGTATTTACCTTTACATTTTTTCTTAAAAAACTGAACTTTATTTTTTCCTCTGTCTTTTCATTCTTAGCCTAAGAATTTATTGTTCATAGTCATAGTGTTTCAGTTTCTATCATGTAATTTGTTTGTAAAATTTAAGGTGATCAGGCTGCGTGGGTAAATAGACCCTGTCATTGTTCCTCCCACACTCAGTAAAGATAAAGATACGAAAACAAACTAAGGTTTTTTTTTTCTCGTGCTCACAATTTTTATGTATTGAACATCATTTGAATAATTTTGCTTCTATTTTTCGCAAAACTTGCAGACTCAACGGGCCGGTTATTTAAACGAAGTCTAACTTACACCGCGGTTTAAGACAATTTATGGACCTCCACATCTGTTTATAAGTGGTTCATTTTTAGTAGATAAATGTTCTACTGGTCTGTGTTATATGCCTTATCGACATTGTTTACAGTAAATAGCGTTTATATATCAGGTTTGCCAGATTGATTGGTTTACACCGCGGTTTTGTTAAATTACGTCTAAACCTCGTTTAAATAACCGGCCCAACGTATTTAAGGACGTTTGCGCGAAAATCTTCTAACATTGATTTTTTATAAAAACTTTTGCTACAGATAGGTTATGAGTTATTCATATCAGAAATGCAAAAAAATGAAGGGGGCACCAACTTCGTTTCCGAGATAAGATATCTGAAAGGCGATCCTAATTCTGAAAAATTGGTCTTCCTTTCGGGATGTGACCCCGCGATGTCTGTTAGTCTAAAAATATTGCAAATGAATCTCTAAAATGAACTTTCTTTCCCAAATTTTATGCGAGTAGGTCTGTTCAGCAAAGTTATTCAACTGGTGACATTCCTTAAAGTAAATTTAATCCTTAAACGGCAGCATTTGCAAACTCTGACAGCCGCAATTTAGCAGAGTCGATGTCGCGCGGGTGGAAAAATGAAAAAAAATAATAATAAGCGAGTTCGGAGGTCCAAGCGAGTTTAAAAATCTTAGCAAAGTTAACGCAACGGCTACCAGCCCTTTATGTCCTTAAATTTCTTCTCTTGCGCGCGCGCTCCAGCATGACGTAGCATGGCGTTGCAACATGAATTGTATGGATGCGCATAAACAATAGGCAATATTCGTATTCACGGTATGCAGTCGAGGCTCATGCGGGGAAATCTTTTTACAATCAAATATTTTGAATGATATTCCCCCCGCATTACCCTCGACTGTAAGCTAGATCCAGTTCAATACCGAGAATACGAATATTGTCTATTAGCGCGAACGTCCTTTGACGAATGCATGCAAATTGTTTGAGCTAAATAATTAAAAATACGCTCAGACACATGCACTTTAACGGGTGTTTCTTGGTGTTGCGGAAGCCATTGTTGGTTAGCTTTTGTGTTGTGGTGTGGGTATTGTTCAGTGTCTTTGAATCTTTCGTTTTACGTCATTTGGTGATCACACCATCCGCAACACCAAGAAACTACCGCTTTAACCATGGTTTTATATTGATTTCTCTCTGCCAAACATTAAACAAAGCTACAATGGATGTTTATTTATATTGAAACTAAAAATAATAAAATAATTTGATCAAAATGTTGGTTTCTTTTTTACTGGATACTAAATTCGATATTACATATTCAAATTTGAAGGTGCAATTAAAAAAAAAAAAGACTAATTCATTTTACCTTCTCGGACGAGTTAAAATGGGCATAGAGCCTAGAATAATCAACACCATATCCCAATAGTTTACAATGAAAACTTAGGAATCATTCTTGAAAATGCAAGTTTAATAATTATTTGGGCGTCTTTATGGACACTTATGAAGCGAATTATACAAAATAGATAAATTGCCATCCTCCACTTTGAATATCTTGGTATCATTTTGTGTTATATTGCATTTCTGTTTATTTAATTCAATTAAGCAGTGAAATGATGTCCAAATTACATGTAAACTGTCAAAAAAAACATATCAAGATGAGTCAGGCTATTGAGTGGATTATCCTTTCTGATGTCCGTTTGTCACTTTCGTTTTATTTTGTATTTGTTGAAATTCTCCTTTGCATCATGTTTTATTGTTTCGATGTAATCAGTCAAGTTTCATTACTTGAGAAGTGTTATATTTGTTGTTCTGTTGAACGATTACCGTCAGAAATGGTACATGAAATCCAACTACAAAAATCAACTACAGAGAATTGCAATATGTATGTGTGTTTACACACGCATTAAAAATTGAACATATTTGAAAATCAACATATTTGCCGCGCTTGGTGTTAAAAGGTGATGTTACCTTTCATTATTTTCGCATGAATATACACCTTATTCCAAAATGGTGGTCAATTTATTATTCTCTTATATGTATGTTAATTAGCCCTTGTTGCCTTGTCAGCATGTGCAAAATACAACGGAATTTTCACGCGAAAATGAGGCAAAGAGGGATAATTGAAATGCATACAAAAGAATAATAAATTGCCCGCCATTTTGGAATAAGGTGTATGTTTCACATGCGCGTCGCGTGATGGTCGATCTTGGTTTTTGGTCAGCCGTTGCCACCTAAAGTGGCTTAGCTGTAGCTGTATCAAAATGGCCGCATAAAGGCAACAATATCTGTCGAGGCCCGAAAACAAAGAAAGTATCAGCTAACAAGTTGTTTATTCGTCGGGCAACTAAGTAGCTGCAAGTCATGCATGTCTTTTGACCATCTATCATCAACTATCATGCCCTATCATGCCCTATCATGCCCTATCATGCCCTATCATGCACTGTTTGATCACAGTCATGATAATCAACGATAATAGATAATACAGTTTGGGATGAAAACTCTTACCCCAGCTTGTATGATCTGTTATCTACTATCGTGCACTGTTTGATCACACTCATGATAATGAACGATAGTATATGTGAAGTCGGCGAGTTGATTTTCTGACAGCAACGCCAGTTCGAGCCAGTTTTGATCCGCCATCCTTGAATCTTGTCTTTATCCTGTGCTCAGTGTTCTGCTAGTCCCCAGGCTTTCACCCGTCAACATGTTTCGGTGACGTCACTGATATTTGGCAGCTCTTCGTATTATATAGACCTTTTTTCAGAAATGGTCGCCGATTTATTGTTTTTTCGTTATATCTATGTTCATTAACCCTACTGGCCTCATTTTAGTGTAAGAATTCTATTGAATTTTGCACATGCTAACGAGGCCAGTAAAACTGATTATAAAAGAATAATTAATCGGTCGCCATTTATGAAAAGGGGGCTTTCGTGGTTTCGTTGAGAGCATTAAACCAAAAATCATACTATTGTTGAATTCAATAAATTGTAAAATTGAGATCTTAGACACAACTATACAAAAGAAGTGGAAACGCCAAAGAGATGTGCCACTGTCCTGTACTCTGCGCTCTGCGGTCGATGCTAAGTAATACAGGGTGAGAGCGAGACGACGTTCAGGTGTGACAGCTTTGCATGCGCATTGTCGTATTTTGACGAGAAATGTCTCCACGAATTTTATCCAACTGGAAAGTAAACGTCACCTTGGTGACAAAAGTTTTGATATCATTGTTCGTCGTTGAACGTATCGGTAACCATGTGAAACCAAGGCTTCGAAAAGCAGTGCCCAAATTTCTAAGTAGTATCACGTGGGTTCATCTAATAAGCAAAAGTTGCCCAAAGTAATATCTGCGTTGCCTGTAATATAACAGAAAAGACGACCTTTTTTCTTCAATCGTTCGAACCCTTTTAGTCCTTCGGTTCTTAAAAAACCAGACATTTGCGCTCTGTGCCGCGTCCGCCATTTTGTCAAACTCGATCCAGATGGTACATGACAGTTCGCCAAAAAGTGGTTTCAGTAACCGCTAGCGAATGTACTGAAATGCTCAGAAATTTGGGGTGTCGTTTCTTATTTTAGGCGTGCCATCTCGAAAGTGCCAAATTTTGTCGTGTGAATGGAACAGTGGTGGGCCAAAAAAACCGGGCTTTAGTGTCACTATTTTTACCTGATTTTGTTGGACTAAATTAAGTTAGGTCGAATGGGATCGACCTAAATTGTTTCATGTTTCACTTCCCCTACCAACGTTACGCCACAATCCCTTTAGAAGCTAACTAATTTATCCATAAACGGTAATTCAATTCGTCTCGTAAACATTTTTACGTAGACAAGTTTAAGTGTTGAATTTGAATCTCCGTTGTCGATCAAACCAAGACAGTTTGTTTTTAGTGCCAACTCGAAAACAAAACCATGCTGAAGAAAATGCTGTACCCTCTTTCAAACATCTTTTTTTAATCAATGGCAGAGCAGTAAAGCTTAGAGATTTGATATAAACTAACGAAACGAAAAACCCTAGAAGCCAACAGCAACAACTGAGGGAGAAATTATCGTGGCAAATGGGGCAAGTCAGTATGGCAGACAACCAGGCAAATTTAGCAGCAACTGGTGTACGCCTAATTGGAATTGATGTTAAGTAACATTCGAAGTCCTTAAAGTTAAAAAAAAAGTTATTTTTATGAATTTTTTATAAAAAAAGAAAAGAAAAAAAATTAGTTTCAGTGTGGGTTTTGCTTGATTATTGTGTAGCATACATGCTGGACCTAACATAACTAATCTATTTTATCAAAACAGCTCCATGCAGTCATGATATGCATTTATTTATGGGCAAACAACCAGGGACCCTGCGCTGCTTGACTAAATCACTTACTGAACAGACCTATGCGGTGACAACTAACCAGTATGTATCTAATTTAACAAAAAATGCGCCGCAAAAATAGTTGTTTATATCTTACCTAATGAGATTCAGATTTCAACAGACAAGATAATTCTTTTTTCCAGACCTTTTTACCATAGTCCAAGAAGGCTTTTATTCTGAAGCTATTTTAAAACAACAACAAAACCTAAAAACGCTTCTTGTTAACAGTCAAATCAATTAAATACACCGGCCGCGTGAGAAAGACATCTGCAGTTTTAAAGTGGGATGTTCCGCATGTCGTACAAAATATATAACAGAAAAGCTTATAGTTTAGGTTTCATAAGTGAATCCATACCAACACTGATTTAGAGACATATTGATGATACAGTATCACAGATTAAAAGCTTGTGACCAAAAACAGGTTGAAAAGTTCAATAATTCAGTCTCATTTATTATTTTTGTTCACTTTTCGTCGATGTTGTTGATCTACGCATTTAAAAGGTTGATAGGAAATTCTTTGACAAACATAAGAAAACCAAGGATATTTTAGCCGATAATTGACCCTGATGTAACTATCGTTGATGAATTTTGGCTCGCTAGCTTTGTAAATGAAACATCGTCTGCTTTCTCTTAGATTTCGTCTCCTCGTTTCTATTCTACGATATTTACTTACATAGATATATGTTTTTTCTTTTCAGTTATAACAGCAAACACCAAAGTCAAATCTCACCTTTGATTATGTGTCCTTCTTGATCTTGGATCTATAAACTGTTCTATAAGTTTGCCAGCCCGGTGTGACGATGGAGAAGTTTTCTCCTTTGAAAGACCTGTAATTACTGCAAATATTGCAAATATCAAGCCAGCACTGTTGGAAACACCAACTGTATTATGCATGAAGGCGAGGTTAATTAAACACGTAAAGAGATGAAATTCTTAGAAGATGAAGACTATTATCAATGAAGTCGCGAGACTTCGCTTTGCAGTGGCGTCAAAATAAAGAGGAACACTGAGCACATATACGAACCATAGTTTTTATAACAAGAACATTTCTTTTAACTCTTTTGTCATCGCTGTTATTAGTCAAGATTTCAATGTTTGACATTTCGAAAGGTTCATATGGCGTGAAAACAAATAGCTTTCAATTGAATTCATTTAACGGACAGATCACTGCAAAGAACCTATTTTAATCGCTTTGTGTTTAACAATGGTTCGCGGCTAATTAGCCGTTCTTAGCCACCTTGTGTAAACGAACTTTTTTTTTATCATATGCAGAATAATGCCTTCAACTACTGAAGTGCAACAACCAATTTGTTTTACCCTGAACAACTGCAAACCAACACTATTAATTGAAAACATCATTATTATTTTTTTACGAAACTTAAGGCAAAGGCTTATTAAAGAAAAATTTACAGAAGAAGTTTTGTAAAACATAACATGGAAAGAAGCTTTTAACTCTTCACGGTTTACAAATTAAACAGGTGTATCAGCCTTATAAGTTATTAACGAATACAACACAAGAAAGGTTAAGTGTTTTGTTTTTCGGAGCTAGCTTTCATTTTATGTTTTAAGAAGTTTATTTCACTGCCGGCATACAATTAATCCACGTCCAATTTTAATACAGTGAACTATCTCTTAACCGGACACGTGTCCAGCTCTTGCTGTCCGCCTTAGAGACAGGGGCGGATCTAGGGGGAGGGTGCAGGGGGTGCGCACCCCCCCCCCCCTGAGATGACCTAGTCTGCGTTGTTCGCTTTTAAAATTTGTTTACGTCACCCTTCAGTTACGTCATTCCTTAGAGGTGCACCCCCTCCTAAGAAAAATCCTGGATCCGCCCCTGAGAGAGGTGTCCACTTTATAGAGAGTTTAGTTACAGACAAACAAGTGAAATTCGGCCAGAAACAGTCAATCACTGATGTCCACCTTAGAGAGGTATCCGCCTTATAGAGAGTTTAGTTACAGACAAACAAGTGAAATTCGGCCAGTCAACCACTGATGTCCGCTTTAGAAAGGTGTCCGACTTACAGGGTGGTCCACCTTAGAGAGTGTTAGCCTTACAGGGGTAACCGTCTTAAGAGAGTTCAGTTACTGTAAACAATGCAAAGATATGAGAAATATACGGTCATCCCCAAATAAAACTTAAAAGCTTCAAATAGTACAATGTATGTTTACACCGACATGTATGGCACTTAGATCGTTTTAGGGCGCCAAATAAGCGAAATTCTTTAAAATGGTTCAGTTGTTTAAGGTTAATTTGTTAGTTTCGCTCTGACGGAGTTGAAAGTTAAAATTGTTCTCGACACAAAGAACAAGTTTTTTCAGCAGTTTAATGAAATTAACGTAATACCACTTGTTATAAATCACTTCATTTTATAAAAAGCAGCATTAACTTTACACGAGTGTAGGAAAACAAAGAAAACTAATCATCTCAAATAGCTGAACAATAAAAAGATATAAATTCGCGGGTTATTTGTTTACAGAATGATCGAGTGAAATGAAATTATGAATCCTATACTCGTGTTTTTTGTACAGTTTAACTTCTTTCTTTTGGCTAAAATTTTTTTTTTTTGCACGTAATTGCAGTTTGCTTGTTTGACTCATGCAAAAATAACTGGCAACATACTGATTTGACATTAAAACCCATTCTTAGCTCTTATTACCAGCTGAATAACTTTATTATTTCACACTGCGTTGAAACAAAAATCTAAAATTTTAAGAATAAATGTGTTCGTATTTCGTTTGAACTGACGTTCTTCTGTGTACCCTTTCAATAATAAAACTTTGTCTCGCAAACTCCCCAGACAGTTGCTAACCCACCAGTCAATTAAACTATGAGAGAAAGCATTGTTGATTACTTACTCCGACGTTTTGAAACAAGCTCTTCCAGTCGATATTTTATTCTTTTTCTTTTCCACAACCTCTTACTCGTCTTCATTCAATTCACCATGGGGACAAGAGAAGACAATTACAAATAGCAGATTACGTGACACTAAAAATCTCCTCGTATCTTTTTTCCTATTACGTGATGTGCCATTTACCAGGAATTTCTAAATTCGTCATCATTTTGTAGACCGAGAAGACCCTGCGGACGAATTTGTCCCCAGTTTCCGTAACAACGCGAGTGCCCCACTTCACTCGCATCCAATCCCCCCAAGCCAAGGCTAGATTTCAACTGTCGCGTAATTTTTACGTGCGTTTTACGTGCGTAAATAAAATTAAAGACGATCATATATGAACAGCTTGCGTAAAAAGAAAACATTGATCACGGCTCAACTTTTTCTCTTTACGCAAGCTGTTCATAGATCGTCTGCGTACTTAAAACGCACGTAAAAATTACGTGACAGTGGAAATCTAGCTTAAGCCTATTCACGCTTCGGGAAAGCAAACGTAACGCGAAATACAAAGTAGGCCGGGGGGGAGGGGGGAGGGGGGGTCTTGCCGCTTATAAAAATTATATCACTACACGAGTAAAGAAATATGTCAGTCGAGCGAGACACGTAGAGAACATAAGAAAACGATTATTTTCTTGCCGCTTTCTCGCCATTTTGAAATACGGGCTGTTAGGGAAGGTATGGTGTTTGTTTTTTTCAAAAAGCCGTGGTTTTCATAGATAATTTCACGACCCTCCACAAAAAAACAACTCGAAAACATTGGACATTTCCCGATGATTAACTTATCGCGTCCTAAATATTACATGTACATTCCCTTTGCGTTCAACACAACAGTGTTGGGTTAAATAAGGTTGCATTGAGTTAAACGTAGCGGATAAAAGCCACATATAAGGACCTGGTGGATTAAGAATATTAAACAGTTTCTTATTTGGAAAAAATCAGCTCCAATTCTTAAAAAAATAACAGGTTAATCCGACAACCAAAATGTGCTGGAAATGTTATATATGGTGGCCTAGGTCTGCCATAGTAGAATTGTACATTATTTCTAGACTTCTTTAATGTTTTTATAATTTTATTTAATGTATTGCATATTTAATTGTTTATTTTTATTATTTTTGTTATATATTGTTTGCTTTTCAGTTTTTTCCAAATTAAAGTCGTTATTTCCCTGCATTTTTTCGCGGTTTGCTACTCAAGACAGGGATACTAAGTAAGGGATACTCAGAAGCCGCTATAGTGGAAAAAGAAGAGCTTTCAGGGATAAAATCTTGCTTCGAAGCACTTCATCACGTTTTTATCAATGCGGGAGCAATGCGGGGAGATGTTTCTCACTTCGGGTTTCAGAACTGAAGAAGCGGAGATTTAAAGAATTTCCAAGCAGCAGAGGGACTTAAAGGTAAAACAAAATACATTTTTCGATTAGAATTTATGTTGATATCAATCTGTGATTGACTTATTAATTTTTCTTTGTCGTTAGTTTTGGAGAATTGTTTATAAAACGTGCTCAAATTCAGTTGTATTGATTTCTTAAATTTTAAAGACAGTTCGGCCTCGATGCGCCATAATAAATGGTACGCGTTTTGCTTTTAAACATAAAACTTATTGAGATTTGAATAACATTTTTCGAAAGAATTTTGTGTTGTGCATTTTTATGTGTTTGTTCATTCATTACATAGGTTGAAAAGCGATTTTATGTAAACAAAACAAGACTTGGATTTTATAGTTCTAACTTCACTCGCGTCGCCTTATGCAAATATATTGGTGTATTTTTTGCAATTTTGATTTCCAAATCAGTTTCTCGGGCAATTTTTGATACGTAACAGGTGTATTTTATTCGGAAATAAGTCGTACTAGTTATTCTAGACCGAGAAAAAGTTGTTCTTGTGAACTTTTGTACGGTCTAAATGTACTGTGCAGACGGTCGCGTAATACTGTTTTTGAGAATTGCTAAAACTGAAAAATAGCCGGCTAGTCGTCAATCTTAATTCTTGTGCTTCCGACCTTTCACCTTAGTTAAGCTTATCATCGGCTTTCTGTCCAGAAAGCGACGCTGTAAGGCTCAGCCTATCTATATATATTATACGTTTGTGCATAATATACGTTTGCGCTTGACACAGAGCGAAGGACCACATCTATGTTAAATTAGTTTTCTGACCAGGAAACAGGCACTTTTTCTCCTAATTTCTCAGTAGACACTGACCTGATACTGACACTGATATAAGAACCTTTTTAGGCTAACTTGGAAACTTGCTGGTTGCTATATGTGGGCGTTTGCTGTATTCTTGCTAATAACGCGAAGCTCGAAACCTTTTTACTGAAACGAAAATTAGTAGTTAGGTTTGCTCGGCAAATTTCCTTTCTCGGCCCCAACTGATTAGATCTAAGGACCCAGTCAACGATTTGTAAAATCCTGTCGAATAAGACCGTTAGGAAAACACTGATTAATTCTTTTTTTGTACAGAAATCGAGTTCTTCAGACATTATTTGGACATCGAACTCTCATTCAAGCACTGCTTTATTGTACATCGGTTTATTATTTGATGGATTAACGCAGATTTCCCTACTACGCGGTTGGGCGGCTTGAAATACATGTAGACCTCCATCAGTCATGCCGCCTTACATGGGACGAGTAGACCTCCATCAGTCATGCCGCCTTACATGGGACGAGTAGACCTCCATCAGTCATGCCGCCTTACATGGGACGAGTAGACCTCCATCAGTCATGCCGCACATGGGACGAGTAGACCTCCATCAGTCATGCCGCACATGGGACGAGTAGACCTCCATCAGTCATGCCTTACATGGCCGCCTTACATGGGACGAGCTTGATTTTATCGCGAGTGAAATCCATAATTGCAGCTACTCGAAAGTAAAATACTGACAAGTATACTGCGTTGTGGTGTGATTTCAGTGCTCGTGTGACGCTTCAGAGTCGTGGATATTGCTGGATTATTTTACTTGGAGCAGACATTTGTCGACAAAGTTAAGAAATACAAAACGGTTAATTTCGCAGTACGGCCGAGCTAAGAAAGACCGCTTGATCGTACGATAATTCTACGTGCTGGTCATTATACAGTTGACTATCTTCAAAGCCTTCGTCAGTCTTTGATTAAAACGGTCGCGTTGAAGTGAAATCGGTGGCAATGCCGTTAACTTTAAATTTTGTGCCCTGTATTTTATTACTTGGGCTGAACGACGATATGGAAGCTTTTTATTCCATATTTATTAAAGTACTGAGTCACATTTAAGGTAGATATATATGTATATATTTTTGGTCAGTCTGGTACTAACCCTCTGGTGCCATTCTGGAAACTCTTAGATGGCTTCCAACTAAGAGCAGGCGAAATATATATTATATACAAGTTCATCTCAGTAACAAACTACAAATAGGACAACCAATAAAGGATTGCGTTTTAGTGATTACAATCAGTAGTGTAACCCAGGCCATATAGCAAACAGCCACGCCGCGTCTGTTGATACGGCATGGTTCCTTTTACGTGACTACATATAGTGACCGGGATGGCACCTTCTGTCAGCTCTTAGGTAGGAAGGACCTACATTGCGACCTTCTCCGTATCATATGAAGGTTGGCGAAGGTTCTTCTGTATTTCCCCTTCTACTTCCTTTCCTACTCAGTTTTCTTCTACATTCGCCATTGCTACTTTCCTTTGTAGACGAGTTGGAAAAAGCACCTCCTTGAGATGCAAAAATGGACCCCCTGGGTAGAGTGAGCCTTCTGGATAATGTGCCTATAGCTGTGATTGACTCCTCGCGAGTTCGCTCCAACTGGCCGCGCCACCGTGTGAAAAGTCTCCTGAACGCCCTTCGATAAGTTTTGTTCAAACAAGTGTACAGTATGGGATTCAAACAACTGTTCAGATATTCTAACCATTTAACTCCCTTATAAACAATAAGGGGATAAAATTCTGTACTGTGAATATAGCCAATCACCGAAACGAAAAATGGAGCCCAGCAGAAAACAAAGGCACCAATTACAACCGCTATTGTTTTTGCAGCTTTCACGTCTGTAGTATAGTTCCTGCTACGACCAATACGACGCGCCTGGCGTCTAGCTACAATATATATTCTAGTGTACATTGCAATCATAAACAACAATGGAAGCGCAAAGCTTGCTATGAACACAAAATAATGATAGCCGCCTGGCGTAGGCCATTTGTCTCCCAAGAGTCGTAAACTGGACACAACTACAGCATAAATCCACGCACAGCACAGAACAAGAAGAGCTCTGGATGACGTCATTACATACGGGTAAGAGTATGGTGCTGTGATGGCTACATGTCTGTCAGCACTGACCGCTGCTAAGTTCATAATGGATGCTGTACCAAAGAGAATATCCATGCATTGCCAGAAGAGATTTAGGTTTCCTTTAATTATGTTTTGGCTTGATAAATCTGTAAGTTGTAGCAATAACCAGAATGGCATTCCCAGCACTGCCACTAGTATATCAGATATTGCTAGGCTAATGATGAAGTAGTTACATATTGTTCTGAGATCTCGAAATGTGTAGAAGCTTGCACACACGATAGAGTTGCCAACTATGGTAAGTATCATCAAGATTCCCATAGCAACTGCACCCGTGATATTTAAGAGTTCTGTGTGAAATATAGGTGGAGGCTCTGTTGTACTGTCGTTGTTGGAAATATTAGTATCCATCCTGAGTTCTGAAGAGAAAGAAAAAAATTAAAGTCAGCTATTTTGACTTCTCGGTGTGCCTTTAATTTTTAAAATTATATCTCTTTGCGGATGATCCTACATGTAAGTAATACAAGCTTTGAACCTGGTACCGGCACGGTTTCTTTCAGATTCTGATCCATCCCAATAAAATCTCATATTTCAATTTATGATGAGAAACTAGCGTAGCAGGCGCCGTTTATAGTATAGGGCACAATTTCGAGGACGTGCGCGGCCAACATTTTCAAGAATTGGAAAGAACTGTGAGCCTGGTTTTGTTCATTTTGCGCGTACAAAGTTGTTCGACAAATGTTGAACCACGAGTGTTGAAACGAATATTCAACAATGCAACCAACATTGCAACCAACAAGGAAATGTTGAAGCGATGTTTAATCAAATTTTAAAAACTAACTTTAACATACCTCTAACAACATTCAAAACGTTTCAACAATGTTGAAAGACCTGTTCAAATGGTCTGAATGTTGAACCAATTTTGAAACATGACACCGTGTTAACGGGCCTTTACAATGTTTCCCGGCCCGGATCATGTGTTAGTGACCAACGGATCTAGTCTTACTGAGTATGCTGAAAGTTGCTGACGTCTAAACTAGTTTAACAAAACAATAGAGTATATAAATGTAATTGATTCTATTGTTAAATTAACTTTTAGCTTATTGTTTTGTTGTAATCTCAATGAATGAATTCATTGGATAGGGGACAAAAAAAGGAATAAGCTGGAATAAAACCGCGGCAGAGTGTTTAAAGTAAGTTCGCCAATCTTGCCATCTTAAAATGTCGCTAGACTCTAACTCATGTTATACTTCCCTTAGTAAACATAGCGTCATTCCCTATATACGTTTTTGATATTTAATAACAAAGACGCAAATGTTTTATTCATCCATTCAAACAAAAATTGTATTCTTCGCCGCTATTTCGAGTGTGAACTTAATGGAATACAAAAACGCTTGCCAGGCAAGCCTTGTGTGCGTGTGAAGGTAAGGTCCATAACCATATCCATCTCCTTGTTTGTTTCCTTGTATGCTGCGCAGGCGATACGATAGAAATATATGATAAGCTCCTTATATCACCAGCCACACAAAGATATTGTGTTATTGCAGTTCGTAGTTCTATCGGACAGGTGTTTACGAATTTCAGTTGCAACTAAAAGGAATTCTAGATGTAAATACAAAGCACCCAACCTGCTAATTGTATCCCTACCTTATGGTAAATATGTATGTGGTACAGAAGAGCCTGATCCTGCCGGTTTTGGAACATATCAATTCCCGCGATAGCGATTCTTCAAAGGTCCGGCGCATTTTTGCGTTTAAAGTATATTTTGTTTGTGTTTTCTTCGGACAAGACAGTATTGTCAAACAGAAGAAAGTCGTAATGCCATGTTGACCCGAACCTCCCGCCGAACCTACATAGCGCAATATACAAGCTGAAATAGAATAGTAAAATATGCAGACCTGCACACTGTATGTGGAGCGAAAGCTAATTGTGACATACTCGAAAGTGATTCACAGTGAACACTATAACTTAATGGATAGAAAGTGACACTTTCCCAAACACAAGACTTCGTTAGCAATAAATTAAACTGTGAATGTAAACTGATAAAAATGCAAAGCACGATCTGTTATTCTAAGTATTTATAGCTTTCAAACCTGATCCCCGCATATAAATACACATTCTAAACTTAATCAGTAAAGCAGACCAGTTTATCGGCTACAAATTACCCATTTCCGTTACTATGACTCGCTATCTTCGTTTGACATTATATAAAATTTTGCTGAATTTCCGCGGTAAATATTATTTTGTAAAGACAGCGCTTAATCGCATTGAAACGCGTGCTTTGACACATGTCCATAGAGAAGGAGGAACGTGGGCGACAGAATTGACATAGAATTACGCAAACATTTTCAGCTGTTCTGAATGCACTCTCATTTGAAATTTAGATTGACAGATACAATGAAAAAACACTTTGAAGTAATAGACATTTGAAGCATGCGCAAGAACGGTGATCAAAAACTCATTAAACAACATGCGCTGGCTAAATATCATGAAAGACATATTACACAAGTTCCAAAAAGAGCAGCTAAATTTATAGTTTGCTTTCAATTTTTAATTCGATATGCAATTGTTTTTAGGTTCTTTTGTTCTTAAAATTAGAAATGTGAACAACGAACGTACGATAATGAGTAAATTATACATATATTCTTTCGTACTTTTGCGAAAGTTGTTGAATGAGATTTTTCCAGCAATAACACATTTTGTTCGAATAAAAATGTCCCACACCTGTACAAAACGCTGTAATGACACTAAACAGCGACATGATCTTAACAAAAAAAAAATTGAACACTCTACTGTGGTCTATGGCCTACGTTCATCAGCATCACAAGGCACAACTGAATATCCCCACCCCACCTCCCTGGAGGAAAGAAAACAACTCCTAATATTTGTTGTAAAACACAAACGCCCCTCGTGCATGTTTAATTGTTTCCCAGCCAAAGCACGGTTACAGATTTCAATCTTTATAGTCACGATCTTGAACAATAATTCCAGCTCTAGTAATACATTCTAATCTTCCCTATTTTGTGTGTTAGTTTGTGCACCCAATTCGTTTTCTTTTTAGAGCCATTTGCCATATCATTAAGATATCCCGTTTGAGCCAAGAAAGGCAACCAGATCTTAAAGCAACTCGTCGCAAACAGTCGTTTAGTTACCTTGCCCTAAAGGTGGGTTTCGTGACCTGGTTGGATGTTAAGATATCCCTTGAGTGTGTTGGCGACTTGGTTTGTCTGTTTTGCAAGTCGCGCGTCGTGGCTTTTAGCTTCACCCTTCAAATAACTCGCTTATTCTTCATTTTTCGATTATATAAAAAAGGCAATTTCCAGAAATTCAAAACAGTTCTGTTTTGATTTACAAATTAATTTTGTGGCACGCAAAATTTGTGACCCCCACTGTTTTCTAGTTTCAAAAAAACTAATCTTCTCAAGCCAATTGCGTAGACTGCTTGAAGGTTTTCGACCAATTTCGCATCTCAGTGAGAAAGATGATAAAAATGCATTGAGAAATTGTCTTCAGAGGTTGAAAACAAAAATTATTTTGTGTCAAATTCCATTTAAGTTCTAAAAACACCAATTCGTTTAGTTTTGGCATGCTGTGCAATTCATTTTCCCTGAGGCAGTGAATAGGATATTTAAATTGCATATTAACCCTGATCAATGCAGTGAAAAAAAAAGCAAGAAAACTACTATTTTTACAAAAACAGGAGTTAATTATTTTGACTTCGTTTTTAACCTCTTCTGCTGATAACATTAAAGAATAAAGAGAATAATCCGAAATGGCATGTAATGTGTTCTTTTAGTGTACTGTTTGAATTCAAAGTGTTGAAATTTTATTTCCTCTATTCCATATTGGGAATTTAACACATTTTTTATGCTTTGTTTTTCCGCCCTTTGAAAGCAACAAATTAGATAAACCGCTGACTTGGCATTAATAATTAAGAAGCAATTTCAAGTGCGATAGCCAATTATTTTAAGAATGATGAAATAGAAAACACGATTGCGGTCAGAGGATGGGACGATAATCCTGATCTAGTGAGTTTCTCGCGGTAGGGTGCTATTTGTGGCAAGGTTATTTCTTTTTTGCACTCATGTTTTGGAGAATTACCAATATTTAGATGTTGTCTTTTCATCCAGCATGGAAACATTTTGGCAACGGAGATTGCTAGATAACAGGTAAAATAATCGATTTAATAATCATAAATCAATTTCAACTTTAGACATGGGTTTCCTTTACTCGTGTCCACAGTATATTTTTAAAACGAATAGCCTTTAGATATCATTTGTACAGGCCAAGCCTGTAATGTAATATTTGTCAACAGTCGTAGAAGCTCCAAGATTTGCAATGAAAGTAATGATTTTCATCATTCTAGTAGCTGAATACAAGTGTTTTTTGTTTATCATACTTAATAGAAATCGTTCATTTTATTTTCATGAAATTAAAAAAAAAATGTACAGCTGTTAGTGGTGATGAAACTGAGATCTTGCAACAATCAAAAGTTTCTTTCATTCAGGCAAATACCACGCAGCTCTTTACAACCTCTAACTTCATTGGACCTGGGTATCACGCATCTCTATTGTTTTCATGGCTAGGATCCATTGTTGCGTTGTTTGTTCAATTGTTTTCTCACTGAGCAAATCAGAGAAGACCTTGTAAGAGCTGCGTACTGCCCATTCAGAAGCCTATTTTGTAAACAAGATCAAAACAAATTAAATTTGCTGCCAATTAGTCAAGAAATCAGATTGAAATAAATTTTATATATATGTATATATGTCTCTGCTCTTCCCATAGAAATATTACCATTGTCCTACAATATTTCATAAAAAATCTGGCAGTCTAAAGATTAAAGCTGGAGAAAAGATCACATTACCAACTCAGTTGTCCTCTGTTGGCAGTTGGCCTGAAGGAAGGTTTAAATACTATATGACACCGCTTGACCTGGCCTTCCAATGCAACCGACAGCTCAAAAGACGAGATGGATGAGAGCGAGGGAAATAAATTAATTGTTTCAGTCCCCCTCGGTCTTAATAATAATGACGACGACGATGATGGTGACGATGATGATGATGATGATGATCATGATCATGATCATCATCATGATCATAATGAATTTATAAAGTACATTCAAGAAAATAATAATCATTATGGTAATAATAATAATAATAATAATAATAATTATAATTATACAACTGGCTGGGAAATTTCTGAAATGTGATTGGCTGAGACGAGCTGTATTTCGGCCTTATCTGTGGGATGGGAAGAAGCCTTTAATGGCCACACACAGCGTCGCTCAACAATCAGCCAGATAATGAAATCATGATGATCGTTGATAGTTTCCAGAACAGCTCGGTGAAGAATATTTCGATGAGACCGGCGATTAGAGACGTGACACTAAGCATTATGTCTGAAGAACAAAACGTAAATTTGGTAATCTTTGACGTTTCACAACAAAGAAAAAGAGAGGAGATCGCGGCAACGCATTCAAGGTGGTGGGCGAACAAGGGCAACTTGGTCATCTACAACGAAATTTAGTTTCCCCGCTTTGGCAACTGAAAAATGAAATTTCAGTGTAAGTTTCATGAGTGTTTTATTTCCCGGGTTTATTTTTATCCGTTGGCAATTCAGTTCTTTAGATATTTGTATGTTAATAGATTTATTTTGGATTTATTTTCATCCCGGGTTTCACTAGCACGGTGACAGGAAAACTAGTAAATGACCCAAAGAGCAGATGGAGAGCTGGCGGCGGAGTAAATGTTCCCGTGAAAATCGAGTCTCGTTTGGGGAAGCGACAAGCCAGGGAAATCCGACGTGCGATGGAATCGGAAGAAATATATGCTACTATTTAGGACAATTTTGCCGCGATGGATAAAGATGATCGAGACGATTGCCGAGATGATTAAGACTTGCCGCCGTTCTGCGGACAGGAAAGCCTTTTTCCTTGCTAAATGATCATCGCAGTGACAATTTCAAAGGGAATTTAACAAGATTAAACTCAGAATATGGAAATAATAAAAGAAACAAGACTTCACATCGCCTTGATTGTTTCAACGCTGGATCAATTTACGAAGTTGTCATAAAGAGTTCGAAAATCGAACGTTCGATTTTGTTCGATTGGTGTTTTTTTTGGTGAGTTCCACTTCGTTCGGTGACCGAACTTAATCGAACTCTTTTATTCGATTAAGTTCGATTGAGTTCGAAAATCGAACGTTCGATTTTGTTCGATTCCAATTTTTTTTTTTTTGTGAGTTCGATTTCGTTCGAACGAGAGAGTTCGAAAGAGTTCGATTGAGTTCGAAAACCGAACGTTCGATGTGATACGCCGCGTTTAATATAGATTCTCATTAAGACAGAATTCACTATACTAGGCGTTGAAACAATGGCGTATAGCTTTTCCGAATTTGACAACAGTGAAATCACTGCAATAATTGAAGAAAAGTTCAGAAATTGCCAAGATGATTAAAGGTACGAAGACCTATTATTTCGTTATGCGATCGACGGAGCTGGGTTGAAAGCAAAGGATACAATGTGGGTTTAAGCTAGGACGGCAGACAACTTGACGAGCAAATGGAAAAGTTATTCGCCGAAGTGAGAAAGAGAAAGTCAAGAATGGCTCCGACTTGGAGCCAGACACTTTGCTTTGTAACTAGTGTCCTTAGTTGGCAGAAGTGTTTCTTATTTTGAGAACAGAGAAACCATGAACAATGGAGAAATGTTTAAAGTTTTATCGAAAGCTCGCTTCGTCCGCGAGCAAGTACGGCAAAATGGCACGCGAGGTTTCCGTCTATATATATATAGAGAAGAACGGACCGCCCAAGATGAAGGTTTGTTGCGGTATAAAGAGCTCCTTGGTGCCTTGGAAATTAGTTACCAAAGTTTCTAACTACCATTAAAATGAAAAGATGACAAGCAGTGATGGTGAGTTGTCGTAGCCCGCTGTTCCTGGCGTTCAGATAGTGGGGAAAGTGCGAATAGTTGGGGAAGGCGCGAAGAAAAGCGAGCGAAAAAAATGCGGGGAGACTAGGGAGGGGAGGCGTCTCCCCGCATTTTTTTCGCTCGCTTTTCTTCGCGCCTTCCCCAACTATTTGTGCTTTCCCCACTATCTGAACGCCTGGAACAGGCTAGAGTTGTCGCTGCATTTAAGAAAATTATTTTAAGGTAATCTTTGGTTGCAGATCGATAATCACACGTGTGAGCGTTAGAAAATGCAAACTTTCTCGAGGTATTTATCCCAAATCCCCCTAGAAACCATTGTATTACCTATTTTGGATCTGGTACAACATTGATTATGGGGTAGGGACTCGCTGTCTCAACTCCTTTTGCAATTACTTGTAGCTGTATTAGAAATGGTTTAAAATATCTTTTAAAATTCGAAAAGATAAAACGAAAAAGTAATAATCACTTACAAGAAATGTAAAAATTAGAAAATAAAAAATCGCGTTTAAAAAAAATGTCAACATATTTTGCGTTCTTAACATCATCGGATAGATTGTTCCAATGGTTTGGGGTAGCAACAGAAAAGGCAGGTCGACCACGAGATTTCAAATAACGGTTTATAAGTAGATTGATATGACAATCAGTAAGATGACGAGTGGAATTTCTCTTGATTAATGTTATTTCTTTAGCGCATAACTTTGAATCCAATGCCGGACAGGTAGGCGCAAAAAAGCATCCTAAATCTTGCATTCAACCAAGCTTATAAGAAAAATTGTCTCGCTATGCACTATTTGCACTGGCCGCTATAAAGTTAAACAACACACCTTGCAACTATTTTAGTGCAATGTGTCTTTCTGCAACTGTCTTATATATAAGATGCCGAATTCTGTTACTAATTTATATTTACTTACAGATTTTACAATGTCAGCAATTGTTTGTTTCGATTGTTGCGATCAGCCAAAATCACACAAAGATTGTGGTAAGGTGGCCACGAATGAGCCGCGTCATTCTTGAGTGTTACCACTTGAATGCAGTGTTTAAAAATATTTCAAAAGGGCGCATTTAATTTGTAGAATTTAATGAACAAACACCATTAAGCTAATCCAGTAATCCTCTTAGTCGTTTGAAAACAAGTTGAAATTCTTACTGAACAAAGGGCAATGTTACGTTTATTGGAATAACATGTGCCTTGCTTGGTAGGAATACTTACGACCTAAAAAGTGGTTTTAATCAATTTTATTTCGATTTTAACATGTATATTCAAAATATTTCAAGTTTTCTGTGTTTATGATGAGTGTTGTTGTACTCTACAACAAATATAAGCTTCAAACAAGTAGCTCGTCAAAAACGATCGTAAAATATCACTGACTTATATCGGAAACCACAGCGGTTGAGAACGTACAAGCCAAGCAATGCATAAAATAAAATTTACCAACTGAATATTTTACCACGATCACGTAAAGGTCGAATACTATGCTAGCAGGATGCTCTAGCCGTTTGAAGATTATTTTTAAAAACGACACTGTTGAGGCAACAATCGCAACTCTAGCGTAATGTAGTCTCTTTAGTGGAGTCGTATCACTTTTGAAAGCGTATTAAGTCTGTGTACTAATTAATTTTTAAACTACCGTGAAAGTTGATAGCCTAGAAAATCTCTGGGGAAAATCTGTTAAGTCGTAACATATGGCTTGGAACAATCTGGCTTTGCCGCAACGCAGCAGCTAATCACTTGTCTTCCAACACGTTTGTTTGGCACAACAGTTTATTGCGTCAACATCATTCTTTTGACTATGCGATCGATCCGTAAGTCCATTTAGAAAAGCGAAATTCAGCCGGTAGTCTTACGTGGAAAACGAGTTTTCTATTTTTAAAGTTCATGGCATGGCAAACTGAATCAGTGTCTTAACTGCTGAAAAAATGTTTTCTAGTTCGTCACATTTGAATTGTTCGTTTCCGATCTTCTTTGTCTAGTGATGGAATGAAGTATCTTCACTCACTCCCAGTCATTCATACAAATATTGTCACCTGTTTGTTAATTGGTGGTTCTATAGGAAACAACATCTCACCTCAGCTTATGTTACTTCGCTGTTTGTCCAGAGCCCAGATAGTGCTACATAAACCATTAAACACAACCTCTTTGCTCGTCCATCCAGAGACTAAGGTACGAATGACCGCTGTTGATGACGGACAATGCAGTGTATTTTACCTATAATGCGGGATTTTGTAGAAATGACCTGGCACCAAAAATCACTACCTTTCGGGTTGATCAATGAAACTTTATATTTTGAAAGTAACTCTTGCCGTATATGTCTGGCGGTATGCTTTTGCTATAAATTGTTTCATGTCATCGACAGTTACAAAACACACGTGGAGAATTCTGAACATGGCTGAAAGGTTCGGCTCAGAACGTAACCCTCATAAAACAGACAAGCTACAACGGGGCAGTGAAACCGAGCTGAAACCGAAATCGTACATTCTCAGATATTGGTCTTTTCATTTAGAGTGTTCCAAAAGTGTAATAGATTTTGACGACAGTGCGAGTTTATCTCCATTTCTAGCTTTGTACTATTAATAGGTTCGTGGTATAAATAATATGACATTAACTTTAAAAAATCATGAAGCCTCTGTTTCTCGTAACTGAGAAGAACTATCTCGTGAAACTGATGAGACATGAAAAACAAAAACTGAAAAGCACTCGATTTTTTTAAAAAGTCAGCGTAGACTGACCAGTGCAGATCTGATAAAACTGATAAAGAGCTCCATTTGATAAGTATTCCAATCCAACCGGTAATTCTCATTGGCGAGCGTGTCTCCATATCTCCAAATTTACTTCGGCTTTCCTTTTATTGAATTGGACTGTCACATCTTCATAAAACATAATAAATTACGTAATCAAACGTTGCTAGATATAATAAGGAGCTTTTCACACAACAAATGGATATCAACACAGTATTTAAAACATGCGAAATTTAATTGATTTTCGATCGCTATCTGTAATAGATGGGTATTTTTAGTAAGCAGCTGTCGCTTTGAATCCAGGTTTGACACGACATCGATTAAATGTTCAGTAGCACTCAGGGAAGTTTTTAAAACAGGTTTTGACGGAATATTAAACAAAGTGCCTTTCCTGGCATTTCTCACTCAATAGATGTTAATTAATGGCACATACACCTAATTGAAAAAACGTTGACCCGTGAAAAGCATAAACCATGAACGATGAGAACGAATGGGAGTCTGGGTAGGCAGCATTGGCAAGCTTAATAATATTCCATTTCTTGATAATCAAGATGTTTTATTCGTTTGAGACATTTTAGAGCATGATTTATGCATCGTGTGTTAATATAATGTGTATTCTGTCACAGACGAAGATTTATTTATCCAACTTTCCAGTAAACATTTGGGTCGCATCGTTCATGGTTTATGCTTTTCACCGACGTTTCTTCAGTTTGGTATATACAATGTAACAATGACTGTTCAAGCAACAAACGGCTAATAGCAACAAACAACGCTTGACAAAAATGATTCTGAAATTTTGCTTACCATGCCCACGTTCTCACTCCCAATTGTTTTTCTAACAACAGTGACAATCACAGGTAGCCCAAGCTATATGTGTCACAGTAACCGTTACGAGCGAAATTATAAGGATTTGTATGAGAAAAAACGGTCCATTCTAGGAGCTAAAAAATACGAACAAGATTTCAATAAAAATTGCCTACCTTACTTCGCTTGTGTGTTTCCTTGTCTCCTGCGTGGATTTTGGGCCGATTCAGAGCGTTTCCAGTGAGTTTTAGGGTGCGTTCCTTTGGGATGATCTGGATCCGGATCACTGATCCAAGATTACTCGGATCATGAAGCATCAAAGGAACCGATGAATCCACTCTGAACAAGGATTCATCGGTTCCTTTGGTGCAGCATGATCCGAGTGATCTTGGATCAGTGATCCGGATCCGGATCATCCCAAAGGAACGCACCCTTAGTTACATTGCTTTCTCTCTATATATCCTTTCCCATGGTAGGGCACTTCAACCGAGAGGCCGAGCGGATTCACTGAAGGAAAACCGCCGTAAATTCGCTGGGAAAGGATATATAGAGAGAAAGCAATGGAACTAAAACTCACTGGAAACGCTCTAAATCGGCCCAAAAACCACACAGGAGACAAGGAAACACACAAGCGAAGTAAGGTAGGCAATTTTTATTGAAATCTTGTTCGTATTTTTTAGCTCCTAGAATGGACCGTTTTTTCTCATACAAATCCTTATAATTTCGCTCGTAACGGTTACTGTGACACATATAGCTTGGGCTACCTGTGTGACAATGTTTTCACAAATTGACGTCCTACTACCCGTGATTAGTTTGCACCATAGATAAGGTCCACAGTACATCAGTGTTTATCCACAGTTTATAATATAGAGGGCAAAATTACTGAATGTTGATTGGCTGACGAACAGGGCATTTTTTTTCTTAATTGAGGGCAAAATTACTCGCTCCTGATGGGTCGAGCATCAAAATTTCTCACTCGTGATTGGTTGAGCGCGTCTTTTTCCGCATTCAGTTGGCTTGGCGGGATTTTGAAGAAAATTTACAAACGGAGCGCTCGAATGTTTCGCCGGAGATTTTGTTATAAAAAAGGAATGAAATCGGAAGATGCCTAAGAAAGGAATTCTACGGTTATTTACAGCATTTTACGCCAAACAGGAAGCGATTATTTGTGTCAAATCTTGGATTAGCTAGGCGCCTGCTGGCCAGTTTGCGACGTTGAAGACCTCGAAGAAATTCATTCATGGCGACAAAAGGTTTTAAAGTTCCATCACTTCAATGAAAAAATGCGGATTTCTGCGGACCTAAAGAAAAGAACTTTAACAGATTTTGCTGAAAGGGAAAATATACGTTTAACAGGAGAAAGAATATGGCTAAAAGAAGTGAAAGAAAGCAATTAAATCGCCAAACGTGCAAGCAAGTTTGAACTCTCGCCATTTGTACATGTTGTTGTTATCAAAGCGGCAAAAACTTCAAAACACAGGTACGCAAACTTGCTTTGTTTTCGTCGTAAAGTGTCTTTTATTGATAAAAATCAGGCTATGTTCTCTAGATGTAAATAACAGCCAAATGTATCTTCGACCGAATAGGAGTTTATTTAACCACAGTGAGTTGAAAAGTTTTTCTTCTCAGTTTGCGAGAGAGTAAGCTTATATTCACTTCGGGTGGTTTCAAGTCTGAGTGACTCTTAAAAAGTCTGAAAGGTTTCCCTATAATTTTGCCCTCTACATTATAAACAAGTAATCGCATGTTCCCTCGTAAAATTAAGGATTAATATCACTTGTGTTTCGCGACTCGGGCAATTTCTACAGCTTCTGAAAACACGCGTGATGTTAATCCTTAATTTTACTAGGGCCCATGCGATTACATATACTAATCACATTATCACAGAAAAATCATGAAAGAACGTCATGGGATATCTCTCGGTACCCATGAGCCTCCAGACATCTTGTTTCATGAGAAGAAGGAGAGGGCCCATTGCTGGCTTTTCCTTTAAACAAATTACGCAGATTATCATTTAACGTAACGCTCTCGCCACGTTGCGTCCCAAGTGATCTCTGTATTCCATATTTCCAAACTATTTCGTGCATCAGATTCAGACGTAATTCAGCTAAATTTTCAAACTTCCAAATATGGACAAAAGACAAAATAGAACGTAATCAGTATGTATGCCCGCCTTTAAAGACCTATAAAGCCAGGAAGGGCAGATACCTAAACCATAAAACCTGACAAAAAATGAATGATAAACTGACAAGCGAGATTCTTCTACCAGTGGCGACATGAGGTAATTTTGATCGGTCCCAGTTACTGGGGCACTGTCGATATTTCTTTTGTGTTTACAAAATTGCGTTTTACAAATCATGCACAAGATCGTAAGTAAATTTATAACAAACAAAATGTGTATTTCATGGAACACAAATTTGTTTTGAATATGGACGAGAGTGGCCTATACTGAAAATATTGTAATTTTGCAATACAACACGTCATGCGAAAACAAAGATTGTCAAATGGCCTTTTAGATGCATTTGTTTAACGTTGAACTGACGTGTTCATTTGAGTGTAAAGTAGTTTGTCTAGTTTAGTTCAGTTATAAATAGTACAAACAAAGGCCGGTTTTGTCAAACTGTGAACTGGTTCATGAATCCCTTTTTCGTTTAAACGTTTTCACGGGAATTGGATCATTAAACTGAATTTTAAAATAGGTAGCTCGAATGTGTCGTGTTACATAAATTTTCTCATTCACCCACCGTTGCATTTTGTTTGTTTTGTTTTCTTTTGTTTCCGTTTCGTTCATTAAAAAAAATGACGTTTACTGATTATTTCGGTTTGTAATTATCTTAACTGAAAGGTAAAAGAGTTGGAAAAGACGAGTGTTGTGTACGATATCACATAGAATTTTATCCGTAAAAAATTAAGAAACACTACAACAAGAATTCATAAACAAATTCAACAGAATTTGTAAGCGTCTTTACCAGGTTACAACTAAGATTGAAGTCAGTTTTGACTTACATATATATCAAGCTTTTATTGACAAAAGGAAACGAACTTGTTGATATCGTCTGGTCGCTACTTTCTCTTTGTCAAACTGACAAACTGCTTTAAAGAGCCGTTCACATCTAAGTTCTGAAATTGAAAACATGTTCTAGTGCTTACCTTTAGGTTTTGCCGCCTTTTATCCCTAAAAAATGTTTAGTGAAGCACTCACATCTACTGACTTTTGCGGGGAAAAGTGCTTTAATATCAATACACATTGAAATCGTTAGGTTTATATATTATTGACTTTCACAACAGTTGCGAAGTGCCACCTTAAGGCTGGAACATTAAAGTGCATTAATGGCTTTTTGAATTCAAATGTGGAATCTCAGTGAAAGACCGGAAGGCAGAGAACTCATCAACACAAAAGCAAAAATATGAAACAAGCACATTTCAAGCGCGGATCTTATTTGGCAATTCTCGTTTGCTGTATGGAACTTTTAACTTTTTTTCAATTTTAGAAAATTTTAAGTCTTTTATCTCAATATGGACTCAAAGGCCGGAGGAAAAATGAAAAATATAGGTCCATTGTAACTTCTTTTACGGTTTTATCATCCACTTTAGTACGGAGGCACATCAGGTGTAGATTGTTTTTCATCTCGTGTCGGTTCTTTCTTTAACTGAAAGATAACAAATGTAGCTTCTTCCCAGAGCAGAAAACGAGCACAATTGGGTGGTTTCAAGTAAATATTCACATGTTTTTCAACTTATTCATTTATAGCCCCAAGTGAGAGTTCTGTGAATTTAACGAGGAAGTGGATACTTCCCTGTGAGACAGGGAAGAAACACGAAACACGAAAAAAGACATTGTCAGTTAATGAATCTGTAACGTGTTTTTGCGGGTTTTTCTCTCTCTTCAGTTTTCTTGCTTTACTGTTGAAACCAGCCAATTGCATAAATTATATAACATAAAACGCCGTAACTATAGATGTTTTGAGCATTTGAATTTTTTTAATTTATAAAGCAAATCATTAATAAAAAATAATTTAGGAAACATCCACCTGTCACTTTGACCTTTGCAACATAAAATCATTTACAGGGACCGCGGAGGGGGAGGGGGGGGGGGGGGGGGCTGGTAGGGCCGCGGCACCACCACTTTTTTGCGCCCCCGCCCCCACTTTTTTTCGATTTTCAATATGAAAAAATTATTTTCAATTGTCAGCCCTCCCACTTTTCACCTTGCTCCGCGGTCCCTGATTTACATGATACTTAGAAGCAATAATCAGTGGAGTAATATTTATATAAGCATTCGGAGTTTTGAACGCGGGATATCGAGGTCAAATCATATATTCTCTTGGCCATTAAACTTTGAATTGGAAAAGAGAGAAAATGTTTATGATTGACGGATGCTAAACAAATCTCTTTAAAGCTACAAAACCATAAACACAGATATTACTATTGGTTTCTGAGAGAGTGTACCTTAAAAATGGCTAAGTAAACATATTTTTTTTCCTTTTCGCGTCACAGACATTCCGCCCAAAGCAATTCAAAATTAATTGACTTTGATATACTCTGGTTTTGCTTTATATAGGTTCTATTAAATAAATGGGTTCCCGTAGTTTTGCCTAAAATCGCATAATTACGTAAAATTTCCCGGAAAACGTCCAATAAGGTGATCAGTGACCTTAAGTTATCCTTTACGTTTATACCGTTTGGTTATTTATACATGAAAGCAGTGATGTCTAATAAATACCGCGAGAATTAACTGTTATTGTATCAGTGGTCCGAGATGTGGAGACTCCTCATCCACACCCGGACCACTGATACAATAAACCTCATCCACACCCGGACCACTGATACAATAAACCTCATCCACACCCGGACCACTGATACAATAAACCTCATCCACACCCGGACCACTGATACAATAAACCTCATCCACACGCGGACCACTGATACAATAAACCTCATCCACACCCGGACCACTGATACAATAAACTTCATCCACTCCCGCACCACTGATACAATAATAAACCTCATCCACACCCGGACCACTGATACAATGATAAACCTCATCCAACCCTGACCACTTATTCAATAAACTTCAGTTGATTTCCAAGATGAATAATCGCTTTCTTTCACTCCCAAGAGTGCCAAAAATCAAAATTCAAGAAAAATCCCACATTTCATTTTGTTAATATTGAAAAACAAATGGTACCATGCAAAAGTACTGCTGACGAGGTTTCATTTGAATGACCACACAGGATTTCGTCCACAGACTCAAAAGTTAGAACACATGGTACCATGCAAAAGTACTGCTGAAGAGGTTTCATTTGAATGGTCACACCATAGGATTTCATCAACAGACTCAAAAGTTAGAACACATGGTACCATGCAAAAGTACTGCTGAAGAGGTTTCATTTGAATGGTCACACCATAGGATTTCATCAACAGACTCAAAAGTTAGAACACATGGTACCATGCAAAAGTACTGCTGAAGAGGTTTCATTTGAATGGTCACACCATAGGATTTCATCAACAGACTCAAAAGTTAGAACACATGGTACCATGCAAAAGTACTGCTGAAGAGGTTTCATTTGAATGATCACACCATAGGATTTAGACCACAGACTTAAAAGTTAGAACTACGCTACATGTCTCCATAACGTGACTCTGGGAGTGAAAGGATTAAAAAAATCATTACAATCATGATTAATTTTGGTGTGTTTCAAGACAACACGATTCCTTAATCAAGCAACAAGTGGAAAAATTTGAGCTTTTGGGTCGGGGTTCAGAAAACCCGGTTCCTAGAGTAGTTGAGATTTATTTTAAATATTCGTAAAAATAGCGTACGACGTCACTCGACCATGGGAGGATATCCGGATCACCCGAGAAACTCTGGGAACAAAAGGACATTTTCAAACAATCACAGTTGATTGATTTAAAAAACACATGCATCCTTTAAAACAAGGGGACAAACATGGAGTATTTAAATTTTACTCGACAATATAATGTGTTATAAAGAAGGATAACAAGGGCACCACCTTAATGTGTGTTACAGTTCCAGTAAGCTATGCGCGTGCTACTTTGAGAAAACTGGGAAACAGCCATAATGTAATATTTTCTTACTGCAGGCCAAGAAAATGTGTTATGTTTAAAGATTGTGCGAGTTTCCTCTAAACAAACGTTTGTTTACGTTGAGAATCTTCTACCACTTGGAAGTTTGAAATAGACTGGATCAAACCTAATGGACTCAGTTTAGATTACGATTCAGACAAAAAATGTTAATTCTTGATCGTTGAGCAGTGAGAAAGGCGAGAGGTGGAGCAAGATAACCGCATGATAACAGTAAAAACCAATCCAGTTGCGATGATAAAGCTTAAAAGTTAATTATGTAAATATTATCCGCGTACGAACTGTATCACACAGGAAATGAAGACACGGCGACACTTCCTGATCAAGGCATCAAGGCATAGCAATTGATAAAAAATCTGCGCGAAAGCCTTGAAATGCTAGAAAAAAATATAAATTAGGAGATGAAAAGAACAAGATATGTTTAGCAAATGTCGGGTGCATCTATTCATCTCGCACTGTTCTAGGTTCCCTACATAAAATGAACAGTTCCATTATGCACTGCCAGAAGTTTGCTTCAGTTTATATTGCAAGAAAGTTATAACAACTCTTGTCAAATATTGAATTTGTTAGTCGTTTGTTTTGAGTTCAAAAGCGTGTTTGTCAGTGTTAAAAGGACATATCCTTACTGATCATAAAGATCAAGTGAAGACAATATACAATATGATCAATAAGCTGTGGAGCGTTTTCAAAAAGATAAATTACAACTAAAAAACTAATTAAATGGACAATGCTTTCTTTGAATTAATTTTGATATTTCTCCTTTCAGCTTGACAGTGTTAGATAAAAATAAAAAACTCTAAATATCACCCACCTCAGTTGCTTAACAGCTCAATGCTCTTTCCCTGTGAATCTTCTGAGTAGAACGGATGTGAACTACCGTGTGTTAAGAGAACAGACAATCTTTTAGCCTGTAATGAATGTCCTCAAGAAACAAATTTGCTCTTGACAGTCATACAAATAACTTATCGCGGTAAAATCGCGATAGCGGAAGTTGGATCCAAATTATCAGTGCGAATATTTTAGCGAGGGTTAGATGGAAAAGATACCTTTTATCTTTCTTACGATGCATCTGCCTCATTGAATACAAAGGTTTTTATAAAATACAGAACCTTTACCCGAATAAGCGTTTATAACCCCGTTTTTACCATTCTTGTGTGTCGTATGCTACGCGAAGAACTTACCAACCTTGCGAGGCCAACATAGTAATTTCGTCCGATGTTTTTTTAAAAAACTTCCAGAAAATTCGTAATTCTATTCGATCGTCGACTAAAAACCAAAACATTTTATCGATAATAGCAGCGGTTTACCATATTTGTGACGGCTGACACGCAGCTCTAGAAACTTTCAACTCTTAAGACTGATTAATTTTAACGTCTGACAAATTTGTCTTACAATTAGGGTATCTGTTAAGCGATACAGAAACAGCACAGACGAATCTACTCACTTCACAACCAACATACAGTTAGTTAGTAAAAAAAGACTGCATGTAGCCTCTAAAATATGATCAAATGAATTAGCAAATCTGCTTTGGAATCTTGTGGAGATCACTGGATGAAGATAAGTTGTATTAACAAACTTCCACAAAATACAAATCTATAATTTTATATGACTAATCCGCACGCCTTGGTCACGAACCAATTTGTACTTGTACTTGTACTTGTACAATTTGTACTTGTACTTTTAATTTGTACTTAAACGGTTCACGTGCTGTTAAAAGAAAGTTTTCCATAACCGAACATTTGTCGCATTCGTTTGCAAAGTTAACCTTAGCAGCCTTTAAAGTTTTGTTTGTGTAAATTATGTAAACACTTTCTCTATTCAATAGGTTTTCTCTTCATATTTTGACATTCAGATTTATTATCACTTATGAATCATACGTAATTAGTTTTCGCATAATATTTCCCGCAGAAAATTTAGATTCGATTTTTTCATACATTGAACTTAGAGGTTTATTACTTTGAATACTTGGCTGAAAATAAAGTTTTCCATACTAAAAAGTCTGTCTAAATTTATCAGTTTTAACTAGTTTAAGTTCAAAAGGGTAAATCTACACAGTTTCTTTTCTCTCGGCTTGCGGGAATCTTTCTGCCAGATATCTCTTTCGATCTTTAGAAAACTCAATTTTGTATCCTATTCAAACGATACAGCTTCTCTGATGGTAACTTAGGGGGTGTTTACATGACACCGGGGCGACTTTCGCGCCGGGGCGAGTTCACTCCGGTTCCCTCTTATGGCTCTACATTTGTTTACATGTAAACAAATGTAGAGCCATAAGAGGGAACCGGAGTGAACTCGCCCCGGCGCGAAAGTCGTCGCCTCGGTGTCATGTAAACACCCCCTTAGTATTGGACTTCATAAAGTTCACACAACTTTTCATCTTATTGTGACAGTCGGTTTTTATTGAGACCCTAGGTTTAATTTCGTAAAGGTGATATTCTACTCCGTAAATATAATTCGCTACTTGCATCCAGTACCCCATGGTAGGTTAACTAAGTATCGACACAGATGTCTGCCAAATTTAAAAAGAGAACATAATAACAGTTCTTATGTGCATGCTACGTCATTTTTTCTGATCCTTTCGCATAAAACATTGATTACATTCAAAATGTTTGTAGGTCAAATTATTGTTACAATTTCTACATTTTTATGAAAAGGATAATTTAATGATGGGATATTTTGTCGCTCTTCTTTTCCTTTAGCTACAAACTTAACCTGGTTGTTATTTGGATGGCACGAAGCCTTACTACTTTGCAAGGCAGATATAGTTATATTTGCTTTAATACTGATTCACGATGCCACAATGGTGGTTAATTTTAATTTTATTCCAGAAACTCGTTAATACGAGGCCCCATGTAGAGAAATATATGAAGAAAAGTAGCCGACGTCTACAGCAAAGCAAGTAAAAATTAAGTGTTAGCACGCCTTAGGCAAAAACTGATGATATTTAATTATATGTAATTTTCTAGTAATAAATGTCACAAAAGGCTAGCTCTAAAAAATTCATTCTGATGTTCTTCAATATCTCTTGAATCAAAGGACTGACGCGGAAAAAAGATATATAACAGTCCTAACAGGATTAATTAAAAGTCAGAATAGTAACTTGTTTTCTCAAAAAAATAAATGACGTGTAAAATGGGTATTTCGAGAAAACAAAACAAATAAATGGCTCAATGACGAAAATATGCTTTGTGCAGTCAAGTTTTAATACACTGCTCCAGACGAATAAGTCTAAATGTTAATGAACGCGGTAAAGGACCACCAAGGACGTCATTCAGACGGCTTCTGTATTAAACAGACATTGAAAAGGCGGCTGTTCTTGTTGATGGGTGAGTACAACAAAGTATGTTTTAATACATTGGTTCTATTTTATTCAGTTAAGAATATAGTCTTTCCAGCAAACAGTTTTAAGACATTCTCCTGCCATTATAACCAGCTGTGCAACTGAGAGCGGGTACTTCGGCTTTTATAATGTGCATCTTTGCTCAATATAGTAAGGCCGATTGAAGACACCGGTCATCGGTCAAGTATTCCTTCTAGATGATAAACGAAAGATATTTGCTCTGTTTTACGGTACGACGTTTTATTCCCTATATTGTGACAATAAAAGTTGATCACTCGTTTCATAGGTTTTTACAATGAGGATAATTTTATAAACAAAAGATATTTGCCCTGTTTACGGTGTTTAATAACGTGGCGTTTTTCAAACGGATCTGCTGTTTCGAACAAAATGGTAACAGTTTTCAACAGTTAGATGTGCATAGAAAATGAATTCGTAAAGTTAAGTTAACAACAAGCCAAACTTCAAACGCATTTGCAGTTTTTGTATAAATCAAAGAATAACTGTATGCTTGGATCCTGGCGCAGTGGAATACGCATTGATCTCAGTTTCAGACCTCGTTTAATTCTGACAATAAACAAGGACCACTCGTTGCTTATGTTATACAATGGGAAAACATAAATCGAGTCTTTTTTGTTTCATGTTGGAGCAAAAGTGACCATTCAGCGGCGACCATTTCAGAATTTGCTGAAAAAAGGCGGTTTCAATTTCTTTGGCGAGTTTGTTTCTGAGGTCATTTTCGTGGAAAAACGGAAGAGAACTGAAAGTTATTTGTGGATAACAAAAATAATATCCTGCGGTAGTTGAATTTGATAATTTGTACTGAATATCTAAGTTCGATTGCGAAACAGCCGTAAGCCAAAAAGTCCACATTAACATAAGCAAATCACTCTTTATTTAGGCTACTTCATATGGAAAATTGAAGTTATTATCGGGTATTTTGACGTTTTTGTCAAACCAGCTGTTAACAAATAACACGCGGCAATGAAATTTTGAAAGACGAATGCAAAAGTTCCCTATACTTTTAATTTTATTTCGCGCCCTTAAAATGGTTCAATGCACTTGAAATTTTTACAGAGATAGTGCATTACATGTTAAAAAGATTAAAAAAATATATCGACTAGATTTTAAATAAACGCTTCTCTGACAAAAGTGTTACTTCTCTGAGTAAAATGAGCATATTTAACACATTAAGCAAACAGGATGAAACCTTCAAGGAATGTATTTGTATGGTACATGATAAATATATGGTGAAAATATTGTTTCAATTTGTCAGGAAAACATTGGCATAGACGAATTAAAAGAAAGTAATGCAAATCTTTACATTTTTGATGGAAAATATTCAACACATTTTTATTCGAAAAGTCTCTCATAGAATTTTTTCAAAATTTGCAGTCTTGAAGACATACATCTAGACTATAAGAGGCATACAGTCGTTTTAATAGTTTAGATCTAGATGTTGAGAAAATTGCTAATATGCAGAAACCATGACGCCATCAGATCGTTGTTATGGTAACACCGATGTCAATCAAATCTACTTTTTTGAAAAGTTCATTTGATATCTAGTATATGTGTGAAGCAGCTTGCCTGACCGAGCTTAGATAGTGAAGTATGAGCAGTTCAAAGTTGGGATGTTGTGTCGCCAAAAAAAACTAAGCACCCTTGTCATACATGAAATGCTTAAAGAATGCTAAGAGTATCAAGTAAATTTTTGAAGACAAATAAACCATGATCGATTTTACGGAGTTTTCCAAGAGACAAGGTAAAACTCGTTTTCGATACGGTAGACTATGATATCTTATTGTCAAAATTAATGCGCCGATCAATTCGAAACGCATTTCGATTATTGCACTGTCGCCGGTTTGGATGAGAAATTGAGACATAAACGGCTATGAGATAACATGTTAACCTTCTCAAGTTATGACCCTAATGCTACTCATCTGTAATTGAATCTCTAGGTTGGAAAAATCTTAATACTCAGCGTGAAGTTTACAAAGCCTTGATGGTCTATAAATCCCTATTTTTTTTATAATGATCTCACCCCTGGGTATTTAAGTTCCAAATTTGTGAATTGAAATAATATAACTTTCTTTTACCATATACCATCTTCAAACCAGTTTTTGCTACATTGGTGCGGTTTACAGGAATAGTCCATCTCAAAATGTTAAGACACAATAGAAGCTACACACTAGGCGATTTTATACGCCAATCACGGCGATTGGCGCAGGTGTGCCCGGTGCTGCGACGGCGATTTTCGCCGATCGCCGCGATGTTGCGGCATTCGTGGAAAGCAATTTTATTATGATTATAAGTTACTGTATGGATTTTAACCATTGATAAATAAAGGTTACTTTAAGTTGCATTTAAAGATTCAAATTTTATTTGCTGCTTTTAAAAGCTAAGCAATAAAATTCGAAGTTGACGAAATAAGTTGGGCTGGATTGAAGGCTAAAAATTACACTACCATTAATTTTATAAATAAAACTTGACCATTATTTTTGGGTTTTCACTAGACTGATATAAGATTTAACGTTGCAGTCGTCTCTGAATGCATGTGTCAGCGGCTAAACCAAAAAGTGCAGAAGACGAAGGATAATCCGGACAACAATCTCAATTGATCTTGGTTATGAGACGTCGCCCGCAAATATACTAAGAGACCATTTTCACTTTTTGGTACGTTCTCAATTCTCTTTAGTTGCACGAGTGCATGACATTGTGTATACTTTTAATATGATGCTTAATTCAAAAGTACAGTCGAAGCTCTTGTAAGCGTTCTACTTTTTCAAAATACCCCAAAAATTAAGTCAAATCATAGTAGTCGGAACCGTAATAGTTAATAGTTAGCAGGACCCCGTTGATAACAGTACTATGGTACTTTATCCTGCATAAATATTCGATTATTATTATTATTATTATTATTATTGTTATTATTATTATTATTGTAAGCGACTACCTCTCGTAAGCGACCACGACCACTTTAAACGGTAATGACTTGAACTTTTGTATTGTTTTTAACCTCTGGTAAGCGACCTCTCACCCATATTTCGATGTCACCACAGACAAATTGAATCACGTGTTTTAGTACAACATCCGATACAATTGGGGATTTTCACTTACGTCATTAGATTTTTGAATTTTGATGACGTCATGTGCAAACCCCCAATATGTTGTGGTGATAGGTGGTTTTTTCATGATTCAAAGTTAAGACCCCCTGTGGTCTGACCGTAAGACCCCTTGTGGTCTGACCGTAAGACCCCCTGTGGTCTGACCGTAAGACCCCTTGTGGTCTGACCGTAAGACTCCCTGTGATCTGACCGTAAGACCCCCTGTGGTCTGACCTCCCGTAAGCGACCACCTTGGCTTTACATTTTGGGTGGTCGTTAACAGGAGGTTCAACTGCATTCTCAAACGTCGACGGTTTAATTCATTCACGACAGATTAAAACAAAACATTCATGCCATCATTCAACTGCGTTCGGCAAAGTATAAATAAAACAAGTCGTGCTACTGCCGTGTAGCACTGACGACAGGTTATCGGGCAGGTTATGCTGCGCGAAACTTAAGGCACATCGATTTACATTTAGTTTGCCGAACATGACGGCTTCAAACGCATGCTATAGTCCACCGTAGGTTCTGGCGGAATAGAATTCGGCACGCTGTTAAATGAACCAAGCCTTAGTTTATAGGGTTATTTAAGGTCCATATTTTTTTTTATTTTCTGGCGCCCAAGAAATGCTTAATGACACAGTGTTTCTTTTATTGACGTGAAAAAGCCTTTAATCTGGCCGCCATTCTTTTCTGACAGTCGACAAGAAAGCTTTAACTGAATAAAATTTGCATTGATTGCTTTTCGTTGAAGTGCAAATACTTTGCGATAAAAAAGCGTCATTATTCGTTCAAAACCTCACAGCTAGCTGCAATTTACGAATAGTTTTGCCTAACGAAACATGTGCCATGCGCAAAGCTGTCAGGTTATATTCTACAACGTCGTTACATGCGCCCGAAACTGAAAATTTCCTTGATTACAGCATGTTATGAAAGAGGTTTGTAACTAGTTTGTAAAATAATAAGTGTAGTGACAATAGCAAAGTAAGACCACGTACCTGGTCGTGTGTGATCCATTTACACATTGGCAGATCTTCCCACTTAAATTCTATTGTAGATCTAACACGAACACAAAAAAAAAGAATTAAAGAAAGTCTCTTTATATGATAGCAACATATTGCGAAACCCTTTTTCAAGAGATAATCCTCATTGAATTTGGCTTCTTTACGTCAGTGAAGTTAAGAAGCCTTCGCTTACCAAAACAATACTTGAGTAGAGAGGCAATTAGAGCTCTATTTTTCTAACCCTTGTAGTGTGTTGTTTATCGATTCAGCTGCTATCTAGCTTTAGTTCCAATTGTCATCAACCAAGTATTATCCAAACAAACTAATTTCATATTTTTCACACGGAAATATTGTTCCCTTTTCCTTTTGTAAACTGTAGCTTGACTTGATAAACAAGGCATCCTGGACAAGTTTTGGAAGAATTAGTGTTAGCACTAGCCATTAGATTTGCCAAACACGAATGCTAACTTCATAATTGAGAAACTTATCCACTTTGTAAAACTGTCATTTCTCTTCCACGCATATGAAGTGTTATGAAAACCGCCTGAAATATCTATTGTATTTCCTAATTTGTGCTTGACTCAAAATGAAATGTGTGGTCACTTGCGGAAATTTCTTTCTCAACCCAAAATTTATCAACTTTTGCAATTTAAATCGCAAGACATGTTCTCACTACTAAGATGGAGAAGTCCATATAATACTACGATGGCAAAGTTATATTTTCCCGGGTAATACGCTTGAAACAAAATATGGATATGTCTTGCTAGGCATGACAAGGTTTTTCACAAAACTACTAAGTGCCTAACGTCGATTTGATATTATTTCTCAAGAAGTAATAAAACGGAAATGTAGGGTGTTATTAAAAAAATATATATTCATGCATAATCTAAAAATCGTATGTTTTCTCGGTGAAGATTGAAGGGTTGTCAGATCTCACTGTGAAATGATTAGTTTTTAACTAAGAACTACATTCCCATCCCTGTATAAATTCAAAACCTTTTTTGGTTATGGATGGAACGCCTGTCAATAATATACGATAAATAAACCTGTTCTAAAGTTGAAACATGGATTGAACCAAATTTAATATGAGATTTCATTTGTCAAGTAAATTGTAGTGAAATCTTAACACAGCAATTTTCGTCTCCTTTCCTGACACTTACCTTAAGTTGCAAAATAAAAATGCGACTAACTTGAACTAGTCGAGGTTTAGCTGAAGACATATCTTTGTCAAACAAAATCAAGTTGCAACTCCCAGCGCCCATCTCTTAATTTAATGCAATTTCCTATGAAAAGAAACCCCACGCATGCCCAGAACGCAAACCTTTATTACAGTGTAAACGTTTACTCACAAATTTAAATCAGCTTCTCTTTTGTTGAACTTTAAGGTGACGATACATGGTGGAAAATGCTTCACTTTCAACGGTAACCACTTTGCAACATTAAAATGAAAAGTAATAAGAACTTTGGCGGCCCATTTGAGTTTTGTTAAATCCTTGATACTTGATAGAAGTGGATGTGTCCCCGTAGAATCAGGTGTTTTTGTATTATTGTTCGTTTATTCATTTAGAAATGTTAATAAAGGTGTGATTTTATTAAAAATTACTTTTCTTGACATATCATTGAAGAAAAAGAGCTCTTCGCTAATACTTCGAAAATTTGTAGTTCATTAAATTATAGGACGACGTGATCCACGTGGCCAATTTAATAACAATTCGGAGAAAATAAAACATAAGACAAGCTGTTTGATTTATTTTGTTTATATTCAAACTTATGGTTGGTACCGTCGCTACTTCATATTCGATTACCATCATTTATTTTGACGTGCACAAAATAACATTTATGCCTGCAAAACTAAGGGCTTGATTAATTCCTCTGCCTTGAAGAATTTTTCTCAACCTGAAATTAATAGTACTCGTCTGGGGTCAAATTTCGTACAAAAATAATAATGATAATAATAATAATAATAATAATAATAATAATAATAATAAATTACCAGCTAGCTATCGGTTGAAAAGAAAATCGGTTAAAAAGAAAATGTCGTAGTTCTGATCACTGTACATTGCTCCTGACCTGATTTTTCTGTAAACAATTAAGAGACTGAAGCAACAATCATTAACTGCTTAAACTTGTCTTGGACAATTAATACCAATCACAAATCCATTTTTATTTAAAAAATAACTTTTCTTAAAATATTAATTTCTGTTCCACATTTATTTAACCGATGTGTTGATTTTATTTTTATAAGTATTTTTAACAATTACCCGTGTGTTTTTTCTATATCGTCTGTTATTGTTTGTTAATTTCTTGGTTTGCAATCCAAACAATATTACGAGACCAGAGTAGCATCTCGCATTGTCGAGGGGAACAGTGATAGAAAGATATAACTCGTGCAGGTTGTAATTCATAAGGAAAGCGTATATTTTTATATATTATCACCGGTGTCTTTTATCGAAAGTTACTTTATTTGACAAGAGGTTGTTATTAAACCTTGCGGGACACTTCAAACTTTTTCTCAGTGCCGTAATTTATGTCGGAAGCATTCCAACCGTGCACAAAACGAGAAGTTCATCCCCAAATGGATCAATAACTTAAAAGAAAGGTTTCTATTGGTCACTGAGTTGGAACAACTCAGTTGAAGGCCAAAATCCCTCCCAAAAAAAATAAATACCGAATACGGTAGACGGGCTTTAAAACCGTTAGAATGTTTGTTGAAACACATTTCTAAAAACACATTAATGGTACAATCGACTAATAATTAAAATCATGTTTTGACGTCACATCAAGATCAAAATGGTTATGGGTATTTTTTAAGTAAAGATGTGAGGATAAACTGAACAGTCAGGCCAATTGTGAGAAAATATGTGTGACGTTGGATGGAAAAGGGTTAACGCGAATTGAGTCTGAGTGAATGTTAAAGGGGCCGCAGTGTCACGAGGATTTGTTGTCATTTTTTTTTAAAAATGTTTTTGTATTAACAGAAACCAAAAAATAATGGCCCTGTTTTGTGAAAACGTACCACCCTACAGGACCCTAGTGTGTCCCCTAGTGTGTCCCCTAGTGTGTCCCCTAGTGTGTCCCCTAGTGTAACAAAACTGTTGATGAGTGTCTCTAGACATAGATGGACTGGATCTGAATGAATTACAACTTGAAAAAGGTTTTACATTTAAATTTAAATTTAAATTCTTACATTTTCGTTTCAAAAATGGGCCACAACAGACCATAATGTGTTCCTCTTTCAAGAATTGATTGATTTCTTGGTGTTTTGGTATTATTTTTTAAATAAGCAAAGGTGCTGATAATGTGTATAAAGGTCATGGGTTCGAATCCCGTCGAGGCCTGAATTTCCGGCTGTAATTGCAACTCCTTAAGTTGCTGTATAACTGCGATGATCACATTCTCTTGAAGTAAAAGTTTTGTCAAGTCCCCATGACACTGCCTCTTTAAGTTTTGGTTGTTATTTTGTTGTTCTTTAATGAAGAGCAATTCATAAGTGAGAAAATTAAGTTTACTACAGCAGTTATAAAACGTTTCATCCCTAATTTAAGGTCTCAGCCCGATCGCTTTATGTTCAGCAACGCTTCGGTGCCCGTGACGGCTCGTGTAACTGCATCACGCAGGTCACACTGATGGTGTTATTTTGTATTGGGTAACGAAAACGAATACGAGCAAAATATCATAATTGGAATTTGTGTGCTTCATAGACATAGATGAAAAGTTAGGTGTGCCCTTTAAATAACAGAAGGAAAAGGTTCGGCTCATTTTCCTGAGCAACCTGGTACTGACGCAGATGCAGGCATCGCCTAGAATCAAGTACTGAGAAAAAAAGCTTATTCGATCTTTCAGAAACATACAGTGACATTCAACCAATCGCGCTGCAAGCAAAGAAAGACTATTTTGTTGAAAGGCTGTGAATCTTGAATATTGTTTTAATGAAAATCATGCCAGTCCTCCCTCCCTGACTCTTGTCGATGGCAAGATATTTCCTAGATTTTTAAAAAGGACTACGCAACTTCATCATAACGATTACATTATCATTCATCAAGCAAGCACTAAATTTTAAAGAGTATTGATCTACTGTGAAAACAGCTTACAACCTCGAACGCAAATACCGACCAAAACAAATTGAAGGCACATTCAAGGCCAAAAAAATTCCAAATTAATTCTGAGGTAAAACAGAATTCGCTATCAAATTGAACAGAGCGGGTATTTGAGTCAGTGACATGGAGAAATAGTCTGTTCACAAACATTCTATCCTTTTAAGAATTACTGAACGTAAACGCTTCGCGCGTGCTCTTTCTCCAGTGTCTTAAAAAAAACGTCTTATAACAGACTTGGAAAGGAAAGAAATAAGAATTGGTTTCAAGCTAGTTTGTGACAACAATTTAACACTGGAATACCTCACTTGTTAAGCTTAATGTCTTGATTGAAACTATTAGAAAAATGTTATTTTACTCGACTAACTGCGATGACGTTACTATTCACGTGACATGCCCCCAAATACCTATTATCGTACTGCAAGAACAGGCTTTAATGAATGCAAATACGCAAGGAAGGCATTCGTATGCAACATTTCCATTTAATTTCCATTACTGTTCTGGATTTTAAAATTAAGGGGGCTATACACATGAGCAGGAGCCCATGATGGGCTCCTGACATGAGCAAATAGGGGTCTGGGACCGGGGAGGGTACTCAACAAAGTTTTGTACAGGGATGCTCCGCAGAAAAGGCAGCCCTTTCATATACCTTTCATTGAAAATGGTATCCCTTTCATATTGCCTTTACGTGCGTCTGTTTGTTATATTTTGAAAGGCCGTTTTTATAATACTTAAGGACGGTGCCTCCTATTGTTATTGCGCATACGTTCTGCGCATTGTGCGATAGTCGCGCGAGAAACTGGTTATTATGTTATGTTATGTTCCAATTAGAATTAACTTAAATTCTACAATGTTTGTCTTTTTATTGTGCCTGAAAGTGAAAGTTTTGAACGGTAAGCCGTCGAGTGGACATCCCAGCATGCCACAGAAAGAGAAAACTAATAAAGCAAGGCTGACTGTACAACTGGGATTATAATATTCTTTCCAATATTTCGTCAGGTACGGCCTGACTTCTTCAGGGAATAAAATGACTGAAGAAGTCAGGCCGTGCCTGACGAAATATTGGAAAGAATATTATAATCCCAGTTGTACAGTCAGCCTTGCTTTATTAGTTTTCGTATTTATGTTAAATTTGCTGACTAGATCCACCAGGATCCGACGCTTTTGCATTGTCCGTTGGCCCTTGCAGATATTTCCAAAGTATTCACAGAAAGAGACACGCACAATATTTAACTTACTAGGGAGAGGATAGAAAAAAAAAGTCGTGGACCCCAAAAGCGATTCCATAAAAGTTGAAAACAACTTGTATAACTTGTAAAAACGCGCGGTGAACCCTACTTTTTATCTTATAAAATGGAAGTGGTAAGTCTTCTAAGCACACAATTTTTTGTTGTGTGCAAACGTTGTTTAGACAGTATTTTTGGCGAACGTGGAAAAGCTGTCATGGCAGATAATGGCTCCGTTGTGATGATTTTGTAATTAAAAACACATAAACAGTAGTTGTTATGTTACCAATCGTTATGTGTTTTAGAGGTTTTTGTGTATGTAAAGGCGAATTCTAAGGAAATCCGCGAAGAAAGATCTATTTTTCCCAGTTTCGGAAAAAATGCTGAGGTCAGCATTGTTTTCCACATTGAAGCCAAATTATCTCTAAAAAATGCACGGTTACCCCCAATTTTCTCTTTGAATTCCAATAGCCCCTGCTAAGATCTACTTTTCCCGCATAGTCAAAAACTGGGCAAAATATCTTGGTATTAGGAGACACTTCAACTCGTGTTTTCCCTACCCTTTCATATACTTCAACTCGTGAAATCTCTACCATTTCATACACCTCCAGCATGAGGGGAGTCTGGGACTAGCTAATGTATCTTTCTTTGGGTGAAACAAAAGAAACAAAATTTCGGATGTTGGTAGATATCAGTGTAAACTGAATAGGCTCCATATCAACGTCATTAGTGTGACGTTATTAATCACGTGACCGAACGCACGGAACTTTGGAACCTTTTTTTTAATTTTATTAAGCTAAGTAAATCCCTGTTTTTCCGTCCAGGTCATAGATATCATTTTTGTGAATATAAAAAAGGCTATAATTACTCCTCCATTAAAAATAAAGGACTTTGCGCCGGGACAAAAAAAAGTGGCCGTTGTAGAGAGGTGTCCGTTAGTAGAGGTTCGACTTGTCATTCCACCGCCTGGAAGGTTCCAGCGAGCAGATATGTATTCCCGCAAGTGGTGCGCAGAATGCAGTATCTTGCCAAATAAATAATTAGTCACGTTCAGGTTCTGACTGACGTTTTGACATTCTGAGCGGAAATTATCTTCAGAATAAGGGAAGATCTGAAGATTGGAAATGGGTTGGAAATGGGTTCTCCCTTGAAACTTGATTGTCCTGAGCGTCGAAGCAAATTTCCCTTTCGTTAATGGTCGTTGCCATTTTAGCGATTAATAACCTAGAATCAAACCCGTAACCTCTTGCATGCTAACATCCCTCCTTCACCACTAGACCACTGAGTTGATCCGGCAAACCCAAGCAATAACGGGTAACTCTATCCCTAAATCTAACCTAATCGCGAATCTAGCTTAGGTCTAAAAATCGGTTTATCTGATAATGATAGCCTACATTCGTCCTAATCCAGGCATAAACTACAGAAGAAATGACATCGACATAACAAAAGGCTTGGTTATAATGAATGTTAATGATGGCATCGACCGTTAGAAATGGCATCGACCGTTTACGAATTCAAAGGGAAATCAGCAGCGCCGAACTCAGTCTAATGTCTCCTCACCGACGTTATTATGGACAACTCCTAATAACTGACAGTTTTCAAACTACGTCCATCGTTTCGCCGCTGCATCAGAGGCGTAGGCAGGATTTTTCAATAAAGAGGTCCTGCGCAGTTTTTAGTATGAACTTCACAGTTAGTGGGGGGGGGGGGGCAAGGCACCCTTCCCCTCCCCCCCCCCCCCCCCCCCCCCCCCCGCTAGCTACGCCCTTACACATTAACGAGGACCCTTTGTACTTATAAAAGGCTGTATCCTGAAATTACTTAACTATTCAGTTTAATTATGAAGCATCTCCTTACGCGCACTTTATTTTACAGCCTCCGCCTTCTTACGGGCTGCCCGGTGGCGGTGAAACGTTCAAAATTCATTTTTTTCAGTCTTCAATAAAACAAGACATCTTGTCAACTTTGCGTTGGCGAACAACAGTTCGCTGACTTTGCTGATATATCGGCTCGTCTTGTATACGCTTTGATCTGATTAACATCCGATATATGTGAATAAAAATGGTTTGGAAAGCTGCTAAAACGTTTTTTGTTGACAGGCGGCGAATCTAATTGAAGATGGGGTGATGGTTGCTTTTCTCGGTTTCCTTCTTTTGTGAAGTTTCTGGCTTTGTTTTCTAAATTATGTCCAATATTTAACACTAAGCGTAAAATGGCATTGCTTTAAATTCTGTCGACCAATGGATAGTATTAAGCCAACAATAATCGGCATTTGCTTGTAAAAAGACTGTAAGACAATACACACTCTAAGTTGTCTTGTTTCGGCCTGTGACCCGACGGCGTAGAAGCAAATGTGTCAACAGTCATATTTATTACTTAGTCAAATATTTAACAACAAAAAACGAGCTTTAAAGACAAGAGGAACATCTGCAGAAAGAGCAAGGAAATACGGGAAGTGCGAGCGTTTGAGAAAACGTATCAACCGATCTTGATAGGATGGGATTAAATAACACCCAACCAAAACTTGGGTAAGTTACCGGAAGTTTTCGCGGACTTTTATATCTAAATTCAAAGTGGTGTGAGAATTAAGATGGGGATTTCAGGTGCTTTCGTTGTATGGTAACATAAAAACAAAGTGACTTGTGTTACAGATCTAGGTTTAGATCGCTCAGTAGGCAGTTAGCAATAAAATATGAACCTTTGGTATATACCTTTATGCCGACGATGTACTGTCGCTCCAAGCAAAACATGACGAATGGGCTTACGATTTAAAAGAAACAGGACCTTCAGAACGAGGTGGGACTTTGTCTGATGTGAACGTTTTAAAACGTTTGCACTAATTAAGATTCAACAATTTAAATTTGTAATACATTATCGACGATGTTGTTTGTGGTTTGTTCAACAATGTTCCTTCCAGTCATTTAGATTTTTCACTGAACAGTTATGGGCAAAGGCACCTTGCATACAGATATGGATTTTTGTTTTTCGTTCTCCATGAAGCTGTTAGTTTCGATCAATTGGTAGAATTTAAAATATTTTAGTTCATTTGAACAGGCGGTTAGATGATGTACATTACAGGCAGAATTTAACAATGCATTTATACAGGGTTGAACAATGTGAAATAATGACCGGATTTACATTTCTCGAGAGACATATTCCAGTGAAAACAAAAAAAAACATGCTTCGGGGAATCGGATTCCGAGTATGTTTAACTCGATGTCCACTTTGCGTCAGGCCAAGGGGACACCGAGTTGCGTCGGGCTATTTTTTTATTATCTTAAATTTACTATACTATTATACTTATTTTTCAAAGAGTAACAGTCGCCCTGGCCTAAAGGCTCGTTATTTATAGAAAGTGACTGATTATACCTTGATCTAATCCTAACTCAAATATTGCAATATTTGACGTTATATGGCGCCATAGAGTCTGACTGAATTCAACAACTTCCTAACCAGAAATGCCATCAGCTATTAGTAAGAAAATCAAGAAACAAAACAAAACAGTCACTGCAATTCATTTCACTCGATCTTTTGGGAAAATCTTTTTTCGTGCCATTTCGACGACGCTGTGAAGGCAGTTCCACTTCAGGTTGTGAGTATTCCGATTATTTATTTAATTTATGAAGCGTTTTAGCGGTAAGCATTCTCAAAATTTATAAATTGTATTTCCGTGCATTTAAATTGGTTTTCGTTTCTTTGCGTGACTTTTGATAGGACGTAGTGTAATCTCATAGGAAACAGAGTTTGTTTTGAAAATAAAAAGGTGACATTTCAATAAATATTTAACTTGTGTTGCGGTCGTGTAGGTCCATTACTTTCATTACTTGTAAACATTAAAAGTGATGCGTTTGCCCAATCCCTGAGTGCAGGGTAATCTAAAGGAACAGCTTTGTATAGAACCAAAGTGCATTTTAAACCAGATGCCAGTCATCAAGAACATTTCTTCGGTTGCTAATGGAAAATCGTTTGTATTGATCCGATGTGATTTATCACTGCTGTGATTGTCTCTGACCTATTGCATGCTTAGCGTCGAGTCGGTTTTGCGACTTTTTTCATCCCTTTTTCGTTGTAAGTATTTCCACAAAACCGCGAAAGTTCTGCTGTCGTTGACAGCACTTCAGATTAGCAGCAGGTTGGTTTCAGATAAGGAAACTTCCAAACAAGGAAACATGGTGACAATGTTTATCGTTTTTTACTGAACACTTGATTAATGCGCGTTTAATCATATTCACATGTTAATTTGCGCATTAATAATGTTATTTCAAAATATTATTTCTGTTACATAAAGTGGGAGGCAATTTTTATCTATGCGGGTTATGCGCAATATGGACTCAGACTTATCAGACTCAGAGATGAAAATAAACGTATAATGCTTCCTTAAACTGAACGCTGATCCTGGATTTTAACAAAAATTGTAAATATCGAGTGTACGGCTTGTTGTGAAACATTAGCAGAGATTTTAATTGGTTAACTAGAGTCAAGAAAACATGTGCCCAAGAATCTGTAAGGGCCTACAGCATACGTTCTGTCATAAGTTTAATATTCGACGGCGTACATTCTGTCGTAAATTATTTTTCTTCATGCATCCGACGGGAAATATATTTATTAGTTTTTGCTGTCTCAAGCATTCACCTCCGCCGACGAAATTTTTAAGGATACCTGATGTTGCCATCCCCTAGGGGAATATTATTATGAATTTCAAAATGAACTTATATAAAACCTCAATAAAATAAAAGTAAAATAAACAGGATGTCGTACAATAACGTCTTCCTCTTATTATAATTCGAATGACTACAGCCTACAGGGCTTCCTTCAAAATTAAACTGGAAGAAGGTGGTTTAGATTTTTGGATAAAAGTGTCTAGTGTCGGGCAAATAGAAACTAAAATATAAAACGGAAACATTTATTCGTTAAAATTTGCCAGTGGAATGTCACTTTCAAATGTCAATGCTGATATGCGATTTGCTGTTTTCCGCCTTTTTCTTAATTTTCTCAAACTTAAAATATTTTTCTTTTATAATAAAGAATATTCCTTCTTAATATTACAAATTAAACGTTTATTCAACCAGAGAAAAGGAATTGATTCTTTTAGGGAAAATTTTAATGACAAAAGATTGAAATTCAGTGAGTGAGCGGCTTTCTGTGAAATGCTAAAAAATAAAATTAAGCTGCATTGTAATAATAGTTATAAAAAGGAACCGAATTTAACTAATGATTAGATTCAATGAACGTGCATGTCCTAAGCCAGTAATAAAATCGCCATACCATGGAAACCACTTCTTTTACAAAAAATGCTTTGAATACGCGTCTGCGCCGCTCGTGAGTGAACAATCGGCATGGAATTTTTCGGAATTTTCTTAATTCACACAGGGTAAAATCTATTTAGCGTTGGTTGATAAATGTTCCATAGATGTCGCCCGGGGGGGGGGGACTCCCATATAAAAATGACGGGGGTGCTCGTCGTACCTTTTAGGGGTCAAAATTTGCAGATTGGTACCGCTTAGAATACTAAAATCTAAAATGACCGCCGTTAGAATTATCGCGGTACCTTTTAGGGTATGAGCCGAAAAAATATGACAGAATATGACATGTATTGTTTTAGAATTGGTGGTACCTCTTAGGGGTAAAAATTCTTTTTTAGCCACACCCATCACCGAGATTCTGGTACCTATTAGGGTGTTTTTCGAAAATTTCCGACGATCACCCCCGTCATTTTTATATGGGAGTCCCCCCCCCCGGGAGATGTCGTTCTTCGCATTTTCGCAAATTGAAGACTCCTGCACAGATGGCGGTCAGAAAATACAGATTATTTTTCTATTTTCCCTATATAATAATAGGATAATTGAGTAAAATTAAAGAGCTATTGCGAAGAAAGGCAAGAACATATGGTAATGTAAATGTATAAAATGAATTAAAAAGGAAGCCGGCAAGTAAACAACTCATTTTTAGAATTCAAACAAAATTACTTTAGCGGTCAGCTTAATCGGATGTTCAACATTTGAGCGCTGAAGTAATTTTAAACGACACTCGGCCATTAAACAGCACATTCTATCGCCAAACGTTTCTTAGTGAGCTTCCATTAACTTGACATGGCAAATGTTCTAGAAATACCCATTAAGTAATTAATTGAGAAAGTGAGAGATATTATAAGCTTATATATTTAAGCTTCGGGACATTTCATAGCCATATTGATCTTGGCTAAGATCTAAGCTAAGTGAGTTTTGGAGCCTGTTAGGAGGATTTGCTCCATACTTTTGTTAGTGTGGAGATAAGAGGTGCAACGAAGGCCGACAAGTTCAGTTTACCTGAAAACAGTACCTGGCATATGATCTCTATCGTATGTTCAGTTTCTCGGAAGAAAACGAAAGGTAGTTTTAAAAAGTTGTAATGGTAAAATAGAATCATAAAAAGGCCTCTACAATTCCTGACGACATGAGCCTATGAATGTTTTAAACTAGCGCGGCACTCTCTAGCAAAGAAGAATACCAGAACATAGGCTTATATATCCTTCACATGGACCATATTATATATCTAACTGGGATACAAAAGCCGGGTTGTAAAAGACAACACTTAGTGTAGGCGTTCAGAGAAATAGTCGGCGCTCGAAGAAAGAGTAATGTGAATGCTGCAATTTTTCCTTGGCGTCGGTCCCCACTATCTGAGCATGTGGAGCTGGCTACACTAGTGTATAAAATTGAAATGTTACGGATGGCCTGAATGCGGATTCAGTTTGTCAGTTTGAGTCATGTTGACATGTATTGCATGGTGAAGTATTTGGGTTGTCCAAGGAAAGACTGCATGGGACTGATATTTCCTTAAAAATCTATTCCTCTCAGTATCGTCTGATACTTTAGAATATCGAGGAAACTGAATTCCAAGGTATAAGAAAGTTATTCGGTTCGTGATGTCTGGCGGGTCATCGAGAATTCATATTACACAGAGTTTGTCATTAATTGTAAATTAAATTGTGCATTAACCTTGGTACAATATTCTGTTACCGAAAAGGGTAATCAACCCCCTGTCAAGCCAAGAGTATTCATTTGGTGTCGTATTGTTACCGTTGAGTTCAATGATGTGTTCATGTTTTTTTAAATGTTCGCACTGCATGGAATTTTAATTATATGTGAAATAGTCTGCTCACAGTCGAAAATCCATACACCCCACAATTTTGTACAAAGGATAGTAATTATGCTGTGGAAATGTTTATTCAGTCAGATAATCTGTCATTATTCAAAGGTGATAGAATAAGAAAATGGCTTAAAGATGTTTCGATCAATATTTATTGAAGGAACCGCGACCCAAATGAAAAACAAAACGTAATTATGCCACTTGATTTTGCATTTAGCCTTTCTTAAGAACGCAGTATGAAAGTACAGTCTGATTACATGAATTCACGTGAATGCCAGTTTAACAGTTACATTGCCGCAGATAAAATTTAAAACATCGCAGATATCAAACTTAATAATGTTATGAGGTTTTGTCAAATATCTTGGCGAGTGACGGTGAGTAATGGCTAACACACGTGCCGCTTTGTGAACATAAACTCAAAGTAACGTTCTTCCATTAGAATTACAGACATGGTGGTCAGATGTTTGTCGTGGGCTTATTGTTCTTCTTCGATTTACTGAGGGTAACGTTATGGTGAAAAAGACGTTTTACGCTTGGTGTAATCAGGAAATTATTTATCTTCCTTTTATAGGTAAGGAAATCTGGCGGATTAAGTGTTATATTAAAGAGTACGCCAAGCCCCTGTGCCCTTAAGTGACCTGTCGGTTAAATACTCAACAAGCTGATTTGGGTCTATTTCACCTCAGTTTACAGCAACTTGTGTGCTGTTTTTAAAGCAAAGTCGGTCGTTGTCAGAACTACACCGAATTCAAGGTAGGTAAATACTTATGTAACCGATTAGTATATCAGAAAAGTTTAAACGAAACTAATTGATCGATCCCCATCGATCACATCAATGCATTACTACCTAGTGTCTTTCTTAGTTCCTCGATTACATACCGAAATTGATCGTACAGTTATAAATAGAGCTTCGTGTAAGAGTTTTAAAAGTATCAAAGGGTTACCACCTGCTTGAGTACGGCTTCAAAGCTATGAAATTCGAACATCAGTAACGAAGACCATATGGATAAGAAACATGTTAAGTGTCGCTGTAGCTACCTCTTAATTACAACACGATGCCGCCACCAAAAAATCACCGCGCTAGCTTGCATGATATGTTTTTTTTTTTTTTTTTTCTTGCATGATATGTTACTCACTAAGGTTCGTTTTATTGCAATATCACTAACAGCCTTATAAAAGAAAAAGATAAACAGATAGGATTAGTATAAACAGGGTTTTCACTGTGAAAATATAGTTGTTTTAAAAAAACGGGATATATGCTTATATTACTCCAGGTCCTCCAGGGCTCCAATTGGATGACCAGATGACATCTCGCCTTGATTTTGTTAAAAGAAAATAGAGCCGAACTTTCTTCTAACAGCGTAATTAAATTCACTGTTGAAATCAACATTGATAGTGTTTTTGTTTTGTCGTTCAGTTCTTGTTGTTTTATCCGCGGTTTCGACTGTTCGACACTTAAACATTTTAGGATCATTATTTTGGTTTATTTTATCTAATACCTAATTACTCATACGTTACTACTGAATTTTCTCTTTACATGTTTATGACCATCAGACAGTTTTTCCTCAATATTTTGGATGGAATATAATTACCTTTAATATTGCCAAAAAGAGCACTTTAAAATCAACAAAACCTGCAAATCTGTGCGTTATCTCTTGCTTTGAAACAAAGTTTAATAGTAAATATTGTAATTTTTACAGCTCGCGACGTTTGCATGGTTGGAATCGATTTAATATTTCTATCCGATAGAAATTAAAAACAATAAAAGCAGTTCAAAACCAGGAGGAAACCTGACTGTTGCAAACACTCGATGAACCTGGATAAGCCTGAAGAACGTGACTAAATTCTTACTTTCAGTTCACACATACATTCAAACTCATTACAGGAGGTGCCATGACAATGAAACTACACTGACATATAAACATTGAACAGTGAGTCAGCGCAACACACCGTATTGCTTCAGGAAATGGTTTGGAGTGGAATGGTTGAGTGGTTAATTAGTTGTTGTATTAGTATAGATACTGAGATAAAGGTTCGATTTACATTGACTTGATAATTTCTTCAATATTTATGTTCCATTTGCGTCTGGAAGAAAAGAGCTTTCTGTCGGTTTTAACATATTATGTTCGCCCGTTTATGACTTCCTTTCAGCGAGAGAGTTGTCTAATTACACAAATGAGCATGCACATGCCATTGTAAAACACATCGACTGAAGTTATTTGCATATTTGCTGAATATTTCTGAATGCAATGATGATTACTGAACGCCTCAAAACTGCAACAAGTTTCTGAAAATTCAACGGAATGTATCGCTTAATAATAAGTTGTTGCATCTAGTAGCAAAGTCTTAATGATGGTTAGGTTTCCAGTATAACCCGGTTTTAAAGATTATCCTCTATCCGAGGGTATTCACGTTACATTCACGTTTACATTCATTTTTTATTAATTAATTAATTAAAATGAGCACACTGTCTTATCTAATTATCTATTAGCTGAATAAAAAAACATCCAAGCCAATAAATAAGACTGAGATAATTACCTCCAGCAAGAGTGGCTAAAATAAAAATCCAAGAAAAATACCAAATTTCATATTGCAATAAACTCAGTTGAAAACAAACAGTACCATTGAAAAATAATGGTAAAGAACTTTCATACGGTGTCCTATGAGGCTCAGTAACACAATTACCTACTTTTGATTCTTTAGAAATAAAACTTGATTCTTTGAAACGTAAGCTTGATTCCTTAAAAATAAAACTTGATTCTTTGAAAACACAAACTTGATTCTTTGAAACGCAAACTTGATTCTTCAGAAATAAAATTTGATTCTTTGAAAACACAAACTTGATTCTTTGAAACGCAAACTTGATTCTTTAGAAATAAAACTTGATTCTTTGAAACGCAAACTTGATTCTCCGAAAATGAAAACTTGATTTCTTGAAACGCAAGTTATTTGTTTCAATGTCACGTGGTCTATTTGACGGCTTCACCATGGTTTGGTCTCTTGACATTTGAAGGAACATTTATATAAAGGATAGCAGAGATATTATCTTAAGCGTTGTGTCTAGATACCTGGCAGCCGGGAAGTATTTTTAAAAAAAAAAACTAGATACCCGGCAGTTTGAAATTCTCATAGAATTTCCACGAAATATCTCATTTAATTCTTCAAAGAATAGTCTATCTTTGTTAAGAAATATCAAGTGATAGTTCAGGCATTTTTCGAGCTTGGACATAATAATATATATAGATAGGCTGAGCCTAACAGCGTAGCTCTCTGAACAGAAAGCCGATGATAAACTTAACTGAAGTGAAAGGACGGAAGCACAAGAATTAAGATTGACGACCGGGCTATTTTTCAATTTTAGCAATTCTCAAAAACAGAATTACGCGACCGTCTGCACAGTACATTTAGACCGTACAAAAGTTCACAAAAACAACTTTTTCTCCGTCTAGAATAGCTAGTACGACTACTTACCGAATAAAATACACCTGCTGCTTAGCAAAAATTGCCCGAGAAACTGATTTGGAAATCAAAATTGCAAAATTACACAAACATATTTGCATAAGGCCACGCGTGTGAAGTTAAAACTATAAAATGCAAGTCTTGTTTTGTTTACATAACCTATGTAATGAATGAACAAACACATAAAAATGGACAACACAATCTTCTTTCGAAAAATTTTATTCAAATCTCCATAAGTTTATGTTTAAAGGCAAAACGCGAACCATTTATAGCGCATCGAGGCCGAGCTGTCTTCGATGAAAGAAATCATGAAACCACTGAATTTGAGCACGTTTTATAAACAATTCTCCAAAACTAACAAGAACACAAAGAAAAAGTCAATCACACATTGATATCAAAATAAATCCCCGTATGACGTAGCAAAAAAAGCGTATGACGCCACACAACATCCAGGATCTTAGCAATTTTGAAACCAAAGCGAGGCTTTGTTTTTCGCGCGGCTACACGGCCGAATGTCACGTCAGCTCGGTAAGCACTTTGATTTTTGCTGTGTTTAGCGGAGAAAACCATTTCAAATTACAGTCGTTATTTCCCTCCATTTTTTCGCTGTTTGCTACTCAAGACAGGGATACTAATTAATGGATACTCAGAAGCCGCTATAGTGAAAAAAGAGTTTTCAGGGATAAAATCTTGCTTCGAGGAACTTCATACGTTTTTATAATCAATGCGGGAATTTCTCACTTCGGATTTCAGAACTGAAGATGAGGAGATGTAAAAAATTTCTTATAGGTAAAACTTTGGGAAAACGCGAACCATTTATAGCGCATCGAGGCCGAGCTGCCTGAAAGCTCTTCTTTTTCCACTAAAGCGGCTTCTGAGTATCTCTTAATTAGTATCCCTGTCTTGAGTAGCAAACCGCAAAAAAAAAAAATGCAGAAAAATAGATTTTAATTTAAGAGAGTGTCCACGATAGGACCAGGCAGGAGGTGATAATACTCAAATCACCAATTTCGCTCAAACTTGGTACAAAGGTTGAGGGTCATGAGTAGATACATGTACCAAAATATAAGGTCAAATTTTTTTATTCTCTCGGAGTTGTAGGGTCCCCCCCGAAAAATGGCCGTTTGGCACAAATTTATGCATATTAATTAGCTAAATTTAGTCGAGTGGTAAGACAACAAAAATAGCAGCCTGGGAATAAAAACTACTAAATCGTATTCTATATTGATCAGTCTTGCAACAAAACGTGTTATTGGAATCGGTTGCTTTGATTTGCTGCTTTCCCAATACCGAATGTGAAGGGCATGTTTGGTCATTTTCACGAGACGCCAAAATTAGGTCATTTTAGATCTTAATATCTCCAATGGGCAACAAGCTAACAACGTAGTTTTAATACCAGAAGTAAGAAGTATCTTTATGCTTTCGAAAAATATAATAAAATTTTTGGGCAACTAAATACCTTTTTAGTATGAAGAAATTTTTGCACCTCACTCAACGATTTCTGGCGATGTCATCAAAATTCGGTAATTAAAAATGGTGGTTTAATTTTAATGAAATTGCAAGAAAAAGACAGCAAATGTTCAGCTAAGCATCGTTCTGCTTAAAACAATGCTAAAACTAGCAAGAAAAGCGTTTTGAAGCACATTTCATGAAGTTTGTAAATGAGGGTTTCTGTCTTTAATACTTCATTTTCAATGCAAAAAAAAATCAATGCGACACTTCTCTTCGATCTACAATAACTCTGAATTTTACTTTCAGGTACAGTAAGGGACACAAAAAGGCAAAGACTGATACATACATGTCATTTAAGTGCTTCAGACTCATTGCTAGGTTCCATTGCGATCTGGCCAAATCCAGTAAGCTTATATTTTTTAAAATTCGATCGCCTAATTCAGATCTTCGTCGATATTTATCGCGCAGTTCATCGCTGTTGACTTTGCTATGAGAATATACATTGCTACCTTGTTGTAATAGCTCCAGTTTATGCCAGTAAGAGTGAAACAAATAAGTTATAAAACCACGGGAGAACCATAAACGCGATCGAAAACCGTCAACATAATGTTTGGAAAACATTCTTCGCCATTTTGAAGTTGAGCCTGCGTTGTGGTTAGTAATGGACAACGGACTACCGAATTACCGGATCGACGGACAACTCGTACGGACCACGGACTACGCATAATATAACGGATAACTTGGTGTAAAATGCATACAGGATATAAGATTTGGACTGGTTAAATTTTACGGTCGATTTTCAAACATTGATTATTTAGAACTGCAGAAACAGTCCATAACTTAACTTAAGACTTAATTAAAAAAAGTTGTTTAATTTTAATGAAATTGCAAGAAAAAGACAGCAAATGTTCAGCTAAGCATTACTCAGCTTACAGCTTAAAACAATGCTAGAATTAGCAAGAAAAGGTTTTTGAAGCGCATTTCATGAGGTTTGTAAATGAGGGTTTCTGTCGTTCATACTTCATTTTAAATGCAAAAAACAATGGGACACTTCTCTCTACAATAACTCTGAATTTTACTTCCAGGTACAATAAGGGACACAAAAAAGCAAAGGCTGATACATACATGTCATTTAAGTGCTTCAGACTCATTGTTAGGGTCCATTGCGATCCGGCCAAATCCAGTATATTTTTTAAAAGTTCGATTTCCTTATTCAGCTTCTTCGTCGATATTTATCGTGCAGTTCATCGCTGTTGACTTTGCTATGAGAATATACATTGCTACCTTGTTGTAATAGCTCCAGTTTATGCCAGTAAGAGTGAAACAAATAAGTTATAAAACCACGGGAGAACCATAAACGCGATCGAAAACCGTCAACATAATGTTTGGAAAACATTCTTCGCCATTTTGAAGTTGAGCCTGCGTTGTGGTTAGTAATGGACAACGGACTACCGAATTACCGGATCGACGGACAACTCGTACGGACCACGGACTACGCATAATATAACGGATAACTTGGTGTAAAATGCATACAGGATATAAGATTTGGACTGGTTAAATTTTACGGTCGATTTTCAAACATTGATTATTTAGAACTGCAGAAACAGTCCATAACTTAACTTAAGACTTAATTAAAAAAAGTTGTTTAATTTTAATGAAATTGCAAGAAAAAGACAGCAAATGTTCAGCTAAGCATTACTCAGCTTACAGCTTAAAACAATGCTAGAATTAGCAAGAAAAGGTTTTTGAAGCACATTTCATGAGGTTTGTAAATGAGGGTTTCTGTCGTTCATACTTCATTTTAAATGCAAAAAACAATGGGACACTTCTCTCTACAATAACTCTGAATTTTACTTCCAGGTACAATAAGGGACACAAAAAAGCAAAGGCTGATACATACATGTCATTTAAGTGCTTCAGACTCATTGTTAGGGTCCATTGCGATCCGGCCAAATCCAGTATATTTTTTAAAAGTTCGATTTCCTTATTCAGCTTCTTCGTCGATATTTATCGTGCAGTTCATCGCTGTTGACTTTGCTGTGAGAATATTCATTGCTACCTTGTTGTAATAGCTCCAGTTTATGCCAGTAAGAGTGAGACAAATAAGTTATAAAACCACGGGAGAACCATAAACGCCATCGAAAACTGTCAACATAATGTTTGGAAAACATTCTTCGCCATTTTGAAGTTAAATTTTTGAGCCTGCGTTGTGGTCAGTATGGACAACGGACTACCGAATTACCGGATCGACCGACTACGGACTACGCGTAATATATCGGATAATTTCTTGTAAAACGCATACAGAATATAAAATTTGGACTGGTTAATTTTTAAAATTCTCTGTTTATAGTCAAAACTGAAGCGCAGAAAAATTTTTAAATTGTTGAGTTATTTAAAGGCCCATGTTCACCCAATCTGCTTTGCGCGCTTGTGTTTTTGTTTTGAAACGGTTCAATTGTTCAATGTAGCGTTATGATTGGCTGGCACGTCGATTTTTCGATTTTCCGTCTGTGCCTTTAACTGGATTCAAAATTGACGCTAATCCTGGGTTAGCTTAATCATGCTTTAATGGACTGGATAATTTTTTACAGTCGATTTCAAACATTGATTTTTTCGAACTTTAGAAATAAAGATTTGTGACCGGTAAAATTCAGTACCAAAGAGTCTGGGAAATCGGATGATTCCTTGATGACAGTTATCTTTTGTTTGTCTTTTGCTACCAAAAGTAGCAAAACGTGTAATGTTTCATATTTTACAACTCTACCAAAAACTATTTGCAATTTCCGCATTTTCCCGATAAATTTGAATTTTTAGTAGCGCCATAACCCAAAATATTTACCTTATCTTGTATAACACATCACAGGCTATGTATTATAGATAAAATATTTCCGAAATATTGTAAAAGCGTAAAAACCCAAGGGAGGAGTTGCAATCAACCCCCCCCCCCCCCCCCCCCCTGCCTTTTGGTTGCACTTGGACGAGTTTCGAGTATAGAGTTAAAAGAAAAAGATTTTAGACGAATCATTTAAAAGGCAATCGACCTAACAAGTTATCTGTTTCCATGCCTGAAGGTTTGATTTGAGCCTATCATGTCTCATGCGCAGTAAATAATATACAGGTAACAATAAGATCCAAAAAGGTTTTGAATTCTATTTAAATATAACTAACTAGATGTTTTTAACTATTATGTAGTAACATAGTTGTAGTATAAGACGGTATAACTTTTCTACCGATCCCTTACCTGGCCTTAACGGAGACGTGCGGCCCGATAGAGTATTTCACTACAAATGGGGTTCTTGTCTCTTAACGGGGTCTCGATTCCATCACTTTTTGTCTTAAACGAGGTATCTTTTCATGGCCTAATGCCACAATCAGGATAAGCATATATATTAAGTTATACAAACTGTAGAAACCTAATCGCAAGCCGATTTTGAACTAGTATTTTGTTGGCGCTGACTTCCGTTAACTTTGGCATTCAAAATGGCAGAGAATGTTTACTTCTGTCTCCGACCTTATGAGCTAGTCTAGATCCACCAAGGGCTCATACTTTGTTTCACTCACAAACCAAAATGAAAGCAAAAAAAGAAACAAAAAAAAGCAACGAGAAACACAAGACAAATGTCGAATTATTTTTAGAGCGGTCAAGGAGTTATTTGATTTTCCAGACTCTTTAGTATTGAATTTTCTGGTCACAAATCTTAAGTTATGGACTGTTTCTGCAGTTCTAAATAATCAATGTTTGAAAATCGACCGTAAAATTTAACCAGTCCAAATCTTATATCCTGTATGCATTTTACACCAAGTTATCCGTTATATTATGCGTAGTCCGTGGTCCGTACGAGTTGTCCGTCGATCCGGTAATTCGGTAGTCCGTTGTCCATACTAACCACAACGCAGGCTCAACTTCAAAAGGGTGACCCTATTCCGCAGAATGACGGAATGATGGAATGGAATGGCGGAATGGCGGAATGGCGGAATATTCTAAAACACGGAATGGCGGAATATTCTAAAACACGGAATGACGGAATATTCTAAAAAACGGAATGGCGGAATATTCCAAAACACGGAATGGCGGAATATTCTAAAACACGGAATGGCGGAATATTCCAAAACACGGAATGGCGGAATATTCTAAAACACGGAATGGCGGAGCTGAAAACAAAAACAAGAAACAAAAAGAATGGAAAAGATGAGAAAAGGATTCGACTCTGCTAACTGTCTCCGCAACAAGCGATTGAGGCTAGAAATGTTTCAGGCACCACTGCCACGAGACACACAATGTCCCATAAAATGAGCCTTCTGTTAACAGCCTTAACAGCGGCTGCTTCCAATAGAAAACCAGGTTACAAAGCTTGTCTTGAAGTTTTTAAAATGGCGGTGTTTGGAAATATACCAACGTAAACAAGTTACATTTCGCGGTATTTAGAAGCAAAAAACGGTGTATTTTTTTGGGCTAGATTTCAGAATACCCCGCCACTATTGAACGACATAAAACTACTGCTCCCGTGCTCCCGCAGTGGATAAAATTCACCTTCAAAAGCTGCTCCCGCAATGCCGCAGTCCTAAAGAAGTCGAACAAATTTACATAATAACGTCATGTTCAACAGACCGTACCGTTAAGTTGTCACGAAATTATGTCACGCCATTCACTCTTGCGTCAATATAAAAGCGAAACGAAAAGAACTGCTTTCTTTAAGTTCCCCTCCAAATATGAGCCAAGAATACTACTGAATCCCGTTGGAAGTTTATTTCTTCAATCATTTAAAATACAAACATGAGATATGCCGTTTTCAAACTGACATCGATTCAAAGCGGTACTGTCAATTTTCTTTCTTACTCTTATTTGGATCATAAATTTGTAAATCAAACCCCGATGCGAATATGCCCTCGCTTTCTACATGTTCTTAAATAACTAAAACTACGAGCCTCAGCTTCAAGGGATATACTATCGTCAATCATAGCGCTACTGTCAATCTTTGTTACTCTTATTTGGAGCATAAATTTGTTTTACAGCTTCTAAAAATTTCTCAAATAAGTCTTCCTCTCTATTCATATATCTCCACATGAACTCCGCTAAGTACGACGAAAACTGGTGTTTTCTAACGCCGAACGGTGGAAATTTTGCCTTAGCTTGTCGCCAGTGGCCTTCCATTTTGTTTCTGCTTTGATCAGCTGCGTTCACAAACTCCTTCGGGTGGTTTACCGTGAAATGTGTGTACCCATGTTGCTGTAAATTGCAGTAGGCTTTCCAGCAGTCAGAAACTATAATCATTACCAGGCTCAATCCACCGTTGGATGATCGGAAGCAAAGTTGCCTGATCTCTTTTCTCTACGGCAACAAGAAAACATTTTCTGCTGTCGCTCTCGATGCCGCCGAACACCCATTGCCCTTCGACGTGGTGTCCCCAATGGAATTTTCTTTTTCCAAACTTACTCTCGTCGATCTGCACCACTCTGCCCTCTCCTCCAATTCTCTCGCTGTTTTCAAATAATGTGATCTCACAGACTTCCCGGCAAAAACTGTCCCAATCCACACCTGTACTTCTGCCTAGTCCAATTTCATGTCTTATCTGGGCCTGATCGAGATCCTGACACCACCAATACGTAAATTTTAAGATCTCCTCCAGCGTCATGTTGCTTTTCTCAAACCAGCTACCTGCTCTTATTGACATCTCCACCCTGTGCCTTTTGTTGTTAACCCGTCTTCTACACTCCCATTTAAAAGCATCCGAGCGGTCTTCGCATCTTACAAGTTTCATATCATCGTTGCACACGGAACATACTCGAGACTTGCCTAGTAGGCCTTCTGACATCAACAACTGAATTAGCGACTTCAGGACCGCGGGACTGCGGGAGCATTTACAGAAAACACGTTCGTCACTGCCCACTGCGGGAGCATGGGAGCAGTAATTTTATGTCGTTCAAAAGTGGCGGGGTATTCTGAAATCGCTTATTTTTGCCCAGCTGAGGAGCTGAGCCTACATCAAAGAAATACAGAACGCCAAAGGAAACTTCGACCTTAAAAAATGTTCGCAAGTATCCATAGCACTTCAAGTATCTATTGAAGCACTGAGTGTGGGAAAGTGATCCTGCGATATTAAGGCACCAGGAGGATGAAAGATCTTATCAGGGCATCTTATCAGGGCACGAAAAAGGATCATTTTTCGCGCCCTGATCGTATCGACAATCGTGTTTTAGAATATTCCGCCATTCCGTGTTTTAGAATATTCCGCCATTCCGTGTTTTAGAATATTCCGTCATTCCGTGTTTTAGAATATTCCGCCATTCCGTGTTTTAGAATATTCCGCCATTCCGTGTTTTAGAATATTCCGCCATTCCGTCATTCCGCCATTCCATTCCATCATTCCGTCATTCCGCGGAATAGGGTCACCCCTTCAAAATGGCGAAGAATGTTTTCCAAACATTATGTTGACGGTTTTCGATCGCGTTTATGGTTCTCCCGTGGTTTTATAACTTATTTGTTTCACTCTTACTGGCATAAACTGGAGCTATTACAACAAGGTAGCAATGTATATTCTCATAGCAAAGTCAACAGCGATGAACTGCGCGATAAATATCGACGAAGATCTGAATTAGGCGATCGAATTTTAAAAAATATAAGCTTACTGGATTTGGCCAGATCGCAATGGAACCTAGCAATGAGTCTGAAGCACTTAAATGACATGTATGTATCAGTCTTTGCCTTTTTGTGTCCCTTACTGTACCTGAAAGTAAAATTCAGAGTTATTGTAGATCGAAGAGAAGTGTCGCATTGATTTTTTTTTGCATTGAAAATGAAGTATTAAAGACAGAAACCCTCATTTACAAACTTCATGAAATGTGCTTCAAAACGCTTTTCTTGCTAGTTTTAGCATTGTTTTAAGCAGAACGATGCTTAGCTGAACATTTGCTGTCTTTTTCTTGCAATTTCATTAAAATTAAACCACCATTTTTAATTACCGAATTTTGATGACATCGCCAGAAATCGTTGAGTGAGGTGCAAAAATTTCTTCATACTAAAAAGGTATTTAGTTGCCCAAAAATTTTATTATATTTTTCGAAAGCATAAAGATGCTTCTTACTTCTGGTATTAAAACTACGTTGTTAGCTTGTTGCCCATTGGAGATATTAAGATCTAAAATGACCTAATTTTGGCGTCTCGTGAAAATGACCAAATATGCCCTTCACTTTCGGTATTAGGAAAGCAGCAAATCAAAGTAACCGATTCCAATAACACATTTTGCTGCAAGACTTATCAATATAGAATACGATTTAGTAGTTTTTATTTCCAGGCTGCTATTTTTGTTGTCTAACCACTCGAATACATTTAGCTAATTAATATGCATAAATTTGTGCCAAATGGCCATTTTTCGGGGGGGACCCTACAACTCAGAGAGAATAAAAAATTTTGACCTTATATTTTGGTACATGTATCTACTCATGACCCTCAACGTTTGTGCCAAGTTTGAGCGAAATCGGTGATTTGAGTATTATCTCCTCCTGCCTGGTCCTGCCTGGTCCTGCCTGGTCCTGCCTGGTTTTCTGGTGGACACTCTCTTAAACGGTTTTCTCCGCTAAGTAAACACAGAAAAACATTGAAGTGTTTTAATACCGAGCTGACGTGACATTCAGCCATGTGGCCGCGCGAAAAACAAAGCCTCGCTTTGGTTTCAAAATTGCTAAGATCCCGGATGTTGTGTGGCGTCATACGCGCATGTTTTGCAACGTCATACGCGCCCGCGAGCAATCCCTACCCGAAGGCGGACGGACCGACGCGCCCGCGAAACATTCCGCTAGCCATGACCATGAAAAGGTTCTGTGAGTATGGGGCTACGCAGTGAGCCTTCGGCCCGCGAGAGCTCCGCTATGAACAGGGGCTCTGCAGAGGGCTCCGCTATAAAATCTCGATGTTTTCGATACTTAGAAAATATTCGTGCTCTGACTCACGGACTCACTCTGACTTACTGACACACAGAGTCAACTCCGATAAAAATTCACGTCGCTATTTTACTAATTTTTAATTTCAGTTTGTCTTTTGGGTCTTTTGGTGATATATGTCGTTTTACGCAGAACTGTCGTCATCCTTAAATTTTGTTTCGACTAATTTTCTTCGCTCAATTGTGGGAGGATTTTGAATTACCAAGGAGTCGTTTTCAATTACCTAACAGTATTTTTCAGTAAAATTCACTTCTATAATTACACTTTAATCAATGGCGGTCACCTTCCTGTTTGATTTTAACTATTTTTTTGAATGGCGATAATACATATGACCCCCTAAGGCTGGTGCCTGCATATTGAAAACGTTTCAAAAAAAACCTATTTTATATAAATAGAATTTCTAACTAGTAAACAAACAGCATTTAAAAGGTAATTTTCGAAGCTATACAAAAAACGATTAAGGTAAAAAGATTGGTGTAAAGCTATAAAATATTGGACACTAAACTGTAAGTTAACTGTAAGGTTATCGACGGAATAATTATGGACACAAATATGACAAAGACAAGAGTGCACAAACATTCCCTGCACTGTAATATTTTCAAAGCTTTGGGTTGAGTGATCCAGCTTTCCGTGACAAGAACATGTTCGGCACCCCAGCCGAGCTAATCTCCAATATAAGGTTGTGTTCGGCTCACGCTGCATCAACTGTCGTATACCTCAGCGAGACATATACGTTCTGAATAAAAGAATCCTACCATCCAGTCCGCAAATCGTTTCTGCGCTTGAAATGAACTGCGTGCGGGATAGTTGCTAATCTGCCTTCTAATCTTTTTCCAATCTCACGCACGTATTTAAACAGCTAGTTAACTCTATGTCAGGTTATTTGACATTTTTCGAGATCAAAAGTAAACTGATTTTGTAGTAGTTTATCTGCCACATTGCGATTTTAGTTTTAGTTTTTAATAAAAAATATATCGGGTGCAAATGTAAATGTTGGTGAAACAATGAACTGAATGTTGAAAAGATGTTATTAAATTAGGAGGAGTTTACAGCTGGCGATAAACGACATAAACTCCATACTCTATTCAAAGCTTTCGGTATTTATTTTGACACGAAACATAGGGAAATTAGAAATATAGGGAAATCATTGTATAACTTTTATTGATAGATTTTTTTAAAAAAATGTATGAGTTATATAATGTCAATAATGCATAAAAGTCATTTAAACTCAAATTTTCCTTTTAATATTCGTCTATATCATACTGTGCCCATCTTTAGAATGTGTGTGCTTAAATAATGAGTTTTTATGTCCACTGCGATTATTGGGAGCGTTGATCGGAAGCTCATGTTCCATTTGTACTAAACTACAGTGTTTGTTAGTTTATCTTCTTGTAACAGGTTATCGCAAGATGTTTAATTATAAGATTCGAAGATTCACATACGATGCTAGTTTGTTTGTCTTTGAGTCGTTGAATCGATATCGTTACAACTTAAAAAAAAATCGAGAAATCTTTTCCCTATTTCTCTCCATTTAAGAATAAATCCCCTCGATTATATTGTTGTTTTCAAAAAAGTTTTTTTCGGAACTATTTTCAGGCTTAAAGTAAACAGATACCTTGTTTCTTTCTCGCTGTGAAGTCACCATAGCAGCTACTTTCAGTTTGTTATCGATTGTTGATATCTTAGAAGCTCATCCTCACGTGGAGCGTTTCGTGAGTAAGATTTTAATTATATTGAAAGTCTCCCTTGGAAAAAGAATTGTTTTCTCGAAAAGTAAGAGTTATAATTAAATAGAAGCCAGGTGATGCCTTTCGCGTAGGTTTTATTTTCGGTTTTTTTCCCGGCCGTTGAGGTTCACGAAAATTAAACTCAACGCACGCTATTATTTTGACTGGAACCTTGTACTTTTCTCAGTTTTCGTTGGAAACCCCGACCCCGTGAAAGTAAAAGCATTAGGATAAATTTTAAACTAGGGATGTCCTTTTCTTTGTTTGGGGGATTTAATCCATGATATTCTATTTCTTCTTGATATGCTGGTAAAAACAACCTAAACAAATATTCAAATCAGCTGGTTTACTTTGATGGATAAAAAACTTGTGTATTTACAAATAATCGCAGTATGGGATTAAGTCTGCATGTGGAGTAGTGCGGTATCCAACAGCTTACATAACGAGATAACATATACTATTGCATCTTATAATCACAATAAAACTAAGAGCAATATTAATCATATTATATAAGCTAACCAGTCTTCTCAGTATCGTCCGCGTTGATTGGATATCAGCTCGTTGTTGTTTGATTGCTGGATATAAAGGTTCTTAGGTCACGAGTCCATATATAATCGGCCTTAAAAAATACTAATATATTCTTATGATATAACGTGTCGTGCGCAGGAATTAATAGCGCTGCGAAAAGCAGAAAACAAGAGTAATTGCCCAGCGACAGGTTCACATCTACATACGATTTCAGTACTACTTTGCATGCATTGTAGAACTTGAAGCTGTCGCTCTATATTTAACTAATGTATTACTTCTCTTATTGGAGTCAACAGTCCTACAAGTTTGTTCTAAACAAATACTGGGGCGTGAGTGACTTGCCAATTTATACCGCTAACATACGAAGCAGATAAAACTTGTCGCATCCACACACTGAGAAATCCCTGTTAGAACAAGCCAAGTGGTTCCCGTACCCAAATTTCCTCCATCGAAAACAAGGTAAGTGACTGTTAAGGAACAACCGAGTACCGGCATGATTCGTTTTTAAACCATTATTCGGAGTTATAGTTACCAAGCCGTAGAATCCCATGGACAAGACGAGTAGTAATTTCATGAAAACAAGTTGTGCAATTCATGACAAAAGTTTAACTGATATGTCACAAATCATTTATACCATTTATTTTATTTAAACGGTTTATGGTACCATCACACTTCTTATTTATTCAAATCAGTTCTGTCCAATTTTGCAAGGTAAGGTATGAAATCTATGACTTTTCTCTCTCATTTGTTGTCGATATAATTGATAATGAAAGATAGGATCATAAATCTCTCTGTTTTCGAACTTGCTTAAGTCGTGTGCCCGTTTTGTGTTTTACGTCTTTTTTTAGTGAGAGCTCTCAAGAATATTTAATGATATAGTCATATTAAGGTAACTGAATATGGCTATAGTCATGTCCTCAAGTGCTTTTAGGCGGGAAGTAAAGTAATATCAATGTTTAGAGCCGATTTTTCAGACAATGTCACAAACACAGACCCGGTCTCTGAAGTGCATTTATAGAGCTCTAAACCTGCTTACAAGCGAGTCAGCTTACATGTAACTATATAAATGCGTGTGCCATATGTTATCTTGACACTGTTTTTTGTTGACGACGTTTTAATGATCGGGTTGGCAAGATCAGTTTCAATCGGCTTAGTCGACCGCGGTTCTGTTAAACCCAGTCTAAGAGTTCGTTTACAAAATAGTCCCTTTTTTTCTACCCAAAGAACAAACAATCTACTTTTTATCTAGATTATTGCCATTACTACAATCTTGGCCACTGTGTTGTAAAACAGCGTTCTTCAACCTTCAGCAAGATGTTTTAAAAAAGTTGAGGTTACGTATAAATAAACATTGCCTCGAATCATTTGAATTTCACTGTATTTCGGTTTGTATTTCATAAATCACCCATTTATTTCAGTGAGCTTGCAAACACTTTTCCTTTTCACCTTGTTAACATTGCAAATCCATAGGTCAAAACTAATTAATGATGTGAACCGTATAATTTTTTATTAAGGTGTCCTGTTAATTATTATTAGCTATGCTTTGCTTGTCATTATTGAAAAAAGGTAATCATTCGATATGTGTTTATGATGTCTCTCTTGTCTTAATTTTGCTTAATTCATATCTATTGCCACACAAATTTTGTCTACTCATAAAATTTCACCAAGCTATTAGAAGCTTTTTGTGTTAAAATGATTGTCGGTTGCCCGAAGAGCCGGGTAATATAATGAAGATTACCAATCAGCGTGTGCTCGATTTAAATTCAAGACCGGTGTTATGTTTTTCTCACGCCATTCTAAAGTCCCGACTCCATTAGGATACGGTCGAGACTTTTGTCACCGCATAGTAACATCCTATAGATGGTTTTCACGGCGGCCATGTTGGTGGACAGAAATAACAGAAATCATTTGCATAAAAATAGAGTTTTATTCCCAAAAAGGATGAAAATTTCATTGTTCTGTCCATCAACATGGCCGCCGTGAAAACCATCTATTCTAACCTAACCCAAGTCATTATAAAGGTAAAATCGTAACTTGATTGATTGAAGGTAAAAAATTTGCTTGCCCCTTTTTTTAATTCGGTGTTTTGATCGTGTGAGTGGCGAGCCGGGATACTCTAGTTCTCGATCTTCTTGCAACTTGCATAAGTTACTATTTTAACTGAGGCAAACAGGTAAAGTTATTCGCTTTCTGTTTACTACTTTACTATCAAGTGTTTGTGTCTAGCGTATATCAGTTAAAAGATAAGTTATTGAGTCACATTGGGCCGTGATAAGTTTTCCTTATAACTACTGCACTCTCAGCGATTCTCGATCACACTGAACCAGTTAAAGCTATAGGAAGTTTGAATCTTCTGTTCCGTCTTACCTTTTTATTCAATTCACTGTATTATTTTGTATAAATATCATCCTATGTAATAAAAATATATGGCGAAAAGTCGAGGTTTTCGATGTCCCGCCGAAATAACGAGAACTGAACCGTGCTAGAAATTTCCACTTGTTCTTAATCAAATTGGTACTTTGCCATGCGCTGCTGGGAAATAAAAAGACTAAAATCATGAACAATCATTTCAAAATTGTAGCAAATCACTACACCACCATATAAAACAAATTCAGTAAAAATTTTCGTAATGAAAGTATACAATATATTCGTAGTGTACAAATGTTTGTAGCACGATTGAAAACAGTGCAGTGTTGCTGCCCAACTATTACTGCATAACCCAGGTAGTCAGTCACAACATGGCTTAGATGTCACGACTTGCGTATATATTATTATAGATAACGAAGCGACAAAAAAGACATGTTGGTAAACAACCATTACCAGCCTGCTATCTATGTTTACTTAATGTATAAGTTATTGTTGAGGTCATTGTTTGCGAGGAGTTTCATCGGAGGTCAACTGAAAAATTGTCGGTTTTGTTTCGTTTCTTCTGGACTGATTTTCATCAACGAACTTTTGAATTCTACTGAACACATTTGTAACCGTTATTGTACACAACACAACCGTCATCTTAAGGGCTTAATTGTGAGCAGTTACTAAATAAAGAGTGCATGGTATTAGCTGAGAAATAAACCAATTCACACCCTTACGATAAGCTATCTTCACGGCCAATAAGCTTACGAAGACAGAAATTGTGTTTAATTTCTAAGTGCGTGCATTTACATATTTTCCCAGCTGCTTGAGATGATACTCTTATCGCAAAAAAAATATATCAGATGTAGGCGAACGAGACCTATAGATCAACGTACGAATTATTGCAGATGGACTGAATAAAAATCTCGACACGCAAAGTAAGTAAAACTTGAATGGTCCATAAACTAATAAATGAAAACGAAATAAGTGAATTGTTTTGGACAGAAGGTTCGAGAGCAATGATTTTTTAGGGTATATTGGTTCATGGTATCAATCTTAAATCCAGGTCGGATTGTCAGATTATTTATATGACTTCAGTGTTACGACCAGCTAGTTGTTTTTAGGTATATTTCTATGTTAATATTAAGTTTTATACACTGTTTATACACTGCATCGTCAACCGCTTTGCTAATTTCACATTACAACGATCCGATGTGGATCTCTAACGCCGTTGAACAGTTTCTTTATCTTTTGAACACTTCAGTCGCAAGAAAGCCGTAAGCTGCCACTGAAATATCTTTAATATGGACGTTTGAAAATATTTTTGGTGTGTAGTTAGCAGTTGTCAATAGTACACAAGTTGATATTTGCATTTGTGCAATATCATTAATTAGTGCGGGCAAAGACTTTGCACACTGGATATCGATCGCCACTAACACGGGGGGAAAGGGATACGTGATCCAAGTAGAAAAGTGCAGTGCTTTTTTCTAACAGAATCTTTTTTATTGCTTGTTTTTCTTACATCTATAGTAAATTTTATGGTGTAAAGTTGATGCTTACAACCAATAACAATCTTAAACAATAGTAAATATTTTGTGATAAAGAAACGTAAAGCTGTAAAATTAACCGAATCGCAAAATGAGTTGGCAGTTATACCAGTCAAGCAATGCTGCAAAACAATTCAACAAATAAACATTAACAGTCAAATATTCGTTTCTTCGCTGCTTTCTCCTCCCTCTTTAAGACTGCATGAATTTTTCATGATGGTTTTTGCTATACAATTTAGGATTATATAATCTAGTTGCACTCTGTTTCTTATTTATTTATGGATGATTCTCGTTCGCTAAATTTGGATCAATGTGACAAACATATATCACTTGAGTCGAATAGAATCAAACAATGGGATCATCACTGCCTAGGGCAACAGAAAATAAGACAATCAACTAAGAAAATATTAGAAAATTTGATGGAAAACCAATAAATCAATTAACTGTTTTCGCCCTCGGAAATTATGTTGCTAATTATTTTTACCATTCCCGCAGAGTAATCGCGTAGATTGCTAATGATTCTCAAAAACGAACAAACCCAGAAATATTTTACTGGAAACGATTAATTAAGCCTAACAGAGGGCGAATTTACCGAAAGTATATGATCCTCTCGAGGCATATAAACTAACTGTTTTATTTTCGTTCTTGCAGCTTCCATGATAGCACAGTAATTCTCAAAACAAGGAAGAGTTTTCAGTTCTGTGCCAAATAAAGAAGTACGATGTTGTAATTGTCTGAAATAGCCAACTGATAAAATAAGCGAAAGACACTTTCGAAATATTATTGTATTTTTATTGAAGTTTACTCCATTTTACACCTTATGAATCAAGGGAAACCAATCATGTCACCAAAGGCGAGGAAAAACAATTTTAAGAGAAATTTGTAAATTTATGCAAATGCGAGTGTCTGTGTCTGTGTACACAAAAGTTGGGTGGAAAATGGTGCACGTAAAATACTACAAACTAATATGCGGAGGAAATAGATTGCGGTACATTTTCACACGTTTTAGATTGCTTTCCTTAATCAGTTTTGGATTCTTTTGAATACTTAATTCGCCAATTTTAACTTGTTCATTCTTCTCATTTTCAAAGTCTGTTCGGTTTTTTCATCATTCAAAATAGCCATTCTCTGCATATTATCTTTGTTTAAATTATCATCAGTTTAGAAAACTCTACGAAAATATGTGATTTTCCCTTTTTTTATTCTGTTCTATCGAATGGCATCGAAGGCTAATTTTTTTATTGAGATTTTTTTCTGTGTCATTGATTCTATCTCTGAAAAGTACTTTCCATAGTATTATGATTTTCAGTTTTCAGCTTACCATCTAAGGATGTTGTAAAATACTATTTCTAGATCTTAATGTAATTTTATTTAATTAATTATGGCTTGGCGTTTTCATTGGGTGTGACTAATTCAGCCACTTCTCTCTAATTTTACAAAGTCTTACTAAATTGGCCTAATACAGCAATCTCGAAACACTATGGCTACAAGAAGCCGCTACTGCCATCAAATTAATATTTAAAAGAGCAGCATTCTGTGGCTTACACCGTGGTTAAGATTTAGAAACTGTCAAAAGTCCTTATTTATTCGTAAAAGTTTAATTCCACAATCGCTGATCTTTCATAAGCCGAGTTATACTCGTAGATGATCCCTTTGTTTTGTTATTCAGTTCGAGAATAACAGAAAGAACGCCGAAACTAAGTCTTGCCTCCGGATCAAAAGAATTTCCATAATTCATAAAAGCAACTAATTTAATACTGTAAACATTGACAGATCGAATTCTTAGCGATGCTTTATTTGAACACGATGTACTCGATGTTGCCTAACAAAAAGCCAAGACAGTAGAAAAATAACTACACAAAAATTTACAACTTTGCTCTGGGCAAAGACGCTTTTTATAAGCGTTTCTAACAAAATGCGCGTTTCACAATTAAATAAATCTCACAGCTTTGGGTATTGAAGGAAACGTACTAATTACAAGTCTTTTTCGGATTCAGGATAAAAGCACCGGAACTAATTTACAAAGTCGACAAGTCATTTTTTCTATCCGAGTATTATATTAAAGAAAAAGAAAGATTCCTTCTTGTTATTATTTTTTGCTTCGTACATCTCTTGCTAAAAAGTTAAGGCAAAATGTGGGCACGTGATAGATATTTGGAAGTCAAAACCCACTCGTGCGGCCGATTGTGATCGCTTCTTTAATAAGCCCCTTAATATTCTGCTGTCTTTCACTTTAAGACCGGATTAATGTATGCGCTGATAGTTAGTTATTGAAAACAAAGCCTCTCGCATGAATTGCTCGCGGTGTCCGTGAAGAGATGATAAAGATTTGAAGGCGCAAAAGTTGCAGAGCAGGGAAGCTCTGTCACTGCAGCCCGCTTTGTGAGTCAATGTCGCTTCTGGAAACACTGGCAATCACCGCTAAAGAGTAAAATTCTGCTCAGTAAAGGTATTCTGATGGTATTTGTTTAGAATCACAGAACATCTGGCTGTTATGATTGCAATGAACGTTTTGTCGCTTTGTGTTGAGAAAATTTCTCGGTTTGTTATGATTCGGCTAGTGTCACAGGGTAAGGGAGTGACATTTATTTCGGAATTCACATCCAAAGCATAACGAGTTAACTTCGATGAAACTTTGCTTCAGCGAATAGTGATTTATGTTAGTGGAGGAAGTTTTCAGTTCATATGAATAATTTGCTGTCAAAAAAGTCAATTCACTTAAAATGTTCGCTTAGCTAAGGTAGTTCGGGTGTGGCACAACTGGAACTTTACTTCAATGACACGGTGATTTGCACTTAATCAGTGGCATTTGTGACTTACTGACGATCTGCTGTGCTTTCGATCGAAGTTTACATTCTTAAGATTTGATGTCAGCAAAGCAAATGACACGCACTGATTCCAAACATAACAGGACAGTTAAAAAGTTTGGTTCCTGACGTGTCAATGAGACATGTTGGCTAAAATGAGCCTAAAAAAACATTTTCGATGACAGTTTTAATTTTCAGTGAAAATGATAGCTGTCGTATTCTGTCTTTTGTGATGTGAAATTTGAACAGGCTTTAGCATAAGGTAAATGCATAAAGATATAAAAAAAATCCCACGATTTGTTATCACATTTGTACGCGGTTTATGCAGTAGACCAGGCTGATTAAACAAAGTCAGTATATCGTTAAATCGCTTGGTCGTTCCGTCTTATTCAACAAGACAGCCGAGATACCTATTGTTGTAACTTTTCAATGGTCGCTGAATATGGACTCATAGCGTTTGTAAATTTAAATGGTTTAGTAGATGAAAATATTGATTTAACCCTTGATATTTTCCTTTTCAGTCTTCAAACGTTTGAGAAGATGAACAACTCTACAGCCGAGTCGGTGGATACAGGCTTCAATTTCAACACTAGCGCGGGTAATATTGCAGCAGCATTTTTCGTGGCCGTTTTGATGCTGCTGACTTTGGTGGGAAATACCATGGTATGCGCCTGCTTTTACTGTTATCGCGACCTCAGAACAATTTGCAATTACTTCATCATCAGTTTAAGTGCTGCAGACATCCTAGTAGCGCTATTAGCTATGCCCTTCTGGCTGGTGTTACAGTTAACCGACATGGATGACAAATCAAAGGCTGTGTTTTCGCGTGAGTTGTACATGTTTTGGGCCATTATAGATATCCTGGTTGGCTCGGCCTCCATTATGAATCTTGTTGCCGTCAGTTTTGACCGTCATCTTGCTATCACATCTCCATTCTCGTACAGCGAATCAATGACCTCCTTTCGAGCCATTGTCATGATAGCTGCATTGTGGGTTTTCTCTCTCGTACTCTGCGGTCTTCGACCTCTGGCCACCACATTTCTCTTTTCATATCAAATGGTCGTCGTGGCGGTCAGTTTTTTTATTCCTCTGTTGCTTATGATCGTCATGTACATGAAAATTTACTTTGTGGCAAGAAATCAAGCGCTCCGCATAGGACGTAACTTCGCTAAAGACATTAAAGCAACTAAGACTGTGGCTATTGTCATTGGTGCGTTTGTAGTTTGCTGGATGCCTTTTTTTGTTATAGTTACCATATTCGCATTCGAACCTTATTACCCAATATCGATCGAGGTTTACAAGGCAATCAAATGGTTGGAATACCTCAACTCATGCTTGAATCCTATCATTTACACGTGCTTAAACAGAACCTATCGCCGTGCTTTTAAGAAACTTCTCCTGCGTTCAAGCTGCTGCTCAAGATTTGGCTCAGCATCCGAGCCTCTACACTGCACTCACGCAACTCGAATGTCGTTTCACAAAACGAAAGCAGAGTCGCTGTCTCACAGTTCTTCTTCGATCTCTGAGAACGGAAATGTTTGCCTCAAAAGAAAAGACAACACAGAAATTGAAAACAACATCCAAGGTTCCCGTGTATGAACCGGAGTAGATCCCTCCGTATTAAGTAACTGTTTGACTGATATTTTTTCCATCAAAGCTTGGGAACACTAGGTATTGACATCTTGCTTAGTTTTTTACGGCTTTTCTTCATATATTTACCGTTAAGCCGTCTCTGTGACGTATATTCACGTGACCCAAAACTTATTGACGGTGGCAAAATAAGGAGACAAGCTATAAACTAAAGACAAAATCCCATCCGCAAATAACTTCGTCCTTATTTATCTCTTTTATCTTATTGCATTTGATTTACATTAAAAAGAAGACGGCCATAGTTATGGACCAAATATTCCCCCACATTATACGAGAAAAGAAAAAAACTGTTGGTTAGTAATAACTATGCTGAAAACAATGATTCTGTGTTTATTATAACACATTTTTTGTCGGAATTATCAGGAATAATGCTTAGGAATCCATGATCAGGAACAGATGGTTGCCCTAGTTACTCCAATAAACTTCACATATCATTTAAACGTGGCCTGGAGTTTAGGAACATAAAAATGGCCTCAACGGTCATTGCAGATCAGTGAAATGTCAGCATAACAATTAATTTGACAATTTCAGTTTCGTTCTCTAATTATGTGAAGGGATAAATGTTTTGTTCAAAGAGTGCGCAAAGGCATACTGTGAACAAGTACTTCATGTACAACGTCTTTATAACTTGGTAAGTGTTAGAATTGTAGCCGCCATGCCTGCGATAATACATTATATTTCTGGTAGTGCCGTTAATTTAATCCAGATAAGCCGAGGGTGCACCACCGCAAAGCTGAAGGAGGGTGAGAAAAGAACACCAGAAATATCAGGAATTGTGGTATAATGAGCACTGATCAGGTGAACAGTAGGGACTTGTGGATTATAATAAATATAGTAACTGATAATAATACTGGACGAAAGAACGATTTCTTTCTTCCGTTTGTCAGAAGAAACTAAGAAAAGAATAGACTTTTATATGAAAGCCTTAATTAATGGGACGTATTGGGCACTTTTCCAAAGAAAGACGTTTCAAATTAATTTTAAATTCTTATAGACCGATTGCATAACACCGAATTGCATGGCGCCGAATTCGAATAACAATACGTTGAAAACCTTAGCCTCGCGTTGATGAGAGAAATCCTTTGTCTGGAATCATGAGCACGAGGCTAAGGTTTTCAACGTATTGTTATTCAAATTCGGCGCCATTTATGCAATCGGTCTATTCTGTATATAGTTTTTTAACCCTGTTAATTAATTAATTTTTATTTTAATGTCATATTTTTATTAACAGGGCCTCACTGAATACCACTTTGGTGATGTGAGCTCCGTGTGTAAATGTTTAAATAATAGTTCTCATTCGTGCCGACAGCCGTGAGTTTCCAAATGTCGGACAGCATTCCACCTAATATCAATGACTATTTCACACGCATGTCGGCGGCATAAGAGAACCAGGCCGGCTACGCTCAAAGTTCCAGTTCAACGGTTGGCTAAATAACCGCAGTCAAGTAACTTGAACTGACTGCCATGGCCAAATTTGAATGTTCATTGATAAATAACTTTGCAAAGATTTCCGCGCCGGTTGAAGCTGATTTGTCGTTCCGTTGATGGGCATGTAAATACCAAATAAGTGATTAAGATATACTGCGCGCGCAGCGCTGTAAGACCTTGCGCCGGTTAACCCTTTAACTCCCAAGAGTGCCAAATATCGAAAGTCAAGAAAAATCCAAAATTTCATTTTAGTGTAAAATGTTGAAAAACAAATGGTACCATGCAAAAGCTGTCGAAGAGGCTTTATTTTAATGGTCATACCATAGGATTTTCACATACTTAAAAGTTGGAACTACATTACATGTCTCTATTATTGACTCTGGCAGTGAAAGGATTAAAGCGGTGAAGATCACAATCCGAAAAGTCTACTTACTCCACACATGTTCAACATATAAAATAATGATTCTTTTATTGGCCCTTTATTGAACAGGCCAAGCCAAATTGAAATCTTCTTATAGACTTTGATTTCGATGTAGGTTTTTGGATCTGAGTGCACTCTATTTGGAACATTGGCCTGAAAAACTAAAATAAACGTATTAGAATGCAGCTTTTTCAGAATAGTTTTTACTAGCTAGCTGTTTATATACTTTAACATTTCATAGAATAACCGACTTTTATAATTGTTTTCACAACAACAAACATGTTACACAATTAAACGCTTTTCTCGCTGAAGAAAGAATTGAAGGTGTCCAAGTACTAGACAACGTTCGTCAGTATTACGGACTAGGCGGACTAAAGTCTACCTAGGCGGACGCTCTATACCTAGGTCTACCTAGGCGGACAGCAAATCGTTTTGCGTAACATGATTGCTTTACATCTTTACTTAATATAAGTAAAAATAAGGAGAAAAGTCTTGTTACATTGTGAATAGTACACCTATGTGCGTTTAAGAAGAGACTCTCTTTACCTTATCGTTATTCTTTTGTCATTTACAATGGTGCGGCTCTCATCTCATGGTTTCACTTCAAGCAAAACAGAACTAGTTTGTGGTTGAGGAAAGACACCGTGCATTATGCACCCAAAACCATAAATGAAAGAGTATTATCTAACCGTCCAATGAGAGACAAGAGAGAATGAAAGACCAGTGTAAATCCTTTGCACGAAGCACTGAAATCAACTAAAGTCCTCCCCTGTCTCCCACTCATATTCAACCTTAAAAGAATTTTGTCACTATTTTTTGTGTTACTTTAAAAAGCCAAGGGACATATTTATCTCAGTGGAAACCCAAAAATAATGGTCCAGTTTTGTTTCAAATTATTCCACTAGTGCTTTAAGAATAAAAATAAGTGTCTTGGACTGCAGATGGCCAGGATGGAAATGGTCGCAACATAAAAAACATTGGCCAATTTTTCAAGTTTATCGACTTATGTATTGAAAAACTCTGATTATATTTTATTCTCTCTTCGAAAATTTGCTTGATATCGTCGTCTTAGTGTTCTATAAACATTTCGTATAGCCGTAATTTGGAGCAGTTTCGGACCAAAATCAAAATCCTCGTGACAGAGCTCCTTTCACATCCACAACCATAATCAACGAATTACTGTAGTGATGAAGGAACAAAAGGATGAGGTAACAACCTGAAAAATGTCAACAAATAGACATCGACAGAATGACATGGCGAGTACAGAAAAAAAAAATGAAATGTAATGCCATTGTTTCCGTTTATGATCTACTTCTATTTATATGTTACATGTTCTTCTATTTTCATTTCAAATCTCTTTTGTAACGGTTTTGTTTTATTAAGCTTTATATCTTCAACGGTTACTTTTCCATTGTATTATTGTTATCATAGCATCATATTGCACGCTATACTTAAATTTAAATTGTAACGTCCTAGTTAGGGCCGGGTCGCACTAGAGGATAAAATTGGTTTTGGTGAGATTGTATTTCACTCAAATTTCTGTTTCCGGCAAAAAAATGTTTTGTTATGTTTGGGTCGCATAGTCAACTAGTCATGTCAACCAATGTGTCAACAGAAGAAGATAAAATTCCATCTCCCGCCAAAATGAGTCATGCAATCACGCTATTTACGAAAATATGGAACCGCAACAAACAGCTTTCGCTTTTCTCGAAATTTTATGCCTTTTAACCTGCATGCAGGTGAGAATGGCAAGTATATTTAATATGCACTGTATCTACAGTCTTCATAACCTGAATATTCAACTGGCACTGTTGGATTATGAGCGTCAAGTCAGGCAACGAAGACGGCGAAGGCGACACAACCCGTATCGCTGGCGTTTGCCAAGTCCAAATGTCTCATGGTTTGAGATACACTTTAGGAATCGAGGAATTCCTTCTCAGTACTTCAAAAGTCAGCTTTGAATGACGAGGGATACCTTTGATGCACTTCTCAATGTGTTTCTTTCCTTTTGAGATAAAACACAGCTCTGCGTGATTGTATCCCTCCGTTCCAGAGAAAGTACTCGCTTCTATTTACGCCAGGATTGACATATTAATAGCTTTTTTGACGAATTGTGACATTTCGGCGAGGTCTAGAGCTCACCAATTTCAAGTGTCGGTATCTTTGAACATTTGGTGCATTCCGCTCATTTTTAATATTTTTTGACAGAGGGGTCGCACTCGCAAACCCTATATGATGACAGATTTTTTTGTAAAATAAACAACTTTTACGCCAGTGCGACCCGGCCCTTACCCATAGTCATTATTTGTAATACCCTGAAGAAGAAAAGCCGTGCCTTTCGAAATATTGGATAAATTTCATTATATTCCTTCACTGTCGAATCAACCTTGCTTTTTTTCGTTTATTACTATTATTATAGCTGATTAGATCCTCAATTTGGATCCGGTGCTTCTGTTTTGTTACGTTGGTCCTTGCCTTTAAAATTGCATTGTCGGATTTCAGTGGTTTTTCGTAGCTGGCGTGGCACAATTTTCTGAACTTTTGAAATGTAATGTAAGTGAAATGTAATTTAAAAGGACCAGGAAAATAGACAGAATATGTTATAAGGATATATTCAACAGATAAAATAAATTAACTATTTCACATTTAATGTCTCGTGTTAGTGGAGTGAGAACTTACAATAATAACTGTCAGATACTTCGATTAACAACCAAAAAAGATTGACAAATTAATAGCGATACAATAACCATCGACTGAGTAAATATTTTTTTACGACTGATGCGGATGTTGATGTGAAGCAAAACTCTACTGAAACGTGTTTAAATAAAGGTATATAGTTTCGCGAGTGTTTTACAAATTTTCCCGGAGCGTAAAAACTTTCTGAGAACAGCCCCTGAACATATCTATCCTCAGGACAATCCCAACTGTATCCCCCGTGATTATAACTCACCATTTGTTAGTTCAGTATTCCGGAGTATTAAAGTGATTATAGTCTCTTCAGCGAGTCCGCGATCCTTTCCCCAACAACCTCCAATTAGTGACATTAGTGGAATGCACAATACATAGCGAGAACATAATCGAAAGAGCGACAGGATCTGGCTGTACAATGAACCAGAAGCAGGTATGGTCGAAATGCATGCAACGTTGAATGTAACCAAAGCACGCTTCGGAAATACAGGATTGCGAAAACCAAATATAAAGAAATGAAGACGTTTCTTGTCTAAACAAAATGTGACGTTTTCGCAAACAAACGGGTCACCTGAGACAGTGGCCTGATTTTAGTTCTGTGTTGAAGCAACTGTTTATCTGACCTTACAAGTTGTTTAGTAGTTCAAGCTAGTTAGGGATTGAAAGCATTGCTATGGCACAGATCTTTTATCTTTCTTCCGTTTCTTACTTATGCCATATATTATCCGTGTGACGTCACTCCGAACTGGTAATACATATCACTGTTTATGTTGGGTGCTTTTACTCACGTACGGTCAGTGTACGGTAGATGCTATTTTTCTAGCCTTCGTTGTTTAAGTGACAATGAATTACTGCCATCTTCCAGTAAGGAGAATCTCGTATTGAATTCACTATTTGGTGAGTATCAGTGTTGTGTTGACTACATATAATGTAATCATTAAGTTAAAACTTGAAAACTTTGTGACAGGAATTTAGTTTTAACTTTGTTTACCGTGGATGCGTGATATCAATGAATTAATTTCGCATCATCTCGCTTGGAATGCGACTAGTTGTTTTAAAGACAGCAACTAAATCTTTGATTGAAGTTTACAGGACTTCACATAAAACTTGCCTACACCTCAAAATACCGCACAGAATAAATAATATTAGTAGAGAAAAGTAAACACACCTGCCTTGAGGTTTCAGGCTATTTGAAAATAATGTTTTGAGCCTTTTCCACGGGCTACGATATTATGGCTGAGGAAAATAAGTATTCTCAAACCATATCATGGTGGCTTCAAATCTTCGAGGACTCCTGTTTATCACGTTTATATTAGCAAAACTAATTATGATAAAATCTGTCAGTATCTATCTAGTGTTTTGCAAAGGAAAGTGCTATACTTCTCCGAGAACCTGAAACAAGCTAACAGATACGATTAAGAAAAATAACTTCATAAACTAGCGTATTGAATGGAAATGTAAGACCTTCGAAAAACTTTGCTGGTGATAAAATACTTATATTCCAATGAAAAAACGCTCAATTTCTGTCAAGTTACATGTAATTTATCAAAACAAAATAGTGTCATCAGACGTAACAAGATCCATCACACAATGAGTAAGTTACTCATCTTCACAACATTTCAAACCAATTAAGCGTTTAGCAGGGTTTAGGTTTAGGTTTAGCGTTTCACGCAATCTCGTTCCCAGAGCCTGCGTTGCCCTTGAACAGGAAAACGGGTGTTCCGCTGGACAAGGGGAACGCGGGCTCTGGGAACGAGATTGCGTTTCATGAAGCGATAAAAACCACATCGCGCGCACGAGCAAGTATAAGTAATGTCCCAACTCAGGCTGTGTTGGACACACTTCGCGTTGCATGCTGGGAGAAATTTAATCATGACGTTATTTGCATCTCGATTACGACCAGTCAACATCTCTGCTCTCCGTGATTCAAGAACGTTTTGCGATAGATTTCTTCACTTTCTTGGAGAAAATACTGCGCTTCTTCTTTTTATCTCTTTCTCTAACCTACTGTCTATGGTAGATGCGTATTATAGATGCTTAGAACAGCTTTTTATGCCTATAAAGGACCGAAATAATAGAGATAAAAGCCCCGATCCAACGTAACCTGCGATCGCCGGCGCTTTCGCGTTCTAAATAAAATAGCTTGTAGAATAGGCGTAATTTTTCGCGCTCGCCTGAAACGCATAAAAATAACGGCTGTTCTGCAGGCTCAAAAAAGGGCGCCTGATCGCAGGTTAATCGCAACGAGGAAGGTGGCATTACCGTCGGTCGATGTTTTTGTTAAAGTTTATTTATCTTTTGCCTAAGTTTACAGCCATCACGTATTTCTCCTTTTTGTTTGTGAATGAATATGCAGAATCGTTTTCTGGCTCCACCAAACAAAAAATGTGGAAATTTAAGGTTACAGTGTACCTTCGGGGGTGTCTCCAGTATAACAGCTCTAGCGTCTTAAGATTACACTTAATATACCTAAACCCAGATATCAAATTAAAGCTTATAGAGCTGGCTATCTAAATATGGAAACCATTTGGTAATAAAATGAATTGTCGAATTTTTTACGACGTCTAAATTTGAACGTCCGAATCAGCTTTAAAACGCTATAACTCAAAGCGATTATTGTATTTTGCTAATGTGATTTGTTCTCGGATTTCCGGACACGAAGCGCTAAAAAACCGTGTCGGCGATTTCCCATATTCAATGGCAGTGAAAAGTTACAGAATATTTTCGAAAAAGGGAGAAAAAAAGTTGGAGTGATCGCACGGAAATGGCTCTTGACGAAAAAGTTTTCGGAAATAAGAAATTCGCCGACACGTTTTTATTGATTATATGTTAGCCTAGCTTATGTTCAAATTTGAGGAAAATCGAACAAATTCCCTTTGAGTTGTAGCTCTTTAAAGTGTCCCCTACAAGCGAAAAATTAACTTTGAGAAAACAGCGCTTAGAAAAACATATCGCTTCATAAACAAACTCCGCCCACATAAGTTATACCGTCATTTCTCCGTCAATTTTCACTATTTTTCGATAATTTTTTTTTGGATGAAAGTTCATTCTGTAAACTTTATTTTGACGCCAAAAAAAAATTTCAATAAATTTTCGATCTGAAGGTACACTGTAACCTTAATGCTCCACTTGCATCACCGAAAGTCCATCGTGTATGGTTGGCATTTGTAAAAAACAGGAGAGCCTTAACAATATTTAGGGAATTACTTCAACAAATCAATTGTTTGCGTCAACATTATTTTATACTACTTTTTTTGGTAAATTAATGTATTTTTTTGCCAATTAATTTTAAATTTCAGGAACTTTTGATTTCTTTATTTATGAAATTGATTCTGCCAAAACATCGGCCTCCTGTATAGGTGCATCTTGGACATGACTGGAGGCATCTTGGGCTGGAGAGGTGAAAGATCAAAACACAATCAAACCTTAGACTTTGACTTGCTTGCACCTTTCATTTGCAACACAAGATGAGCAAGTAAAACATGACATAAAATAATATTACCCGGTAATATTACCCCTGCCAAAACATCAGCCTCCTCTATAGGTGCATCTTGGGCTAAAGAGGTGAAAGATCAAAACACAATCAAACCTTAGACTTTGACTTGATTGCGCCTTTCATTTGCAACACATGATGAGCAAATAAAACATGACATAAAATAATGTTACCCGGTATCTTCCATTGTGGCAGATACCAATAATGACTCAGCATTCACCCTCTTCTTTCCCGGCAAAGATCTCCATGCATGTACTGTTAAAATGGAACTGAAAGAACTTGCCAACTAAATAAGGGCCTGGTCGCACTACAGTCAAAAACAAAACTCCGCCCGTGCAAACATCGAGGAAAACAAAAGAAACCGCTCCGGTGGGACACGCTTTTTGTGGAATGTTTTTGTTTTTATGTCATTTTGCGCGGGCTAATTTTTGTTTTTGACTGTAGGAGGGTCTGAATGGGGGGGTCCACATGTCGGTTGTCGGTTAAAATTTCATTACTTTGTCGGTTGTCGGTTAAAATTTTCGACCTTTGTCGGTTGTCGGTAAATCTCAGTTAATAATTAAAAATGCAAGATCATGCAAGTTAATTATTCACATTTGTTATGTAATTTGCGCAGTTTTAAGTTTTTAAACTCTAGACGAAGTGTAAAACTTGTACTGAATAATTCATTATTTGATTGCACTTAAACCTAGTTAACTCTGTTTTTTAGCAACGTGATCGTCTACCCCACTTTTATTTGCAAATCTAGTATACCGATAAAATCACCAAAGCTTTTATTCTAGATGTGAATTTGTTTTCCTGTCGATTACAGGGCATCGAAGTAAATCAAGAAAGATAAATTTGACAAGAGTGAAATGCCCACTTTAGCCTTTGGGATACGTAATTTTGTTAGCTACGGAAGTCTTTTTTTTTTCCAAGACGTCCACAAACACTTATTACACTTATTATTCAACGGCTCTCGTGGCTTTACTGTGGGGTTTCTTTGGTTTTTTTGCCAATAATGTCGCTGCCATGCGTATCAATCTGCACCGTTTAATGGATCTTTTATGATTTTACAACTATTATTACCTCTAGTAAAAAGGTTTAAATCTTTTAGAAAAGTGTCAATGTCATTTAAAACACAAACGTTTCGGGCTGAGCCCTTCTTCAGTGTGATTTAAAAATGTGTGCCACGACATTCAAAAAAACTTCAAAATGAGCGCGTGCACGTTGAATGCGCGCGCCATTCAGTTACATACACACAAAAAAACTCGGTCACAAAAAATTAAAATTAATGTTCAGTCCGCTCGGTCTAAGCGTGCCAAGCTTGAAGATGAGTCGCATCTCACGCTGTTTGCGGCTGGTGTTGCTGCCGAAACAACGCTCGACGCTGCAGATCATGACGTCATCGAGCGAGTGTGTAGTTGAGTTGAAGTGTTCAGCTACGGGAAACCCTGGAGATCGGTTACGAATGCTGCGTAAGTGCTCACTGAAGCGTTCCCGTAGCCGCCTTCCAGTCTCTCCGATGTAAATTCGGGGGCAGCGGCGACAGATTATGCAGTACACAACATTCGCAGATTGACAGGTGAAGTGGTCACGGATGTTACATGTGCTTTTGGGGCCCTGTATGACAGTCTGAGGTGTTATGTACTTGCATGTGTGGCAGCGGGATCGGCGGGAAGGCGAGGATCCGGCATCAGAGGGTGAGAGCGAGCCATCAGCAGAGTGCACAAGAATATCCCTGAGATTTCTGTCTCGCCGATATGACACAAGTGGGGGTGTAGGGAAAATAGCGCGTGTCTCAGGATCTGAGGACAGGATGTTAAAGTTGTCGATCATTATCCGCCTGGTGCCATTGTTGAACTGATTGTAAGTCAATACCAGAGGGACTCTATCGTCTAATGTAATATTCCGGCTGTGTGGTGTTAAGGCCTCGTCACGTGAAACGTTTGAGACCCTACGGAGATCGTTGTCAAGTTGGGTCTGCGGATAGCCACGTGTATGGAAGTTGTCCTTCATTTCTCTTGCTCGGGTTAGAAAGTCATCATCATCGGAACAGATCCTGCGGAGTCGGAGGAACTGGCTGTATGGAATTGCTCGTTTACAATGATTTGGATGGAAAGATGTGTGGTGGAGATAGTTGTGTGTATCAGTCTCCTTGTAGTGTACCGAGGTCTGTATCTTGTTGTTGTTTATCCTCAGTTGCATGTCCAGAAAAGGAAGTTCCACTTCGCTGATGGTGGATGTGAACTGGAGAGCTGGATGGAAGTTGGACACGTAATCAACGTACTCCTCGAGATCTTGTCGACTGCACTGTGCAGCTCCGATTACGTCGTCGAGTAGCGCTTATGCAACTGAGGGACAAAGCCAGTATAGCGTGAGCGGATTTGTTCTTCGATGAACCCGACAAATAGACACGCATAATTCGGACCCATTTTACTTCCCATGGCCACACCTCCAATCTGGCGATAGTACCTCTTACCGTCACATGTCGAGACGCACAAATGCACGAACAGCCCTGCCGGATCGTGTAACACACGCTCTATTGACAAGCTCTGAATGTTCTTCAAAATCTGATTCCTCGTCATCCGAATCTGTCTCATACTCATCAATTTGTACTTCCCTGTGATCCTCAAACACCTCAGTAACATCCCCTTCGTCCACAAATTGTATGCTTACAACGCGTTGTGGCGTGATTAGCGCGCGCATAGCACAGTTTGATGTAAACAAACTGTTCAAACAAACAAAAAGATATTTAAAACCCATCTCATCGTTAACTTTCAATGGAAAGGATCGTTTCATTGAATACAGTGTTGTTTTATCTACCAAACTTGACAAAGTAATTACATTTTAGCCCTTACTTTGAAGATAATTTGAAGCTTTTCTTATCTAGGGAAGGAACCCATTAAATTGCCGCATAAAGTTTTCAACCAATCACAGGCTGACTTTTGAGTCGTCAATACGACTTTATATTGACGTCTCAAAAGCAGGCAAAAGTTTAGGCAAAAGTATCTGAGAATCATGACAAAACAGCAGGGCGTCTCGTCGGCTCGCTCACGAGCCGCTGTTCTAGAAATGAGCCCGCCGCTGCTCTCCGAAAAGGAGGATCCCGGGGCTTTAAAGTAATTTGAAGACAGGAAATTCTATAATTGACGAAATTTGGAATTAATGTGGTTACGTCTGGTGAAATAGAGCCCACCAAAGGATCTGGACATTTCCTGCGCTAAAAATAAATTCAAAATGCTCTTCTTTCTAATAAAAACATCCCTTCACGTCGGACCATGTCGGTTGTCGGTTAGAATTTATTTGTCGCTAGTCGGTAATTGTTTGGTATATACTCCATGGAGGTTTTTAATTATATGCACACAAAACTATCCGGCACTTATAATTGTTTCCTCGTTTTGTCGGTAGTCAGTAATATTTTTCGCCCTTTGTCGCTAGTCGGTTAACCCCATTCACACCCTCCTGTAGTGCGACCAGGCCCTAAATCAACTACATAAAATATGTCAATTACAATTTTCAAGGAAGCTGAAATGAAACTTTGCTGGATTTCATGGCTGTATGTTGACTGTTATAAAAACTAGTATTTAACATGCCATTTTTTCCTTTGAATTGATAGTGGTTTAATTAATGGTTGATTTTATATAATGAGACCGGCATTTGTGTGATGGTGTTACAAGGAATGGCAAAACAATTCAATTTAGTGGCATGACATGTACATAGCAAGTGACTCAGCCACCATCATTCTTTTAATACAGATACAGCTGTTTCGAGAAAGGTTGTCGGAAAAAAGCGTAAAAGTGCACGCGACAATCCAGAAAGGTATTGTGGGTAGTCACCCACGCTATATCCTAAAAATTCATTTATCCCAATGGCCCGCCATCTAAGATCGTCCCTGTACGGACGAGGCATAGCGGGTTTCATGAATTTATTTGACTTATTAAAATTCATTGATCATATCCCATATTATTTTTCGGGATTGTCGCGTGCACTTTTGCGCTTTTTCCGACAACCTTTCTCGAAACAGCTGTATATAGATAGGCTGGGCCTGACAGCGTCGCTCTCTCAACAAACTTAACTAAGGTGAAAGGTCGGAAGCACAAGAATTAAGATTGACGACCGGGCTATTTTTTAATTTTAGCAATTCTCAAAAACAGTATTACGCGACCGTCTGCACAGTAGATTTTAGACCGTACAAAAGTTCACAAAAACAACTTTTTCTCCGTCTGGAATAACTAGTACGACTACTTTCCAAATAAAATACAGCTGTTGCTTGTCAAAAATTGCCCGAGAAACTTATTTGGAAATCAAAATTGCAAAAAATACACAAAAATATTTGCATAAAGCGACGCGAGTGAAGTTAGAACTATAAAATCCAAGTCTTGTTTTGTTTCCATACAATCACTTTTCAACCTATGTAATGAATGAACAAAGACATAAAAATGGACAACACAATCTTCTTTCGAAAAATTTTATTCAAATCTCCATAAGTTTCTGTTTAAACGCAAAAAGCGAACCATTAATAGCGCATCGAGGCCGAGCCGATTGTCTTCGATGAAAGAAATCATGAAACAACTGAAATTAAGCACGTTTTATATAACCTAATTATTCAAAATTGAAACCTTTTTAAATGCAAGCCAAACTTGCACAATATGTATAGGTAATCATACGGTTTCGAGTTCAATTTGGGATTAATTTGCACGAGTGACCTTTTTGAAAAACTCACAAGTGCAAATTAATCCCAAATTAAACGAGAAAACCGTATGATTACTTATTAATAATTATACATGAAAAAAATGTGCATCCGTTTTTTTTTTTAATTTTTTTTTTGCAAAACTTTTTTCTTTGGAACTTTTATTTTTGCAAAAAAAAATTTTTTCATTCATTTTTTTTATTTGTAATTTGCACTGGTGTTACACTTTTTGCACCGGTGTTACACTTTTTGCACTGGTGTTACACTTGAACTGCACTGCTCTTAGCCAATCAGAATTGAGTAATCTTTTCATGTATATTATTAAGAACAGTAAAGTAATGATATTAAGCTTAACTAAGATGAAAAGGTCGGAAGCACAAGAATTAAACTCAAAAGAGTTTAGCTGTAAACAAATGCTTCGAGAATCTACTAGCTTCAATTTAAGACGAAATCAGATTTAAAAATAAGCACTCAGCTCTATATTCATCCAAAAACGCTTGACTTGCAGAGTTACGCAGCCTCAAATGCGGCCTTGACCACTGTTTGAGAAATGTGAAACCTGTCTTAGCAAACCGGGAAAAACAACTTTGCAAATGGTTTTCTCGGCTAAACTCAACGGTTAACCAAACTCAACAAGAGTGTTGAGCGTACAGCTGACGTGACAATCGGCTGTGTAGCCGCTCGAAAAACAAAGCCTCGCTTTGGTTTCATAATTGCTAAGATCCCAGATGTTGTGTGGCGTCATTCGCGCATGTTTTGCGACGTCATACGCGCCCGCGAGCTAGCCTTGCGCGACGCTCGGACACACATGTAACAGACGCCGCCGCGAAACATTCCGCTGGCATTGACCATGACAAATTACGGGCATGGGTAATTAAAATTCAACCCTTTCTAAAAGTGCTACTTTCCAGTCTTAGAGTAATCTCCTATTTCCTATTTGTGTATAGTCAAACGAGGTAAACGTGCGATTTATGAAAATCGACTCATGTAATCAATGTTCTCGCACACTGGTTTGCATGTTTCCCTTGCTTGACTATCCCGCCGAATAATTCGTGAGAGAAATATGAGACTACTTTGCGGTAAATGTGAGTCTCTCCAGTATGCATTGCTTATAGTAGTCGTTATAGAAAGTTTTCAGGACCTTCACGAGAAACGTATCACAACTTCTTTTGCAAATTGACCTCATGATAAAAGAGTCAGGTAATACTTGAAGAGCTCAGTGCAAAAAGTGGCCTATGTGCTAATTTTTGGAAGAAGGAAGAAATCCAACAAAACACCTTTTTTTGGGGGGGCTGTACAGGAATCTACAGTTTTAATAGCATTTGAAACAGCTCGTATGCTACGTTAGAATCAAGCTCCTTCCTAGCATATGTAATACTGTAATTTAACCATAAAAATTTCAATAGGCATCCCTAGACCATCACCAAAACTCCTTCAGCAAATTACTAAAATCATGCAACATCTCCACAACATGACTCCTGTAAGAGAGTTAGAAGGATCACAACTTTGAAATTCATTATATATATGTCCCTGAATAAAGTTACGCGGGAAAAGAAAGCAGGAAACGTTCCATAGAAGCAGCCTTATCAAGACTTAGTAATCAAAACAATATATTTGTAAACAACGGGTGAAGAGCCTTGGGACGTTTAGAACCTGAAAAACCTAGAAGAAAAAATATACATTTCAGATAAAAGGAATCAGTAAAAATATAGTGTTCTAAACTTCAAAGAGGTTGTTCTTATCACGATTAAACAAGTTTGCGTGCATCAATCACGCCATCACCTCCTGTGAAATCTGACAAGAGAATCATGACAAACGCGAAAAAGCTAATAGGAAAAACTTCTTTCCATTGTACAATTCAGTTGAAACAAGTATTCAGAAGAATCGACCCAACACGAACTTGATGGTAAACAAATGGTTCAGTTTACACAGTGACAGTTCATTGAAGTCTGAAGAAATGAATATGTTCGCAAAAATACTATAAGTTATTGATCTACAGCAGACACCTTTTAGAAATGCCAGAGTGCGAAAATTATTTGCCAATGCTTTTTTCAAAATGTTTGCCGTTTAGTGTGCCGTGAATTACGCCTGATATCTACATTCCTAAAATACAATTTTATCTGCTCTCTGTCTGGAAACCACTTTAAAGTAGAACTTTCTGAAACATTTGCGTTAACCAAAATCTCCCCTTTCGATCGATCAAGTATAAAACATTTTTTTTGATTCGCTTTAGCAAAGATTCAAAATAAATTTTAACTTCTTATGACAACTAAGTGACCTTATCTCTGATTTACAGTCGCTAATAAATGATGACAGCTTTCCATGACAATAATTATATCATAAATATCTATCTGAACGCTTAAGTACACTTAGCCTGACTTGAGTCTACTTAAAGCCGACTTACTATCTAGTGTGAACCCACCATGCTTTTCGTCAACATCTCGCCCAGGAAAATTTGCACTTTATAAAAGCGGCGCTAGTACATAGCCAACCCGCTCACCCTGAGCGAGCGCTGTGCTGCCTTTTCAAGAACGTCTCTAAGTACAAAGTTGTCTTTTTGTTCCTCAAATTGCAACAAGAATACGAATTGTGTAGTTGCCTCAACAAATGTTATCAAAAATGCATTTGTGGTCTTCGCTCTGTTCGTGAGAGACGGCTGGTACTCACCTGTTCATCACATTCAGTCACGGAATACCTTAAAATTCCGCCGCATACATAATTCACATTCCTTCAAAGGCTTTTTCTTGTTCTTGCTGTATTTTAGGAAGCACTTACTTTCAGAGGAGATTTTTTATTGGAAGAAATTTTGCGTTTCAGATGGGTCGGGCTTGAAATTGATGGGAAGTTGAATATAGGACAAAAACAAGCTTTCAAATAATTTATTTCAACTGAAACAATAGGGCCATTTATACGAGACCAAATAAGTCGCGACTTACATAAGTCGCGACTTACAGAAGACGCGAACTAGTCCATTTATACGAGCGAAGCTTGCATAAGACGCGAAGTGTTTGTATAAACGGTTCACGACTTATTTTCGTGTCCAATAAGCATTTGCCTCGTTCTGAAGTTTCGTTGCCATGGTTATTCTCTATCGATTTCCGTTTCCTGTCTTTGATAAACAAAATGGCTCGTTTCAGCAAGACAGCAAAACGCTTAGTTTTGCTGAAGAAAAGGCAGCGAATGTATAAATTTTGAGCTGTCATTTCCCTTGAGGATGGTCTTGTCGAAAAAAATCCAAAAGCTATCCAAATTGAATAAAAATTACGAGAGGAAACGAAGGAGTCCAGTTCGCGTGAGATCCACCGAGTGGTGCGAACGAGATTTGGCTTTGATGGACGATGTAGAGTTCAGAAAAAACTTCCGTCTGTGCAGACCAGCGTACCTGAAATTGAAGGAGGTGTTGGAGCCAGTCGTTAAGAAAAATGAAACCTTTGCGGTAATACAGTGTCGGTAGAGAGACTTTCTTTTTTTGGTGTTTTTTTCGCTTTGTTTTGCTGGAGAATTCGTCGCCGACATTTTGCCTTCGCCGAGTGGGATTGGGCTGCTACGCATGTGCTGTAGGTCTTTACGTCTTATGGAAGACGCGAACATGTTTTTGTACCATTTATACGATCATGTTCGCGACTTAAATAAGACGCGTCTTAGATAAGCCCAGCTAAAATCAAAGGGCTCTTCAAGCCATCTCGTTAATGCGTTAGAAGGTGAGGTTAATAAAAAAATAGGCAGTCTATGACTGCATGTAGCTTACTGCGCCTGTTATTACTTAGATTATCGTAGGTTTCCCCCCCCCCCCCTTGCCCCCTGGATTTCCAAGCCGAGAGACTCCCCTCTCCTGCCCGGATTTGCAATAAAGTTTTGGAAGCCCTAAATTTACAGGTAATGAGAAAAAAAATACATGTAATCGCATTCAGAAGATTTTGTTTTTATAATTTTCAAAACCGTGGTGACGAGTGCTATAAATTGGTGAAACATTTTAAAAATAAATATTGCGTGACGCATCATGAATCTCCCCCCCCCCCCCCCCCCCCCCCGTGATTTCAAGACTAAATCGAAGTGAAATTTTTCTAGTTCCTAATAACTGCTTTGATTTTGCCATGTATTAGTTTTTCCTGGCTTCATAGTTTATTCAAAGTGTTGTCGCAAATACACAATATTTCCTTGAATGAAAATGTCTTTCCCTTGAATAAAAGAGTTAAACGCTTATCAGAATTCAGTGATTTTCTGCTTCCGGAAGACTTAGCGATTTGTTTATCCTAATTGCAGCGCTAGCGTCTGCGAATTATATTATAAACATCACAAAATAATATTTAAATTCAGCAACCTACTTTATTCTAAAATTTCCGACTTTTCATGTGTATATAGAATGCAATTCTTATCCAATTTAGTTTAGTCTCAAGAGGAAAACGCGTCAAATTATCGCATCAAGGAAACTGTCGGCCACGCAAATTTGTTCAGCATCTGGCGAATTTCTCGCTCGACCGATTGTGGTCAAGTTTTCTAAATATTTGTCAAAAGCTACTAATAAGACAAAGAAACAGTCTATGAAATGTTTCTTACAAAGTAAATGGACATTAAAAAATGTGACTTTCTTTACCGTAGTTTTCCAGGAATGCTTGAAAATTCTTAGTAAAGTCTGCCGCTTCGAGTATAAATTCTGAAAGAAGACATGTTCTCACTTGTGACAAATTTCATCGCTTTCAGCTCTCAAACCACCACTACAAAGGCAAAAACTGAGATCTTCTAAAGGACTTTTTCTTTCCATTTCGAAGTCTTAAAAGGCGTGCTTTCATTCCGGTTATGCAAAATGAACGTCTACAAAATGAAAGCGTGGAGTTCACGGCCGGCCATATTTGTTAGAAATCTGATAGTCTTCTGAGGGAACATTCGATTCGGGCCATTCGAAGCTATCCTCGACAAACGTTGAACAACCGACGAGGTTGCGAAGCTATCCTCGACAAACGTTGAACAACCGACGAGGTTCCAAAACAAAAAAGGAGTTAAGATCGGGGAATATCGGGTCAAAATCGGCAGAGTTCGTTGTGGGTTCGGATTCTATTGTTACACTTCGCAGTACACTTGTGGCAAGTCTAAAATTTAGGAAGGCAGTGAATATGCAATAACCTAAGGTAATATAGAATTGGAAAAAGCGTGTTTTTTGGAAGTGAATTGTTGATACATATTCTGGGGGGGGGAGTACTCCCGACAATTAAGGGTAGGTGTGTGCCGCCTGAAGCATCAAAAGCAACCATTATAAACAATTGATAATTTTGTTTTACGAAACAATAGATTTCAATATATATTTTCTTGCTTTAAGTCTGCTATATTCTTTGCTAATTGAGCTACGTTGAGCACTCTAAGGCAACTCTCTTGCGTCAGGATTTCAATGCGATAAAGCTACGTTGAGCACTCTAAGGTATCTGTCTTGTCCGCTTCACGATTTGAATGTGATGGGAATAACACACCGACTGATTGATATTCCTCTTCTTTTTATAAGCGGAGAACGTTTTCTCTGTCTTGCTTGCCACTAAAATAATACATTGTCTTTTTGTTTGTTTTGTCAATTAGCTCCCATATAGTGCCAATATTTTTCCTTTAAAAAAAATCAACACGCTGAAATCGCTTATAATGCTTGCTTGATAAACTTTTGTTAACTAAATCAGCAAAATTATTACGTCTTTTGCATACTATTGCATAATCAAACCGTAATAGGAATGATTCAGTATTCCAATGACTACTGAAAAGGGACATTAACGTTAATTTTGCAGAAAAGCAAATCCATTGTATAATACAATCAAATTAGGCCCCTTCACGAGCAACGCATGAAAATAGAACGCGTGTTTTATTTCCGATTTGACAGCCTTGTCAGATAAATGACCACAAGTTGCTTCGTATTGTCTAAAATTAATTGCCGACTTGTTAAGCTACCTGCTTTGGTGGCTTAAATTTAACTAGAGTTTAACTCAATTAAGCTGACTCGCTTAACTTTAAGCAAATTGGAAAACCAACTCTTTTGCTCTTCATGGTTAGTCATCAACGTATCGCAGAACATTCCTCACAATTTTTCTTTTCACGAACATTTCCGGTTGTCACTCGCTAAGCGACTTGAAAAATCGCTCTTCAGGGTTAGTCATCCCGGGTACACAACGTATCGCAGAACATTCCTGACAATTTTTCTTTTCACGACATTTCCACTTGTCACTCGCTAAGCGACTTCAAAAATCGCTCCTCGCGGTTAATCTTCCCGAGTAGACAAGGTATCGCAGAACATTTCTGCCAATTTCTAGAATTTACTATCAATTTTCTATTTAAGTGCTTAAAACCACAAAAACAATAAATCCAAGATAAGAAACAATCTGTCAGGCGATGAGGTCATAGCTTTAAAACATTTGTAAAACAACTCTGCTATAAACCCGCGTATAAACCTCAGCAAGCGGACAAACATACAAGGTGAAATTTCTTAGCTTCGTCGAGCGCGGAAAATGTCAGCTATAAACCTCAAAAAGCAAACAAAGATACAGGGTGAAATTTCTTAGCTTCGTCGAGCGCGGAAAATGTCAAAGCGCAACTCACCCAAATCACTGTAAATAAGAACTGTACGCGAAAAATGTCAAAGCGCAACTCACGCAAATCACTGTAAATAAGAACTGTAATACCCTTGTGGTGAGGTCATAGCTCTAAGAACTGTAATACCTTTGTGGTAACGTAACGTAAGACATAACAAGTTCATGACAATTCAATACCCTAGGGAAATTAACAATAGGTCCGGGGGTGCCCCTCAAAAATTTTAGTGGCGGTATGTGACGCACTTCTTGAAAACCTAACCTGTTTAACCCACCGTATCCTCGGTGCCCTAATATAGCTTCTATAAAAAAGAAATAAGTAACCCCCCCCGGACAAATGTTAACAAAACTAAACAAAGAACCTTTGTTAACAACTTTTGCCCCTTTTTTTCGTTGTGAATCGTACATCTCGTTTATGCGCAAGCGCATTAACGAGATAAAAAGCCAGTCCTCGGCTTACGTAAGTCGCGACCTAAATAAGATGCGAACACAGTTTTTGTATCATTTATACGAGTGGTTCGCGTCTTCTGTAAGTCGCGACTTAGGTAAGTCGCGACTTATTTGGTCTCGTATAAATGGCCCTAATATCAACATATGCAAAACACGTTTTCGGTGGCGTATACTAGAACTGATTATTAGATAGTTTAGAAACATCTCATGGTGTGTGTTTTTGTTTGTTTGTTTGACCGACTCTTATGCCAGCGACACGGCAGATGATTTTATTCAACCAATCAAAGATCGCGATTTTACCAAATAGGGACTTTAAGATACAGGAACGAGGAGGCCACCATGTACAGAGACGACCGGAAGTAATAACCAACCTTTGAAGTTTACTCACGCATGACAAAATGCCTAATTTGTCGCGTTCTTGTATTTTTATGGTCTTTATGGGTTCTATCGACCTTTCATCTACCACTTTTTGAGTTTTTCGAAACCTTAAACATCTCTTTTAGTTGTGTTAGTGAAAAAACTGAACTTGGGCGCTTTTACTTTAAGATAAACAAGCATACCCAGCAAAGCTCAGAGGATATCGATGGCGTGCTCAAAGCCCAAGTGCGTGTATACACCTATTTCAATAAAGGTTGCTTTGGGATTTGGGCTTTGGTCATTGAGCGCCATTGTTTGGTGGTCACTCAAGCAAAGAATTGCATTGTATTCAGTAGTTTCAATGCCCAATGCCCAAAGCAACCTTATTTGAATTAGGTTTATAAAGTCTTTTAAGCTTAAAAGCTTATTTGTCACTCGAAAAATTCTTCAGCAATCATTTTCTTTCTTTTTTTGTATTTCTGCTTCATTTACAGTGGAACCATTCGAACCGGGACACCCTGAACATTTTTAACCAATCAGAACGTTATTTGAGAACAAAGGATAGCAACCTTTTTCGCCAACGGACCAATGACATCGACGAACGCGAACAATAGTTTTCAACAATATTTGAAAACGCGGCAACCGTCACGACTAGATGCGGACCTCTCAGAAAACATATCATTGTTTTGATTGGTTACTTTTCTGTACTTTCGATCCTAAATTTTGAAGCAAACATCAATACACGTAGATCTTTTCCAAACACTGAATTTTTTTTATACGCAGTGGCTATTCGTACGGCACCCGTACGCGGACTTCCATTTGCTATTCGTACGGGAGTCCAAAACTTTCGGCAATTTTCGATGTTATTCTTCACTTTTGTTGATCCACAATATTAAATGTTCGTTTAGCTTTACGAAGCGCTTCTGGTAAGCGATGTTGATTTGGCTCAGACTAATTTGCCGAGTCTCTGTATACTATGCGAGCGACTCATTTCTTGACACTTAGAAATTTTTCGCGTCAAAGTATACTCCCGTACGGCCAAGTGCGATTTGCTATTCGTACGGGAGTCCAAAACTTTCGGCAATTTTCGATGTTATTCTTCACTTTAGTCGAAGCGCTTCGTAAAGCTAAACGAACATTTAATATTGTGGATCAACTAAAGTGAAGAATAACATCGAAAATTGCCGAAAGTTTTGGACTCCCGTACGAATAGCAAATGGAAGTCCGCGTACGGGTGCCGTACGAATAGCCACTGCGTATAAAAAAAATTCAGTGTTTGGAAAAGATCTACGTGTATTGATGTTTGCTTCAAAATTTAGGATCGAAAGTACAGAAAAGTAACCAATCAAAACAATGATATGTTTTCTGAGAGGTCCGCATCTAGTCGTGACGGTTGCCGCGTTTTCAAATATTGTTGAAAACTATTGTTCGCGTTCGTCGATGACATTGGTCCGTTGGCGAAAAAGGTTGCTATCCTTTGTTCTCAAATAACGTTCTGATTGGTTAAAAATGTTCAGGGTGTCCCGGTTCGAATGGTTCCACTGTAAGAGTGTATTTTGAATTTGTTTGTGTTTCGTGTAGAACTAACACCAGCACAAATGACAACATACAGAATATAATTGCACATAAGCGAAGCGAAATGAATAAAGCCTATAAGCTTAATATTTTTACATTAGAGGCCTTCTGTTTCCTCCCAAGCCGTTCCTTGTTGACATGTGAAAACGAGAGGAATATCAAGTGCATCTACTAGTCGGGAAATATAACTTTTCCACCCTAAGTTGGCTTTGCACTCGGCTTCATTCTTGTCAGTCCTGCAAATGAAACCTCGGATATTCATCGTAGGTAAAATCCAAATTATCGGACGTGTTTTCTTTGTAAAGCAGTAATAACTCCACATCGGTGATAAAGCCACTTACATCAGGCGCGGATCCATACCGGTTTCCACCGTTTTACGGAAATCGGTCAGACTTTTCATAATGAATATATTTTTTTTAATAAAAGTAAATTTTCAAGTTGAAATCTCGAAAATGGTTTGGACAATGTTTTTTTTTCCAATTTGCGGCATTGACACGCTCTGGCCGTGGGATTTTCCAGTGGAAAAGTCAGAGACAAAATCCTAAAACTGTCCCAACATCTGCACTGACAACTTTAAAGGAGGTCGACCATGTGCTGTATCCCAACATCGCCGAGTGCCTCAAAATATTTGCCACCTTACCAATCATCACATGCGAGTGTGAGAGAAATGTTTCAGCTTTGAGACGACTGAAAACTAACCTGTTCCAGGCGTTATAGCGTTAAGTTTGTGGCGCGCGAAAGAAAAATCGGGCGCAGTAGAAAAAAACGAGCTTCCCTCGCGCCGACCCTAGCGCCGCGCGCCGCTTTTTGCTGCTCCCCACAATCTAAACGCCTGGAACAGGCTAACTGAAAACATACTTGCGCAGCACCATGTCACAGATGAGATTGACAGGACTTGCCTTGCTACATATCCACTACAACGTGGAAATTGACTTTGATGAAATAATCCGCCGATTCGCAAGACTTCATCCGAGGAGAATGGAACTAGCCAATATCCTATCTGAATGATTCGGAAACCCAGGAAAGGGGACTTTAGGTAGTTAAAATCCAAAAATTTTCCCCCCTAGAAGCTTGCGCCTTCGGCGCAAGTTTTTTCGGAAATCGGTCACCATTTATTCTAGATCCGCGCCTGTACATGTTTTATAAGCAACGCTTCTCGAGTTTCTTTAAATGAAGCCATGACTGGAGGAAACATGAAGACCCCAATGACTTGATAATGACGTAGCTGGAGCTCTTGAAAGCAACCACGTGGTGCAGATGGACGGGTGAATAAAAGTCCATCATCCAAAAAATATAGTTTAAAACCCCCACTTTTATAACTTTTACTCTTCATTCTTTAAAATTGTATAATGAATAAAACAGAAATGGGTATTCGGTAAATTAACATTTCAGTTATATTTATTTACGATCGATTGGCCAAGAAACGGTGCCGACTACCAGCCTAGTTTGACAGTTTTTATAAAATTAGACCGGAACCCTTAGGCAGTTTGTCTGAACATTAATTAAAAGCGATTCCTATTATCAAGATCCAGATTAGGAACTAAACGTGACAAATTTCTAGCTGGTGAATTTTTGCAGTGAAACTCAGTGGTACAAAACAGTGGGACTCAGTGGGACCGAAACAAAACCTTTGGCCATATTGAGGTGAGCGAGAGAAGTTACCCTACTACTTAGCTCGGCTTGCTTTGTACTCTAGACATCGCAGAAACAACTCACTTTAAAATTTTCCATTCGCTTATTTTCATTATTATGCTTTATTTATAAAATACTATAAAATGATAAGTTATATAAAGAGGATAAGGGACCTGGCACATAAAAATAGACTTAAAATTTATCTTTATTTTTGAAATTGCAAAACATAACCATAAACATAAAACATCCTGTTTTATTTACCACACCTAGGTAATGGGGAAAAATGCTTTGTTGCCCGCTTATTAAAAACCTTTTACACTTCACTTTAAACTTATTCACTCTCTTGTTTCTCGGCTTCTTTTGCGAGATGTTTACTGTAACACATAATGTGGAACATCACCATTTATACTAAAATGTAAGACATCCTGCAAAGTAATATTTCAGTTAAAAGCCTAAAGTTTATATTTTTATCAAGCGGTGCCGATTTGTTCCCAACGGTTTTTTTCACTTAATAAAGCGAATCAAATTTCTCTACGTGAAGTAAATGAAGTAGCATTTTGTTTAAGCTATGCTATTAATATTTTTCCCCACAACCTATGTATACCATACCCTAAAGGCTTCTCTACAAGGCAGTAATCATTAAAGCTTCCATTTTTCCCGATCTGTATAAAGGAAGCAGTTAAGTACGATTGTTTTTTATGCCTGGCTGGCATAAGACTCTTCGTATCTTTTTAATTTTTAATGTTGTCACAAAGCTGGTTAAAATTATCATCTGAAAGCATTATGTTAAATTACGCAAAAAGCTTCTAAACATCTTGTCATAACACTTTTCTCGTTAACAGCTGCAGCGAAGAAACTGACAGAATTTTTTTTTTATTACTGAGTATTTTTCTTCAAGGGTAAGTTCTCATCGCTTATATAATAACTAAATGCAATACTGCAACAGTTTCGAAAAAGACCATAATATTATTATATATGTTTCGTGCAGTAGAAATGGCGATCAGCTAGATAGCATACGGCTAGATAATACTTGGGAAGCCCTCTAGAAAACTGTTGGCTTTATGCCGACTGTAAAAGCTTTTAAAAACATTATTTTATTAATACCTTATCGTGATAGTAAAGCATCTCTCTGTTAAAAGCAACTAACGACTGCATTTTAATTTCACGTTATTTACAGTATAACTGTTTTTGTGTAAAAAAAAAAAGTTAACCTCAGTGAAATGTCAGTAAAAATCTGAAAATGTCAGATAATGGTCAACTTTGCATGCAGAGTGTGTAGAAATGTCTTGTTATGTTGACCTTCATTAGCATGCAAGGTGAAGCGCTTAAACAACTTGTGTGGTTAAGAAATGTTCCGAAGATGTTCACTTTATTGCGAACAGTATGGGGGCATGTATAGTTTATTGCACTTCATTGAAAACAGGCAACAAATGACGTTTATATAATATCCTGATGCGACCCTCGCCACGGTCGATCGACACGCCGGCCCGATCGACACGCCGGGATCTCAAAGAACATAAGGGTGACCCGGTGTCCGATTTGTAAAGGTTTGTTTCACACTCGGGTTTGACTGTGTATTTAAAATGCTTTGCATGGTGAATTACAATTAACTTTTTGTGAGCATAACGCCGTTATTTATTCATAGGAAAAAAACTATGAGATTGACAATCTTGTAGAATCGAAATGTAGTAAAGGAGTAATTAGGTATTTTTATCAACATTTCTTTAAAAATTCTTAAGAAATGACATACCACGCTAAGGCGGCTGAACGAAACTGGTCTCCAATCAATATCTTGAAAACTGCAACAACTTGGGTTCGGGATACGTGATTGTGGGAACCAATAACATCGATCATAAACATAAGTTTATATTTAAACTTTAAAATAGTACGTGACTTGTCAGGCATAGAAATAAGTGGTCGGATTCCGTTTTATACTGTTTCTGTTGAGGAATTGGCGGCTTCTAAAGATTTCCCGCGGAAATTCGATGATCTTTTAACAAATATGACAGGACAGCTATTTTGAAAACATAAAATTTCAAACAAAAATTATCACAGAATTACCAGCCCGAGGCAGAAACACATTACTGTCTTTGTTGCTCACCACTTAATATTTTTTAAATCTGGCATTTGAATTTTAAAAGGTGAATGGACATATTTACGGCCTAAACTACCTTCTGTGGTGTCCCGAGGTGGGTTTAATTAAGGTGGCTTCGTTGTTATTTCAGGCGCACTCGTCTAGCTATGACAAACTTTGGAGCTGATCTTTGTCAACTTTGCTTTCCATCCTTGTCTCTTTTTTAGTATGACACCGGCGTGGTCGACCAAAGAACGAAACTCATCTCAAACGGATTACAAGAGCCTCGTAAAAGTGATAAGAAGACAGGAAAAACAATTGAAACAGTTTAACATTATTCACTTTAATTAATACAGTTTTTCGAATCGAAGGAGAAGTGAATATTTCGGATCCATACAAACTGAGTCGTGGGTACTTGTGATCAATCTTTAACTCTGTGGCCGACATGACAAGTTCTTATTACCGCATTGTGCTCACATATCCACTAGCATAAGAAAGTAGTTGTTATTAAAATTACTTTGTTCAGCAGAAGTATTCATAGTTAGACTCAAAAAGCACTGTTAAAACAAAAGCCTCTTAGAAATGCCATTTTCCCGGGGGGGGACTCCCATATAAAAATGACGGGGGTGCTCGTCGGAAATTTTCGAAAAACACCCTAAAAGGTACCAGAATCTTGTTTGATGGGCGTGGCTCAAAATAATGTTTACCCCTAAGAGGAACCAATTTAATCTCGTACCCAGATCTCCCACGGTCAGGCGGTAGGGAGATCTGGTAAAGTACGATTTCAGTCCCGTTATCTGGGACTTCCCATCGTCCTTTGTACACGGTGTTGTATGGCCGCCAGCTCGAGATTGTGTTTTTATTTATGGTAAAGTTTTCGGCCGTTTTCGGTAAATTATGGATTTCAATGGTGCTCTTCAGAAGGTTCTTACGTCGGGGGACAAGAAAACGTGAAACTTTAACCAAAACAAAAGAGGCACCAGAGGAGATTGCTGTTAACGAGCGGGATTGTTATATTGTCAGAATTGTTCTCCCATTGAACTGATATGGTATTTAAATCGCTTTTAACATTTATCAACTGCTACCTTTACTTTTGACCATCTGGGTGCTGAAAATTGTATTAAGAATATCCATTCAAATTGTGGTGTCTACTCTCCTCTCAATGCGCTTGTCTGCGTTTCAATTTGCCTGTTCGGCATGCCATGCGATTCATCCACTAAGTCATAGCTAGCAGTCACTGGTAACTTGCAAGGCAATTACAAAATAATGCAAGCAATCACAGTAAAGCCTGTACATGTATGAGCAACATACGAGCTTCTGCTTTCTATTTTAAGTAGCATTCGATTGACCTTTACTGATCACACCTGGAAAGATGTTTATAGTAGAGTGGTCTTGTCCCCTCAGCTACTGCCTTTATGACACCTTAATAAATTTCATCGATAATGTTCCCACATAGCAATTTTGTCCACATATAAACTTTTAAAACCACATAATACACAAGTCAAGTTTGACTTCAGGAATAAAAAAAAGGTCAGTATCTTGCAATGGCACAAATTGAGCTGTTTAAAATATTGTGAGCATTGTATTAATTCTCTATATAAGTGCTAGAAGGATTATACACTAAAATTAAAATGTTTACAAGTGGCAAAAACCTCTAAAACAATCTTGATGTTTCATTCAATTCTGATGGCCTTTCACCCAAAAAAAGTAAAAGGGAGGTGTTAAGGACTTTAAGGGTCATTAAAAAAGAGAAACATTCTCCACTATTCTTTTTCAGTTGCAATTCCATTTTTTTTTAAATCTAAAAAAAATCATCCAGAGCTCTTAGGGTGAGGTGACCAATAATTATTTAGGGTCATTGTGGTAGCATTATGGGTACAGTATGTATTCACACCTACACTGAATACGGGGTTACCATCCAACAGGAGAGGAAAATAATCCAATCATTATAATTTCTGAGAAAATTAAAGCAGGAAAAACAACCTTTAATGATATCTCTCTATACGTTTTTTTAATTCTAACAGAAATGTGTGAAGATAAAAAATGAATTTGGATTTAAATTTTCATTTTCCATGTAAAAGGCTTGCTGCAGAAGGGGCATAGATTGTGGTTTTGGCATATATTACCCATTTGTGTAAGTGCTAACAGATTTTTGTGCTAAATGTTGATTCATTTTTATTTTATTGCTTGAAGACTATATGTCTCGGCATAATAGCCACAGCAAATGGCCAGTACAAAAAAATTCTTAGGAAATTAAAACTTTGTACCCTCAGCTCATGCCAAAAATGGGGAAGTTTGGAGCCCCTCTTCCCATATTTCGGCAAAACATATACAGGGAGAGGAAGGGGGGGGGGGGGGGGGGGGGGGGGGTGAAGGCTTACTCCCATATAAAATTGACTGGGATGATCATCGTAAATGTTGAATGTAACCCTTAAACGGTACCAGAAACCTGTTTAATGGCTGTGGCTCGCATTAATTTTTTCCTCTAAGAGACGCTATTTTTTTCTGAAAAGTTGACTGTCAGCCTATTTTTCTGGCTTCATATCCTGAAAGGTATCAATAACTCTGAGCAGTAGTCATTTTCATTTCAAATACCCTTGGGATACCAACCACAAATTTTAATTCCTTAACAGTATGATGATCACCCCCATCACATTTATATGGGAGTCCCCTCTCCTCTTCTGGGTGATATATGCCACTTTCTCAGTAAGCCCTTCAATTACTACTGATTAAAAACTTTCCTTTAGAAGTATTCCATCACTGTGACCTTTCCATGACCACAAAACAAGATTACCAAACTGTGCTTGAATAACATGAGCTCAATGCTGAAACATGGTCTGAAAGTCCTTAAAACTGCTCTTTTTAAAACAACATTGCAGTGTTTTAAAGTCATTTTCAAAAACTGTGTCAATCTTAGCTAGGGGGAAGCTAATTCCCTGACCTTGAGAAAAAATGGTTGCCTGTGGCTTTCCCCAATAAATCTTTTTTTTTTCTGAAAGGGCCCTTTTAACCTCCATTATAAAAAGAAGACTGCAACATTATAGAATGTCACTGTCAGAGGTACAATTATTAAAAAAACAATTTTCAATATTAAATATTTGGAGCCATTTCAAGTCATAAACTTTATTAAGACTAAAGAAGCCACACACTCTATCTTTCCTGCAAATGCAGGGACTTTACATACATACGTGCATCAAAACGTAACAGACCAGTGCACCCTGAGTCTTTAAGCCCCAATAGTGATCAGTATCAAATTTCTCCTCAAAACACTGCATGATATGATCAAGCAGACAGCTGGTCATGAGTAATAAGGAATCAATCAACGATGAAAAATCTTGACATTTCAGCAACCAGTCTGTACTGCTACTATGAAATATGTACATGTAGAGACCAGTAAGGAGAAATTGCATGTTGACCCTGGGGCTTACTGGTTGAAGGCAGGGCCAATTACTATATGGCCACCTTGTTAGCAGTTATTGCAGCTTCATGTATGCTTTATCCTCCCCCGGCACCCTATTAAAAAGAGCTCAGTTATTTGAGAGTAATAGCAACAAAGGAATACCAAACAACTATCATAAAAAGTTTGAATATGAAAGATCCCAAGCAAGTTATTGCAAATCCTGACAAGACTGGGCTAACTTTGTTAATGAAGTACTGCACTCATATCTTAACAAGTAAATGTTGACCGTTTGGAAGATATCCTTTCGCCCATAACAGACGAACTTCTCACCACCAATGTTAAAATGCCTGTCACTGTTATTTAATCGTTTAATAGAACTGTGTGGCGTTGGGTTTACCTTTTTAGATCGAAAGCTTGGAGTGCATGAGTTCTATCCTTTTGGAGCTCCCCAAATTAAATCCCGCAAAACAGACTGTTCACTCAATTCCATTCCTCACAGACAGACAAAACGAGAAGAAAGAAGAACTTACAGGCCGGGGTAATTTCAGATCCAGGCCTAGTTCTTTTTTTTCCCTAAGTTGTGTTTCTAATGAGTGCCTTCCGTCTATTTCAAAAGTCGATAAAATGCTTCGATGTCTTTGTTTACACGCATTAGCCAGATTAGCTTGTCGTAACTTCAGTCTACAACACAACTTTGGACGTTCGTCAGTTTCTTTTACGGAAACTCGGTATCTTTTAGATAATCCTCTTTAGCTGGATTGAAGTAAATGCAAAATTTTCTCAGTATTATTTCCACAGAAGCGGCATCTAGCTGTTCAAACGTTGCAAGATAATTTCTTGGAGTGTCCATGTTTACATGTTGTAGTGCGAAAAACCGCATCACAAGAAGAGTGAAGGAAAGAGCCAATCACAGAGCATATTAAAATGGGGCATTCGTTTTCAGTTAACCAATAAAAAATGGCGTTATATCGAAGTTTACCAGATCTCACATTTCGGTTCAGTACAAGCACGAGTGAGATCTGGGTACGAGATTAGAACCAATTCGAAAACAACACATGTCATATTCTGTCATATTTTTTCGGCGCATTCCCTAAAAGGTACCGCGATAATTCTAACGGTAGTGATTTCAGATTTTAGTACCCTAAGCGGTACCAATCTACAAATTTTGACCCATAAAAGGTACGACGAGCACCCCCGTCATTTTTATATGGGAGTCCCCCCCCCCCCCCCCCCCCCGGGGCCATTTTATCAGCGGGAACTTTATTCACTAGTAAAAAGGATGCCTTAAATCTTTTGTAAGCGGGCCAGGAATATCGGCACAAAGAAAAATAACGAATAAGGGCAGTGAGGTCCGTAAGTTTCCGCGAGGATGTACAAATGTTAGCCGTCAGTTGCCCATTTCTGGGGGTCGCAGGGATAGTCCTTTTACTATAAACTTGTGTTTCTTGATATTGTTCGTGTGTACGACAGAATTTAAAATTTTTTCCATGACACACCCACCAACTACGGCGGCAAATTCTTTTTCCAGTGCTTGTTAATTTCACGCAATAGGTCCATCCCCAAACCAAATGCAACTAAGCCATAATATGGCAACTGAAACTTCATTTAAAACCCAAAAATATATTCCAGGTAAAACTTGCCAAGGAAACTGGCTCGTATGCAAATAAGCTGTGTTATTGTCAAGGAAAATATGTGAAGGAAACTAGTTATTCGTTCACAGGATCAAATAAATCTTATTAAGAATAGTCCCAGCTTCAAGGGGAAAACGTATTCACCCTATACACACGAGAGGTCGTAAAAAAATTGTCAAGGAAAACTTTCTTGTGTTTAAAGATCATGGGAGGGGTACTTAGTGCAAATGCCAAGTAATCTTTCACACTTCGTTCAAAGTACACTGACTTTTTTCTAATGATCTTTCAAAATTCTATTGAAGAAGTACAATTTATCAATCGACATTGTTTTATATTAATTATAAAAATTAATACTTCTATGACGCAAATTAACATGTGGGTATAATCAAATGCGAAATTCAAATGTGAATAAAATTATTAATTAAAAGTAATTATTTACAATTCTGTATGTATGACGGATAGTAAGATTACAAAAATTAAGAGCTATACAGAGAATATGCTACTCTAAATAAAAATGTCTTTCATTTGGACTTAAAACGCTCAAACTTGTCCCCCTCTCTTATTGCACTCCACAATTTATTCCAGAGTGATGGTGCAGCAGCAGTAAAAGCCCTGTCACCAATCAAGTGTTTTCTTCGTTTTCATGGATGGTTGTTTCTAACAAACTGCGTTCAAAATTAAAGCGAAGACCATACGTGGAAGGAGTCTTAACATTTATAAGATTACAAATTTATTCAGGTGCTTGACCATGTTATTAAACTTACGCCAGATTTTTTGTACTTTTTCGTATAAGTTGCTGACGATGTCTGCAATTCTCTAAAAAATAAACTATAAGCATTTGATAAAAAAAACATCAAATAAAAGCATACATTTAGAAGACATAACTGGAAAAAAATTCATCACTTCAGCCAACGTACTTACCCGTTAAAAGGCATTATTGTATATGAAATTCATGTCGTGTTTAATCTTTGTTCACATCTCTTCATGTTTTTCATCAACCTAAAAATTTACTGCCTAAATTGTTTCACGCCAGCGTTATGCAGTTGTTTGCCGAGTCTTCGTATCCCTTTATGTATTTATTTACTTATATTTAAATCCAAACAATAATCCAAAAGAAGGGATCTGCGTTTCAATATTAAATATTATTCCATATATTTGTTCTCAAACTATGTTTGCTAGTGTAAGATTCGCTTTGTAACTCTGTTTACAAGATTATGATATACTTCGGTCTAGGCAAGGTGTGTATACTTACAGAAAACATTTACCAACGAAACAAACAACAGTTGGTATTTCATTGGATTTTTTGCTCAAAAACATATTTAATATTAGAATTTGAAACATTCCAAATATATATTTGAACTGCAAGAAACGGATGATAAAATGTGAGAAGTGAGCAATTTCATTGCCAAATGTCAGCTTTAAAACAGGCTCTTCTTTATATGTTGAAATTTTTCTGTTTAAAAACAACACCGTTTTAACTTATGCAGAGAAAGTAGGAAAAAAGAATGAGCAAATACATGCAATCTTTCATGCAAACTGAAAACTTATAAAGACCTTCATCACACTGCTTTGCAATGTTCCTACTTGACGTTTCGCGGCAGGTACTAGTACTAGTGATAAAACTTTGTTATCTAGACATGGCCGGAACTGAACTTTCAGTTCCTAGAATCAACTTTCATCGATCGGTATCATAGAAAGGAAAGCATAAGGTAAATAAATATTCAATTTTTATTCACCCAACATTAATTTATTAAAATGTGTTGGACGTTAGCCAATAACACAGATTTGAGCCGATGTTTAACTTATTTTAACCAAATTCAAATCGGAACACAGAAAAATCAAATTGGATGATGTTGTCATCCAGTTGAAAGGCGTGTCGAAGGGAATCGTTTTATATCCGTGGTTTGTTTTCCTCAGAAAGATTGGCTGAAACATTTAACGTTAACATTAATCCCAGTGATATCTAAGCTTTGTTGGGTGCATGCATTAAGGTAAGGTATCATAAAATAAGTTTGCTTGGCCTTAACTGATACCACTTTTTAAAAATATTTTTTCGTTATCGCAATGTAAACAGATTAAACTGAAACGTGCTGTAGCTTGCTGTATTACATTTTACTATACAATTTACCCAAAGAAATTGTCGATAACCAAAATTCAGGTTACTATATTATTCAAAATGTTACTTCAAAGAATACTTTTATTTATCAATCATATTCACAATTTCAAGGGGTTATAGAGAAGAAATACTGCATTAGAAACCGATTAACACAGATTAAATCTGTTTCCGCAAAAATGGTACTGATATGTTATAGTTAAACCATGTTTTTGTTTCGGGATAAAGTTCATGGCAACAGATAAGCTTTCAGTAATGTCGCCTCCCCTACGCGGCTTGTGCCTTTGAATTATTTTATCTGCCGTAAAAGCATTGATTTCCTTGCAACTGCGTCTCGGTAGGTTAAAAAAAACGATTACAAAACGTGGGATATATGAGTAACATTAAAGTTGCACTAATGAAACTGACGAATAAAGAACAGATCAGGTCGATTTAAAATAGTAAACAAATTATATAATTTCTTACACCTGACCATGTATTTTAACGACGTTCTTAAATTGCCGTCCGTATGACCACAAAGACAACCAACTGCGAAAAACAATACGGCACTAAAAGAAACTAATTATTTGCTGCTTCCTAGGACACAAATTGCGGCTTACTTAGTTATAAAAATGAGCACTTTTTAAGGATTTTTTCCTCCATTTCCGTTGATTAAATTTACTTTTCTTTTGTTGTACCAATTCTCACCAACCTATATGGCTTGATAATCCATCGTTGTAAAATTCTCCATTAATGGCAGGATATCACTGTAAGTGCATTCTTCTCTATTTCTATGTTATTAACATGTTCTTGAAAAGTAATTTATTGGTAGATTACACCGCTCAAACCCCGCTTGCCGACACAGCCATTCATTGGCTAGCAAAAGTGCTTCATTTCCGAGCGCTCAATTTTACAAAGGTAGTGGTACACACTCCATTCAACGGGAAATAATAACTTCATCTCACACCTGCTTTCTGATGTTGTCGGTGATGTTTATCACATGTATACCTATCTCATAATAAAAGTGGGTTCCTTACTTTCACTGCTGTGCAGTTAAGTGATGCAGTTCACAATACTTCCTCTTGGCAAATACGTTGTCCAATTCCAGTTGAGGTAAGTTATCTTTAAGAGAAGCGTATCAGATAGCAGCAAAAAATGAAACTTTTAGGCAGAGCATAAAATGATAAAACTGTCAGATAGGCAATGCATGGTATAAAAAAATTCTAATGAGTACGTTTTAAACGTTTACTTTGACAGTGAGGTGATCAAAGCCGGACTGGATTATCTCACCTGGACATTTTCTCTTGCAACTTAGGTGGAAAGCAGTCTTAAATTGAAGGTTGGTCAATTAATATTATAAACTTGTGTTGAATATTACGGCGAGTTTCGCTATGAAGGAAAAAACCCCAGAACCATAAAGCCAAAAAAATTAAATTAGGTCGAGGCAACTCGGACTGTTACAACCGAACGCAAATCTCTCATTGCTGGCATATACTCGTTGCGTTTAGCTGAGTGTTACTTATCGTTGTTATTTTCTGTGTCCCTTTTTTTTCGCTTTATTCTTCACCGCTTAAGGGTTATTTTCAAACTAAATCAAAAATTTCAATTTGCTTACGACTACGCAATAAAAGTTTCATTCCATTTGCTTGTGCTAAATCAGGTCATTTTTTGTGATGAAAAATAATTCCTCAATTCAAATTAATTATCAAATTTCTTGTACGTTGCAGTTTACATCATAAACACAATCGACTACAAATCGTACAATGAATTCAATGGAAGCCGATAATTTTTGTTATTCAAACTGATCCACGGGCGAAGCTACAATAAAGATTATTTTATAATTTGTAATTACTGAACGTGTTAAAAATTCAATAGTTTAAATTACAAGGTTGATATTTTACACTGGGTTTTTGCAAAAAAGAAACAAAAATTACAACTTCCATTGCGCAAATAAAATCCTACAAGTTTAGCGATTAACTTACCAAATTGGTTGTTAAAAACAACCCTTAACAACGTTAATCGTGTAGATGTAACTGAGACGATTTAACCGAAGTAATGTTGATTTTAAAGTTGTTTTTTCTTTTTTCGCCAAATAATTAACATTGTTGATTTTAAAATTAATTTATTGTACAATTTTGAGCTTTAAACTTATCATTTCTAAACAAAAAAAAAAAACACCATAACGTCACTTTTACAAGATTGCCTGATTATGATGGATTTATTCCTGAACTATTTTTCTCACACACCTCATTATATGGGCCATCAAAATATATAATTATTTATTAACACGTATTTTGACTATGTCGTAGATTTTTGGTTTAAAGTAATATTAATCTTCACAGGCGGTATAAATTAATTCATTTGTCAACCGTAATTTACTTCGACATCCAAATTTATCCTGTGAGAATTTGCTTGAATTAGTGTCATTATCGACTTATATTTGAGATTGAGCATTTTAACGCCACATGGTACAATCTATTACAATTATGTATTCACTTCAAGGGGAAAAGTAAAGCTGTTGAAACTGATAACTGTTTCTTTGTGATGGATAAATACAAACATACACGTAAAACTAATAAATATGCAGTTACTGTATACTCGACGAAAATAGTGGCAAATTTTGCCATTTGACTTTTTTGTATGTGCAAAAAATTCTCATTTAATGAAGGTTTTTCTCTGACTCAGATCTGCGTTTCGCGTTGCAATCGATTTCCTTTCATTTAATTCTGAAACTACAAACGCTATGCGTGCGTATTGGTCTGCGCTCTAAATAAAATCTTATCTTTGTGGGTTTAACCAATTTGCGTAATACAAAATTTCATTCCGAAAGAAGAAGCAGGGACTCCACATTTAAAAAAAATATATTATATATATATATATATATATATATATATATATATATATATATATATATATATATATATATATATATATATATATATATATTAAAACATATGCATAGGTGGCTTTCTCGACAAATCCACTGGAGCTTAGCTTTGTTTTAACAGCCAAGGGATTTACTTTAGACTTTCTGGCGTTATTTGTTGCAAAAGAACTCCCAAGATACAAACTGACAACAAGTACACGTGATACGTACGGGGCGGTATACACAAGCACCAAGATCACCATTATTCACGCTCTGATATGGGTTCTAGGAAACAGTATATTTGTGGGAGATTTTATCATTTCTTCTATTAAATATGTTAATCTAGAAGATCTACCACGAGAAGCCGATGCTAGAAAATAATTACGAAGACAGTATATTTCCGTCAACATAAATAATTGCGGCCTACACAAATGTAGATTTGTTGATCCACGAGAGGTTTCAAGAATAATTCGTTCGATACTTGAGTACTTAGCATACAAATCAGTAGACCCTCAGGTAAAAACAGAATGTTTAATTTGAATTTTCATCTTGAATGATTTGAGTGAGTATGTTACCTTTCTAGGCTGTATATCCACATTTAAAATTTTCTGAGAGATATTATCAGGCCAGTAAATTGTTTTAAAATTATATTCCTTTTATGAAGTTGCCGCAAAGAATAAAAATGCCAGAAAGGAAAGCTGCAAAAATCTTTTCTTATTCATTTTGAAATCATTATTAAAGCCGAAATTCTTGACACTACAATGGTAGTTTTGAAATGAAATCCACAACAGCATAAGGCACCGTTCTCGTCGTCCCTGCTGTTTGAAAACACATACGCTGACGAAAGCGGAGACTTGAAAACGGTTTCAAAACTGGAGACTTTTGAAAACGTATCGTGTGGACAGGTGAAAACGTAGACTTTTGAAAATGGCGACGTAAAGAGAGTCACATGCAATTGATTCCAGTCCAAATCAGAGCATCTATCCAAGATGGCGGATGGTCTTGTGGTGTTGTTGTACTTGCTGTTTTCGAGCTTTGTTCGATGTCTTCAGCTAAACATATCCCTGTGCAAGCCAAATGGCAACATGAAGAAGTAATTCGACCTCAGCGGTCCAACTGTAGACTTCTTGTTTGCTGAGGTTCCTTGTTGACCGGATAACTTTTCCCCTTACATTTGGACATTGTTTAGAGCTTGTTGTGTTGTTAAGAAGTAAAAGTTTCCTTGCGTTTGAAGGTACACACATACGTAAATTGATCGCGGGCGGTCAACTCAGGTCAATTCAGGTTAGAACAGGTGAAAACGATACGAAAACGCTAATGTGGACGAAAATCTATTTTTTTGCCGAGATGAAAACGGAGACTTGTGGTCGAGGCCTAAATGTCCAGTGAATAAAAAAAATCGTTTGTTTTCCTCAAAGTTGAACAAATTGCATATCACAGTTATTATCAGTGCGCCCACCAGCAAAGAAGGTGGCAACAAAGCATTTAAACCATGCACTTCTGGAGATATTTGGCTAACTCACAAACAGAGCCGAACACAAATCAGGTGTTTTAAGGCGGCACAGAGAGCCACAAATCTGTGGCCATTTCGTTCATCGTGTTACAGCCATGAGAGTCCATCACCTTCTTGTAATCATTCCTGTCAGCATAAAAGTCGACAAGAAGAACGACTTGGGAGAAAACAATGGAAGATGAAAAAAGGCAAGTAGGCCGGGGCACTGCAAGAACAGCCAGAGAAAGAGCTTCCTGGATACAAAATGTCACCGCCTTATGTGTCTACATGTGCGATAAGCAATGATGATGATGCGCCTTACACCAAGAAACAATGATGATGAAGAACTTTACACCAATACGCAATGATGATGATGAGCCTTACACCAATAAGCAATGATGATGATGAGCCTTACACCAATACGCAATGATGATGATGAGCCTTACACCAATACGCAATGATGATGATGAGCCTTACACCAATACGCAATGATGATAATGAGCCTTACACCAATAAGCAATGATGATGATGAGCCTTACACCAATACGCAATGATGATGATGAGCCTTGCACCAATAAGCAATGATGATGATGAGCCTTACACCAATACGCAATGATGATGATGAGCCTTACACCAATACGCAATGATGATAATGAGCCTTACACCGATATGCAATGATGATGATGAGCCTTACACCAATAAGCAATGATGATGATGAGCCTTACACCAATACGCAATGATGATAATGAGCCTTACACCGATAAGCAATGATGATGATGACTTAGCATTACACCAATAAGCAATGATGATGATGAGCCTTACACCAATAAGCAATGATGATGATGAGCCTTACACCAATACGCAATGATGATGATGACTTAGCATTACACCAATAAGCAATGATGGTGATGAGCCTTACACCAATACGCAATGATGATGATGAGCCTTACACCAATACGCAATGATGATGATGAGCATTACACCGATAAGCAATGATGGTGATGAGCCTTACACCAATACGCAATGATGATGATGAGCCTTACACCAATACGCAATGATGATGATGACTTAGCATTACACCAATAAGCAATGATGGTGATGAGCCTTACACCAATACGCAATGATGATGATGAGCATTACACCAATAAGCAATGATGATGATGACTTAGCATTACACCAATAAGCAATGATGATGATGACTTAGCCTTACACCAATACGCAATGATGATGATGAGCCTTACACCAATAAGCAATGATGGTGATGTGTCACGTATACAATCAACTACATTAAGTTTTTTTTCCTTTTGCCATGTATATATTATGTTTATTCGCTGTTTTCGTTGTAATTAGCAAGTTTACCACTATTTATTATGTTTGTTCGCTGTTTTCGTCGCAATTAGCAAGTTTGTACCAGATGTTGTTAAACCTCTTTGTTATAAGATAATCCTCGTTACGTAACTTATGATATAAAATATTTGCGTTATAATTACCTTTTATTTTAAATTAGTCTGTATTCTGTATTCAGTAAAATGACTGTATGAAGTATTATCATTATAATTTGTGTAGGCTTTTAGTATATAAGTAACGTGTAAATAATTTTTGATTGCTCGAAAAAGAAGGTCGAAAGAGTAGAGAGTTTTGTCAAGTCGGTCGGAGGATAGGAGTTGAGAGAAGAGAAAACACTGTTCACCGCCAAGAATCATTGGCAGGGGCTTCCTGTAGTGTTCCAAGGGAAAAACTCATTTTTTCCAGAGGGAGTCAACGTGGAGAAAGGTAAAGTTAATGTGGAAGACAAGTAAAGTTAACGTCGGAAAGACAAACGTGGAAGAAATGTAAAGTTAACGTGAAGAGGACGGAAAGCTATCGTAGAAAGGACGAAGGACGGAAAGCTAACGTAGAAAGGCCGAAGTGGAAGATAAGCAAAGACGGACGAGAACATTTGGACCGCAAGCTAGAAGGATTTAAAGAGCAAGGTTTAAGGAACAATTCACAAACTGTTTAATTATTTAATTACCGTTTATACTGTAAGAACTTTATTATTTTACTTCATTAGAATTTGTTAATTTAGTTGGACTTTAAAAGTAGGATTAAGATTAAAATAGTGATTTGTAATTATAGTAATTTAAGTCTAGTTATTAAACTTATAGGGTTTTTTTGTTACTTTCGTGTTGTGTGTTTGGGGAAAGGACTTGTGTATGCTGTCGGTCGTGGTATTCCTTTTTTTGTTTTCGGTGGGCACCAAGGGGACCCAGCGTGGTGGCGCGGATCGTCACATGATGAGCCTTACACCAATACGCAATGATGATGATGAGCCTTACACCAATACGCAATGATGATAATGAGCCTTACACCGATAAGCAATGATGATGATGAGCCTTACACCAATACGCAATGATGATGATGAGCCTTACACCAATACGCAATGATGATGATGAACTTTACACCAATACGCAATGATGATGATGAACTTTACACCAATAAGCAATGATGATGATGACTTAGCATTACACCAATAAGCAATGATGATGATGAGCCTTACACCAATAAGCAATGATGATGATGAGCCTTACACCAATAAGCAATGATGATGATGAGCCTTACACCAATAAGCAATGATGATGATGAGCCTTACACCAATAAGCAATGATGATGATGAGCCTTACACCAATAAGCAATGATGATGATGAGCCTTACACCAATACGCAATGATGATGATGACTTAGCATTACACCAATAAGCAATGATGATGATGAGCCTTACACCAATACGCAATGATGATGATGAGCCTTACACCAATACGCAATGATGATGATGAGCCTTACACCAATACGCAATGATGATAATGAGCCTTACACCGATAAGCAATGATGATGATGAGCCTTACACCAATACGCAATGATGATGATGAGCCTTACACCAATACGCAATGATGATGATGAACTTTACACCAATACGCAATGATGATGATGAACTTTACACCAATAAGCAATGATGATGATGACTTAGCATTACACCAATAAGCAATGATGATGATGAGCCTTACACCAATAAGCAATGATGATGATGAGCCTTACACCAATAAGCAATGATGATGATGAGCCTTACACCAATAAGCAATGATGATGATGAGCCTTACACCAATAAGCAATGATGATGATGAGCCTTACACCAATAAGCAATGATGATGATGAGCCTTACACCAATACGCAATGATGATGATGACTTAGCATTACACCAATAAGCAATGATGATGATGAGCCTTACACCAATACGCAATGATGATGATGAGCCTTACACCAATACGCAATGATGATGATGAGCCTTACACCAATACGCAATGATGATGATGACTTAGCATTACACCAATAAGCAATGATAAAGATGAGCCTTACACTAATACGCAATGATGATTATGAGCCTTACACCAATACGCAATGATGATGATGACTTAGCATTACACCAATAAGCAATGATGATGATGACTTAGCATTACACCAATAAGCAATGATAAAGATGAGCCTTACACCAATACGCAATGATGATGATGACCCTTACACCAATAAGCAATGATGATGATGACCCTTACGCCAATACGCAATGATGATGATGAGCATTACACCGATAAGCAATGATGGTGATGAGCCTTACACCAATACGCAATGATGATGATGAGCATTACACCGATAAGCAATGATGATGATGACCCTTACACCAATACCCAATGATGATGATGAGCATTACAACGACAAGTAATGATGACAATGAGCCTTACGCCGCTCATAGAAGACATCCTTACCCCTTGACCAGCGTCATTTGGAGATACTTTACATTGAATGACTGTCGGCCGCTCCTGTCGTTTTTTTTTCGAACCTGGCTCTTACTGGTGAGCGTCCATTCAAAGAGAATTATTCAGTGCGTCCTGGACACAAAGTCGCTTCTGCTGTCCTTGTTCTAAATGAATCACATGCGGCCCCATCTGCCTTCAGTGAAACGGACAACTCTTTAATCACCTAGTAAGCTAGAGATAGTCAGTTCTTACTTCCAGAATCTGAGCTAGAACGTTCTCGTCGTTAGTTAGTCTTTGAGCTCCTTTTTTGGGCGAATTTCTTCATCATTGTCTTATCGTAGGCGAATCATTAGGAGCACCGTGCGAATCGTTTCGGTAGAAAGCAGTTCGGAAGGCCTTAGTCACCTTAAAAATTCTTAATAATGTCGCCTCAAACTATCGTAACATCGGAAAACTTACGCCCTTTGTTTTCTGAGAGATAAAAATGTCGTTTGGGTACGAAATAAGATCAGCTAGGAAAGCAGATAATAAATTCGGGGAATAAGATTCCTTTCTGTACCATTTTCTGCCGCTGAAATATTCAGCTGAAGAACCGACGTGTTTGGAAAAACCCGAGTCTGCACACAGCAGTGAAATATTCAGCTAAAGAACCGAAGTGTTTGGAAAAACCCGGGTCTGCACACAACAGTGAAATATTCAGCTAAAGAATCGAAGTGTTTGGAAAAACCCGGGTCTGCACACAACAGTGAAATATTCAGCTAAAGAATCGAAGTGTTTGGAAAAACCCGGGTCTGCACACAACAGTGAAATATTCAGCTAAAGAATCGAAGTGTTTGGAAAAACCCGGGTCTGCACACAGCAGTGAAATATTCAGCTAAAAAACCGAAGTGTTTGGAAAAACTCGGGTCTGCACACAGCAGTGAAATATTCAGCTAAAGAACCGAAGTGTTTGGAAAAACCCGGGTCTGCACACAGCAGTAAAAACGGGCAGCTGGAAAAGAATTGTTATCATTCACGTTTTCTTTTCGACTTGAATGACTTTACCGGGTTACTGTCTTTCCAATTTCTGTCGTTCAAAGTTGGACCTGTCGCAAGGGTTTAATATTTCTCAAAAACAATCACGAAAATTTCAGTCATTTTACAAGTGTAATATAGTATCCACACTATAGTAGATGTTAATTAATATATCCATAACATGATTTAATTAAAGCGTTTAATCCACCCAAAGTAATTTACCCAACAATAAATACTCAGTCTTAGAAGGTAAGAAGATCAGGTAAGAAGGTAAGGTAAATATGACACACATACTGAAACTGGCTAGGGTTAGAATGACTTCATCATGAGCACCAACGGATAATTTAGGTGGAAAAGCTGTTTAGAAGACCTTAGTCATCTTAAAAATTCGTAAGTAATTAGATTTAAAAACTAGAGTTTTCTCAGGTCAAATGTCGCCTGAAATTTTCGTAACATCGGAAAATTTAACACCTTTTGTGTAAGAAATAAGGTCAGCTAGGATTTTCGGAAAGGGGAAAGCTGCTGGTAAATTTAGTTTGAATATTCGAAAAGCTCAAACAGCATAAGCTTTCCCATAGTTTCATTTAAGGCACTAAAATGACATGGAAAATCAGTACAACGTCATTGCAAGCGTTTGACTAAACATTCCTTGTTTGGTGCCCATCCTTAATAATTTAACCCTAAAATTTTTATGTAAATGCTGTAAGTAGTTTACAAGATTCCTTGATGATAAATTCATAGCATACACGCGTATAAAGCGTACCCGTAAAGGATCTTTAAGTATCCCACTTACACGGAAAGTTCAAGCAGATCAATAAGCTGTGTTGAAAGACCTTTTCCGATTGGAAATAAATGGAATGTCTTTTTAAACCAAATTTATATTATAAAGAAATTAAAACATCGAGAGTTTAACTAAACGCGCAACGGTTCTGAACTTAATATGCTCCATTGATCTGTAGCAGAATGTTGTTTGTTACTAAATGAACAAATTGCTCAACAAAATTGGGGTCAAATGGTTATCACCGCAGCATTCCATATACAATTAAATTACCCTCTTATCTTTAAAAGCATGCTTTTGTTCGTTGTAACTGTAGAAGAGCAAACACACTGTGATACTTTATTAAGACGAGAAGCTCTCCATAGCTCAAGACTTGTAAACCCGGGTAAGATTATATCGTATTTACTTTTCTGAGGGTATATTGTTTTATGAAACGTTTTTTGAATATGCGGCTTGTCAGTGCTTGTTATAGACGTATTGGCGACCTGAAAAACATACTTTCCTGTTCGAGGCCGACCTCATTGTTTGCTTGTTGTGAATGTCGACGAGGCTTTCAGTCTGCTTAGTTCAGAAATATCAACAAATTACCAGTTGATCGAGAATGCCGGGAGTAAACATAGAAAGTAATCAAGCCACGATGAGGACAAATACATAATGAAAGTTGTTATATTGAGGTATTGGTCTTAAAGTGAAAGACAATGAAATCAAACTAGATCATTTGGAAGTACATGTAATAAAAAAGTTTGAGTGCACCATCAGCTCTTTCCGACGGAACTGGATTTCGAGACAAAAACGTAGTTTTCTCAGCAACTTATTCTATGGTTTCAATGCACCTGCATAGCTGTCAGTATTTAAGTTCTACTTGAATGTTTTTCTAACCCTACAAGTCTTGGATCGACTGCACAGATAGTGTAGTACTCCATGTTTGCAAGCTGCGTACCTGTCATGATCGCAGTGCCTGCCGGCAAACTGTCATGTGTTTATAATCATCCCCTCTAGAGTCAAACTCTCATGAACTCTCGTACACCTCTCACCGTTTTATCTTTTAAAATTCTCTCTGTTGAATGTTTTATCTTTTACAGCGGTTGAAACATTCAATTGAAAGCTCTCGACTTCCAGTGAAGCTGTTTCAAATGACATCTATGAATTTCTACAGCTATGGGGAGTGAAAGCTGTAAATGCGCTAATTACTTTACATGTCATAGCAGAAGTCTTGTGGGCTGGCTTCAAATAGGAACAGCTGTTTACTATTCTAAAGTCGACATGGGAGACCATCGTCAGACTCAATTCACATGACAACATGCCTGAAATAACTTTATTGCTTCGATCCCATCAAGAATTTGGTTTTACCCTGACAGAAAGAAACCTTTACTAGTTTCTGACTCTGATTCATGACCGCATGTTGCTAGAAATGAAAGGAACGACTTTTTTGTGCAAATGCAATATTGAACAGATATTGCCATGGATTCTTTCAATGTGGCTTCATTTAGCAGTTATAACTTGCTTCTTAACTGAATAGTTGTCTAAAAAGCTTATTTCGGGAACTCAGTTTTAAGTTCAAACGTGACAAGTTTGATTGCCGGCTTTCAAAGAAACGGCAAAAAATTTAGTTTCGAATGACGCCTTTCACAGTTAAAAATAGTCACTGGGATAAAACTATTTTTAAAATGAGAATTTAAGAGAGGTTTCTATTACAATAACGAAATTGAATGAAGATTTGTTGAAGCATTTTTAGTTTTTCATGGTTTTACGTAGAAATAAAAATTCAAAAACTGCTGCATCCAACATATTTTTTCAATCAAAAGCTGGACTGATCAATCCTTGATATATGGATTTATCGTTTGTTTCTTTTAAATAGAGTTGGAAACAGACTATTACAGTGTCTATGAATCGCTGAAATACTCTATACTACCGTGAGTGGCGGAGGTTTTACTTTTTAGCGAAAGCCGGCGTGTGAGCGGCGAACCGTTTATTTCACTCTTGAGTCTTGATATTAACAGACCTCTGGAGCCAGGATAATAAAAAAACTACACATGTAGTTTAATATATCTCAGCTTTTTCTTACACCACAGGGTCAAGTTCTATTGCATCCCATTGACGAATAAAGGCCCTATTTAGTATGCTTCTAATGAATTATGGAAAAATGAATCGCTTTTATTCAAGTGAAATATTGGCACAGCTGTACCGAATAGAATACCAGTTTATCATAGCCTTTTTTTCGAGACCGTCAGCTTGGCGAGCAAGTAACAATGGCAGATAGTTCAGAATGAAGCAGATGAGGTGTGATTACGAGTATTTCTTAAAAGGAAAGATGGACCATAAAGAATTTTTAGTTTCTTGGCTTCCATTAGCTTGGAATGTTTACCATTCAAATATGTTTGGTTAACTGATAAGAATATAACAAGGTGCAAGATGAGATACAAATCGCAATTACAGGTAAATGAACTAGCATACCAACGATTATCACTATCGCAGTGTTAATGTGAAAACAGTACGACTATGCACTCATTGCTTAATATGCCCTGAAAATCAAGTTAGTACACAGTTGGTAACATTAGGGTTCCTTGCTTTTCGGCAACACATCACTACATGATAACTTAGTATTTGTAAACGATGGCATCAAGCTATAGAAACTAGTGAGCAACTTGGAGTAAACGAGCAAACACAGAAATTATGCCTCAGGAAATGATAAAGAAATATAATGAAGAAATGCTTTTATTTTTTAAGATAATGACGAAACAGCACAAACTACGTATAAACAAACTATCCTTTACCTGTACTTAAAATCTAACGCTGCACTATACATCTCGATTGCCTATTTCATTAAGCACGCTAAGTACGGCTGACAAATGTAATTAATAAAATGATCAAAAGTGCATACCGTCTCATAATTACGTAATATAGCATCATCAGATTTAAAATACCGCTCAAAGTCTGTTTTGGTTTTGATCAGCAATTAATAAACTTGTTCGAGATCTTGCTTTGCCGAGAGCTGTTAGAAAATCACTTAAGGATAATTTTTATTTTTTATTTCCCATCATTAAGTACAATTACATTCATACCGACTGCTTATGATGTTTTTTAATCGACGACTTAAAAGGACAAGACAACGAAATTATCTTGAAGCCTTTTCGCTCTTTGCAAAGGCACCACTTTGGTACGTATTCATTAAGATTCAGTTTTATAAAATGAACCTGCTCGGGTGTCCTATTCACAGTAGCACGCTCATTTATAAGACCTTCAGCTAGAAGATAAAAACTCATTGCTATTTCAAGGTACGTCTACTGACGAATTTAAACTCCAATTAATAGTTTATTGCGAGCACACAAACCTAGATTGTTGTGCATTGATTATTTTTTAGTTGTTTCGCACCGATAGAAACTATACTAAAAAAGAAAACAAACTAGAGAATCAATGTAAAAGCTTAGCGATTCCAACACATTTTCTTTTTAGTATATAAGCAAAAACTACGAAGATAAGCTTATATTGCAAAGAACAAGAAATATAGGTTTTATAAAATTAAGTGTTAGACGTCTGTGATATAAGGCTACATTTTTTCTGTATAGATTTGCTACACAACTCACAACTGTTATGCGTCTGCATGTGTTGAGTTACGGTATATGGGATTCATTTTTTGATATTTGTAATCAGCTTCATTTTGCCTTGGTCGCCATCCGGTGAACATGATTTCTTCATTAAGGCAAGAATTAATAACTCAAGGAGGTTTTTACGATGAAAAAAAAAAACTTCAATTGCACATTACCGGTACTTCAATCCATATCCCACCTGGTTATACATGGAGTATTGTAAAAATAATTAAATGTGACGATCAATAATATTTATCCGGGAATTTTGAAGAAGCATTACATGGAAACCTTTCACTTTTGTACTTTTTTGCAGCACGACACAGAAAATACGAATTCCGAAACATTATTAAAATTATTTTATATTACAAATCCCCCGCAGAAATAGAGTGATTTTCGGCATTAGCAGAGCTCACAAGTTGTGTGATTTGATGTAAATTCTACTGTAAATTGATTAAAAGACAATAAACGACCAGCACAGAAAGGCGGTGCCACTGTAGGGGGTAAAGCAGGCTGTATGCTATTGTAAAAATGACGCGGGTTTAAAAACCCAAATATCATTTCAAGCACATTAGGCGGATAAAAACTAGGAAAGCAATAGATAAAGCAGGGGCTTATAACCGAGACGCCTGCGACATTCACCTCTTAAAACCAAAATTAGTTGATATACGCAGCAAACAAAATCGGAAACGTTGACTGATTACTGTGGTACGTTTACAGATTTAACTTTGTTTCATTAAGCTTTAGTTTAGCCTTGTTTGATTTGTGTGTAGGATATTGGTTGTGGCTAGCTACATTATATACGCTGGTAACATATAAACTATTATAATTGCTATATATCTTTGAAATAGGAAAACCATCTATAACCAGAAAATTTTTCTGCCTTTGCAGACTAAACTTATTCATTTATGATAAGAGGCTACAATTTTAAGGTCGAGAGCAAACTTGAATAATTCCATATGCAAACAGAAAACACTTATAAAAGAGATAAGATATATTTCCTAAACAAAAAAGGCACTGCGGAGTCGATAGAAATTGCAACTACAATCTGTACGTTGGAATATCTAGCCAATGAATCGTCAATTTGTTCTAAGTTTATCTGGCAATCACTTTGAACCGACTCGGCGTCCTTTATAAAGCGTAATTGTAAATTAACGTAGCCGGAGTGCAAGATGTATGGTCACTTGCATCAAATAAATAATTAAAAAATCTAAATTTGACTAAGAAATAGAGTTTGTTGTTTATAGAGTCTGAACAAGTATATACGACAACAGCGGAACTGAAGACTGTCAAGACAGCGATAACAATACGAGTGTAAGTGCAATTTGTGTTCTTTGCTTATCTTTATTTTCTCAGTAAACTTAACTGTTTCTAAAAAACATTAACACTTACTCGGAGACAATTGGCATGTGTTTTAAGTTTTCTGAACTAGATTTTCTACCTTCTCAATTTAAGCGACACATTGTAGTTGCATTGTTCTATTCACCCAAACAACCAGTTAGTTTTACACTGACAATAACGAACACACCTTCCAAAAAGTATCCGTCTGTTTACAGAAACCCTTTTTCCTTTATACGCATGTTCATTCTTCAGTGTTATTAAAATAATAACACTAGACCATTTTCAAGCTAATTTCGTAGACGAGTTGCAATGTCAAGTGTTATCGAATCTCCAGGCTCGCGCTATCAAGAAATTTACTCTCGAACTTTTCTCTTATTATAATCTCGAACAAAAACTCTTTTTCCTTGGATGCTGATGAACAGTATCCAGTATACAGAACCGTATTATAATCGCATTATTCCTTGTCTGAGGCGTGTTTTTCTTTGAGAAACCAGCTGAAACGATGCGAGAAAAAGGATGTTTCCACCCTTATTCATAATACAAGATCTCGCGTCAAGGAATCATTTTGCTGCAAGTTTATACGGATTTAATAACAATTTTGATTTTAGAACGAAGTCTAGCACATCTTTTTTTGTCTGAGTGGCACAGCATGCAGCCTGAGGCGTGTTTTTCTTTAAGAAACCAGCTGAAACCATGCGAGGAAATCGATGTTTTCACCCCTATTCGTAATACAAGATCTCGCGTTAAGCTAGGAAAAAGTTTGCCGTACGTACTGACAATAATTTTGATTTTGTAGCGAAATCTAGCACAACAATCCCAAAATCATGCTTATAATAATACCGTAAATCGCTCTCATATAAAGAACATCAACTTCAACGGGGTATCAGGGCAATAACTGCTTCAGTGTAACTAACATCCCTCCCATGCATAGATGTAACTTATGTTTTCACGTATATTCATACCTATTTTAATATTATAAGCATGAGATAACTTATTATAGTCGAGCGATTGTATATATATTTTAAACCTATTTTGTATATTATATCTACTTTTATAGCGCGACGCGCCTTACTGAGAGCACTCAACAAACGTTTTTACAACGTAGACAATCAGAGAGCGCGAATTCAATTGACGGGCACGCCTCCTCGCAAAATTGAGCATGAACAAATGTAAGCTTGTCACTTTCTGTTTATCACATGAGTGAAAAGTAAGTTTCAAAATACGCAGATTTTATTCACTTTATTCCTTCACACGTATCCGGAGTTACGAAAATGATTATAAGAATTAGCTGTTGATATCGTGCTCACAATAAGGCGCGTCACACTGTATATATCATACATTACATACAGCCGAGTGTTTTTAAACACAAGCCTAGCGCTCCTGAGATTGGACGACCACTCCTCGCACTATCGACTTGAAATAAATTATTGAATTGAAAAGTAATATAGTTTGTTCCGTCAGAGGCCCTCTCTTTTCCGAGAATGGTAGTCGGTATGAGAGAAGGCAAGAAAAAGCTTGAGGTTAGGCTGGTTGAACACAGGGGACTGATATTCGCGATTCCGTGATTTCGTCCGGTTCTCACCTACTGTTTTTACGCCTGAGACGATATAAGCATCAAGTCTTAATAACAAAAACTGAACTTATAACAAATTATTCATTGATTTGTTGTATAATGACTTTAATGGCAGGTGTTTCATTACGAATCATTTCTTGTTCTCTAAAAACTCATACATGTCTGACACTCGAGCATTGTTTAATAGCAAAACACCGTCCGGTGGTTATTTTGTGATCACTTTCATATAATTCAAATTAATTTTAACAGAAACATTACCAATGCCTTAATGAAACGATTTCGAGAAGTTCAATGCTCAAGACAGACGACTGGTCGTTTATAAATCTTTTGAGGTTAGAATATGCCGTCCGCCTTTTTTGTTCAACAGTCTGTAATTAGGGATAGGAGTGATCAGGTGTAAGCGGCGCTTTCTGAAGCGGACTGTTGTTTTCGTTTGGTTCATTTTGCGTCGGCTTCGCACCAGACCACAGGGAGCCAAGGCTCACGAACAGAGTTAGTGGCAAGAATTTCAACGTAACTTTATCGTTGATTTAGTAAGCGAAGGAGAAACAGCCTTTAAAGTTTACAAACCACATTAAATGTTGTTTCCTGACTGTCCTGGAGCCTCTTAGCTATATTTCAGACAGTTTTTAATTTTCAGGGTTAGCCGACGACACTTAAAGTTCCCGTCGGGGAGGATAACGAACGCGACAGCCGTGAAGTGTTACGGCTGTAGTGTTCGGCTGTAATCACCTTGATTAATCATAGCGTTCGTTGTTCACGTAAGGATAGGTTATATAGCAACGGTGTCCAATGTTAACGAAACAGGTATCGTTGGAAGCACCAAGTTCAAATGATATGGCTATACTTTCCGTATTCCTAGAGCACTGGCAAAAGTCAAAACTTTGGTCAACACTCGTGTGAAATTTGGAGCGAATGAGATCGATTAACGCCGATTTTTGGCTTCCTTTTGTCGGCTTACACTGATCCGGTGTGATTACCCTTGGGTTATTTTAGGTAAGAGAAAACTAATCAAAGGGCTGTAAAAGCCATCTCGTGAATACGAAATGTTAAACGTAAGATTAATTTTAGTTGTTCTTGATGTTTGTAATTAATTTTTAAGCTTTTGATAATCCTTTAATTTAACTTTGAAAAATTATCCAAGTTTCAGCCAGCAAGGCAGAAAACAAAAACCCTTGTAATGCGCATTACACTTATTACCTGGGGGCGAAGAGGGGGAAGGGTAGACTTTCTCAAAGTCCGTTTTTGGTATTTTCGTTTTGGGTGGTCGGGCGGAGAACGACTTCGTCGCGCTCTCGGGGGCTTCGCAGTCGACTTGTGTGCAAGTCTAGGGGAAGGGGTAGTTTCACTGTATTTAATTCGCTAGAAGAAACGCACGAGAATCCATGCTTTCGGCGCGTCATGCCGTTGCTAGCAGCGGGCAGCGATTTGAGCGAATAAGCCTAAAGCAAAGCGAAAAAAACAGTAAAATGATAAATATTAACTTAATAACCGATTTCTGAGTTGCTCTTAACCTCTTTTCAAACCGAGAGCAAGTGCAAAACCACGTAATACACTGGGGAATTACAAAACATAGGTATGCAAAGCGTACGTGAAGATGTTTGCACGAATAACGCTGAGTTTAACAGAGCATCGCGCGTGAAAATCGCCTGCCGCAAGGAGACGCGCGGTTGTGACCATAAATGTACTAGCCATAAGAAGATGAAAATTGAAATTCAAAATCCTTTCTGGGATCTCTATGATATATATCTCCGTGATATCAAGCGAACCAAACGCGCGGGGGCAAATTCGCATCCAGTTATTATTCAAAACATTCTCCAGCCATTCCAAGTTTAAAATCCAATTGCCCATTGGTGCACAATAATCGTGATATATTCGCTATCGTTTTATAACCGACATAAACGGCTTCTCTCACGCTTTGGTTCACCGTCTTTACCGCATTGTGCCGTCATATTTTGAACTCCGTGTCCGAAACGATTGCTACTCGGGAGAACACTCGGAAGGCACGAAATAGCCCTGGGATAATCTCGAACGCATATAGCAAAGAGATTAAACTGCTTTCAACATTTAACGAAGGCGCAAGTTCATAAATTTTCGAGAAGAACTGGGATCCTGCAAAGACCTGAACGATAATGGCGGTAAATTCAAACTGCTAGTCTGCATAACAGGCGTTATTGGGCGCGCTCAAGCGGGTTTTGGGGCGCGAGCGCGAGACACGCTTGAGCGCCCCAATAACGCCTGTTATGCAGGCTATCAAACTGCGGACTTGTTCACTCGCGGATTTACCCCAATAAACAGCATTTGGTGTGTTTCTTATGAATACAAGAAATATTAAAAAGAAAAAGAAAGAAAAAGAGAAGGGAATATATTTGATTAGGCAATTATTTTAGTCCATATCTTCCCAACCGGCCGCAACGGCCATTTTCAATTCAAATTTGAAACCAGCGGCGCGAATTGGAGGAGGAGCCTGGCCTTTAATACCGGAATTTCGTGTTTAACTGATTCTATGGACAAAGATTAGGACAGGATACCCGCTGTTTGTAATAAGATGAGAGTGATCGGTGGATGACATTCTTTGATTTTGCGTGACTCCTCAGAGAAACAACAAAAGGCTTTTCCATCTACATGCAGTGAGTACTGCTAAACTACAGATAGCAAAACTGCGACATGCGTCAAATAAACCGACCTTTGATTGAGGAGAACTTCCCGTACATTTATTTTATGTTATATTTTTGCGTAAATAACATCAGCTTTATGTAAAACGTCCTGCCGCTATGAATGTTTCGGTGAAGAATCTTCTGTTCATAAAGCGTTTCGCATTCACGAGTCAGGCTCATGGGAGCCTTTGGTGGTGGTTGGGGAGTGAGGCTCTTTTACAGGTTTTGAGGTTTGGTCATAACTTCTTCCTCAAAAGATGGTCATCACTTGATCGCAATATGTTAGCTCATTAGTTGCTACCAGACCAAAGCTCGGACTACCTAGCAATAAAAAACTGTAAAATCTTAAATCCAGGCTTAAATCCACATCCTTCCAACGCCACCTTCAGCAATGTTCATTTGTCGGTGCAGAAGCTTCACGCCACAGAATCAGTTTGAGACATTTACTTGTATTTGTGTATGCAAATTATTTTCATTCTTAATAGCTACAATAAGTCGTCTCTTTGTTTAGCGTGGCATTTATTGGCCATATGTTTATCCAGAAACGCCTTAACACTTCTTATGTCTGGCATCATATACGTATTTCATTCTGTAAGAAAAAAAAACGTTTATTAAAGTTTACTAATAAACGGCAGAGCAAACTTAGAAATGGACTTAAAACGTTTATATACTGGCGGTGTCAGCATGATATCTGCGTCCAAAACACATCATAAGAGAAAGCCAAATTAAGCGTCATTCTAAAAATTTGTCGCACAGCTTTGCGTAAGTCTTCCGATTTCATCGATATTTATATGATATGGCATGGTCTTAACCCCAACTTTTTTTTATTATGTAGGTTTATTGTAGCAAACTACCGGCGCCTTTCATCTGCCTTTTGGGTTATTTAAAAGTGCGTCAAACAAGGCCCATCATTTACTGAGGCGAATAAGTGAAAGAACAAGAAAAGACTAGTAAAGGTTTGTGTTCCTCAAAACAAATGGCTCTTGTAAATGTGCGACAAACAATCCTCAGTATTTGTCTTATGGGGCAAGATGAACCATTCCACAGTATTTCACGCAAGACTTAGAAATTATTATAGCTAAGTTTTTTTGTAAACAAAAATGTAATATTTTGGGCTTAAGAAGACATTAAATAAAAAAAAGCACGGGGGAGTTAGCTTTGATCGAAATTCTCAATTATATAATTTTTTACTTGTAAGCTGATGTATCCGAAATAACAGTTGTCGAACTTTAATACCTATTCCCTTCATTCTATGCAAAATGTAAAGTTACATGTAAGAGTTTATCAAAGTTTGAAGCAACTTAAAGCCAGGTTACTGCCACTGCGTTTGTGGTTATCGAAAGCAGAAACATGCATATTTCAGTGCGGATTGCCAAACTTAATCCTCGTCTGTAGCCGGTTCTTTTTATTGTAAAAACAAGAAAGAGATCATCACTGTCGAACAGATTTTCCCCCTCCGTGATATGTTGTCATGGTTTCGTGTTTTTCCACCTGTCAAACGTCATTGCTTGCAATTCGTTAATTACTTATCGTGAGCGGGACTTGTCGGAAGCGATATGACACCAAATTAAATTGTTCTTGTTTTCACTTAAACGGAGCTAGCAGTCGAAACTTGAAAATCATCTCTAAGTTTCGTACAACACAGCATGTTCTCAGTAAATGAGCACAGTCGAGAGTGAGGTTATATCACTGCAAGGCTCCACACTGCGTCACACAAAACGGTCATTTTGTCGCCAATAAATTTGCAGTAATGCACCTTTCGCACCTACTCACTAAAGTGATGATTGTTGTAAGGCGTTGGTAGTGGAATAAGGGTTAGTGTCAGTATTAAGAGTGTTTGATTGGAATTTTTGACATACATTCAGATTGTGAATATCGTAAGGTTTCTCTGTTTTAAAATGTCAACAAACTGAATTAATGTTTTGATCAATTATCAGATGATTTTACGTTGCAGCTGCCACTGAAAGCAAAGCAAGAACGCGTCAGGATTAGGATAAAAGAAATTTTTGCTTCGTATAGGTAAGTTGAGGCCGGATTTAATTTGCTTAAGCCGTGTTTGCCTTCTTCATCTCAGGCTAGATGGAGATTTCTGTCCAAGCGCGAACCTTTCGTTTTTTTTTCTTTGCTTTCCTTAAAAAAGGATTATAATTCGTGAATAACACTGACTACGAACCTGCGCATAGGGAATTGGAAAACTTCAATTAGTAAGATTTGTTATCTGTTCTTAGTAATGTCTCTTAAACCAGGTAAGGTAGGTTCTCAAGTTTGTGGCTAGTACTTTGTCAATTATTGCCTTTAATGAATTTTCTTTTCCATTTACAAACTATATTTAGAATGAAAACAAAACGAACAGAAAAAGCTGTTTTAATTGGCAAGCATTTAGGCTTTGGCTTTTATAACTAGGATACAGCGCAAATACTCGAATACAATTCCCTACGAAGCAGTGCCAAACGAGGAAGAATGGTCTCTTCGCATAATTACAATTTCACATAAAATACTTAAAGACTATAGAAAAGCCTTAAGTTAAAACATGCCATACGAGAATTAATGAAAAGCAAATATATGACAACCACAATACTACGCGGACATAATACTAAGCAAACAGTTTTGCACTTAATGATTAGGTTTGTTTGGCATTTCCCCCCCAAAAAAAACACGAATGTGATTCATTTTCGTTCGAACTCAGTAAAATTATTTATTTAAGACGAAAATGTGTCAAACAAAATGCCAAGAATTATATGGAACAAATCACCATAAATGCAGCTCTCGCGAGAAGTGTAAACAAAGATCCCAACGGACCACTCAGTCCCTAGTTTTGAAAGTTGCCAATTCAAATTATCGCCAATTAGAAAAAGTGGTCAGGCTTAGCTTTAAAAATATCTCAAGATGATTGCACCGAAATGCAAATGTACATTCATCTGAAGTTTCTGGTCACTGATTTCAGGATCGTTATAATTATAAATGTATTATAACTTTATTATGGTACAATCTCAATAACTGGAGCCAAAACGTTTCTCCTTCTTCATGCACTTTATTACAGAATATGGCGCTCGACAAATCGAAACCGTTTTCTGTCCACCGTGATGGTTTGCATTGTCGGAATTCTACTGACTGTTCTATTTAATCTAATATCGTGAAGTGGATTTTAATAGATCGAATGTACAACTTCCTTTTAGCGTGCCCATTTCTAGATTGCCCACTCTTCACAACCCCTTCCCCCCCCCCCCCCCCCCCCCCCCCCCCCCCTTCCAATAGACTCCCAAACATATAATATCATAGTCTTGTACTGGACTCACCCAATACCACCCTTCAAAGTGGAGGATTGCAAAGTAAAGTACAATCATTATTTTAAAGGCTGGCTGTTTTAAAATAATATGAAAGGGCATTTTGGAAATATGTTGCTTTATGCAAATTATTTGCTTTATTTCTGTTTTGCCTATCATGCCCTAAAAATGAAGTTTGATTTACTCGAGAACCGTCTTATAATTTGTCTTGAAACTTCGTTTGCAGCTAGTGATACGTGGTACTTCAAAATATGAAAGTTTCATTATGAAGCGTCTGACTAGATTTTGATAAAAATGACATTGTTTAAAACAAAGGGCAATAAGCTGGCGTTGCTATAGTAACGCTGTCGCTTGGAAACCAGTGACACATAAAACTTTGATCGCATTTCATAAACGTAATGAAGTATGAAACAATCCAAGCATGTCTTCCTGTGAAATTTTGATTTCAAAACATACACCACACGGTCACACCCCACTGAGTCGAGCCTCCTTAAGGTCGCGGGGGACATGTTCCGCTCATCAGTATACATTTATGAAAAAAGTATGCACGAAGTGCGACGGCTGATACCGAAAATGCGCGAAATATTCACGAACGGGCTCTGTAATGTTTCTGCATCAATAATTGCACGTGCAAAGCGCTTTCTGGTAAAATACACTATTTTTCAATGCATTGTTCTTTCTGCATGGAGTGTTGACAATAGCCCGTGGAATAAAATTAGCAAAACTACCATAAATATATATTTTTTGCATTCGTGTTTGCTCGGGAAGCCTTCGGAATGGTAAAACAAGCAATTTTGTGTCCAAGAATTCAGCGCGGATAGAGAATTTCATGAGTTGACACTGCAGGGAGGTAAACTAGGTGTATTATAGATTGTCATATCTGACTCAAAATTTTTAAATAGCCTTTTAAAGGAAAGATATGAGGCTTCAAATTCTAACATGGACTATTTTACTCCTTTAAAAGCTAATAACTTTTAATTAAAGTTGAAATCGGAGTCAGATATGACAATCTACAATACACCTAGTTTACCTCCCTGCAGTTTCAACTCATGAAATTCTCTATCCGCGCTGAATTCTTGGACACAAAATTGCTTGTTTTTACCCTTCCGAAGGCTTCCCGAGCAAACACGAATGCAAAAAATATATATTTATGGTGATTTTGCTAATTTTAATCCACGGGCCGCTATTGTCAACACTTCATGCAGAAAGAACAATGCGTTGAAAATAGTGTATTTTACCAGACAGCGCTTTGCACGTGCAATTATTGATGCAGAAACATTACAAAGCCTGTTCGTGAATATTTCGCGCATTTTCGGTATCAGCCGTCGCACTTCGTGTATACTCTTTTCATAAATGCATACTGATGAGCGGGACCTGTCCCCCGCGACCTTTAGGTGAAGTAATACGGGAAACAAAATCGTGCAACTTGTCGCGCAACAATGTTGCGTTGCAGGTTGCAGTCCTGATGTTGCGCGTGCGTATTACCACCTACACGCGCAACAAATTTACATGTAGCAGAAAGTTGACGTCGCTTCTACTTCCTGTAACATGAAAATTTATTGCGCGCGAAGGTGGAACGCACAACAAACAATCTCAACTTGCAACACAACATTGTTGTGCGACAAGTTGCACGATTTTGTTTTCCGTATTACTTCACCTTAAAGATTAAACCTGGCAACATGGAATGCAGTTGAAACTCTCGAGAACTCGAACCCGATACAGTTTCTCCTGCTTCACTTGATTGTAGCATTTCACCCCCAATACCTCAAACTCTCGATAGATCGAACGGTCTTTAATTTTCCTTCCCTTGAGGGTCAGAGTTATCGAAATTCTTACACAGAGACAAAAACGCTCTAGAGACGTACAAAACCTTGGTAATAAATTGGAATTCCTTTGCTTCTGCTTTCTCTGTCTCAATTGCTGGTTTGCACGTGACGTCACGGCGGCCATGTTGGTGGTCAAGAACAAAACCGTTTCTCTCCGCTGGGAACTAAACTCTATTTTCATGCAAATTCTGCGAAAAAAATTGTATTGTATTGACCACCAACATGGCCGCCTTGTCACGTGGTTGCAAACCAAGAATAGCAGAAGAATTCGTCGAATTTCTGAGCTGGAAATTTTGACAGGCGTCCTGTTTCGCAGCAGTCCATCTCGGTTTTCTTCTTCTTATGTCCTGGGTCTCAGTGCTGTTTCATATGTCAACTTATCCGTCTTGGTATGTTTAATTTTGGCTCGAATGACTGCAAATTTGTGTTTCTTTTCCATATATTTGTATTTTCTATTTACAAACTCGCATGCGCTCAGCTGGATGGTACCTGGTATTCGCTTCCGGCTAGTTTTGGCGTCGTGAAAAACGCCGGGAAACATTGGTGAATACGGCCTGTTGCAATGCGACAGAATACGCAATGCTATTCTAGCCTCCTGATTGGCTGTATTCTTTAAGGCATGGGATAAGATAATTATGCAATGGGATAAGATAATTATGCAATGATTTCGCGTGCTATATCATCCAGTGTTATTTGTACACACACTCGCCTAAAGACTCATGTGTGTACGCCTTATTGAATAAAACGTCGGAGAAAAAGCATAAACCATACACGATACGACACAATGGAATTCTGGGAACAAGGCAAATATGCATGTTAACATTCCATGTATTGATATTTAAGATCTATTAATTTCTAAAAGTGTTTCAGAAGATGATTTTGGGCATATTTGTTATAATAATGTGCAATTTATCTGAGAAAGACGTTTTTCCGTTTCCCAGAAATCCATTCGGGTGTATCGTTCATACGTTCTCCTATTACCTGGCAACGTTTTTTCAATCAGGCGAATACAAGAAAAATCAAGTCACTCGTGTACCACGAGACTCCCATAGATCAGCGGTTGAGCATCCAAATGGTGCCGGTCATGCGCTCGACTCTATTTTGGAAGGCTCAGAGAATTTTTGAGTATTTCGACTTGAGGTTGCTGATTTCGACCAAATCACCATTTCACTTGTTTACTTTCATCACTGGCTTGAAACAGTCTCAGCAACTCCGTAATTAAAAACAACATGCAACCGAACGAAATTACCATATCGATCACTTGATAGCTTCTGTTTGGGTTAAATTAGAGAATTGGCCCGCTCCGGAAATAACATATTTCTGTCATGATGATTAAACCAAACTCCAATTTACGTTTCCCAAAGCACCCCTCGACGATGAACAATCCAGCATAATTATACTCAAAGCTGTTTTTGCGCAAACTTGTAAAGATAATGAAAACGCTGTCATATAGACGGCAACGACACATTTGATCTACAAATTTGTCGGTTCTTTTCTGATTAACGTAACTCTTGAATAAAATGGTATATTTTGACATAAGTAACACATTTTCTCAATTATTCTTATCCTTTGTCAACTACGCATTGAGGATTACATTTTTTGTTGTTGATTGTTCTTTCTTTTTTAGCAGCAAGTATTGTATATTTTTTCTTTCAAATCGGATGACCAGTTATCACCTGAAGAGCGTCACTTAAAAAAAGAACAATAACAAATCAATTCACTCAGTCTTATTACAACAAAATTGAAAAGTCGTCGGATCTGAGCGTTTTTTAATTGCAAGGTACTGAATATCACGTGTAAATTTTTGCAATAACCTGAAGCAAGTTGACAAAGCATTCCTTATCGACCGCCTGGCCGGCAGCAGTGGAAGGAAATACATTTAAGAAAGAAAATAATACTCTGTACTGAAATAGATATATCTGAACCGACAGCTGTGCAGCAGTCGAGCAAAATGAATATTTTCACCTTTATTAAATAAATCTGTTATTGGCACGCCAGGGCTCAATCTTTTAATGTCCTTTTGTGTGTTTCACAACAATAATTTCAAGGGTTAAAATCTATAATACTTATACCGCCAAACAACAATTTAACAAAGGCTTCCGTTTAGCTTTCGTTGTTAGACTTCTTTTGTGTATCAGTTATCACACATTAGGTAGCTTTGTTCACAAGCAAATTATCCGTGAACGCAGTTTGGCAAAATCATGCAAATTTGCGGCGATTTCATGTTATAAGCTACCGGTTTCATTAGTTTCACATCGTTGCGCGCTTTTTACACGCACATCCAAGGCAAACTAGATTTTAGATCTTTTTCAGATCTCTGTTAACTCGCTTTATACTTTACGAAGTCGAGAGTAGATTTCGAGCAGCGAGATTTACACACAAAAGAGACCTGCGTTACACCCAGCAGATACATTTCAGCCGGACGCAATCACCTCAAAACTCAAGAACATTGTTTGTTTTATCGCCTGGGATTAACATTTGTTAACATTTGGACTGTATCTTGTGTTCTTTAAAACAGGGATGGCTACAGGAGCGAATCTTTCAAACGCGACGTCAAGTGTATTAACCGATGCGCCCACTCAACTGAACAAGATAAACCCAGGAGTGACGAACATCATAGCAGCCACTTTTATCGCCTTACAGTTTGTCGTGGCTCTGGGTGGAAATTTCATCGTCGTGGCGAGTTTTTGCACATTCCGGGACCTGCGCACAAAATGTAACTTTTTCATCATCTCTTTAGCAGTCAGTGATATTCTAGTGGCTTTTCTCGCTATGCCATTTTGGTTCACGATTCAATTGACCGCAAACGGCAAGTGGATTTACGGCAAGAGACTGAAAGACTTTTGGGACTGGATGGATATTTTGTGCGGCACTGCATCTATAACGAACCTAACTGCGGTGAGTTTTGACCGCCAATTGGCCATCACATCTCCGTTTTCTTATCCCAAGATCCTAACAACACGGCGCGTTATTTATATAATATGCTTCGTGTGGTGCTATGCTGCAACCATTTCAAGTTTAAAGCTTCTGAGTCTGCCACGTTACGACTGGCCATTTCCGAATTATCTATACTTTGTCTCCGCTACAAGCTTCTTTCTACCTCTACTCGTCATGCTTGTTATGTACACACGGATCTACCTTGTGGCGCGATACCAAGCTAAACGCATCGGAAGAAACTACGCCTCAGATGTCAAAGCTGCCAAAACAATCGCGGTCGTGATTGGGGGATTTGTGATCTGTTGGCTTCCGTTTTTCATGGTTGTCATATCATGGGCGAGTCCTCACATAGACCCACTTCCCGACACTTTCTTCAAAGTAGCGAAATGGCTGGAGTATTTGAACAGTTGCCTAAACCCGGTTATTTACACGTGCCTAAACCGAACTTATAGAAACGCATTTAAAAAACTATTTCGTCGCTGCCGGTCCAAAATTATGAGAGATAATAGGGACCCTTCGGCAGGCACAAGTTGGCTGACTATGGCCGAAACACGCGCGATAACACACGCGGGTCGCGAATGTTCATCTGATACCTACGGACCGACGACTCCAAACGGTGAAGTCATAGAGGACATGAATGAAAACCTGCCGTTCAAAGAGGATTCATGAGACCACAACTCTTATATCAGCGATCCTTGTTTCGCATTGAAAGGCTGCTTCTCAGACAATGTATTTCATGACCTGCTTCTTAGAAAAATTAGTCAGCTTAGTTAGCAAATAATGAGATTGGGATTACAGCGATAAACATTGACGCTAGAAAGCGGGTAAATAGTTATGATCAGTGATGAGACGTCGAGAAAAGAGTACTGAAACGAGAACGATTTGTCGAGAAATGAGATTGAACTATCCAAGAGAATTTTCATTAATTAAAGTGGAAATGTTCGAACAAAAATTAAATTAAATTTTAAAGATATTAATAAATATATTACATTGTTATCTCCTGTAAATGGAACGCGAAATTTCATTTTCGAAATCAAACGGGATATAATACAAAATGTCTCGAAAGTTAGTGAAAACCATCAAACAAGAATTTTACGTTGTATCAATTTGCTGCTGTTTATCATATGATAATTGTAAATGCCCCCGGGCAAAAATAACATCACGAAAAAAGAAAAGCAAAACAGTTATTTGTAGAATTTGTAAGACATCTGTTAAACGTTGTAGACAATTGTAACTGCAATATGTAATAAAAAAGAATTGAAGTATCTGCAGAACACTTTAAAAACTGTAGCTGAGTGACAAAAACATCACTGGCTTTTCGGTGAAAAAGTCTAAATGGCAGTTATTTAAACGAAGTCTAACTTAGACCGTGGACCTGCACATCTGTTTCTAGTCTGTGCTATTTGACTTCTTGACACTGTTTACATTAAACAAGGTTTTTTAAATATTAGGGTTGGTCAGATTAAAATTGGTTTAAGCCGTTTAAATAACCGAGTGTCTTCTTAGGGGCTTCACGGTGAAAAGAAAGTATAGCGGTTAGAACTTGAACGCAACTCCGATTAGCCCCATATTTATTAGTCATACCATAAAACTGTCAGGCTATTTTATAGTTTAACCAATAAATCATTTCAGTAAAGTTACAAATTATTTGCATATAGATAGGCTGTAGAGTGCGCTGAGACTTATCTACATCAACAAATTGGTTAACATAAACAGTCGCCTACCAATAAGCAATGACGCATTAAAGATGAAATTACTTAAACTTGGAATGCAAAAATCTAAATTAATAATATTACTGATGCCAATAACATTAAACCTGAACCCGGAAAGGATTCAGTGTTCAAAGGCACATCTGTAGAAAACACTGTGGGTACACAGATGGCGAAAGCAGGATTAAATAAGTGAAAGATTTTAGCAAGGATTGCCGGTAACTGAAGATGAGACTAATTAAACTACATAAAAGCAAAACTACAAAGGTATTTAGCAAGGTGTGGAATTTTCACACCAACATTAATAGTTTTAATATTGGTCAAGATTTGCGTTTACGCCTCTGAAGAAAAGTTTTCAAAGTAAGAGAGTATTTATAACAGTTTTTCTGTTCATGGAAGGAAAGGTATCCGACGTATTGTGAATTGGACTTTGTTGTATTCTAATAACCCGAGTCAGTCATAACATGCCAAGTTACTCCCACTCTATCGCCTCTGGCAAATGGCGTTGTTTGTCGCTCTCTGCCGCTCGCATTGTGCACACTCGGAACAAACACCACCCGCAACGAGTCGTAACACATTTGATTAATGATAACGATCATTAGATGGGATCCTTGTAATTTCCCGCCGCCCAAGGCTATGAACAATTAATTAACGAGACTTTTATTACTATAGATATCACAAAACCGGATTTTTAAAACAGAATACAAACGAAATAATGGCTGCGGCCGCACTAGAGTAGTTAACCGGGTTATTTTCAATTAATAAATTAAAATTAACTGGTTTAACAAAATTCCTGATTCGGCCGCGTATTTTTTACTCTCGCCGAATTTAAACCCTGTTAGCGGTTCGCATGGAAATTAATTAAAGAACAATGGATATTTTTACTCGAGTTAGGTGTTTTCAAACCACCTCGCTAGGTAGTTTAGTGCAGGTTAACTTTCCCGATCTATCAATCATCTTCGCTTACGCGGTAATTTTTGACTCCCTGTTGAATTCGTAGGGACGACTTGCAATTTCAAATAGAGGAAGGAAAACCGTCGTGTGTTTATGTTCCCCACAAAACCTATAATTTGATCATTTGACGTTGTGTTGCAGGGAATACCAAAATCATGATGTAGAATGCACGTGCAGAGGCATTGTTTTCGTTCATTAATCCTATTGTTTTGCGCCGCTCTCGCTGCCCGGCGGATGCTTTGGCAGGCTTATTTCGTTCGTCGTTCCCATCAGGCCCCGGTTGCTCAAAAGGTGGATAGCGCTAAGGGTTAACAAAACCAATTGTGTTATCCGCTGGATAGTGATTTATCTGGGCCTGGCCCCGGTTGTTTAAAAGGTGGATAACGCTATCCACCGGATAAATCACTATCCAGTGGATAAGTATTAACAAAACCAATTTTGTTATCCCCTGGATAGTGATTTATCCGGTGGATAGCGCTATCCACCTTTTGAACAACCGGGGCCTGATGAATAAAAACTTAACATGTCACAAAAAAGAATGAAGAATATAGCAAATGTTAACATGATCTCTCACGTTCAAAGTTCAACCTTCTGGTCCCGGTTGTTCAAAAGATGGATAGCGCTATCCACCGGATAAATCACTATCAAGTGGATAACACAATTGGTTTTGTTAATGCTTATCCACTGGATAGTGATTTATCCGATGGATAGCGTTATCCACCTTTCGTTCAACCGGGGACTGAAGTGCGGCAGCTCAGAAAAATAAACTCGGTTATTTCATTACAAACACCTTTTCATCGAGTTATTTTTTGTTATTTTAACCGGGTTACTAAAAAAATAACCCAGTTAACTATCCAAGTGCGGCCGCAGCCACGCAATGACAGGTTGATTTTATTACATGATCTTCGTTGAAAATATTTTGTTCTAACTTTTGTAACAATCGATTTCGAAATTAGACTATAAAAACATGCACCCCGACGGAGCTCGACATGATAGAGAGAGATTCTGCTGGTCCATTAGTATTGCGCGTTCTTGTGTTCAGTGAGAATTACTGTTTATTGCCAAAGAGAAGAGATAGAATTTGGTTCCGAATATTATAAGAGATCTGAAAACAGGGTTGGAAACTTTATCATCAGCCGGGCGAGTGACTTTCACAATGTACTCGCCAAAATTAGTTTTTACTCGCCCAAACACAAAATCCTTTTTCAGCTCCCCACAAATCAAAACTCTCTGTGAGGGAGGGGAAGGGGGGAGGAGGAAAGGGTGGAAGGAGCCCCCTCCCCCGAGCCCTACAGCTTGCTCGCAGGCTAAAGAAAAACATGGCAGAAAAGTGACACATTAATGGCTCTATTCCAAAAAAAAAAATTCATTCACCCTGAAGAAAACCGACAAGTCGGTCGAAATATAGGTTTATAAAGGTGTTCTAAAACAAAAGTGTGTTGTCTTCATTTGTGTTATATATATATATAAATTAGCGTGGGAAGGGAGATATGGACAACTAATTGCCTCATAATCTACAAAAAATCTACATAATCTTTCTGTTCTCACTTTAACTGTCTATATATATATATATACCGAACATCCTGTGCCCAAGTTCAGGAGTTGCCGTAAAGGTCGGTACACACTAGGCGACATGTCGCAAGTGTCGCTGCAACACACCGCTCCTTGTGAACAGGTGGGGCGACAAGTTGCTGCAACAGCTCACGGCAACACAAGATTTCGGACGAGGGGAAATGTTAACTAGTTTCATTGATTCAATATGGCGCTTTCACCGGAGTACTTTTTAAAGTAACGTAAAGCTGACGTACGAATATTGTGCCATCTTTTCTTTATTTCTTCTTCGTTTTTCGATAGATTCGACCGCTCCAACTTTGCCACCAAAGGCATGAATGCCTTCTTTTGGGCCTGTTTTTTGCCATAGTCTTTATGTGATTCCGGACGTGGGCCTCCCGGGATTTTTTCTTTTCAAGGTGACAGGGTAGGGGAAGCCTATAACTCCATTTGAAACCCAACTAAGGATCAAATTCATGATACACAACCGACGTCAACTTAGCGAGTGACAAGGTAGGATCCACAAGGAATACAGGCTATTTTTATAACACTATATGCGAGAACCCCTAACCCTGCACACCCCAAAAAATCATATTTTTACTGAATTAATGTTTGAAAGAAAATTTGCACTGAGTGGGATTTGAACCCACGTCCTCCTGCATACTAGTTAGGCGTGATAACCACTACACCATCAGGACAACCATGCTGGCAACATGGCAATCTAAGATGTGATTTATGTGATTCCGGACGTGGGCTTCCCAGGACTTTTTCTTTTTAAGGTGACAGGGTAGCGGAAGCCTATAACTCCATTTGACTAAGTTGACCTCGGTCGTGTATCATGAATTTGATCCTTAGTTGGGTTTCAAATGGTGTTATAGGCTTCCCCTACTCTGTCACCTTGAAAAGAAAAAAGACAAAGAGCAAATATATATAAATGAAAGAAGGTGGAGGTATTTGCATGGTTTTCTATTTTCAAAGTATGTCAAAAGCGAGCAAGTTATGGTGACAATAAGATTTATAAACCCAAAAGTGATGAACAATTTGTACTCTCCCAAAAGAACTTGCACTTACATTCGCGAGCGTTGATTTCCAACCCTGTGAAAATCAACGTATCAAAATGAAGCGTAAAGCTGAATAAGGAAAATACAAGGATACTGACGATACTGAACTGGAATATGATCAATCCAGTGAACAAATTAAAGACACAATCGACTAACCTGAGAAGAATCTCTCGTTTACACTGCCAATATGTGAAAAATGTTTTTATTCAAATCATCCCCAGTCACTAGTTTAACATACAAAAGGAATTGATATTTATTTTTACATTTGAAGTCGAGAGCTTGGTATAGTTTTTAACGAGTTTTTAATATCACATCGCGAATGAAGGAAAACTTGGTCTAAGCTTCGGTAATTCTCGCAATCAGTTCTATCATCGGTAGCTCTCAAAACACTTCGACCACACAACCCGTAAAGTCGTATCACTGTTCACTGATGTCCACTCAGATTAACTTGGAATTGGCTTAGCGAGAGTTTGGCACGGATACGGTTCTTCGTATTAAATGAGGTTTGTATTTCCACACTCCTGATGTCAGCCCGGTCATGATGTTGTCGTCTCATGACTTATGTGTCATGTCGTAACCGAGAGGATCCAGATTGCTTCCCAGTAATGCTAGCGAGGTGTCCCTGAATAGCGACAGCAACTTCTGTAACTCATCCTTTCTGAACACCTGTGAGATAAAGCAGTAGAGCGGTTTGTAACTGAGCGTCATCTGACCAGTTACGACAGACTTGCAGCGCAAACAATCCAATGAACCAATCAGAAATCCAAACAAGTTTCCCACGCATCATGCTCCTCCCCACATGTGGAGAGGAGCGTTGCGTGATGACCCAAATAACGGCTGCGTAGAGTCTAATGCAACGGGCGCCAAGCGCGGGAATCGCGTATGACCAACGATTGATGTGGGTTTACAGCATGGATGAATGATCAAAGGTTTGGTCTTTATATTCATTAAGGCTGATCTAAGATAGGTTATTTTAAGCCTTGTGGGTGCAAGACATGGTACAAGATATGGTGGAGGGGAAGTGCAATCTCACCTTATAAAGCTGGTACTGTTCAGAAGTGATAACATCAGTCAGTTGTAAACACTGCAAAATAAACCACTGAGTAGTAAATTCACAGAAGGAAATGCCAGAGCATGTTGTATTAAGGATAGGCTATGTAGAGTTCAGGGAGTTAATAAATGACACAATACGAGGGAAGAAGCCAGGCGATCTTATATCCGACTTGCTAACCACTCATCCGCTGCACCTCAACAATACAGGGGGTCAGGTCCATGTTTCTTTTCCGAATGTTGTCACAAAAGACAATGTTGTCAATGGTTTGAACCCAAGGGTATCAGTAGCCTGTCGAATGTGATCGTCCGGGTGAGTGTAGTTCTGAAAAGAACTGTTGTTGTTGACATTGACTGACGTCTCGACAACCTGAGCGGAAGTCATCTTCAGAGTCATGTGAATTGTAAACCGTTTATTGATGGTATTAATGACTGGTTTTTGGTTTCAAGACAATTGTTGGTTTCACACTACAAGCTAAGTATATCTCAAGCAAGAGCTTGACTCAGCGCACTTGAGTTTCTTAAGAAACACTTCAGAAAATTGAGGTTCACACCTGATGAGAAAGTGTATTACTTGAAACATAAGCTGTCAATCACTTTCATTTTTTGCGCTGTTGCACAAGTCTTCCAGTTGGCTTCTGTTTTTCCATTGGTCACGTGCCTTCTCAAGTGTGATGCAGATCATACTTGGCGGCGAACTTCGGCATCTTTGAAATAGCCACAAACTGGGGTTCAGGTATGTTTATGTTACTTTTTCACATTCAAAGTACGTTTAAAGAGCCCTTAGGATGTAGTTAGAATCCTTAGTGTTAAACCACCAAATGTGCTGAACATTTCATATGTACTCCAGTCAGGGTACCCTGCAAATGTAAGTATGCACTGACCTGTTTGAACTGTTCAGTGGAGTGTAACACGTTATGAAGCAGGAAACAAATGAGTGGAAGACAAAGCTGTCTTAACAGATCCAGCTGATGACCACGGCTTGACTCGTCCTCTTCTTCCTCCTGTTGGTATTCAAACATGTTATTACTTGCTCAACATCATCTGGACAACATGCTGATTTTGTTTTCGTTGTCTACTTTTTTTTAAGATATAAAAATGAAAAACCCCTGCTCATTAGCAACATTCGTTTAAGCTGAAACTTGTGACGGCCAGAAAGAACACATCCACACAGGTTTCATATTCGAAGAATTGATTATTCATTCGGTTAAAAACTACTTACCGGCCTTTGGTCTACCATCCAGCCTCCATCAGGAAACAGTAGAACGTTATAAATCTTCTCAACTGTGGCCTAATAAGTGAATAAAACAGAAAAAATATTGTTACTTAAACAACAGAAAGAGCAATGATTTGAAAATCAAGTTTAATAACATACCTTAGTGTGGATATCCAGCGAGTTCTTCCATCTTCCAAACTCCACCTGTTGTGCGGGACGATCAGCAATAAAAACGTTAAAAACTCGAATAAACGATCGAGACCGACCGACCGATAATAATATTAACGGTACTAAGACACTGCGTGACGACAAATGGGCCCTTACATTACCGTGAAATGGAAACCAGCTGTATGAGTTACGAAGCGCACCATTTTCTCAGAAAAAATCATCGGAGGACTACAAAGTACACAGGTCCATATAGAGGATACCTTATACGGCAGCTACCCTTATACGTGCGCTAAATAAGATAAAAAGTAGTAAATCGAAACTTTTAAATAGATAAAGACAAACACTTTAGCCACACACCATTAACAACAACGGCAATGTATTTTTAACAGTTTGGAAATATCCTAAAAAGACCGCGTCCTACCTCATACTGCTTAAGGCGCTGTTCAAAAGCTACCTTCTCCGTAAAGTTAGTGTGAGCTTCGTGACGTGGCTTTAACTACAAAACAAAAGAATAACAATTGAAACCTCCATTTTCTTTTCACGCAAGGAAAAATTCACGAGTATAAACCATGAGTAATGAGTTGTTCTTACTGGCACACTGTGGTGAAAATGCTGAAACCAATCATTGAATGCATCCAGCGCCTCCTAACATAAAAAAAAAAAAATTGGTAAAAGATCAGTGTAAAGTAGCTAGGATTAACAAGCACACAAACCTTTCAGTGTGTGGTTTACTTGAAATCCGACGAGTTTCCACATCATACATTTCTTTAAAACTTCAAGGTTTCAGAACGACAATAGAACGAAAAAATCAAAGCACCAGACACTTAGTGACAGTGTGTACAAACCAATCTGGAAGCGACATTACCAACCGGTACAAGAAGTTTTCTTTTGACGAATCGAAACTTAGAGAGAAGACACAACGTGCAGTTTTAAGTTACCATTCCTCTGCTAAGGTGCTATTTTATTTTAACACAGGAAGATGAATTGACCGTCAACAAGTGTGTTTACCAAGTAAGCTTTGATGCACAAGTATTCTCTTATAGCATTGTCATCCCCAGAAGGTAATGCACTGGATCCACCCTGAAACAGACATGTCAAAATAATAAGAATTTCTAGCATTTTACTTAATTCAAAATGGTGAAAGTTTCGCTGCCAGACGATTTTAAAATCACGTGATCTGCTAACTTCCTTGGTCTTCACTCGCTGCCATTTTGCACACCACCCCTGGGGTCGAGGTAGCTGATAAAAAACATGTGACAATGCCACCAATGCTACCAAATATTGATAAGTACAGTTAAACAAAATGAAATCACCAGCGTTGAAAGTGGTCACGGTCACTTACGAGAGGTTTCCACCATAATGATTTGACTGGAAGACTTTTGGTATTTTGGAAAAGAGGTCGCTCACTAGAGGTTTCGACTATAATGATTTGACTGGAAGACATTTGGTATTTTGGAAAAGAGGTCGCTCACTAGAGGTTCCGACTTTAGTGATTTGACTGGAAGACATTTGGTATTTTGGAAAAAGAGGTCGCTTACGAGAAGTTCGGACTATAGTGATTTGACTGGAAGACATTTGGTATTTTGGAAAAGAGCTCGCACACGAGAGTTGGTCGCACACGGAGGTTCAACTGTAGCTTAGAAGGCAGAGCGATCAAGTGGTTAGGGCGCCGGACTTGAAATCCGAGGGTTCCGAGTTCAAGTCCAGCTGTAACCACTACTGAGCTGGGATTGTTCGGTGGTCCAACTCCTCGGTCACGCTGTAAATAGCCAATTGGTCTGCCTCCTGCCAGTTGGCTTGATAGCTAAGTGCTCGTCCAACATTTATATCACTTTCGTACCTCATGATAGTTTTTTTTACTTAAATCTAGACAAGATCTCAAAATAATACACGGCATACTTCAGCCATGAATCACCTGCTAGTCTCAGAAACCACTTAGCAAGAAACAACCAACAGAGGAAATGCTATTTTTCACTGAATGGTATCATGAAAACAAAGCACGTGGTTTTTATCACAAAGGTCACTTAAGCGGAAACTGATGGAAAAATTATTCTCTTTCGGATCAATGTTATCTGTAATGTACGTATTGTCAGAATGTATTTAAGTATTGTTAAATTACGTTTGTGTTGTAATAAAGAAAACAAAAACAGAGGAAGCACTCGTGGTTCTTGGTCAGAAGCCTGCGCAGGCGCGATAAACAGTACTCACCCTCAGTTGCCACTCCTTATGAATCACGTGAACTGAGTCTGCAGGAATCTTCTGGAAAACTTCTCGGGCTGCGGCATGCTTCCTGGTGGCTGTACAGAAAAATAACACCAAGAATTAGAGATAATTAAAACGCATACATCAATAAGCTCGTTTACACAGTTTTCACCTTCCCTCCAAAGTTCAAGGTTTGTTTATATGAAAAATACGTGACTTTAAGTCAGCAGTGCTAAAAAAATGGCGACCATCGGCAAAGTTTTGCCTGTTTAACTGTTTTCAGCTCTCGAACTACAGTACTCACAATAAAATCGTTCCACAATTGGCAATGAAGCTCTTATCAATACGGGAAATTGTGCTCAATAAAATTCTTCTGCTATATGAAATACTTAAGTTACTTACTTAAGAGAAAGAAGAATTTGTATGGAGATAAACTCACCAATGAAGCAGCGCATGATAGCATTGCTTTGCTTCAAGGCTTCACTTCGCTGAGAAGGATCAAATACCAGCCACTCAATGGCTTCTATCTTCCTGCGATCCTCCTGTAGAATAGAAACAACTGCCCATTTAAATGCTTGATTCAAACCCATAGCCAGGGGAAGAGAGTCGGCATAAGTTCTGTTTAACTTATGGGTTTTGGCCAAGGCCACCGCAGAAAAATCCGGTCATAAAGTTACAGATTTCCGAGCAATGGGGTGGAGGACAGTGGAGCATGTGCAGTACAAAAGCGAATATAGACCATACAGTCTACAAAGTACACTGATTTTCACACGGTCCGAGGTCGCTCGCACTGAACTCAGTCAGAGTACGTTCAGTCCAATTCTTGAAATTCTCGATGGAGAGAAAAACGTCTCACAACCCCTTTGATTGGTGGAAATAGACTTTTTACTAGATGACGTCAACAACAAGTCTTATAAAGTTTACTAGAAAAATTATGTTACATAAAATCAATTTTCTTTTCATGAGGTCATTTGATAGAACATGTCTATGTGACTTACGTTTGAGGTAGCAGCTTCCAATGCAGGCGATATGTCTCTGTCAATTTTAAAATCTTCCTAAAGAGACGAAAATACGAAAAAACAAATCAACTACACATATGTATTGTTAACTTGACTGGGTTAAAAACATGGTTCAATATTCAGATTTTATTAAGAGACTATGTACTTGCATCAGGTGCTACGGCAATATCGTTATGAAAGTAAATGTTTACACTTATGAATTCTGCAATAGTCTAGATAATTCAGATTGTCCAGTCCTGGGTTAGTCAATAGTTCAGTGCTGATCCTGAGAAGTGTAACATCTGTCCATGACAATACACTGCACCTGTTTAAAGCTGATTTCACAGCAGTGTGCAGACCTGGTTTTTCAAACATGATTTAGCCATCATAGTCATTAGATCTCTTGATCAGACAATTGTGAAGAAAATTCATACATAAACTGAATAAATACAGACTTTCTGAAATATAAAAAAATCTGTAACGATCTCAGTGCAGTGTGCAGAACCGCTTTTTCAAACATGACTCACCAGTTATGATTCACTTGCCATGATTCGCGTGTTATGATTTTCCCATTGTTAGAAAATAGTAAAAGAGATTCACAGATCATGTCCCTTGTGTGTTTCTATTTCAGGAAGTAAGCATTTACTCTTTGAGTTCATTTTATGGACGAATTCTTTCACCATTGTCATATCTTGGGTGAATCATCATTTTTCAAAAACCCAGCTCTGTACAGTGCAGTGACATCGGCTGTAACGAACTAACCTTTCCGCGGATATTCTCCACTACAGTCTTGGTTATCAGCGGAACATCAAGACCTATAGAAAATCAGGATCAAAGATGAGAAACTACTTAAATGGCACATGATTAATAAACTGGATGCAAAGAGAGGTATATTCAAAACTGATATCTTTATGGGGCCAGCACATAGATAAAGCACTGTTGTATTTTGGTGTTATACCTTGAATTTCACCCCTTTTAGGCAGACACCTTTATACATATGAAACACCACCTGTCATAAGATATGTCACTTCACTTTCCCTATAATAACATATATGTACTGTTATTATACAAACCAGCATTGCTCGCTAAATCCAAGCATTTTTGTCTTTGCCTCATGTCAACAATATCTGGAAAACAATATTCCAAACTTAGAATTTATGCTGCCTTGGAACAGATAAAACACAGAGAATTATAGTTTGCAAAACATAAAAGTTACCTTCCAAAAAGTATGCATACGTTTGTGTTTGAATTTCTGGGGGTAGAGTAGCAGTGTAAGTTGCCACAAGGTCAACCTGTTTCTCATCAATAAGAGCCTGAAAAAATAAATGCTAACTTACAAACTCGTGCAGAGCGAGCTATAAAACTATGATTAATTTATATAACTATCATGTAATTGCCCCCTCAGGGTTTTGGCCCAGAGGCCAAAACCTGAGGAGGCACCCTAACATTCCCCGGATGTATATGTTGTGGTTTAATTTTTGTTTTGGTTTAAAAATTTTCAAACCAGTTTAATTTTTATTTTCCTTTGTCTGAGATTCATTATCATAATCTGGGACAAAGGAAAATGAAAATCAAACTGGTTTGAAAATTTTTAAACCAAAGAAAAAATTGAACCACAACATATACATACAAGGACAAAGAATATTTGTTGAAAAGTAAGAAATGTGTTTGTAGTGGGCGAAGCATTCTCGATTTGACGAAACTAGGCGCGCACGGTGGTCTCGGGTAATATTTTAGCAAGCGCGCATGGTGGTGTCGGGTACTTGCAACCGCCAGGTCGCGTTTCATCACCTTTGAGCTTCGCCATCTTCTAGCAGCATATTGCGGGTGTGCGGAAAACTCAGACCCCGCGAGATTACAAGAAGTTTTCTTCCTAGAAACCTTTGCTGGACACATCGCATGCTTTGAAGTGCTAAAATAATATCAGCCTCTGAATTCATCTAAATAAATGTGTTTTGTTGCGATTCCTGAATGGCGCTCTCTTCAGGTGTTTGCTCAAGCGTAAAATACGCAACCTCGTCTAGACAAATCTGAGCGCTTCTACACTCGCAAACACGGGAAATCCGTTCTGTCTTCCTAGTACTATGGATAACTATGAATGAATACAAGTGACTAAATTTGACTAAAATTTTCGCGACTCTTTTTTTTATTTTTTTCAGTGAAAAGTAACCGAAGTGCCGGCTGCTATTTTAAACCATGTTTACAGTTTTTCCCTGTTTGATCGAAAACGATGAACCGGGCAAGATAAATATCTCGCTGTTAACTTGTTATTTCAGTTGCCAATTAACAGGAAGTGCATTCTGTCGACGACTAAATTACAGTTCAATTGTTCTGGCAGCATATTGAATCGAAGTAAATCTGCACTGGTGGGATGATTGCGTGACAATAAAACATTTTACGCGAGGTGAAAAGAATTGATCATGAGTGAAGTTTATTTCTTTTGTAATTTCGTGGGGTCCGAGTTTTCCGCTGGGTCTGAGTTTTCCGCCGGGTCTGAGGTTTTCCGCTGGGTCCGAGTTTTCCGCCGGGTCTGAGTTTTGCTGCATCTTGCAGCATTTTAAGTCTTGCATTTACGAGTTCGCGTTTCGCCATCTTCGAGAAGCATTTTAAGGTGAGTATTTTGCACTTCAGTGATTTCTTTGAATTCAAAAGCATTCAACAGTACTGAATAAATTTGGTTTGTCAGACACAAATCAGCAACGGGGTCGACAGACTCGATCCAACAGATCGCAAATATCTCAGAACAGAATGATAAATCTCAACTCAAACGTTTGTAACACTGAAAACTCAGAGTTGCATCGATATTGTCAGATCATTATATTGTCTACAAATACATTGTTGCAAGTTCGGTTATTGTTGTAATGGTTTCTGGTGACCTGTTTTTTGTTTCTTTTTTTTCTTTCAAAAATTACACGAATTTAATAACATACAATATGTTGCTGTTACACAGAATATAAATACAATACTATATGATTGTAATAGATTTCATTGTCAAATTTACAGATAAATATGTCGACTACTTACATGGATGTTAACCTCAAGAAAATACTTGAAACGTTAATTTTTCAACAGTCGTATGCACAGTATTTATATTCAATACACATCCCATAAACAGGTTATCAAAAGCGGGGGCAGCTATAGTGAACACTATTTCTAGTATATTTAAATTACATGTATTCCAGGCCAATTTAGCAACATTGTATCATTCATGACATTCTGAATTCATTGTCAGTAAGACAACAAACTTTTACAAAAAACAGTAACAAAGATGATACAGAGCCTGGGTCAATGAAAAAATAAGCAATGACTACATACTCAAATATAAATACTCTAAAATGGTTTAGAAATAACGGCAAAGCGGACAGAGTTCATACCTGAACATAAGCCTTCAAGATGGACACACACTGCTCCAGATCAGTCTGTTACAAAACCAAAACATTTTCAGGGAAATAACAAAGAATATCATAACACATCATTGTACATATGATTTTCAATTTTTTTTTTAAGAAAGATTTTATTTCACAATACATAGCTTGCACTACTTACAAATCAATACATATACTTCTTACAGTACGGTACTTACACTACTTACAATACGATACTTACGCTACTTACAATACGGTACTTACACTACTTACAATACGATACTTACGCTACTTACACAACAATGCATATGCTTCTTACAGTACGGTACTTACACTACTTACACTACTTACAATACGATACTTACGCTACTTACAATACGGTACTTACACTACTTACAATACGATACTTACGCTACTTACACAACAATGCATATGCTTCTTACAGTACGGTACTTACACTACTTTACATATATGTTATTTACCGGCCGGGAGGTCCGTATTGGGAAAAACTGTGCCCGAGGTCTTGAGTATGGCCCGAGGCCGTAGGCCGAGGGCCATACTCAAGACCGAGGGCACAGTTTTTCCCAATACGGACCGACCTAGGCCGGTAAATAACGTGTTTATTTTTTTCTATAGGAAACTGGTTTTGCAAACAGTTTGTCATAGAAGCCTGGCAGAAAAGTAAAACAGTAAAACTGAACTTTACATCTCATTAATGTAGAGAAACCAAAAAACAACTGTACCAGTAATAACTTTTTAATTGCTGTTTCCTTTCCAAAAACAAAAACGCAGCAAAAATTGGATTGAAATCAATGAACTGTAAAAAATCAATGAACTGTAAAAAAGCCATTCAAGTACATGTCATGGTTTTGCGCCCGGCGGCTCCATATATGGGAAAAATCACCTGACTGAAAGTTCTTGACTTTTCAAGTCATTCAAGATTTGCGAAGTGTCTCGTTTTCTCAAGTTTTAAACAACAAAATGATCTCAAAATCTCATATTCACAAAAATGTATGCACATATTTAGAAACTTTTCGGAACGACTGAAAAGGGGAAACATCGTCCTTATATTAATCAGAGTCAGAATCATCGCTGATGATCGCCATTCGTTTCTTTCTTTTGGCTGGCCACGAGGTTTCTCCATCTGCTGAACTCGGCGCTGAATTAGGGATGCCGTTAAAATTGAAGGTACATCCTTCAAACTTGCCAATTGTTGCTCCAGAAAAGAAGCCTTCGGTCATGGATCTTGATTCTTCAAGCCTTTTAACTGACAATTGGGACGTTTTGGCTGCTTGAATTCCAGTGTGGCTCGTGGAACTCTCGGTGGACCGACTTAGGACCATTGACATTTGTCGCTGATGGCTGTGTGATGCCGACTTGTATGCATCTAAACTTTTGAGGTTTTTATGACCACTGAGCTGGGCTACGTAATTCTCGGGGAATTCGGCATCCATTAAACGGGATATACAGGTTTTCCTTACGGAGTGGTTGCTGATATTACCAGGCAATCCGGCGGCTTTAGCTGCGTTTACAAGGAATTTTCCGATGGCATTCTTCCCGAGAGGACTTTTGCAGTACCAGACCTGTGAATCTGGCTTTCGTTTGTGGTTGATAGCCAAAAAAAATGGCGAGTCCGGGTGTTTCATTTCTTCTGGACGATGAGCGGCAAATTTCTTGAAGAGCTTAACGGGGCAACGCTCGGTGCTTGTAGCCTGTGCAGTCGGATAGAATGCTCTTTGGTGCGGGCCTTCGCCATGTCTTGTTTTGGAGCCTCTTTCAGCTGTCCACACAAGAACTTCTCCGCCACTTTCTGGATCTTTGTCAAGGGTAATGTCTCCCCATCTTAACTTTCTGGATTCGTCTCGAGCTCTAAAGCCAAAATGAAGAGATAAAACCCACCAAACGGTTCTCTGGAGCACTTCGGGGTCGTGGTCGCCAAACTGTTTTGTTTTGAACAGCAGATCTTCTTCGGCTGCGGTCATGGATCTTGCTGCTTGTGGGCGATTTCCCTTTGCGTACTTCTCTACCAGCTCTCTTTTTTTTGCAAGGAGTACTTCTCTCGACTTTGCAAACTCCATGTCTTGGAACAAATTCAGACTAGAATTTTTGTCCTTCAAGTACCTTTGAATACTTCTTTGAAACGAGGACAGGGAGGCTGGCTCGTAAACTCCGCCATCTTTCTTTTTGATGTTCATAAAAAATTTGCACAGCAGGACGTTGAGGTAAGTGGCTGGAATGTTCTCTACCTGCCTTGCTTCTCCGATAGACAAACAAAATCTTTTCCAGACGTTAATGTCATAGGTGGTTTTTTTGGTCGTGGTTTCCGGCCGTTGTGCCTCGATGAAATCTTGGATTGTTGTCATTTCTTCGTCTTCAGTGTCGTTGCTTGTGTTTCCATAATTTTTGTTTTCTTGAAGTACGTTTTCCTCGGGATAATAAAATTCGCTTTCGCTATGATAGCTGTCGTTTTCCGAATCCATTATTGCTTAAACTTTTCCCATTATTTTACATTTTACACGGCGTTTAAAAATGTAACAAAATTTTTCTGTAAAATTAGGAGCGGTCCGTACGCGGGGTCCGGATGGGAAAATCCGGACCGCTGGAGCGCGCGTAGTTAGCCAATCAGATTCAAGGATTTAGGATTCCGGACCGCTGAGATGCTTCAGAAAAAAATAAAATACGATACTTACGCTACTTACGCTACTTACAAAACAATACATATACTTCTTACAATACAGTACTTCCACTACTTACAATACGATACTTATGCTAATTACAAAACAATACTTACAGAATGATACTTAGACTTAACAATATTTTTAACATACTTAAACCCTTATAACTTGTATACCAAAAGAAAGTTATAGCTATTGTTTCAAGAGGGATTTTCAAAACGACACATGTAGAACTTTGTGTGTTAGTACTGTAGTTACATTTGGCTGGGTAACCACTCACCTCAGACTCAATTCCTGCTGATCTCAGAAATAGCACAAGATGAGCCTAAACAGCAACAAATATAAAAATATTGTAATTTTTATGGGAAAATTTGCTCATTTGTCTCACGATGAAGTCACTTTGAGATGATTGCAACATTTTGACTGCTATTACTGCTAGTCTTTATCAGGCGATGAGGTCAATTGGTTATGTGTCGCTTATCTAGCACATTGGTTGGTTGCTATTGGTGCATTTAGCAACAAACCAATGTGCTACATAAGAGACATGTAACCAATCAACCTCATCGCCTGATAAAGACTAGCAGTAATAGCAGTCAAAATGTCGCGATCAACATCTCAAAGTGACTCCATAGTGAGACAAACGAACAAGAGTTCACCTACATGTACTCCACCACGATGAACAACAACCACATTTCTAATAGCATTGTAATTTGTGTTCACTGGTAACCCGTTCACTCCCAGAATCAATTATGGAGACATGTAGTGTAGTTCTAACTTTTGAATCTGTTGACGAAATCCTATGGTGTGACCATTCAAATGAAACCTTTTCGATAGTATTTTTGCATGGTACCATTTGTTTTTCAATAATTTACAAAATGAAATTTGGGATTTTTTTTGTTTGGAATTTTGATGTTTGGCACTCTTAGAAGTTACAGGGTTAAATGCAGTGTAACACCATACACGTTGCTAATCCTCTGGAATGGAGAAAAAGGAAAGAGAAAGACCAAAGAAGACAGAAAGAGGTTGAGTTGTGTTGTTGTGTCCTCACAGAATGACAGTCATAAAGTTAGTAAAATGCAACTGATTTGTTAACTTGCCATGAATCGTAATATTTGTGTTATTGGTTTTTCCTCCTTTTCCAGCCAGCTGTGCATCTTTTCTATTAAACCTGAGTCAAACAAAGTAAACAAGGACATCACATGACTGATTCAGCAATACACAAACTTTTACCAACTAAACATCTGTATTCAGTAGAGCAAAAGCCTTAGTTACTGGGTTCATGAGTCTTACTCGCCTTTACATAGTTGTATAATGGCAAATTCTGTATTATATTTTGATATTGGGAAATAATTTAACAAACAGAAAATTGCCACAAACACTACAGATCAGTTTACTGACCTGTCTACCGGCACCCTTAAGTTATGATGTACTGTGTATTAGGGAGCTTAAGCAACCACGACTGGGACGGCAGCGAGAACAGCACAAAACAATAGGTTTTATGAGCAAAAACAATGCCAATGCACATGCGTTTTACATTTCGGTACATTTCTTTGCCGTTCCCTGCAAAACAACAATGTCAAATGATTAAATTGTAGGTTTTGTGGAGAACGTGAACACGCGATGGTTAATTTTCCTTTCTCCATTTGAACCGGAAAGCCATCCCTTCAAATTCAGCTCCTGGACAATCCAGTCACATTAGACAAACTAAGCAAATTGGAACAACTGCAAAGTAGTTTAAAATAGCGCGAATCCTTTTTTCAACTGAAGTTTTCCTTGGCGTTGCCATTTTCGTTGCTTAAGCTCCCTATTAAAGAGGAAAGGCCTTAATAATAATTCAATGTTGGGGGGGGGGGGGGAGGGGAGGGGAGAGAGGGACTGCAGTTCACATAAAAGAAGTAATTTTCTATGGAGGCTGCCAAGGTTGTCTACCCCATAATCATTAAAAATATGTTTATTTTATTACAAATAAAACTTTAGCAGAAGATTCAAAAGATACACTCCAGATCAGTGTTCCATTGTCAAATGGGGATGTCAGCACAGTGGCTCACATCTGAATAGCTCTATATTGTACCATAATGTTATTGGAGATGGTATATTACTATGTACAGCTTTTGTACATGTGTAAGTAATGCAAGCCAACTTACCATTTGTGTCATTAAGTATGATGTGCTTTTGAATGATGTGATGGAATTCCTCTGCTTGATGTCTGATGGACTAATGAGTTATTAAAAAGTCGTTATTTAAATGTCATGTCAAACCAAGGGAAAGAGCAGAAGTGGAAATACCTCTTTTGGACAAGCTTGAAGTTCTTCAAATATTTTTTCAGGATTCAGCCTAAAAAGAAATTGTTGAACATAAGGCATGGTTTAATACATCATGTAAAACAAAGCCATACACCACTAAAAAAAAGCACATAAGTTTACCTACATTTGATCCCAGAATTTAGAAGGCAGGTTCTCTAGGTCTCTATCTGGTCTAGGATGGAGGCGAATTTCCTAAAATGAATAACGTGTTTGGGAAAAAGGTGTTATTAGCATTAATATATAACAGTAGTCAACATGCATTCACATATTAAATAAATAGACCAAGTGGCAAACAATATCTAAAGGATTTTTGTGATATTTGACATTCCTGTTTTTACCATATTAATCTCTAAAGGAGTGAGCTTAAGACTATATACACACTGATTGCACTCTTGTGGGCAATCCCTGTAAAAGTCAGTATCTTATTAACATACTCTTGTACTAATTTATACATGTATACAAATTTAAAAAATCTCCATGAAATACTGAGAAGCTTATAAGCCTTTGGTTCAAATTCTTTGGGCAAACCTTCAATTACATCTTTTTATTCCCAAAATAATTGTTATAGTTACCTGTTCTACTCTAACATCAACCATAACTCTGTAAAATGCCCATAAATAGTCTTCCCATGACTTGCACACTGGAAGAAGCTGAACACAAAACACAATGTATTTGAGAACTTAGTTTACCAGTACAGCTGTATGTGTGTAGCTACTTGTAGTATCCGCTGTTAATATATGGTAAAATTGACTAATAGCTCCCCAAAATATCTGTTGGCTGACAGATGACCAATCTATTGAATGGTGATTTAGCTTTAAGCCCTCAAACCAGCCCAACTCGTTTTGTCAAATTTTATTACCGGTAATAAGCTTTCAAAACCAACAACTTTCGAGGAACAGGTCCATGCTCTCTAAGTGGCTACTAATTTGTGATCTGGAAATTCCTTTTTTTGTTATCAGTCGAATCATTATAATAAATTATTAAGTAAGTTTTTTTCTCTTTTTTATTTATTTTTCTGTGTTTTCTTTCTTTTTTTCTAAGTCAGGGAGGTGCCTCACATCGTCATGGGTACTTGCATCCCATTTGTGCCTCTTCTGTCTGGGCCAGTATTGGTGTGTGTGGTGTTATCATTGTTCTTATTTTTTTCTTTTCCGTTTTGCCCCTTTATTGTATTTATATTTGTGCACTGTAACATTCTTGTAGTTAAAGGGATGGTTTCACGGTTCGGTGCATGTGCACAGTTTTAATGCTTTATTCGCTTTCTTGCCAATTTTTATCGGTTAAAAAACCACTCACATTTAATCACATACTATAATTAGTCCAAAGAAAGCGAAGGATGACCAAAATTCGCAGAAAATTTCAACGGATTACATTGTCAAAGTCAACACTGAATAAAACCTTTGACCCAAAGGATTTATTCTACGCTCTGGTGGCTTTCATGGCGCACATGGGTATGTATAATCATACATTCAATCAGCTGAATGACCGCGACATTTTCACGGGCAAATTTCCCGCCAGAGTTATCTACTCGCTTCCGATTGGTCTAAACAATGAAATTAAATTATGGGTTACATCATAGCTTACACATGCGCCGAACCGTGAAACCCTCCCTTTAATAATTTCCTAATAAAACTGTAAAGAAGCAGTGAAATGTAATCATTAAACATACCTGGCTAAGGTTTCCACTAAGTGCAGCATAAATGGCTCTCTCGTTCATGCTAAACTTACTCTGAAAAATAAAAATTAAAATTAATGACAAACTGAAACGATGAATCATTCTTCATGAACAAAACAGGCATTCATGTCAGCATGATGCAACAGTATCAAGAGTTAGATCCTCCACCTAATGTTTCCATTTATTCAGGAACAAATGAGCACCACACAAATTAGTGCAAGTGTAACACATCAAAAATACCATTAGTTAATGATTTCATTGTACAGCGTAATGCCAGCAGTGGTACAGAGCACAGATGCAGTGTCCTAATGTTGCAAGAGATGCACACCAGTTATAAATAATCTACTCTACATGCACTGTGTACCTCTTGAGACATTTTCCAACAGGCTGCTTTCCACACATCTCTAAATGGGTTTCCCTCATTGGGAGCAAGGGCTTCATTGTTGGATACTGAAAAAGATAAAAGCACTAAACATGTAAATGCTGCACACTCACTCACACACACACACACACAGTAATGTGAGTGTAATACAATACCCGATTCAACATTAGCATCATGCCACAGTTTCCAGCCTTCAAGAGTTGCTGCCCTCCACGACTGACCGCATTTTTCACACAACTGTTGAGCCTTTCAGAAAATGGAATATAAACAACATCAAATTTTTATTGCACAACATTTTAGCACCAGATTGATCCAATTAAACATTTTGCAGATTAATTTACCTCCTCCAGTTTGCCTGCCCTGACCAAGGCAAACAGGTGTCGCAGTAGCCTGGCTTCATCTTCCTGTAGTTGAGTAAAAAAGGTTCATGTTGGTGAATTCAGGTAGCTCACAACAGTTTCTAGCAATTTCCAATTCTTACACTTTGATAGATAAATACTTCTTGCTCACTACTTAATTATGGTCATTGCCATGATGTAACAGATTACCATATTAACAGTTTAACCAAAATTTAAGGTGGCTCTGAATCACTTCACACAATTGTTTAAGCTTTGCAAAACATGACATCTTAACATAATAAATCAAAGGGCTCTAAGAGCCATCTCGTGAATACAGATCGGTTTTAATTTTCCACACTGAGTTTGAAGTCAAAGAATTGAAGAGTAAAACAGAATTAAAATGACCAAAACATCTTAGCGTGACAAATATGCATTGTGTGAAACAAGACTGTCTGGACAACTGGATGACGTAATACACTGGGGAATTAAAAAAAAAGTTTACATCCAAGTGATTAATCAAGTGAACATTTCCATAATAAATTGTCCCCGTACACTATATCCTGTTCAAAGCTTTGCACATTTACGAGATTAAAAGGGGGTCACTAAAAGCTTGTTTGTGAGTTATAAACACTTTAAGTTAAAATGAAGGATGTTTTCAACAGGTTATACTGTTGCTGTGGTAACCTGTTACATGTTGATTCAAATTTCTTTAAGGTATTATTTTTAAAAGCAATCGTTTGTTCAGAACTAATCTTATCATTTACTAACAGACAGAACATTTCGAGACATGGAAAAGTATTATTTAACCAGCACAAAAAAATATAATATTTGGCAATAATTATAAAGTGGTTCAAAGCATAATAATGACTACATTCTGGTTTATATCCATAGACGATGTCTAAAGTATTTAGGAAGACATTTTCTGATCGCTTATCATTCCACCAAGAAATAACCAAATAATCAAAATGGACAACACTTTGCACATAAACTCCCACAAATGTTCTGCCGCACAAGGGTGTGCCACTCTTTGTTTTTTAATTTCTTTTTTCAATTTCATTTACCTTTGATTCTATGTAAATTAAGTTGTACCTGTAACTAATGTATGATCTTTAAATAATAAATTAAAAAAAAACCTGTTACATGTACATCATAAAAGAGACCATAACTTGTTCACCAATCACTGCGCATTTGTTTGATACCATTATTGTAGCATCAACTTTTATAGAATGGTACAATTGATCTATCAAAGTACTGTATGAGTGATGGAAAATGTTGGGAACTGTTACGAGCCACCTTAACTGACACAACACATGTATGTAATGGTAATAAGCAGTACATTCCCCTGTGTTGATTGTATTAGTTATGACAAGTCAATGCACCGTCATGGTTGCCTTGTATGAAAGCTGATACTAAATGTAAAGAACTGTTCTTTTTTATGTATTACTAGACTGCTGTCACACACCTGATCTAAATCAGCTAGAGGTCTGTTCTGTCTCACAGGAGCATCAGGATCCTACATTCACAAGAAAGAATAATGAACATACCACAATCCATCTTGATAGCAAGAAAGCATCCATTAATAACTCACCATCTCTGTAACTTGGGGTCTTCTCATTCCCACATTTCTTCCTTCTTGTTGCAGTGCATGAAGAGTATTCTCCCTGACAACATAAATTTAGTTTAAGTGTTTGTTCAGGTGCAATAGTGTCACAGATGGTACAAATAGGATGATCAATGCAGTTCAAGATTTCAGTGCTGACTAAACTTGATGGTATTGGAATTGAAACATGTGAAATGAAGGCTGAGCCGTTGTGTAGAGTTTTCCTACATCTAAGTCTTAAAAAAATCAATCATCAAAATGGCCTCGACTAGTGGGGGCAGTCACTGTAAAAAACAAAAAAAACTCAATGCCATTTTTGAAATTGACACTTCAACTTGAAAAATGTACATGTAGGCTAAATTCTTCAAGTTTTGATTCGAGAAACTGGTGCATGCGCCCTCATGACAGTGGCCCATTACGGTTGCTTTATCGTTCATTTTCAAAAAATCATTCGTTTTTCCACTTCATTTCCTACAGCTAAAAAACAATGTTTCATTCAGCTTGATTTTAAAATACCCAAGAATTATCATACTTATGACAGTAAGTGATCGGAACCGCTCCACTACCATGCCAGTAAGGGTTATTTAAACTTTTACAAATTGAAATTTGTCTATTTGTGATGTTTATTTTGTGGTCCGTGGGGGTAGTCTGTGGTCTGTGAGGCATGGACTGGGGATCATCTTCTTTAGGTTACCCTGGAATGAATTAGGTCAACGTAGGCTATTGGAATAAAAGAGAAGCACTAGACTGGTTTAGCTTCAAGACATAACTGTACATCTTAAAACAGTTATAATAATAATATTATTAATTTATGACAAAGAAAAGAAGAATGCCAAAAATTAAAATAATGACAAGGAACCTACCAACACACTGAGTCAGAAAAATACTCCACTTTATCAGACTCTAAAAACACCTCCAGCCAATCCTCTGCATTCTTTTCTAGCCAGTCAATAACAATCTAGTTAAGTAAATACAAAATTAATGTATATTATACTAAACTTAATAAGAACTAAATATGAAGGGCTGAGGGTAGAATAGGCCTACAATGTACATGCATGTGCATTTTTAGGGTTGTGGTAACTTTCAAGTAAAAAAACTTTTTGGTGTTTTTGAAAGATGAATCCAATAAAACATCTAAGTTTGAGACCATGGTCAAGAATCTGCTGTAAATAGCTTTTACAGCATTTTAAACAGTAGAAATGCTTAAAATTCCAGTTAAACTTTGTGTCAGCAAGGAGCTTGATTTAAACATAGAGTTTAAGCATTTCTTATGTTTCAGATGCTGTAAAAACAGCAGATTCTTGGCCAGGGTCTCAAAATTACAATATAATTATTATTTTATTGGATTTTTCTTCTAAAAAGTTGAAGCTTGAAAACGAAAAATGCACATATAGGGTCATTCCACAGTAATTTGGACAACATTTTTTGAAAATCAAAGCTGCTTAATTTACTCAAATACCTGATCAATTGGTACCATATTAATTATATTTTATAAAAATAACAATGAATGTTTGTCGTCAATTGCTGTTTATGCATAAATTATCATTAATTACCAACGATAATGATAATAGCTGTTGCGGAGGGGAAAGTTATTTATTGTGCTGGTATAAAATAGAAAACTGGAATTTTGCTCATCTGGTCAGAGACAAAAAATACTTCAGACAAAGTAACTTTGACATTGACAAACTTTATATTGTGAATGTGACAATGGCAGACAACATTCTACTTGCTGTTTTTGTTGGTATGCTTGTAAATGATAAAATCAACGTCATATTTTCAAAACTTCTACTTTTGGGCCAAGGCAAAGTTGTATTATGTTAAAAAATATTTTATGTTTAAAGCTGTAGTTAAGGGAGATTGATTAGTTTCTGTTGCAGAGGGGAAAAATTGTTGCGGAGGGGAAATTTTGTTGCGGAGGGGAATTCTGTTCTGCAAGATACACCATTCTTTCTCACACATCCAGTACTTTACATGTGTATATCCACTGACAGGGATTGTATTGTGGGGAAATAATGCCAAATTATGATGGAATAGTCTTTCTCAAAGTCCTTTAGCTTGACTTGTGGACTTGTGCAAAATGGCCGCCAAGATGGCCGCCATCTTGGATTTTACTAAAAAAGTTAAATTTAGTGGGAATATGCGGAAATTGCAAATTTATGTTGCTAGAGTTGTGAAATATGATACAGTTAAACATTTTGCTACTTTTGGTAGCATTTTATATGTTTTTATCTGAAAAAAGGTGAAAAACACATTTTTTATTGGCTTGACCTGATGCTACTCATGATGCCATATTTCACTACCATGGCAACCTATTGATGCCAACCTTTACCAAAAATGTGTCTTAAGGATAAGTGAACAGCTACTGAAGACAGCATGAGCTAACAATAAATTATCTTGAAAAAATTGGAGAAAAACCATTAAGCAGGAGGTAGCACCCCCCTTGTAGTCCATTGGTAAACTGTTTTATGTTAACCCCTTATTGTGACACATAGTGAAAAAAATGTGGGAAGGCTTCAGATATTTGAAAGCCATTCTGCAACTGTTACACAATATTTTTAAAACCTGGGTGTTTAATAATATAGCTTTAAACTGTCCGTTTGATATGAATAACTATAAAGGACAAATTTTCCCCTCCGCAACTTCCCCTCCGCAACAGTGGATGATGATCTTAAATTCTGCCTCCTTGAGAAAACACTGAACACTTGAGTTTCCTTTTGTGATCTTTTTAATAAACATACATTCAGGAAAAAAACCAATCCATTAGGCTCTGAGAACATTTCAGAATTCAAAGAAATCTAAGAATGAAATTAAAAACAAAACAACACCAATTTTTCTGTTCCCCTCCGCAACAGACCTCTTTTGAAGCTCTGTGATCTAAGAAAGGCATTTTACAGAAAAGCAGGACAGTAGCAAAGATAGCCTTGTTGAAGACCTAAAGCCTTAAGAGCGGCCGTCCGTAAATATCGCCTGGAGGTGTGCAAAATGAAAAAAATGAAAATCCCCAAACTTTGTCAGAATATAGGTCTAGGTAATCTCTTTCTAGAAAAATAACTTTCAGTTCGATTAGATTTTTATTTTACGTGAACGGCGACAAAGTTGGTTCGGCGGCTCTCGCATCGATTTTACGGGCTCCACACCACACATTACTTAAATATTTCCAAAAAATTCAAAATGGAATTATCTCCACCAGTTAATACCTAACTAAGAAAAGCACACATTCACCAATAGTTTAAATGTTAAATTGTTCAATTCGACCGTTAACTTAATATTTTTGAGATTTTTAATAATTTTACTTATTTTAACGATTTTCGCGAGTCATAAAAATGGCAAAATCGAGAGGCCAAAATCATAACTTGGTACATGGCTTGGTGTCATATCAGTCATACCAAGAGAAAGAGCAATGTTTCTTCCTCAAATAAATGCAATAAAATTTTTGGGCAATCGAAAATACGAAATTTTTGAGCGCCAAACAAAGGTGACACAAAAGGTCAAAACACGCCATTCTTTTAACGGCCTTCAAAAGCGTTAAATCGACAATAAGCTCGTTTAAAATATATAACAGCCCAACATTCCCAAAAAAATTACTAATATCGCTAATATCAGTTTGCTTTTGAGTAACTGTGTCCTTTTTGGCGTTTAGTTTGTTTGGAATCAATCGTAAGCGTTAATTTTGCGACAGACAAAGTTCTAGTTGTGTTTACTGCAAACGGCCGACCTGACCGTCTTGACATCATCAACATTAGATTTATACTTTCAAAAGACGATAACTCCTGCTGCATTAAACTACATAATTATGCCATTTCTTATTTATATTTTGACACAAGTATCACTGATTCTTCTTAGGTACGTACCAAATTGTGAGCGAAAAACATACAAACTGTCTTCCCATGACGTGCTTGCAACTGTTCTGAAAGAAAAGATTGCGTGACAAGCGCCGCAAAGCAGGAAATGCATGCAGTGCAACAGGAAGCTCGCTCATATAAGAATATTACTTTACCTTTGATATAAAATATAAATGTCATCTTTCTGTCTTGATTGGTTTAAAAGTCCCACAAAACGAATAAGCGGTTTTTTTTTTCGTGAACGATTATTGCAACAAATTGGTGCAACTGCGACTTCCATCCCCCATAACGAAGGCATCGAAGGACGGGACAGTGGGGATTAGTTGAATTATTAGAATACATTAAGCGTCCAAATTAAGGTTGGTATGGTTTTATTTAAAATAAAAATGAATCTTATAGTTCTCTGTTAAAGTGGTACATGGGTGTGCGACTCAAACCACAGGCTAACCATCCCCTGTTTGTGTGGTGTACTGTGCATGTGTAATGGCCACATCGATTAATAGAACTAGCCTCAAACCCGAAAATTAGGACCCTTAAAACTATAGATAGCCGGCAATATTCTTGTTCGGAGGCTTCATAACCGGCATACGACATTTTTAGCGAAGAAACGTATTTAATTACCAGACACCGTGAATCCTCTACAACGACCGCTGGAGCTTATTTGTTTCAAGCGTGTTTGAGGACAGGGGGCAAGAGAAAGAGAGAGAGAGGCTTAATAAGTTAGCAAAACGCAAGCAGTTCACCACTCTTTTTTTTTTGTAATACATAAATTTCAATAGGTTCCCACAAGTGCATAAAAATGTAAAAAAGTACGTATAACGCCGTCACTCAATCTCCATGTACAAGTACAAGTACTGGTAATATTTTCCCCAATGCTCCCTGGTACGGTATGTGAATTCATTCCCGGCTGGATTAGTACGGCAAAAATGTACCGATAATACAGTGTTTTCCTGGTTGTGAAAGAAAAAGGAAAAAGGGTGGGGCTTGCATGATTTTGCTCCAAAAAGGGGGGTTTATTATTAGAGAGGGAGCGGGGCTTAAAAGAGGATTTACGTTAGATATACACAAGCTAGGTTTTACTGAGGTGGGGATGTCGTGTTTATCCAAGTACTGATAAAAATCGCGTTGGCGCGGAAGTGTTTTTCCTTGCGCGTGGTCAAAACAATGCAACGACGTCTCATGTTCGCACTTGTCAGTTTGGTAGGTATTCAATTCGCGCTCGAAAATGCTTTGCCGTGTAACAAAGGACTTTAAATATCAAAAGGCATGAAAGCCTGTAAATGAGAAATACTAAACATGCCGCGGATGTACCAAAATAGTTCACGGGAATCTTTTATCCTAAGGAAAATAGAAACATAAATAGAAACGTAAATAACCTGGTCGCATCATGTAATTTGCGATGATCCTAAATTAGCATAAATTACCATTTTGCCGGCACGTATCAGAGGTCTGGGGGAGGGTAGCAGGTGCGCAGCGAGTTATGGGATTAGAGTTCGTAATTTGTACCCGTTAGGAGGGTGAGACAATCTACGGTCAGCCTTCGCCGTGTATGGGTGACGTTTAGTTTTCTATTCATATCATATTGTGGAGACTAGGTTTTACGCTTCTCAAGTGTCTAGATACTTCGTATGGTGACCTTTATTTATTAGTGGAAAGCACGTTTTTAAAATTAGGATACCCTAAAACCCCAAGGGTGGCACCACTGCCTTGGTCGGGGGCACATGTTCCTCGTTTTCTCCACCTGCTGGTTTTTAGGGGTATTCGTGTCCGGCTTTGGTGCATTTGTTCTTCCTTTAATCACAGTTGATATCTGTACATATGTTGAAGTTAAATAAATGGCACGGTGGTTTGGCTGGCCCGCGCGCCCAGATATCATCATTCAGTTGTGTGTCCGGTTGAGTTGTGGAGGCAAAATTTTTATTTTCCCTTCCAATTTATTCCAAATTAACTTACCGAAGAACCAGTCTTCGCTGATAGTCTAATTTCCCAAGGAGATTTCCAGGATGTCTCATTTGACAGTGGGCGGTCGTCTGTCCAAAATACAGAGGAACACGCAGTAGAAGAAGAGGAAAGTGATACGACCGCTGACCACGAGATCCGGCTTTTCCCTTGTCCAGTTGAAGGATACGTTAGAACCTTTCAGCGCCACCGTAATCTTGAACGACACAAGTTCGTGGAGGAAAAGCCCAGGGGGACTCCCAGATAAAAATAAGGGGGGGTGCTCTTCGTACCTTTTAGGGGTCAAAATTTGTAGATTGGTACCACTTAGGGTGTTAAAATCTAAAATGACCACCGTTAGAATTATCGCGGTACCTTTTAGGGTATTGAGCCGTAAAACATGACAGAATATGACATGTGTTGTTCTCGAAATTTCCGACGAGCACCCCTGTCATTTTTATATGGGAGTCCCTCCCCGGAGAAAAAGCACACCCTTCTGGACAAAGCAGAGGTGGGAAGGGGCCAGTGCACAGCCATTGTCGAAACAGCGGAAGATGCTGTTGGGTGTGATTCTCAAGCTGTGGCAGAACAAGCGGCGTACTCTACTGCTCGTGCCCGCATCATCCAAGAATACCAGCTTGTTTATCCAATCACGCGTGATTCATACAATATATGTGATATGTATGCAACAAGCAAACTGAACAGGCTCAGCATCGCCATGTTGCGGCTTGATATATATGCGGTTACTATGATCTAAAAATTGATGATCTTTCACTGAAAAGTAACGGCACCAGGAGCCCATGATGGGGTCCTGAAAGCACCTTATCTGAAGTTACTCGAAGGACTTGTAAAATCATGGTCTTGTACTTAATCATCGAATTTCGCATGTATGGAACTCATAAAATAGAAAACCGGCCTCCCCCCTCCCACTCCCCACCACAACCACCACCACAAACACAATATTATCTCTTTAGCAACATTTATTCATCCACGCATGTGGTTCAATTTCCTCCCTTCATCAAAATATTTGCCGGAATATGATTTGAAAGAAGAAAAACTTGGATGCGTGTTGTCAAATTTTCTGCATCTCGCTCAAGCGGTTATGGCCCTCGTCATCAGCTAGACGTTAGGGGAGGGGGTGGGGGGTTGTTGTTAGGGATGGATGTCGCAGTTGCACCAATTTGTTTCAATAATCGTACAAGAAGAAAGAACCCGCTTGTTCGTTTTTAGGACATCTAAACCCATCAAAACAGAAAGATAAAATTTATGAAAGGGAGAGTAATAATCACATAGGAGCGAGTTTCCTGTTTCACTGCATGCATTTCCTGTTTTGCGGCGCGCTTGGCGCTTTAGGTCACGCAATCTTTTCTTTCGGAACAGTTGCAAGCACACCATGGGAAGACAGTTTGTATGTTTTTCGCTCACAATTTGGTACGTATCTAAGTAGAATCAGTGATACTTGTGTCGGAATATAAATAAGAAATGGCATAATTGTGGTTTATTGTAGCAAGAGTTATCGTATTTTGAAAGTATAAATCTAATGTTGATGATGTCGAGACCGGTTTGTGGGCCGTTTGCAGAAAATAGTAAATACAACTTGGACTTTGTCTGTTGCAAAATTAACGCTTACGATTGATTCCAAACAAAATAAACGCCAAAAAAGACACAGTTACTCAAAAGCAAACTAATATTAGCGACATTAGTGATTTTTTGGGAAATGTTGGACTATGTATTTTAAATGAGCTTATTGTCGATTTAACGTTTTTGAAGGCCGTCAAAAGAATGGCGTGTTTTGACCTTTTGTGTCACCTTTGTTTGGCGCTCAAAAATTTCGTATTTTCGATTGCCCAAAAAATTTTATTGCATTTATTTGAGGAAGAAACATTGCTCTTTCTCTGGGTATGACTGATATGGCACTAAGCCATGTACCAAGTTATGATTTTGGCCTCTCGATTTTGCCATTTTTTTGACTCGCGAAAATCGTTAAAATAAGTAAAATTATTAAAAATCTCAAAAATATTAAGTTACAATCGAATTGAACAATTTAACATTTAAACTATTGGTGAATGTGTGCTTTTCTTAGTTAGGTATTAACTGGTGGAGATAATTCCATTTTGAATTTTTTGGAAATATTTAAGTAATGCGTGGTGTGGAGTCCGTAAAATCGATGCGAGAGCCACCGAACCGACTTTGTCGCCGTTCGCGTAAAATAAAAATCTGATCGAACTGAAAGTTATTTTTCTAGAAAGAGTTTACCTAGACCTATATTCTGACAAAGTTTGGGGATTTTCATATTTTTCATTTTGCACACCTCCAGGCGATATTTACGGACGGCCGCTCTTAATAGGCTACCAGAAGATAAGGACAAATACCTATAAAACTATAACAAGATAAGTGTCTCTAAAATTCCCTTCCGCATAGACTACGAGCAGTCTCTCTTTTCCAGCTTAGTCCGTCGGGCGAGAAACGAAAAAACATTAGCGAGCGGATAATGGTCACGCGAAACTTGGGGCGAGGCAGGCGCGCGGGAAAAGAGAGACTACAGACTAAGCCCAGGCGAATGCACGTTCATGGTCGAGTGATTTTTCGGTATCAGATTTTACTTCTCTCGACATCCTGTCAATCTACATGTCATCGCAATGCGGGAGATCTAACATGAAACCAAATCTCTGTTAGCGCGAAGAGAGTAAAATGCAGCGAAAGATACGAGTTCTTCGAACGATACTCCGAAAAAAAGCGATTAGAGGTAGACCAGCAAAGGAACCTAAAAAAGTATACAAAAAAAAACACTTGCATCTGCTTAAGAATTACTAAACAGCTATCATTCTGGAGATTCAAATATTTCAAACCGGATGCAATGACACGATGCTTCTGACAACGGAGATACTGCCTAGCTCTGAGAAACACATCAACTTAAACGCAGAATAAACTCCGAAGAGCTAAAAACAATAATTGCAAGATATCGCATAAAACTTGGATCTTAGAATCCTTTAGTCGCAGCTATGACATTGATCTTAAGTGTTGACAACTCGTCACTGCGGCGTTACCGCTTGTTGACAGATCTTCGATCAAGAGCCAATCAGATTTTTGAGTTGTGAGAGCAACTAATAATTCAAACGCCTGGGCTTAGTCTGTAGTCTCTCTTTTCCCGCGCGCCTACATTGCCCCCAGTTTCGCGTGACCATTTTCCGCTCGCTAATGTTTTTTCGTTTCTTGCTCGATGGACTAGGCTGGGAAAGAGAGACTGCTCGTAGTCTACCCTCCGTAACATACGGAATACTGTGGAATGACCCTATATTATGCCCTTTTTGCAGTACATTCAATGAATGACCATTAACATTTTAATATTAAACAGTTGATCACAAACAGAAGAAAGAATTTATGGTAAATTATTATGCACAAAATGACCAAATGATGCGTTTGCACACAGGTGAACCTCGATCGATCCTTGATCCTCAATCCTTGCTGACACCTGAGCTATAATACATGTATGGCCATCTCTTTTAAGATCAGTTCAGTTCACTTGGTCCCAAGGAGACCAGAACTCTACCTCTGTAATATGGACACTTGAATCTGTCCCCTTGGTGTCTGTATTTAAGTACATGTACATTCAACTGAATTTGTTAGAGATTATTATAATATTTCCCTTTCCAGTGAAATTCATTTTCTACAAATGAAAATAACACTTGCTGGATAATGTACATGTATGGGAAGCAGTTTGAACACAGTCCCTTTGTTTTTCATGCCTTTGTTCTCTTATTTGACATTTTGTTGGCCACAAATTCTAATGGGTTAATAACTCATTAGCATCAGCACATGGACATTTGTATTATAGGACATACAATGTACATGTAAATAATATTATTATGTTCTCTACACAACCACATACCTGGTTTTGCCTGGTAGAGGCCTCCCTTTCATAGAGATTATTTGTAATGTTTCTTTCACTCCAATTTCTTCCCTGGAAAAATAATTTATTGTGAAATGTTACATAATGCACCTAGTTTGAATTATCATTTGAAAGGCAGAGTGCAGAAATGGCCTATTTGCATTTTTAGGTCAATTTTTAAGTCTTAACTTTTTGGAAGAAAAGTCCAATGACACATCTATTTTTTATGCCATGAACATAAATCAGCTATTTTATCAGCATTTGAAACAGTATAAATGCTTAAACTCTATGTTTAAATCAGACTCTTTGCTGACATAGAATGTAACTAGGAGTTTAAGCATTTCTTCTGTTTTGTTTATATGTTTTTCTTTTAGATGTATCCAGGGTCTCAAAATTCTGTTTTATTGGATTTCCAAATTACCAGGTAAAAATGCATATACAGTAGGCCCTCTTTGTACTCAGCCCTTCGATGATTTTTTTTATGTATTTGATCATTTGCAAGTTCAGATTAGTCACATTTAACGATAAGTGCAAAACAGGTCCACAGTCACGATGCAACTTTGATAACCTGTAGTAAGCTTTTTTTAAATAAGGTAAAAATTCAATTTAAGTCCAAGATTACATGCAGCTTAACCCTCTTTTGAATAACCAGGCTGAGGAGAATATAATTTTATAAGAAACATGGAAAATACTGAAAACCAATGCAACTGATCTGTACCTACCACATAATTTGTAAGCATGGCTTCATCATCAAATGTTCCATTTTGAAGCCGATCACTATTGAAACAATTAAAAAGAAGCAAAATCATTATGATAAATATTTGGGATGAGGTGCCAAGATTCTTTACTGTCAACTAATTGGCTTGTACATTACATGTACATGTTGTGGTTTAAAATTTTCCTTTGGTTTGAAAATTTAAAACCAGTTTAATTTTTATAATTTTTCTTTTGTGTCAGATTAATAATTAAAAATAATACTAGACAAGGACAAATAAAATTAAACTGGTTTGACAATTTTCAAACCAAAACATAAAAAAAAAACATACCAATGTTCACATACCTGTATAATGATCCAACAAGCCTCCAAGTGTAACTTTCTTGAGAAATGAGATCTATTATATCAACTTGCCTGGAAAATCTACAACAAAAAGATACAACCATAGATGGACTTATTTGAGCAGAATGATATCCTTTTCATTGCAACATAAACAAAATAACTTTGTAAACATTTTGTTGAGCATCGGGTCAAGTAAAAAAGAAAAACAGTTTATCACAAGCATGGGATGTTATAAATAATTACAAAAATACTTCTGCTAGTGAGTCCCTGACAGAAGTCAACCTGTGATCTTTCCTACACAGATGCTCTAGTTAATCACCGAGCTTCAAAATGTCCTAGCTCTCCATGAGACTCGTGTAGCTAGGACATTTAACTGCATGGATCAGTGATATCAAGAGCTTTTAGTGCATAGTAAAACAAAGATGGTGAATGTAAAGCTTGGTCATGTAGCTGTCATAAATAAACTTAATATACACTTTGTCGAGAGTCCCAGACAAGCAAATATGAGACAGTGACAATAAAACCCTCATACAGTAATATGTAAAATAGTCACTTAATCCTTATGTCAGACAAAATTACAAGTTGTTTGGACACACATTGTAATAACAACTAAGAAGTATTGCCAAACATGACTGAGATTAAATTGCTATAAAATTGTGCTTTTCATAGACATGTTTCTATTTCATAGCCCAAGATGATCCAGAAAACTGACCAGTCTACCAATGTATGCCTCACAAACAACATTTTTGATTCCATAGACTTACTTGGTTTTTCCAGGTGTTGATTGTCTAATTAAACCATTAAGAACTCGCAGCTGCTGTCTACATGCCTGAAAAAGGAATTTGAATTTCAAGTTTATATTCTCAGCTGTGGAAACTTACATACATGTACTAAATGCAATAAAATTCATGTGCTTAACAGTCAACAAAAATTATTTATATCCTTATTATGACAGACCAAAATAAAACAATTTATAAATGCAATCACTTTGGAATGACATTACATGTAAGTGGCACCTTCTTACTCACAAGTGTTAGTAATATTTGAAGACAATTGCAACAAAATACCATGTATAGTAGTGTTTTACATACATGTAACAAAGTTCATTGTCTCTAACCTTCTCATATCTGGCAATCACATCAAAAATGTGCCTTGTGTCAGGAAAAGATGTCATGGAACTCATAAATTCTTCAAATAAGCTTGAACTGGCTGAAGGTAAAATTAAGGGGGGAGAAACTTAACTACAGTTTTAGAGTCGTTGCTAGGGGCATTATTCCATGGTTAGCATTTCTTACATGTCATAAACTGCAAATTATGGTGGAAACTGTGAAACTAAACACAAGACATCACTAAATTGACATTGCACATGCGTAACTAGTGCCAGTCCCCAACCGCACATAAGAATGAAAAAGCGCAAAAACTCGACAAAAAAGAGAGAATATTCTGATTTTTTTTGGCGAATCATAAGCAATACCACTTGTTTTAAAATCTGTAGCATGGAATTACCATAAGGTGAAAAAAAAAGGAAATGCATTAAAATACACCTTTATAACATCATACATATAGCTTTTTCAATAACATGAATTTCAACAAAATTAATCCATGCTACAGATTTTTTATTAGGATGTTCTTAAGCTGTTGACAGTGGTTTTATTGCAAAAAAATGTAAGATGTTTGAGTTTTAAGGGTTTTATGTTCTGGTCACATGACTTACCAAATATGGTTGTGACTCGTGAAATTTAATGGAACCATTAACAGAATGAACATAACCAAACATCATAGCCGAGGAAGTAAAGGAACTCATTATATGACGTTTGGAACTCTTCCATAGCAACTGCCTTGTAGTTAAGTTTCTCCCCCTTAAGGTTTTAAATTTTGTATTTTTAGTTACTACTTTGAACTGGTATTATTTTCAGTAAAATAATTATCAAAATAATTTATATAACTTTTGCAACCCAGACCCTGAAAGCTAACATTTCAAATTAGTGCTCAACCCTTATCACTAAACTCAGCAAAATTATAACCTAGATAAAAAAATTAACCTAATGGATGTTTAAAATTTTGAACTAGTTTAAAAAATTATAACCTAGTTTAAAAAAAGTTGACCTGAGACTTAAAATTTAAATTCTGCAACATTTATTTGACTTGAATTGAGTCAAAATATATTTAACTGTAAACCAGCAGCAAAACCTTAGTTGTTTTTAAAAACTGACAGTCGGTCTTTGGCGTAACTAAAATGGTCAAGTTTTCTTTCTCAAGTAGAACCCAGTAGGTCAAAAAAATGACAAGAACATATCTGTTGTGGTTCAAATTTTTCCTTCATTGGTTTGAATTTATTTATAACCAGTTTGATTTTTGCTTTTCTTTGTAAGGAAAATAAAAATTAAACCTGTTTGAAAATTTTTGAACCAAAGAAACATTCGAACCACAACATATTCAAGTTCCATCAACTCAGCTGAGGTAATAAATCCCAATATTGGTTTTAGTACAATTAACCAGCTGAGCATGGGTATGCATATGATGTACAATTACAGAAGTTGACCGACCTGCAATCACAGGATCCTTTTCTGTTAAGATACTGACATTCTCGGTCAACTGAGATAATTCTACAGCACTTCCAGGAGAATAATCCTAGACAGATAAATAAAAAAGATGTTTCTGTGCATACATGTATGTACAAAGCAAACTAGGTTTTCATCAAGTTAAGGTTCAGTATCCAGATGACACTGTTTAATTTTAAAATCCTTAAAAGATGGCAAACTTACTAGTAAAAATTGAATACCACTGAATTTCAGTGCCTCTTATGGAAGACCCCAAGAACACATTTTCAGAGAGAAAGTACATGTAGGTTCCATTGAGTGTGTACAGGGAATAGGTAATCTGCGAGTCAATCTAGAACATTGTACAGAATACTAAAAACACAATGGTGCTTTGGTTACAATCCACACAGTATTCTACTTTATTTCATGGAGATGGGTGTGTTTAGAGGTGTGCTACTTACTTCCCCTGTTGTTCAAAAGGTGTAATAGTACTCTTCACTGGACAAATCTCTATCCAGTGGAAAACACTACTTATCCTCTGGATAAGAATTTTTTTAGGTGGATAGCATTATCCACTCTGAATAATTGGGCCATGATCTTTTAAAATGTTATGTTGAATGCTACATTAAAAAAAATCTGATTAAGGGGTGTACCTGGGCACAAACCTTGTAAAAAGTGCATGCAAAAAAACGTGTTGAATGATTGATGATATTACTGGTAGTTACCTCAGCAGCTGGAGCAATAGGTTTACTGGGTGTTAAAGGTTGGCTTAATCCACTGTCCTCCATGAATGACAATGATCCCTGTTATGTTGTTACATTACACAAAGTTAAGACAACACAAATGAAGGTTAGAAGTTAAAAAACCAGGCAATCTAAAAACAAGCTCCAATTACCAGTGTGGAATAGGCTGACATAGGTGGTACTCGAGAAGACAGAGGACCATGTGAAATTCCTTCACTGACATAGGAAACATCCTATAACAGGAAGCACAACAGTTTACTCAGTATTATGAGTATACAAAAGTTTACTTTAATTAGTATTACCAGTATTATGTAATAGTTAACATTGTGACCAAAAAGCCCTGTTGAAGAGAGTCTCAATAAAGTATATATGTAATGTGTGTATGTACTCCTAAAATTAACGCATATACTGTAAAACTAATGGGAATGTTCGAGACTTGTTAGCATAGCATTTGGCAAAACTTCTTCCAAGGTGGACACCACATTCCTCTGACACATGTCACACACAAAAACTGCTGCTGCTATTATTCTATAATTATTTTAGAAATGTACACCACATTAGAGGCTACTCAGTGTGAAAATTGCTGAGAGAATCTTACATTGCTTACATTGTATCTCCAAATATCTAATAAATAATAATAATAATTTAGTAATTTACATGGCGCATTACTATAAAAATAATCTAATGTGCCTAACAATACACTGTACATGACTTGTAGGATGCAGTTACTTACAAACGTAGGACATTTAGGGCCTTTTTCCATGCACCCTTTGAACAGTTACTGTATGAGCAGTGTATTGCTTTAAGTTTATCTAATTTTTACCAGTTTGTCAGCTTTCAAAGAGAAAAGTAATCACAAAAAGACATTTCTACTTAGAGTGATGAGCAGCGAATAAGAAATCTTGTATCTTGGAACATTTCCAAGAAAAGTGCATCAGTTGTTTAACATTGAAAGAGCATTTTTTAAATACAAGAACAAGTATGTCATTTCATTTATGATTTAACCCATTCGCTCCTACACCGGCCAAAACCGGCCGTACAATACTCCACTGCTTTAAAAAATTGCAACTTTCTCAATCGCACGAACATTGCCCTAACTAGCAGTTCTGAGCATTGACTAGAAAGTCCCTCAAATTGAGATACCCAATAAACACAAAAAAGTCAGCGATTTTTGCAGAATATCAGCGTTTGAATTTGGACAATAACAAAAATGACCGTTTTTAACGTCATAGAAAAACAACAAAAATCACGTTTTTGCCTTTAGTTTTTTTTATTCAAATCATCATGGCAAACCCAAAAGTCAACATTCACAGCAAAATTCAGTCCTAGTCCTAGCTTAGCAGCGATTTTTTTTGTTCTTATTCGTTGCTCGGGCCGAGCTTTAGCCTCTCGTTCTAATGCATACTGACCTTGACTCGATTTTCAATATCACCACCGCACTGCATGCTGGGAAAAAGCCAAAAATTTTGACAGCGCTCGCTTCTTTCCGCACACATTTCATATTTATACTAAGTCCACAGCCACTCCGACCCACCACCGAAATTTCGCGCTTGTTGTATTCTCTTGTGGTCGCAACTTCCAAAATATGCCGCGGTAGGTCGAGAAATTCATCCAGAGTCGAGTCCCAAAGCCACTTCGTTTCCAGGCGGCCATTTTTCCAGTTCAACAAGCAACGAGCCAAATTCGCAAACGAAGTACAACACCTAACTCGCTTCATTGAGAAGTGGACTCTGAACTACCTCCAAGCTTAATGATGCTCATCAGGCAGCTACTAAAGATGAAAAATGGCTGTGAACTTACCAAAAATCGTAGATAATTCATATTGGACCCTTTATTGCAAATCAACCAAGCAAAATGAGATCGTCACAATGACGTTTCCAGTAAACTCGAGCCTTCAGTGTTTTAGAACAGCAGCACTTTCAATGGTAACTTTAAATATGGAGTCACGAAATCCTATGGGGCGTGTGAATGCAGAAAATCGCTCAAAAACGTAAAAATTCTCAGGAGTGAATGGGTTGATCAAGAAAAATGGCGGTCACGTGACCAGGGCTTTTGACACCCCCCGGCAAAAGCTAGGGTTAAGGATAGTTCAAATCTAGGGTTAGAGTTAAGATTCTAGGGTTAGAACAATTTCTAGGGTAGGGGGTAACTTAGCTCAGGACCATGCCTAACTTAGGGTTAGGTCCCAAGTTTAGGGTTGGCCAGGTCACGTGATAGGCAATAGTATCAAACTTGATCACCCTAGATGAACTGACCCTCGACTACTAACTATCACTAGCTGTTCTAACTCCACCTTTCTTGTCTAGTTTTTAAAATCACCACCCCTTGAAGTTGGCTTTTATGCAACTTTGACCTTTGTACTAAATATTGCCCTACAACTAGTACCCTCCCCCCCAGATCTTGATGCATATGCCTGGTTTCAAATAAAATAGTGATGACATGTTGCTGGTCTTAAGAGTTTTTTGTTTGAGTGGTTTAAGAATCAAAACTATCAACAGTAAGAAAAATAATTTTTTTGTTTAACCCATTCGCTCCTACACCGGCCAAAACCGGCCGTACAATACTCCACTGCTTTAAAAAATTGCAACTTTCTCAATCGCGCGAACATTGCCCTAACTAGCAGTTCTGAGCATTGACTAGAAAGTCCCTCAAATTGAGATACCCAATAAACACAAAAAAGTCAGCGATTTTTGCAGAATATCAGCGTTTGAATTTGGACAATAACAAAAATGACCGTTTTTAACGTCATAGAAAAACAACAAAAATCACGTTTTTGCCTTTAGTTTTTTTTATTCAAATCATCATGGCAAACCCAAAAGTCAACATTCACAGCAAAATTCAGTCCTAGTCCTAGCTTAGCAGCAATTTTTTTTTGTTCTTATTCGTTGCTCGGGCCGAGCTTTAGCCTCTCGTTCTAATGCATACTGACCTTGACTCGATTTTCAATATCACCACCGCACTGCATGCTGGGAAAAAGCCAAAAAGTTTGACAGCGCTCGATTCTTTCCGCACACATTTCATATTTATACTAAGTCCACAGCCACTCCGACCCACCACCGAAATTTCGCGCTTGTTGAATTCTCCTGTGGTCGCAACTTCCAAAATATGCCGCAGTTGGTTTGAGAAATTCATCCAGAGTCGAGTCCCAAAGCCACTTCGTTTCCAGGCGGCCATTTTTCCAGTTCAACGAGCAACGAGCCAAATTCGTAAACGAAGTACAACTCCTAACTCGCTTCATTGAGAAGTGGACTCTAAACTACCTCCAAGCTTAATGATGCTCATCAGGCAGCTACTAAAGATGAAAAATGGCTGTGAACTTACCAAAAATCGTAGATAATTCATATTGGACCCTTTATTGCAAATCAACCAAGCAAAATGAGATCGCCACAATGACGTTTCCAGTAAACTCGAGCCTTCAGTGTTTTAGAACAGCAGCACTTTCAATGGTAACTTTAAATATGGAGTCACAAAATCCTATGGGGCGTGTGAATGCAGAAAATCGCTCAAAAACGTAAAAATTCTCAGAAGTGAATGGGTTAAAGAAGCACTGATTATTGTACCTGAGTTGTGAGGTCAGTGTCTGCAGTTGAAGACGTTCCACTCGGTGTATCTACATGGGAAAAAAAAAAATAACTAAACAAATAAAAGACAGGAAGATTTTGGGTTTAACATGTATATTCATCATAATCTCATCTGGATCAGCAGCCTACTTTACAAGTTTTGCCACCAGCTAGTACATGTATAAGAGTTATTAAAAATGTCAAGTTAAACATGTAATACATACATGCACTGTGCCTGAGTGCTGACATTGGCTGTTGACGCAGTGGGGTTGGGGTATTAACTGTTCTCAAGAGAGAGGAAGCAGTGTGTAATGGCTGCCGTGGAGTGGCAATAGCCTCATCCAATAAATGAAGAGCTGATTCAGTGTTAAGAAAAATTACAAATTTATTTCTAGAAATAAATGTCTTAGATTCATGACCATAATTTGAGATAAAGTAAAATAATATTAAATTACACTGGTTTGAAAATTTCAAACCAAAACAAAAATTAAATCACAACAAATACATTGAGATTTAATTTCCTTTGGTTTGATTTTAACTTTGTATTATAAAATCATTTATGTTCTCAGTTAATGGAGGTGTCACTAGAAATTTAAAAGTGTTATAACTGTACAACAACTTACAAGTGCTACAAACACACTAAAGTAAAGACGGTCTGTTGGCCATGTGCTGCCTTGTTATGCCTATTATACATAAATTGATATTGTGTTCAATAACCTGACACTTTATCACTGATCAGTTGACCTTTGTGTCTGCCAGAAGACTAGACACTGAAATACATGTAAAGTTGTTTATTGTTATTTTATTAAATTAGTAAATCAATAATTATTGATTCATTTTATGACAAGGATACATCTTTTAATATGACTTCTTCGTTTGAATGTGCTGCTGACATTTTCCTACAAATAAAGACAATAAATTGCAAACATCAAATTAATTTGTATATAACTTTTATATAACTACATGTATGATAGTTCTAAGTACCATCAAACATGAAATAACACACTTCCTGTTCCAATAACATTATTGATGTTTAAACAAGGTAGCCCTGTCAGTCATAAAATCGGTATCAATGGGGGCCCTGTATTAACACTAAAAATTTATGTATCAAAAGAAATAATATTATATAAGAGTGCTCTAAAGATAATATAAAGTAAATATAAATAATTGCATAAGCACTAAGAGTACTTGTTATTAAAAGAAGTAAAAGGGGGGTTCAAAGAAAAACATTCCAGCACCATCAAGCTGATGAACAAAACCTTTTATTGATAAAAGTTAGTGTGAAAACTTTTTGTTACCTTTCTAACTTTTGTAGCTTCTGCTGGCATGGGACCAAATATCTGTCTCATGTCTGATCTGTTGAAACAAATCAAAAGATAATTTAAAAGTTATTCTCAATTAATATTAACTCTAAAGTAGGTGCTGAGTTTTGATCATGGGGCTACTGCTAGTGATGCGAGTTGTATTGTTTCTGAAAAGACAGGCCAGGCATAAATCACATGATACCACATTTTCCTAAATGCCATTAACTCTACTGTTTGGAACAAGCACCTGGTGCACATTTCAAATTTAATATTTTGACAACAACAACAACAAACAAAAATTTATTAGACATAAACGTAAATACAGTTTCCCTGCAAATTAGCAAAAACGCTATTTGAGGCAGGGAAAAGTAATGTTATTGAAAATAATGAAAGTGAGACAATATAACAATACAGAAGCGGATCTGTAGAGTTACAGATTATTTCAAAGCTTTACATGTAGATAAAATCATGATATTGGTAGCAGACAATAAAAAGACTGGCTCAAAAATATGTCAATATTTACTTCTGTTATTACATGTAATTATGCATTTGTTTTATAGTTATTCATTATTTTGTTAATAAGTAGTTTAGCATGTGCAAATGCTCCCTGTAGCATTATTTTGATATATGTATACAATGTATATGTTGTGGTTCAATTTTTTCTTTGGTTTAAAAATTTTCAAACCAGTTTGATTTTCATTTTCCTTTGTCCCAGATTGTGATAATGAATCTCAGACAAAGGAAAATAAAAATTAAACTGATTTGAAAATTTTCAAACCAAAACAAAAATTAAACCACAACATATACGTTGCCAGTAATACATGCGTTAGTTTTCAATTGGAGCTTGGATGGCTCGAAGATTTGTACTCTCTCTCTCTCTAGTACATTCCAGTTTTACCCTTTAATTCTCAGAGTCAATAATAATGACATGTAATGTAGTTCTAACTTTGAGTCTGTTGACAAAATCCTATGATGTGACCATTCAGATAAAACCTCTTCGACAGTACTTTCGCATGATACCATTTGTTTTTCAATATTTTACAAAATGAAATTTGGGATTTTTCTTAAATTTTGATGTTTGGCACTCTTGGGAGTTAAAAGGTTTTAACGTTACAATGGGTAAAATAAAAAAAGCCAACTTTATTTGTGGAATTTTGGTATGAATGTTACAAATATCCATCTATGAAGAAAGTTTTGTGATGTTGCAAAAATGACTATCTTTGGATATAATAATGTAATGCTGCATGATATAGTTGTTAATCCAGTCTGATACAAGTTGGTACAAGTAATACTGATATAACATCATTCTCCTGAATATTCACCTGAAGTACATTAAATGGCCCAAACATGAAGGAATCAATAATAGTATTGCCAAAAAGACAAATGTTAGACCTAAGAAAAATGTTTTGGAAGTTCGCTTGAAAAAAAAAAAAAAGAATTAAGCCATGTCAAAGTAATTCAGTTGATTTCCAGCTGTAAAACTAATTTATGCAGACCTTTGAGTCAATCCTCGAGCCTCTCTTTGGGTGTCTACAGCTTTGTTCATTGCCTCTGGATCAAAGCTGTGTCCTTGCTGAGTGTACTGGTGATTTAAACACAGTTAAGCTTTAATGACTTCCTTGATACACTTTACTGTAAACAGTGTTCTCACCAGGATTTTGCCTTGGGGAGTCGCAGGGCCCCCTCTGCTGAAAAATAGGGGCCCTGTAAGAATATTAGAGGGACAAAGTTAATTGCGGTCCTTGACGGAAAAAGGTCTGTTACATGAAGTACCTACCTGATCCAACATGGCGGACAAGATGTTTATGATTTGATAGCGATGCTTATGCAAACCTTCACCACGTACGTGTGACCAACAAGGGTAAAGGCAATAAAATTAAAGGCTTTAAATTTTTTGATAAATGTTTTTATTCATTTGAACAAGCAAAATGCTGGGGTGTTCAATTGACCATTAAACTACTCATAAACATTCAAAAGTCCGTTTCACTTGAAGCTTGCTCCTGCGCGCATCTTCTTGGCTTTTGGTGCGCCATCTCAATTTTTTTTTTGCAGGAACCCGGGCTCATCCTCGGTGTAAGAACTTGTGAAACTCACGAGTGACGTAAAACAAAGAAAACAAAAGGCCTAAAAGAATAGAGTCAACTGGGAATGCGATTCTACAAAGGTAAAAAACAAAGGAAAAAGTCACAGGTTCTTACACCGAGGTAAACCCGGAACCCGGCAAGGCTGCAGCCTGGTGAGAACACTGTGTAAACATGCTTACTTTAAATCTTAGAATAAGGTTAATGGTGCCCTAAAAAATATTTCTGGCACTTCACTTGAATTATCAAATAAAGGTTTAATAGAACTGTTTGGCCTGAACCAAATGGGTGGATTAAAAAATGTTCCTCCAGAAGGAAAATAAAAACATCTCAAGAAAATGCCATTGCAATGCAATGCCGGACAGCAGCAGATAGACTGCGAAAATTATAAAGTGAGTGCTCCTCAGCCGCGAAACAAAATCTTCAATTGTTGACATGCTGTATTAAATTCAATAAAAAAAAATTGAAGAATGAGCGTATAAACACATACCTTATTTTCGACCACAAGTATTGGACAGAAATGACAGTTCAAATGTTAATCAATGTTAGCACATGTGAAGCCAGTGAAGTTTATAAGCTTACTTGAGTGGAGTACTAGACAGTTCTTCACTGTATAGATTAACGGCAGCGAGAACATGAGTTTGCGCACTTGTCTATTTTTACACAGTAAATTAAATACAAAATAACGACGCGTCTTTTATACCTCATGTGTGTGTGAAACACACGTGCAAAATGTACAACACATGGTTTGATCCAATAAACGTGAAAAACGAGTGAATTCCTCCGATTACCTGCCAAATATAGTTGATTGTTGACTCGCCAGCGTAGAATTCTGTGCTCTGACGCTGCGAAGCAGATGATAGTCTACTTCCTTGGCCATCTCTTGTGTCCATTATGCTTGCTATGATCCCAAATCAGTCTTAATCTCGTTCCCCTGCAAAGCCGAACCTTGCCGCCATTTTGATGTCTCGCTGGTCTGAACGAGGGAACCTGGAACGACTGATATCCAGTACTTTTCCATGTTGTGCGCCTGGCGATTTTCTTCGTCCACGCGTGTTGAGAAACTGTTGTAAACATGACTGGCGTTAGGAGGAAGAAAGCGCAACGGAGTAAGCGCATTAATACAACTAAACCCGGTCTCAAAAGAAAGAAGAAAGATAAGAAAGTGAAAGTGTTAAAGTAAGTCGATTCTGCTCTGTAAACAGAGGCGTACAGACTTGCATTGTGTGCGAATCGAAATTATCACCTTGTTCTCTTCTTTCATCCTCTTGTCGTTTGCATAACTTTCGTAGTCTGTTTGCGTCTGTCTTTTCGCGCTGGTTGTTGTTTTCACTCCGGCAGAGTGAAACGAACAGCCACCGTCAAAAGGTATTACCGCGAACAGACTACAAAATTATGCAAACGACAAGGCAAATGACAAGAGGTCATAAAAACCTGTGCTTCCAGGGTGCATTTAAAAAAGCTATAAAGACATGTAGGCCCTGTTCAAACATCCCATTTATGCCATGTCGAGTTCAATTATTTAAATGCAGCGAAAACTTGTCCTCAAAATGTAGTGTTGAAATATTTTTGTCGTACAGCTGTACATTCAACTGGCCTTATTTATTGTCTCATTCAACTGAAATGCTTCAATGTTTCAAAGGTCACTCTGTATTTGACATAGTATGCACAGAAATATGACATTTAAACTCAGCTTCAGCTATGATTAATCTATTTTTTTAATGATTGCACCACAGCCAAACTTTGCAAAAGAATTGGGACCAGAAGAAAACACTGAAGCAAAATCTCCGAGATCTTGGTTTGGCTTTTGATGCTAATACTGCAGTTCCAATTCCAAAACGAAAAGTCAAGGTAAGAAGTTAGCATAACTGAATGGCTAGGTTGAAAACTATGCTAAGTGCGACTGTAAAGATTTCACTTTTGCGACCAAAATTTGTCTATTAGTTGCAATTTTTTCTAGCCAATAAAGGAATTATATTCAACAGTCTTGTGTCTTACTTGTAACTGGTAGTTGTAATTATTTTTATCCATAAAAACCTGCGAAATTCATGTTGAATGTTGCATGACTTAATCATAGATTTCATGCTTCATTAACGCGGTTTCCAAGAAGTGTATCATGGGCACACTTTTTTAGACTTTCGCAGAAATTCTCGTTTCTCATTTCCGGTTCCAGTAGTAGTACATGTAGTTAGTTTTTTTTTTGTTTTTTTTTGCAACTAAAATTTTCAAACTTGCAACTAAAGTTTAGGAATTAATCGCAAATTGCAATTGAGAACTTTTTTATTTTTGAGCCTTGGGTTAGTTACAGGCAGTGTTTCAAAAGAGTCCATTTTAGGAGCATTAAATCAAGTATTTTCCTTGCAATTTACACTGTTAAGTGTCATTGTCTGTAAAAACCAGGCAGGGGCTTCGGATGGGGGTCGGCCGATTTGCCTGAAACTTTCAGCGTTTGTTCCCTATCGGATATGATTAAGTTTGGTGCAAAGTTCAGTTCGATCGAGTTAACCCCCCCCTGATTTGACCACCCCCCCTTGTTTTTGCCCATTTTTGGCTCAATTTTCAAGGTCAATTTCCAGTAAATTCGAACGTTTATAAAAATTGATACGCATCATTCAAACCCGTTTAAAAGCGATATTCATACTATTTAACCCTTAAAGCGACCATGTCTCGCTGGGCCGGTTTTTCTTCTCATTTTCCCGCCATTTTTTTACCGGCAGCTTACAATATTTTTGTTTACTTGAAATTATAAGTTCAAATTGTTTTAAAACCCGCAATTGGTCTACTTTCCAACTCCTCTGCTATCAAAATAAGCTTAAATCTGTATTTTCTGGCTTTATTCACGCGTAACGGCCTCAATTCTAAGTATAGGATGAGTAGCTCACTTGAGATTTTCCCACGCAAACAAATCTTTTTACAGATCTTTTTACAGAAGCTTAGTTCGCCAGGAACAGCAAGTTTTTCATAGTTGCAAGCACATTTTCACGGCAAACGATTGTCCAGTCTATCAAGGAAAAATATCATTGAGTATTATCTTGCAAGGTTATTATCAGTTGCAAGGTTAAGAATCTGATCCGTCACGCATTGTTTTCTCACAAGATGAAAATATTTTTTCTGCCTATAAATGAATCACAATGATTCTTACAAAATGTTTCTTGATGAGATAGAACTATTAAAGTTTACCTATACAATAACAATAAGGATTTTGCTTCCCTGTTATCATGGTTTCACCGGAAGTATTTAGAAGGCACATGTCAAATCGCTTCAGAGCTTGTGAAATTTGACACCACCTACTAAGTAATAAGTTCAGCGCGTGTAGCTTAGTGCTTAGTTATTTTAGTTTGGTAAACTATGAATGAAGTCAGATGTTTTTTCGGTTCTTCCGAATCTGCATGCAGCTTAGAGGGTGTAGGATCCAAGATCTTGCCTCTCCTTGCTTGTCAATTAGACATGACAACGCATTTACTTAGTCTCGGGGTCAGCTCGGAAAGCGTTAGCGAAGTGGAATTGATCATGAATAGGGCAAGAATCGTCGCGACAGAGGAACAAATATCTATGACGATTTGCCCAAAGCACAGAAAGAAGCTAACCATCGACTGGCCTGGAAGAAAAAGCACAACATGCGCGTATCCTACCCATCGGGGGCCGAAGAGAAACGAAAAGAATGTGCGCCGCGTGAACGCTGTTATATCTGCAGAGATTTACGATTTACACCACGTCCGCGTTCCTATCGGCTCAGGTATGTATATTTGTGACGAGGCAAATAGTTCGCTTTATTTCGAGTCCTGTGTTAAACATTTCTGTAGCTCTCAATAATTTAAATATAATTATTTCACCTAAGTTCTAATAAATCGCAACGAGAACGATAATATATTGACAGCACGTACACGTTTTAGTCCAAATGGGGAGCAAAATTATTCTAGTGGGGAGGGGAGGGGGGCGCAGTTGGTATAATTCGCCGGTATGTCAAGTAATTTTTTTACTGTTCTTAGCTACTCACAGTATGGGTTGTAAAGTCTACTAGATTAGCAGTATCAATCAGCGCGCTACATTATAATTATGTTCTGCAACCTAAATCAGGAAGTTTTAGCAGGAAGAAGGCCTATTTTAGCTGCTGGGTAGGGGGGGGGGGGGGGGGGGTAAGCTGTAAGCACGTAAGAGGCGGTTGCTTACGCAGGCTACTGGGTGTGTGTGTGTGTGTGTGTGTGTGTGTGGCGGGGGGGAGAGCAGTTATTGAGATAACACCGGAGAAGGTCGAGCTAGTTAGAACGTCCGTAAAGCAATAATAAAAAAAAATAAGTCCGTGTTGCGCGCTGTTTATTCACTTGCACTCAGGGTTTGTTTAAGTTTTCTCTATTTGATTCAAAATAATAGATATATTATCAAGCCTATAAACAAATTTACAAAGTAATTGCAAATAACTCACATCAAACTTATCATACCGGTAATTATTATTATTTTTTGCAGCACTTTGCACCACGTGTAGGTTGAGCCATTACAGAGCCAGAGAAGAGAAGGCTAATGAACCGGTAAGCTTCTTTTAAGTGATCATCTAGCAGATATTATTAAAGACATTAGAGACACACAAGTTTGAGTTTTGATTTTAGCCCGCGGGACTTTGTTTGTAAGGCCCTTTTGAAGGGTGTATATTAAGAAAAGGGTAGGGGCCCCTTATCGGCGGGCTATTTCATTAGCATATTATTGAAACAGCGGTTTTGTTATTCAAAGGAAATACTTTTAGCATGCCCAATTATCTCATAACAACACATAGCTAAATACATTACAACGCTAAGAGGCATTTTCAGACAGACAATTTCCAATTAGGTGTGTATGTTTTGAGGGACACATCATTTTGTTCACAAATAGAGTGGGCCTTGTCGAATTTTCGGCAGTAGCGCGACGTGATTCGAAACTTGCGCTACAGCCGTATTGTAGCCGCACTATAGCCGAACTGAAAATTTAATTGAATTCGACACTGCAGTAGCGCGGCGTTTAGCCTAGGCCTTTATCTATAATATTACTATACAAATATAGAAAGTATATTATCTATTTTATTCCAGCATTCAGCTGTGGCGACATCACCAAATGAGCATAATCTGTTGTTGCAAAAAGATACCGAATCTACTAGTGCAGCTGCTCAAAGCGGACCTAGCACCCCTGATGTGGTAGAAGACATCACCAACATGAGTGAAGAAGACAGACAGACAGTCTCTTCGCAGTCCCAATCTTCACAGGCATCTGTACCAGAGGAAGAGATAAGCATATGGGTGGACGAGATGGAAACCCAAAACACCAAGAGACAGAAACTGAACGAGGCCGTAAGCAATATAGCAGATGGACATTATAGTCCGGTAATGTCCACCCTCAATACCGCCTGGGACGACGTATCGTACGGACAGCAACGCTATTACGCCCGAAAAGCAAGAGAGAACATTGCTGCATCCTTGTCAGTGATTGTTCCTGGCCAAGAGGATTTGTTGTGGGCAACAATTAGAAGATAAGAACTTTTTGATACAGATAGGGACCATCAAGAGCGAAAGCATTTTGATCCGCATTCCCAACTTGTGGAAGACTTAGTCAAGGCATATGAACAAGCGGGTCACTGGCGCACAAAACGTCAAATCCTCTCTCTCTTTGCAGATGACTTTTCGAGAGCGGAACTCCAGGACATGATCCCTGGTTTATCAAAATGGCGCATAGATGAGGCACGTTTGCATGCCACAAAAGCTGGCAAGGGGCAACCAGTTCCCGAGATCACGCATCACCGCGCAAGAATAGAATATGAAAAGGTGGATCACTTTATAGATTATATTTCCAGGCCAGAGTTCATGCAGGATGTGGCTTTCGGGACAAAAACTCTAAAGCTTGATTCAGGAGAGCGCCTACTTATCCCCGCAGTGATAAGGACTGTCATCCCTTCGCGTATCATCAGTCAATATTTAGAGCTTTGCGCAATTGAAGAGTTTGTGCCAGCTGGCGAGCATTCCCTCTACCGCATGATCGAAGTTTGTTCGGCTTCGATGCAAAAGTCACTTCAAGGCCTGGACAATACCACTTCAGAGGGTACAGAAGCGTTTGACGACATTGCTTCTCTGTTAGAGACCATCGCAGGTCATGGCATTGAAGTAGCGCATCTTCTCGCTCAATTGAAACATGGGAAACGTTACCTGAAGACCGACTTCAAAACACATGTTGGACGAGACGAACACTGTAGCGATCACTGTAGCGTCCATGCGCTAAGTGATGAAAAAAGTCCAGAATTCTCAGAGGAGTGCGCCCATGAGCACGATTTCGAATGTGAGCGCTGCGAAAGTCTGGAAAGGGTTCTGAAGGACATAGGAAAGTTACTTGATGAGGTAGAGGTCACAGTAGCAGAAAGAGCTGCATATAAGTTTGAGTTTGAGGAGAGCGTGAGGAACATAAATGCGTGGAAGGCCCATTTGCTAAGAGCTAGTCACCAAGAAGAATCCAAGCAAGACGCTCTAAACAAGCTTGACAAGACATCGTGCCTCATAATTATTGACTGGGCAATGAAGTTTCTACCGCTGCAGTACAGGGAACAGATGAGTGACTTTTTCGGAAAGAGGGGCAGAAGCTGGCACATTAGTGCAGTCATAACTAAAGCAGCCCCAGACAGGAAATACGAAGTCGATTGCATGGTTCACATCTTTAATAACTGCAACCAAGACGGCTTTGCTGTTCTCTCAGTAATAGAGGATGTTCTGCGACAAGTCAAAGAAGAGCTACCAGAAGTAACACAGGCGTTCCTGAGGTCCGATAACGCCGGCTGCTACAAGAACGGCCCGTTATTGACCAGCCTTAAAGAAGTCAGCCAGCGTACAGGCGTCAGGCCAATTTGCTACGACTTTTCAGACCCACAAGCCGGCAAAGACATCTGCGACAGAAAGGCGGCATCCATGAAGACCCACATAAGACGTTGGGTCAATGAAAAACACGACGTCGTCACAGCAGAAGATATGAAAACAGCACTGGAATCCCATGGTGGCGTAAAGGGATGCAGGGCGGCCGTTGTAGCAGTGGACACCATGAAAGAGACCAACAGCCAGAACAAGATCCCCAACATCAGTCTGCTGAATAACTTCAAATACGAAGAGAATGGCATCCGTGTGTGGAAAGCATACAGTATCGGACCTGGGCGTTTCATACCTTATGATGATTTGAGAGTCGCGGCACAAGGTGCAACACAGCTATCAACTATCAAGTCCTTTGGCCAAGTTTCAGAAAAGGGGGAAGTTGGAGAACACGTCAGACAGAAATCTGAAATTTACTCATGCCAAGAAACGGGATGCATTCTGACTTTCAAGACCCAGGCGGAAGCGGATGAACATATGGACACTGGTAGGCATAAGATTGAAGTGGAATGTGAGTCTACATATGACCGCATCCGTAGACGATGGGCAGGCGTCATTGCAGGAGTGATGTTTGCTGCCAGTGTGCCTTCGACGTCCGCACCGGATGTCGAAGGCAGCTCAAGCAATCTAGGCTCAACTGCTCCTAGACAGCAAGGATGGGCTCTCAAGACAACCAAGAGTCCATCCAGAATGACGGAAAAGGTAAAAAAATTCCTTGAATCGAAGTTCATAGAGGGGTTAAGAACCGGAAACAAGGCTGATCCCGTAAACCTCGCTAAAGAAATGAAAACTGCCCGAACTGCTGATGGCCAGCTGGTTTACTCTCCTCAAGAGTGGAGGACAGCGAAGCAAATCACAAGCTTCTTCTCTTGCCTAAGAGCTGCCCAGCGCCAGGGAGGAATAGCAGAAGAACTGTTGGAGGGTGATATTGAAGCTGAAGAGCACGAAACGGGGCTTCAAGATCTACGGAGCTTGGTGATGGCTGATATGAGCTGCCTCAACCATCCTGTAATTGCACGTGGGCACGATCTGTGTGAGCTGATTAGAAAGTCTAAACTCACATCACTCAAGCTAGCAGAACTTAGAGATATTTGTACTGAATTAGATATCCATACGAATGGCCCATTGTCCAGGAAAAAGACATTCTGCCAAGCAATTTCCGAGTTTACCCAATCGTGCGAATGCCATCAAGAGTAAATTAGCAGGAGGACGTTTTCGGACTTCATTTGACGTTTCAAGTTGCCAACATATTGGACTTTTCGATTATTGCTTCATTGTATTTTGCTAGGATGTATGAAAAGCTTACGCTTCAAAGCGAACTAACTACTTAGCTTCTGTAAAAAGATTTGTTTGCGCGGGAAAATCTCGAGTGGGCTTCTCATCCTATACTTAGAATTGAGGCCGTTACGCGTGAATCAAGCCAAAAAGTCGATATTCAAATACAATTTAAGCTTATTTTGATAGCAAAGGAGTTGGAAAGTAGACCAATTGCGAGTTTTATAACAATTCAAACTCAAAATTTCAAGTAAACAAAAATATTGTAAGCTGCCGGTAAAAAAATGGCGGGAAAATGAGAAGAAAAACCGGCCCAGCGAGACATGTTTACAGCCGATTTTCGAAATGGCATTAAAAGTTACCAACGAAACATTTACATTTTATTATTAACTAAGCAATAAGCTTTCAAATGAAAGTTTTTATTAAAAAAATCCACTGCCGCACTTTTGAGAAATTAAAATTTAAAAATCACCTAAATTTTACATTTGAAATTTGCTAATTAGCGACCAATTTTGGCGACTCGTTGTAATAAAAAAAATAAACGTACAATACTTAACTCGTGTGAGTGGTTGCTTTAAGGGTTAAATAGTATGAATATCGCTTTTAAATGGGTTTGAATGATGCGTATCAATTTTTATAAACGTTCGAATTTACTGGAAATTGACCTTGAAAATTGAGCCAAAAATGGGCAAAAACAAGGGGGGTGGTCAAATCAGGGGGGGTTAACTCGATCGAACTGAACTTTGCACCAAACTTAATCATATCCGATAGGGAACAAACGTTGAAAGTTTCAGGCAAATCGGCCGACCCCCATCCGAAGCCCCTGCCTGGTTCTTACAGACAATGACACTTAATAGACAAAACACACTCCACAGGAGACATCTTCCACAACTTAAAATTGTGGCCAAATCTTAACACCATCTGATTTGGAATAGTTTTACTAGAGAAATTTTTAGCCATGATCACCAGTACCATGTGCATGACCACATCAAATTCTTATTTATACAAATACTGTATTTTGCTCCATGTTTGCCCCACTGTCAAATTACAAGGGGGATAGGCATTGCTGGAATCACATAATTATTAGCACTCTACTTTTCCTTGTTTTTTTTTTTTCTATTTTGTTTAATATACATGTTGACTGTACTTTAATGATAACATACATGTATTAGACTAACATAATTATTTATAAAGTGTTTACTTTAACACCTTAAGACTAAGTTCTTTCATCAGGGATAAATAGTTTATTGTTGCACATGACATGCAGTGTACATGTATTTTCTTGACATTGAGTTTTCATCTGTACATGCAATGAGTGTTTTGGGGAATTTTTTTTTCAGAGTCAAAAGTTAGAAAAAGTTGAAGAAATGGAAATAGATAACGAGCCAACATCTGTGATTAAAGGTACATGTATTAGGTTGAACAGAAAATTATAACTTTTTAATAGGACATCAATATTCTCAGTATTTCTAAGAGACTGAAAATTTTCAGTCTTACTGTCTACTGGTATTCTCATAAGTGTGTTTGAACCTCTCTTGGGCAAACTACAGTAGTTTGATTTTTACTATTCTTTGTCTTAGGATTGTGGTTAGTAATAGTAATAATGATTATAATGATAATAATATTAATAATACCCTGCAGTTTGAATCTGAGCAACTGAGCATGTCCTTTTTTATGTTAGAATTTGAACAAATGGCTGCAAATGAAGTTAAAGGTGAAAGACACATATCCCCAGGTGAAGCACAGTTTTTGTGGCAGCTTATTCAACACCATGGAAACAACTACAAGGTAAATAATATGCACTTATTGACTGAGTGGGAGGGCCGGACAGGAAAATATTTGGCTAGAGGTCATGGCGTACGGACCGAGCACAGCGAGAGCCAAATATTTTCCCGTCCGGCCCCGACCTAACTGAGTCAATAAGTATTTTATAATATGACTAGAAAGTACAAGAATAGTCGTGCAGTGCGAGCTCGCTTGAACTTGAGCGGGGCCGGACGGCTTTTTCCGGACCGGCTCATGTCAACCCGTCTGGCCCCGCTCACGTCACCTTACGATTCTATTTTCTGTAGGATTGCGTCAGCGGGGCCGTACGGTCATATTATAATATATAAGAGCAGTTTTCAATTGAGTGTCAAAAGTAATTTCCCGATTGCTTTGGTTTTGTATTGCTACACTTTGTGATTGGCTAAAAAATTTTGCGTCACTTTATTAACCAATCAGAAGTAAAACCAAAACCAATCGTGACTTGCTCACACATGTTTTCCCGCGCTTGGTGCCCTGGATACATGTATTGCTTTGAGTTCTGATTGGTTCATTGGATTGTCTGTGAGTTCTGTGATTGGCCAGAGTAATTACTTTGGTATTGGTTTTATGACACTCAATGGAAAACTAGTGTTATAATAGAGACCTTTATTATGCATAACTGTAACTGTAGCATCAGTTAAGTAAAGTGTAGTCTCAAGTTGTATCTGCCTCCCCATCCCTACTGTACCCCTGTATGTCTCCATAGCATGCACCCAAATTAGGTAAGATTAAAAGGGCTAGGAGATAACTGACATTTTAGACTTTGCTTAAACTCTCTTCAACATTTTCTCATGTTTCCTATATAACATGGCATAGTGCAACACAACATAACTAGGAGTTGCAAAATGTAAGTGTAGCTCTTTTTCAAAGTAAATCAAATCCTCTTGTAATCCAGTTGACTTAACTGTGACGGTTTGGAGTGGAGATCCAGGTTTGATGGCAGGCTTGCCAGCATTAATTCTCCTATGTTGATGTGGTGTCTCTACTAAGTCATAAGACTAATGCTTAAAACAGCCAAAGTGAATGTGTTTCACTTGGCTATTTGGCAGATCAACAGTTTCTTTAGAAACTATGTATACCCTAAACGTCCTTCTGCAAAATTTGTGAAACACGTGCAGAATGTAACCTTGGTTAGCAACTCAAGAGGTTTTTCTTGTGACTTTTTTTCTTGGCATCTTGTTGATCAACTATCTTTTGCACAGGATATGGCAAGGGACAAGAGAAATTGCTATCAACATACACCCAAACAGCTAAAGAGGAAATGTGAGGCATTTTTAAGATCAAAACAAGACTTCAGTGGACATCTTGAAAATGTTGGTTAAGGCCAATGAATTGTAAATAAAATTTGAGAAATGCTGCAAATAATTCTAAACGCTAACAACTGACATGAAAGTAATAATCCTCTGTTTTTCCTTCTCTTTGCTCTAACCAAAACATAATTTATTAAAAAAAAAAACATGAGAACAAATAAATCGTTTTTAGTATCAACTTCAATTTGTACTTTGTTGTTTCTTGTTCAGCTCGACTCCAAGATATAAAAATTTTTCCAAGCCATATTTCCAAGCAGCTATAGATCAATTATTTTATTATATGAACAACTCTAATTATTTAGATAGCAATTTTTCAAAAACTTCTGATCATTTTCCGAAGATTTTCAAAAGAGATCCAAAAATGTTTTTATTAATTTATTTGTTTACCATTTAATGTGGGTAAAAATGTTAGGCCCTCGACAGACTAGACCAACATTGCCATCGGTAACTGTTCATTCAAAGTATTTATTTATTTTACGGCATATCTTGCTTCACCCTCGAACCAAGCTTAGGAATGCTGTGTCAGTGCATTCAATCAGTTTGTTCAAAGCAAAAATTTGTACCCAACGGTTACCATGTGTCCGTTTGGACAAATTTTAATTCAAACAACCCGAATCCAAGTAATCATTGCTTTAGTTACGTTAGCTTTTGTTACAACTTGTGATTGGTTAATTTCACGTGGTAAGTTTAGTTTGTTATGGGGTGTTGTTGATTTTTGGGTATGTTTGGGAGGAAATAGTTTTTCTCAAAGGATTTGTAAAATTTTGAGAAATAAGAATTAGAATCTGTAGTTAATAATTAATAGATGGACACCAAAATAGTTCACTACTGGGGTGCAATTGCGTGGGTATCAACTGTGTGTTGGTGTTCCAAAAAATCATTTTCTTTGTTTTATCCCTTCTTTAAACCTCCTAAAATTTCATTTAAATTCAGGTAAAACGCCGCCTTAAAAGTCCCCTCTTATTAGGACTTACTAGGTAAGATTTACTTACGATAAACATAAAGTGATTCTTCAGAAATGGAGAAATTTCAAGATCATACATGTTCAAGTCGGGACTTTTCCCTGCCCCACCCTAGTGAGTACTTTTCGTCTAAGACGGTCCAACGACCCACTGCACGATAGCGTAGAGGAGATTTGCATAAAATATGCAAATATCTTCAATTATAACACAAATACCATGCACCTCTTCAGAACCTTTAATTTCATTGGACCTGGGTATCACGCAGATGCATTGTTTTAGGGCTAGGGTCCATTGTTCTGTTTTTTGTTCTAATGTTTTCTCAGCCAATCCTGTGAGACGTTCCGAGACGTACATGCCGCCTCCCGTATACAGCTGTTTCGAGAAAGGTTGTCGGAAAAAAGGGTAAAAGTGCACGCGACAATCCAGAAAGGTATTGTGGGTAGTCATCCACGCTATATTCAAGACTTTAAAAACGGCAAGACCACAGCGACAAGACGTTAAGAGGAGCCGGATCTATATTTATTGTCTTATCGTTTTCTTCTTGCCGTTAGGATCAGTCTTGCCGTCTATATTTTGTCATCCACGCTATATCCTAAAAACTCATTTATCCCAATGGCCCGCCATCTAAGATCGTCCCTGTACGGACGAGGCATCGCGGGTTTCATGTATTTATTTGACTTATTAAAATTCATTGATCATATCCCGTATTATTTTTCGGGATTGTTGCGTGCACTTTTGCGCTTTTTTTCCGACAACCTTTCTCGAAACAGCTGTATTGATGGCGTTGTCTACTGTACTGTAATCCTGTAATAATTCAAACTGAGACAGTTGTTAGATTGGCCGAGATTTTGGGAAAATTATAATGTGGATTATATACCTTAACCCGCAATCATAGTTGGCAGAAGTAAAATAAAAGCGTAGTAGCATTTGATCCTCAGCCCGCATTGCTGGCGGGATTGTTTGCGAGAGAAGCAAAGTTTCGGCGGTAGAGCCCCGGATACGGGCGCGCGTATTTCGAGCACCCCCGCAGAGCGAGAAATCTCGCGCGTCGAGTACTCGAGCTGTGCTATCCTCCCCGGCGACGAGCTTACGGTGGGAAAGAAAAACAAGACACGTTCAATATATTCTGAAAACAACAAAAATTTATTCATTTAACAAGATGCCTTGCAACTTAAAAATATTCTCAAAATAAGTCCTCTTTGCATAAAAGTCGTTTTTCTACCAAACCTGTTGTCACACAATCGATGAATTTTCGAATTTACTTTATATAAAAAAGTTAGAAAATTCATTTAACATGCGGCAGTTACTTCGCGTTAAATACTAGGATTTGTATCTTTTTATTTCCCATGTAATCAACAGAAACAAGAAAGATAATTGAGCTTTGAAGGAAATAGATAATTTAAATTTCGTTTATAAAAATTCCAACAATTTTCTAACAGGAAATCCGTAACCTTTCCTTGATTTTTGGCGCAACGCGTGGGAGGAACGTGGATTATTCCTTTCATTCTTTCCTCGCGTGAACATCAGTCCTCGCGACACACGGGTCAAACCACAAAACTAACAAAGCTCATTGTATCATTTGTGTCCACGCGTTAAAGGTTGTGCTAACTCCACGATCCTTTGAGACGCGTTCGCCTTTCTCGCCGATTCGCTAACTGTGAACGCATCAGGATTAAATTGAACATGGTCCATGGTCTCTCGTATAACTGGCTTGGCTAAATTCTGGGTCCTGTCGGAGGCCATCGCTCTAAGCGTGTTCCTACTAACGGGCCACTCCACGTCTTTACAGGGTAAATACCCATCGACTGTCTGCTTGGGTTTTGCCAACTCATGTACTCTGGCAGATGCCACAGTCCGTCTGTTAGCTGAGGATACCCGCCATGTTGGCTCTCTGACAAGTCCATCCTGTCGCGTTTTAGGACGCGCGAGTTGCTCGACCCTCGCGGAAGAAACGGCTCGTTTCGCAGGCTCTCTTACAATCCAAGGCACCTCACGCTCTGGTTGGTACTGTGGGTGTGCTCTCCTTGGGGTGGCCAGTCTTAACGATCTCTCCCGCTCCGCGGCCGTTTTGGCGGTCTCACTTACTTGCCAAATAGGAGTACTTCTGCCACAGCTGAAGATATAAGCTTCCCTAGTGAGAAAAAGAAAATATTGCCCCAAATAAGAATATTCCGTCTGATGCAAGCAAGAATAAGCTGAGCTTTTTGGCAGGGTCCTTAAGAGGCCTCATATGTATGCCCTATACACGCTCCAGAAACATCAGTTCGCGTGATCGCGTGTTTTCCAATCAATCTAAATACGAATATGTTGTGAACAAAATGTAGTTCATTCCGCAAACACCAAAAGATAGTTTTAGACTTTCAAGGGACACTTAGTATGTAAAAGTAAATAGAAGTACTTTAGGGTTGGACTGGACTCCTGACTGACATAACAAAAATAATAGCAATGTTAGCTCAAGTTTATTATTTATAAAGGAACCAATCAGATTCCGTGTATTATTAGACACCCAACACATTTTTTTTAATCTCCTTTGTGATTTTAGTTTTGGTTTTACACTAATATTTAGTTTATTCAAGCTATTTCCCGAGTCTGCCCGGCGTTTAGAACTTTTTCACAGGAAGTCAATAAACCGATACTGTGTACTGGTTACCAATGACACGAGTTGTAAATTCGCCATTGATGAATGAGATTGTCTTAGATCGTAACTCCACACAGAGATCCAAGACAAAAAAATATCACACATAGGCTAAATCATTAAAAAAACAGCCCATACATGTTGCTTTAATCGAACTTTCCGGATCGATTGGACTGCTCAAGGGCTCAATGAATGCGAACCTAAAATATGGCTGGTAAGGGTTTCATTCGCATAACCGAGTTTCCTTACATCGGCTTTGTCTTTATGGCAGAAAACGTGACCCGCTTACAACACCGAAATTCTTATTAAACGTGCTCAAAAATAAACTCAACAACCCCTACATAATAGCAGTTATTTATGTGATCGCGATGAAAAGAAATCAAAGGTCGATCTCGATCGTTTGTGTACATTTTGAATGACACATGTTAGAATACATCCTTTTGCAATTTAGAACGTTTTACCGTAGAACTGTTGCCTTCGCTAAAAAATTATGAAACTTTACCTCTACAGTTGCTGTTACATCAGGTGTGAAAACTTCGCTTCACAATATTGTAGGCGCTTGTTTTCTCCGGCAACAGAATTCGAGTTTTCTGTACAGACACTTGCTAACAACCGGGTCATGCACTGCTTAGCAACTTACTTTTGAATAACATTGGAATGTCACGCGCGCGAAATCATAAGTGATGTCACAAATATCATTTCTTGCTACATGCATGCTGTTGAGACACGATAAGAGCTAAAAACAATGCCTGTTTTATGCACAAATATATGTCCACTTTCAAACAAATTTTTGCTAATGACACTTCAGCTTCAAAGTTTACGGTTTTATGGTTTGCCTTTTAATTTTTGCTAATTACCACCCAATTGAAATTCGACCAAGTGTTTTTAAATTGCTGTGAAACCAACCATGAATAAACCACTTGTTAAGTTCGACATTTTTGTTATGTGCGGTAGAAGAATATTCGAGTCTCAACTGATCAGTCGATCCAACAACAAAAAAATAAGAGTTTTGACAAACTTTCAAGCGTCACACTTCGAATAGTGACGTTTAAAAGGCGCAGCTGAAATTTTAGTTCAAGTTCCCACGATAGCCATTAGTGCGTTCTCAACAAGTGGTCTGTGTTGCTATAGTAGATTGGACAAGCTAATCATTCAAAATACCAGATTATAAAAGCAGATTATAGCCAAACAAGTCATCGCCTCTTGTGTCAAATTGCTTCTGTCAGAAGCAGAAAAACTGTGAGCATATTACGATTTTTTTTACGAAGATGAGTTACGTGTCAGGGTGAATAACAAAGAAAAACAGAAGTTTTAAAACTTTTGTTGTACTCAGAAAAGCCTCGTAAACCAAAACAAGTATAAAATGGGCATGACGTGTTCTACTACGTGTCCGCGCGTGTACTTTGCGTGTGTGAAGATGTGTCCTTACCTTTGTTCTCTATGTCCCTCTGGTACTGGTTTGGGCTCAGCCAACTGAGCGAGTCTTGCAGTAATAGTTGCATTCAAAGCCAAAGGTTGAACATCGCAGATAACAGACTCACGACCGCAGCTAAAGGTGTATTGTCCTCTAAAAGCAAAGAAAGACAGAATGAAGTCATATTCATTCGCTGGTGTTGAAAGATGACAAACACGCGAGGAATTGTGCTAGATTTTTTACCCCAATTCAAAATGAAATAAGCTCAAAGGAATGTGTGTTATAGGAGGATGACAGTAAACATCTTACTAAGGGCGCTTTTTTTGGGACATATTCTGGTCATTCTGAATTCAGAATACGCTAACATTATAAAACTACGTTGTTTACAATCTCACAAGCCAAAAATTTTCGAGGTACACATAGTTTAAGTAGCGACTTCTTTCCATATTTTGCGAGAGGAATAGGTTCAATATTTAGAGGTATTCTGTTTTTGGAATTGCCGGAATATGTCCCAAAAAAAACGCGCTCTAAGACCACTAACGATATAAATGAAGTTAAAAAAAAGCAAACAATACGAGATATGAGAATAAGTTCGAAGTACGAAGTACGAGAAGGACTTTGGAAAGCTTAAACGCTTGCTTTAGATGATCATGTTTCACACCAATTGCAATCTTGTTTATGGAGAGTCCTTGTCTACTGGTGTGCAGCACATGACTGTTCTAAAATTGGTACGTCATACCCTTACTTCGATTTAAGGTCGTGAAAAGCTCAGTCTTTTGTTAATGTCTGATCAAGCGACGAAAAGACTTTCTACGCCCGTGGTTAATCTACCAAAAAGAAACTATTTCTAACGGAGTTAGAAATTTATACATTCTAGTAGTTAGTTTTGAGTAATCTTCTTAATTCTTAATAAATCTTGACTATCTAAAACTTTTAATTATACTAGACTTGATTTGTGAGTGCCTAGAGGAACGCCACCCGTACCTTCTGACAAATCAGTTAGTAGCATTCGATCAAAACAAAAGACTACATGTATTCGAGAACTTTTTGGAATGTTGGGCAGCTAAAAAAAGCACGTTTACAATATTATTTGTTTCTTTTTGTATTAATCCACATTAGAAAAACAGTTGCCGTTGGCATGTGATTGAGCATACTTTGTATGGTTCGCACGGAATGGCACCCGCAAAAGATTAGAAGAGCGCTTTTTTTTGACGCATTGTAAAGTGTTTGATTAACAAGTTAGTGGCCGACATCTGAAAAGACTGTGCAAGCAGGGTATTAAACCTGTACGGTTCCACCCACACCTATTTATAGCATCTGGTTACTCATCAAAACCCCTTTCATTTTTTAAGGGTTGGCCGCCCCTTTTACCATTTGATTTTTTTTTTTGCTGGAAAGACGTCTTTTTTGGCTCTTGGTTCTTCATTATCACATGTTCGTGAAACGGGGAGAGCTCGTATTACTATGAAAATTCGCTGTTATCTTAGCGTGCTCGAAACCGTACAATATCAATGTTTTCATGGTTCATTACTAGAGTTAAGTCCCTTATTTTTGTTTTGTGGTACCTGTTACACTTGAGTGGGTGATCCTGTTGGAAATCTTTCTTCGGCGTTGCTAAGGCCATTAATCTCTCTGAAGCATTTGCCGAGAGCGCTGTTCGAGATATAGGCCACATCGTTTCTTGGTTTCCCCATACAAGCGGCCTAAAATGACACGAATTGTTTTATTCAATGAATGTTAGCTAAACAATTAAGTCAATTAGCACTCTATTAAATTATGCTAAAATCAGTCAAGAACCAGAGAAAAAAGTAATGTATTTAGCGACATAAACACCACATTTAAACTTCAACATCCTGCAGTAAATCTTCGTAAGTGGACGAAATAACACATTTTTCTCAGGAATAAATCCCTTTTATCTATCGCAACAGCTGAATGACATTACTATTCTCTTTAGTTTTTTATTTTTTATTTATTTGTCTCTCGTACATTTTCGACAAATCACACAGGGTGGACTAAGCCGAAACTATTTTTTTCAGGCGCAGTACAGAAATTAAACCGAGGTCGGTAAATACGCCACTCATAAGTTATCTATTTACCATTGTTGGGTATATATATATATATATATATATATATATATATCTAATATGGGATCCGATTATAATGCTACAAGATACCGGCTTTATGCATTTTGTGTTCCATTATGTCCATGTAAATGCACTTACCAAAATCTTGTCATCCATACGGCTTTAGATTCCTTAGGCTTCGCAAGTTTTATCAGGCGATTGCTATTAAAACAAAACAAAATAAATGAAATCCAGTAACAAACAGAACTATTGAGAGGGCTTTACTTTGGCAAACATGAATGAATTAAACTTGGATATAAACCAAAAACAACGTACATGCCGGTATCTCGAGTGGCTTCTGTAAAGTCAGGGAGCGGGTGATTCACTCGAACAACTGCAACAAAATAAAACACAGCAGACATTAAAGACCTATTCCTGGTGAATACGAGATTTAACAACTCGTTTAGCACTCTAAGCCCAGCCATCCATACTCACATGCCACTTCTGTCATGTTTACTGCAGTGATTACTCCAACAGAAAACTTTAAAACAGTAGTTGTATACAAAACAGTAATAGATTAATTTGAGGCTTTCAGCAACAACACGCAGTTTCTTCAGTTAAAGTTTCAGAGGCCGTATTTTGTGTAGTGTTAATTTCGTTGTGGCTATTCCATTTACCAGTTATGATGTGCCAGAGTTTAATGATTACATTCAACAAAGCGTCATGCTGTGTCTCCATAGAAACGCTACCTCAACGTGGTGCCAATTAACGTTGTCCGACTTTGCATGGCAATCTGGATTGCGATTGGTCAACCAGAGGTCCAGTGAGGTTTCAATATCTCAATGTGTATTGTCTTTGTTTTGTGTAAGCCAAAATAACAAAGAGCGATAATTGTATGTTGATCCTGGAAATTGTTATTCAAACAATCCTGCGAACTTATGTTAAAATATATGTATGTGCAAGCTTAAGAGGTTTTTCATTTTTCGTTGTCAAGATTTTGGACTCCAAAGCCTGGTTTTCACAAGGACGTAAACATAAGCGAAGCATAAGAATTTGCGTCAAGTGAAAACGAATAGTGACATAAGCATAAGATGGACCCTTATGCCTAAGCTTGCGCTTCTGTTTATGTCATGTCGGGCCCGTTTTCAGTGGACACAAGCGCTGTTATGCTTCCGCTTATGCAAATGCTTATGCTTTTGTCGCTAGTGAAAACTAAAAATTAAGACAATGATGAACTAAAGGAAACATTTTGTTATTTCGAAAAGTGATTAACAAGAAACACATGAAACATTCAACTATACAGCCAAAGAAAATCTGACATTTTTGTTAAATTTTGTCTAGACTGCAGAGTTTAGTGAATATACTTCCAGCCAAATGATACAAAAAGTAACCTCCGACATATTTCCGTCGGAATTTCCACTTTCCGAACAATATTTAGCTTGGAGTATTTGTCGTTGTCAAACAGTCTTATCTTTGCTGTTTTTTTTTCTGTAGAGAACCTTCGAGACAAATATTTCAATGCTGATATTTTAAATGGAATTATTCTTGCAATAACAAAGGCTTTATTGTTTCGCTCACGAAATACGTCAAATGTAATGGCAGATCGGATCATGATTTATTTCGCTTTTAATGAGCCACGATGGCGAAAATCTAGCTGCAAAAAAGTCGGGTTGTTTTGGCAAGAAGTTGCCAAATAGGAGGCTTGCTATTGATAGTGACTGTGGTAATTACAGTCAAACCTCCTGAAACGGACACCACAGGAGCAGACCAAAGTGTCCGTATTAAAGATTGTATCAATTTTCGTATTTTTCGGGACCAAGTGAACTGTCCGTAATAGAGAGGTGTCCGCATTATGGAAGTATCCGTAAGGTGGGGTTCGACTGTAAATGAAAAATGGTGTCCGGGATTTGACTTCTTCCTCATGTACGACGGCTGTAAGAAGACCTATTACAAGACAAACTTCTGCGTAGGACATTGTACTCTCGAAAAATGAATAGGCCGGATTAAAACTATGAGATTTCACTCTTGGACCTGTTTAAGCCTGCAATAGGGTTTAAATTTTGCGTTTTTGATTGCTTATTGTAGGTATACGATATCTATTTCTAAGCCCTGTTCTAAGCATTTATGGAAAAACCCAGAAGACCGAATGGGAGAAAGCGAAATACCCTAAGAAAAGCCATTTGGTTTCCAGTGGATTAATAAGTAAATTACTATGAAAGGCCTTTTGTTGTTATTACAAAATTTTGATTATGATGGTCATGTAACGCGCGCTTTGATGGTTTGCATGCCTGTTCAGCTGTTTGAGGTCGTGTAAACATGGACATCACCTCAATAGCCCTTTTTCGATATATTGGAAGCGTAAGACTGGGGCTGTATTTCTGCACGAAAGCGAGGTTGGGAGGACAGAATTTCAAAATGGCTGCCAACGATTCGCAATTTAAAGCTAAACAAGTTCCCTGGCTAAAGGAATTCCTAAAAGCCAGGGGAATTCAGGTCAGTGGCAAAAGGAAAGCCGAGTTAGTGGATTTATGCCGGAAAAGCCAGGAAATTAATGTCTTAAAGATTGATGAGGCTGAGCAGCCAGAGAGTGTTGAGTCGATTATCAAAGTGAAGCTTACGACGGACCAAGGACTGCTGCCAAATCCCCTGCAGGTTAATCAAGGATGGACAAAATATTTTAATAACATACCAGCTTTCGGATTTCCTGATATTTATAACTATCTCGTCGGTGAGTGTGCCTACACCCAGGAAAGTTTAAAATCTTACAAGAGCCTTTTGGGCTACAAATTATACTACGATGGACACGTCGAAAATCTTCAGTTCAATAATCAACCGAGCAAGCTGTCGAGCTATTTTCAGTTTAAATTCGCAGTAAAGCCAACGGAAAGGTCCAAGTTAGATGGAGGTGAAACGACTTACAAAGGTTTTTTCATCTTGAAAAAGGATGGAAGTGTGTATTCTGGTTATTGCCAGTGCAAAGGAGGGTATGTATAAGCTCATACACTTTTAAGATGTTTTTAAACTTTGTAGCGTTTTCATTTGTTTAAATATAGGGAAGATATGTTTTTGCGTAATCTAATTCATTTAATTGTGTATCTTTTTGTACTCTTACTGCTCCTTGTTTCTGGAACACCTTATTTCTTAATACCAAGCAGATTTCTTGCTTGTATTAAAAAAAAAGAAAACTGTGGAGAACTTAAGGATTGGTACTTATCAATGTTATGGTTCGGAAGGGCAATTAGCATAAGGGGGAGGCAGGGCAATTGCAGGGTACTTTTTTTTTAAATTCTCCAACCTGGTTCCCAAAACTACTGAGGCCAAATGGTTAAATTCCACGTTGATAGTTGTTTTCAAATTCCTGCTGATTCATGTACATGCTGCATATTAATTTGACATTTAAATTTCTAAGGATGGCACCATCTGCTGTTTCAGTTACATGTTCCAGTATGAGACATGTGTCTGTTAGTTGATGTAGAAATCCATTTTATCATAATTTAAGTTTCAAGTCCTAATCTTCTGTGTTTTCACTTGTTTTGTTTTGGGTCTTGTACGACTCAGTTTCTTTATTTATCTATGTACCAATTTATTTATCTCCGTATTTTATTTGTAATGTGATTTCTTATTCATTTATCTATTTATTTCTAAAAGCACCCATCTTGATTAGCTTGATGCTACCTGCAGGTGCCTATAATTTTGTAAATAATTTATTTTGTTTAATAACAGATTGATTGATTGTCATCCACTTGCTTATCTTTATCAGTTTGAATGATCCAAATTCTGGTTATTCTTTTATCATTACTTTCTTATCCATTAGTTGGCTTTTATTTCTAGACCTTATGCATATGGTAGGTTCATGTGAGTGAAGAATAAAATTGGCTTGTTGTGTAAGTTTATGTATGTATGTATGTATGTATGTATGTATGTATGTATGTATGTATGTATGTAATGTATGTATGTATGTATGTATGTATGTATGTATGTATGTTTTTAAATGGCGACATCAGCCTCATGTTTCCATTATTCCTTCTGGAAACTTATGGTGCTAGTACCTTGTATGTGCAAAAGGCGGTGAAACTCATATTAATAGTATTGATAATGTGATGATGATACCAGTAATGGTAACTAATGCTAATAGTAATGGTAATGGCAGTGATAATAGTAATGGTAACAATGATAATGGCCTATTTACTGATCATGAGACATATATTATGTTTCTATCTTTATTAGTGCTGATGGAGGATGTAGACACCTAGCAGCAGCCCTTTTTGACTTACTTGCAACCGTTATTATTGCTGAAATGGAAGCATGCACTAGTAAAGTATGCGCCTGGGTTCAGAAGGGGAAACGAAATGAAGGGTGTCTCCCAATTTGTGACCTAGATGTTGGACGGCCAGAATATGGGAAGAAAATGAAGTCCACACCATCAGTGACTGATTTTAACCCAATAACTTCTTCATATGATGTCATGGAACTACGTACACAGTTTAAAAGAGAACTTGGTGATGTGTGCAGGAATGCAGTGGTTGTTTCATTCCTACCCACTTTGCCACAAAACATAACATCTGAAGGTGAACTGGCAAACTTCATCTCAGACAGTAACAATGTAGTTAAGGAGGAGATTGTTAAAGCTGTTTGTGTATATTCTTTGCTAGAGTATGCAAAAATCTTTGCTTTAGAGAGGGATATCTCTGAATTAGATGAGGTTCCCACTGAATTAGCTGAGGAATTTCTAAGCTCTCTTAGTATTACAGATGAGCAAATACAATTGATTAATGACCAAACACTAGGACAGTCAGAGTCACAGTTTTGGTTTGACCAACGTGCTGGCAGAGTGACTGCATCATCTTTTTATACAGTGTGCCACTTGCGTGACTCTACTGATCGTAGAAATACTGTGAAACATTTAATTAACTATTGCCCCTTGAACGGTGATTCAGCTCCAGAGCAGCTTGTGTGGGGTCATGAAAAGGAAACTGTAGCTATTAAGCAATACTTAAAGAAAACTTCCAAGAAACACAGATCAGCCACTGTTGACAAATCTGGGCTGATTGTTGACAAGTCAATGCCATTCTTAGGGGCTAGCCCAGATGGTATTCGAAGGTGTGAATGTTGTCCTCAGAAGACTATAGTGGAAGCCAAAAGCCTTTATTCTAAACGCAATTTGTTACCTGCAATTGCAGCAGCAGCATTTTTAGACAAAGATGATGAGGATAATCTAACACTGAAGTCTGAAGGAAAGTGGAACTATCAGATCCAGGGGATAATGGGTATCAGTGGGATCCATAAAGCTGAATTGGTAATATACACCAACAAAGGCACTCTAATTATACCAGTTTGTTTTGATCAGAGTTTGTGGAATTTAATTAAAACCAAGCTCAGAGCATTTTATATTAAGTACATGGTAGAGGAGTTGCTAACCAAGAAAATTTACAGGTCGTTGTCTGAATAGAATGTAATCGGCATCATACTGAATGTAATTAGGCATCCTACTGATGAACAGTTAAGAAGTTCAGATATGTTCAGAAGCCACATGTATTTGAAGTCTGTCCCCTTTGAATAGACTGGGAGAATGTGTTTGCACTGTATATTGACAGTTTTAAATCATACAAACTACAAAAAAGTGTACCATTGGATTACATGTAACATTACAAGTTTATAACTGCATTTCCCACTTGTCTGCACAGTGTTTTTTTTTTCATTTTGATGATGATGGGAGTGACCCTTGTGTTACTGGATCTTGATCCTGGTTTAGACAAGTTAATTTTAAGTTCTGCATTGATGTGTGCATGCTCATGCATGATTCAAGATCACACCTTAACCATGTGTGAGCTTACATATATCACAACTTAACAATTACTTGTCAAAAATTGGATTCCTACTATGCAAGTGGTGGCAATAGGTTACAGAGACTGGCACATACTATCAGTATTGGATCAGCAATGTCCAGTAAAGTTAGAGGTAAATTTCCTTGTAGGATTCTGAAGTTTTTAAGCCGTTCAATGGCTCGTTCGACATGAATACGAACACTTGCAATTGTGCGAGTCATCTTGACCCCCTTTGTGGACAGCTGTTTACCTTAAAAGAGAAAAAAAGGTTTAACAGTGTTGGTTCAAAAATATGCTTCTGACTAAAATGATATAAAAGTATAGAAAGAAAACATCTATTTTAGTTCTATCCCTACACTCACTGACACTCACTGCAAACCTCACACCTTTTACTTAATCAGTTGTAGAAAAGCTGTTGACTGATTGCACATTAATTTCTGTGTCCTGAGGTGTAGGGCAGATTTTTCAATAGGGGGGTCCTACACTAGTGTCTTATTGGGACATGGGAGCTTACCCCCCCCCCCCCCCCCCCCCCCCCCCCCCCCAACGACCTCCACCCAGTTCTTGAAAATTTGGAAATGTCCAGTATTCTCCACTGGATATTTTCTAAAAAAAATAGTTGTGTATTTGTTTTTTTGTTAGCCAGGAAGTATTTCAGTCACAATGACATCAACTTGGTCACTACTAGACTGAAATCACATTAGTTTGACTTCGTTTCCTTGTTGTGTAAAATGTATGGTCTGATTAAGATTTAAGGGTGTCACGTTTTTCTCGCAAGAGCCAACCTGTTTTATTATCATTTTTTTTTTCTTAACAAAGGGAGGGAGGTTACAAGCACCCTAGTACCCCTTAGCTATACCCTTGGTGTTGCAGGCTCAAATAATTATTGTGAGTATCATTGTGCTCTACTGGAGACAATCTTTTTTTTTACATTGAAGAAAGGTTAATCTCCCCCTTTCAAGTAAATTTGCTTCTATCCCACCCCCACCTGTGCAGCAGGGATTACACAATCTGCATCCCCTCCACACACTGATTTCTGGTCTCATTTCTCCCTGACTACACTGTCTAATGGAGGAGGGTGATTGTTTTACAGAAATATAAAATACCTTTGCAAAGCGGTGGTACATTCAATAATACCCTTTTCTTTGTTACAAGGTCTCTTATGTTGAAGCCTTTGTCAGCCATTACTGAGTCGCCTGGTTCTAAGAGATCCAGTAGACCACTATGTTCTGTAATGTGTCTGTCACTTGTATTTCCAGTCCACAGCTTGGAGACAAAGGTAAACATTCCATTGGGAGAAATTCCTACCAGGGTTTTAATAGTATTATGTTGCTTATAATTGCTCCATGTGGCTCTTTGTGCACTTGGTGTTGTGGGCTTCTCGATGAATATTTCTGTACAATCTATAACAACTCTGACAGTAGGAAACTTCCTGAATGATCTAGGGAGATTTTTCGATATTTGTTGCTTGGAAGGCCAAAAAAGAAGAGCATCTTTAAATATTTTGGCTAAGAAACAGATCCAAGTTCTGAAAGTTTTACTTACTGAGCCCGGCGACATTCCAAGTATATCAGAAATAAAGACTGTCAATAGACCCAATCTTAGGCGAACCAAGGTCAAAACAAACTCTTGAAATGGACTCAAACTTCTTTTCCTGCCAGGTTTGTTCTTTGTTGGGTCTTTCTGGTACCCAACATCAGTGGATTTATTACTATCCCAATTTTTCATATTACTACAAAATGGCTTGATTAAGTTAAATAGTGTCAGCAGACATGACAGAGTGGGTAAACCTGTGTAAAATTTTACTGATTCGTCATTCTTGACCACGTCTTCCAAACATAGGCACGCATTGCGTGCATGAGCTATTTTGAAAATTACCTAAATGATATGAAATGGTGAAAGTAACAAAACAGCGGAAGTTTACTCGCACAAATAACCGCTTGCAGATATACGTTTTTAAAATCCTCCGGCCCGCCCACTACCAAAAAAAATACCGAGATAACCAACTGGGTCCCGTTTCTCGTTTCTCGGCTAGCTTTTTTTCACGGGATTTCCAGAGTTATTTTTTGACGAAACTACGGTCCCAGTGAAATGAGCAACTTGTTTCAGTAATGAGTGTATTAAATTAAATGTCAACCAGAAAAGTCCTGCACATAAATTTGATGCATCCAAATTGAAGACTTACTATTTCCTGGAAATTTGTATCTAGTCTTTTTTTAAAGGTTTCTTTTATTATTCACAAAAGACACGTGGAAAAGGTTCCTTTGGCCTGGAAGAAGCAAACTAATTAAATTAAATTGTTTTCAACTCCAAACCACAAGCTAATTAAATTAGTGACACGAAAATTCTTTGAACCACCTGTTTCTGTAATGTCAACCAGAAAAGTCTTTCACAGAAACTAAACGCATGAAAAATGAATATAAGTAGTCTCCTAGTAAATTGGAACTAATATTATTTAAACAACTGTTTTTATTCTCCACAAAAAAGTCGTGCAAATAGAAACAGAACTAATTAGATTAAATTGTTTTCGACTCAAAACCTCAAGCTAATTGAATTACTTACACGAACATTGTTGAGGTTAACATTTGGAACCAAACACCTTTTCCTGTAATGTCGACCAGCAGAAACTTAGCGCATCCAAAATGAATTTTGCTTGTTTCCTAGTAAATTGCAACTAATATTTTTTAAACAGGCGTTTTTTAACGCACCATATAAATTAATTACATTACGTTTTCTCGAAAACATGTTGAATTTCATCACGTACCAGTTTCTATAAGGACAAAGTTCAATATTTGCACGTGCACACAACGTGACTGCTCATACAAAATACAGTCGCTTCTCGCTTATAGTAATCGCTTGAGGCATACAATTAATAACCTACACATCAGCTCACATTAATTCAAAGAAAGATAAACGTTTTACATACTGTAAATTGTAGATTAATTGCATTACATGTTCTCTGTTGAACTCCATGCATCACGGACAAGTTTCTATAAGGACAAAGTTCAACATTTTCACGTCGGCAGACAGCGTGTCTGACAAAAAAAATCCAATTTTAAATAGTAATCTCTTGAAACCCAGGCTTGAAACATACAATTCATGTTCCGCATCATATTATTTGAAATCGGCTTGCCGTTTTTGCAATAAAACTATACTCATACTTCAGTATAAGCTCACCTATGAACGTAACCGCAGTCCACATTTTTTGGACGTCTCATCTCCCGCAGACCATTCTACCATTCATGCATAGGGCACATTACAGGCAGTATTTCTGAATAAATGTCCTTGATATTGCCAGGTTAGCAAGCCAGTCGGGATTAGAGAACAGTTCCCAAGCAACAAATTTTCAAAACTTTACACTTTTAGTGTTTGCGGCAACAATCGCGGAGATTCAAGATGGCTGATTTTCAATTCATGTCAAGTGCCCTTCTTTGACCTTCAGTAATACCATTTTAGAAGCGAAAATTTGATTGGCTGACATAGTACACGGTGTACATACTAGAGGCAATCTGATTGGTGTGACATAACCCAAGACATACATACAAACAAACAAACAAACTAACAAACATACTAACATCACAAACCAACCTTTGCGCCTGCTAATGAGCTATTTTTTTCAAAATAGCTCAAAAAACAGCTCGCGTTTCAGGCTTTCCTTGTCTTGAAGCTTTGCCTTTAGTTTCTCGTTTTCTCTTCGTAATTCTTGCATTTCTTGTTGAAGGTTCTGTAGTTCTATAGGTAGGTCGAAATCTGTTTGGGTAGGCTTGTCACGAAAACCTTCTTTACAACAGTAGTTATGGTCATGTTCGATAGTTTCGGAAACAGTCGATGTGTCGATTTTTTTTCGGACTGTTTTCACATCGTCCGAATTGCCGTCATCTGTATCTGCCGATCTTTTGCGATTCTCTTGTCTTTTTCCTCTTGGAGAAATTTTTGATTCCGACACATTAATCTTAAAAATGGAAGGACAAGTTCCTGGCTTTACATCAACTCGTCCGTTTAAGGATCGATGGAAATCAGAATTTCGGAAATGTTCTCCACAAATCCGCGGATTTTTTTGCCTCTCAAAGGCTTTATCAGCCCGCCTGCAGAATCGTTTCCACTTGTTCCGTAATTTAGGAGTCAAGGGAAACTTATGAAATGAAATTCCGGGCCTGTTTCTCGAGCTGTTCGTACAGCCTGCGACGCTGCAATAGTTCACCATTCTTTTTAATACCGGTAAGTATCTTCGCCCGTCCTCCCAACCTCGTTTTCATTTTTTTAACTAGAGTCCAGTCGATCACGTCCAAACATATCGAAAAAGGGCTATTTACATTTGTTCTTACGTTATTACATCATCGCGCTTATTATTTCATTCATATAGTTTACATAAATGTCTTTTATTCTCCCAAATTCCCTCCCGTGTTTGCATCACAAGTAAGTGTAAAATTGAGTGTGGACCAATTCTTAAAAATGGGTACTGAAATTTACACTGTTTGTCTTGTGTACGTTATTCTGATGGAATTCTCTGCTTCCTTTTTCGCTGTTTATGTATTTCTACGAACAATTTCTATAATAGGATACCATGACAAGTGATACAACTTCTGCAAAGGTCTTTCATGTAGTCGCTTTTCCAAAATTCCTTGAAGCTAAAAGCAATATAACAAGTTTAAACAAGTTTTAACATGGTTGTTGTATTGGTCAGTTTATGTGACGTAGTGTATGTGATTATCTATTCATAAACTGAAGAGATTCTCTATGTTGATCACTATGCTGTGGCTCAATTAAAAAATAAAAGAAAAACACTTACTGTTTGGCAACTTGAGTTTCTGCCTTTTCTTAGCTTTCTTGATTTCTGCTCAAAAAAGCAAACAAAGAAGTGGCATTATACACTTCAACAACTCGAGTCAACCCGAGTCTGTCATTAGATTTAACATGTGATCTAGTTTTTCAGTCTGTAGTCGAATTTTTGATTCTAACCATTCAACTGAATAAATTCTAACGATTAAACGTTCCTGAAAATGTGTCCATATACTGTATTGCTTTAGTAACCTGTCGCTTTTGTGGTTGTGCTGCAATAGATACAGTCACGAGAACTTACGTTTTGGTGTTGCAACTCTTACAGATGATGCATAAGGAGACGATGTATCAGAAGCCACTGTTTGAGGTCGAATTGGTGGTAACTGTACTCGTTCAGATTCAGAATCACTCTGTTTCTCTTCCTTCCGCACAGGAGTCTTTCTCTTGGCTTTAGATGAAAGTTTCCTTGGCTCCTCTTGCTTTGTTTTGTCTTTCCTTTCTTCTTTATCTTGTTTTACTTGCGGTTTATTTTGTTCGTCTTGTTTGTCAGGACTGGTCGATTGTGGACCGACAGCCGTGCTCTCACCATCTACATTGAGACAAGAAATGCCCATGAAATGTTAATTTATTTGAAAGTTGGCAATACATCACTTTAACGAACTCTTTTGATTTTTCGTCAGTTTACGATACAGCAAACAGTTCGTAGGAAATTGTTTTTTTCAGTGATTGTTTTCTTTTTACGGACTGGCTATCCCCTTGGTAACGTAAACCGTCGGCACTTGTGCTTATACGAGTTTTTTTTAGTTATACAGACATTTGCAGTGGAATCTAACTTTTGTCTTGTTGGTTTTATGGGCGAATCTTTTTCGACGAAGTAAATAGTTGTCATTCTGTAAAGGATAATTATTCGCATTCGTACCTCTATTTTAGGCGGAAATCAGCGCACTGTTGTCATCACATAAACGCAGAAAGTTTGAAAATTTAACTTCGACCTAAAAGTACCTTTCGTTTTTATGGAGTGCATGATTTGAAGAAATATCCTTGTTTACAGTCAACTAACTTTTTCTCGTTGAGTTTGTGTACTGAACAACGTTGCTAGCGCGACAGTCCACCTGTTTAACGGGTGGCGTGCTTTTTTAATTAGAGAGATTAAGCATCACGTTTGTTTTTCCCGCGAACGCAAAAATCCAACTTTTGCCGTCTTCATTTGCCGTTCCTACATGAAATCGAGTAGTTTCGCTTTTGTCATGGACATGTGGATTTATTTAACGTTTCGAGGAAAAGTAAAGAAAATCAACTGTAAGCTGACGTTTGCCGTTTACCATAGAACGCGGTGCTTAATCTGTCTAGGAATAAAAAACGGAGTGTATATAACTTTGCCTGCCAGCATAACATTCAAACATTCTGTGGCCTACTTTTCATCATTTTAGAGCTTTTTGTTGGTCTTTTAGGTTTTCGTTCAATCCATCGATGACAAATACTTTTCCTCGAAAATAGATTATTTCTTGGCAATGGTTTTTGGAATTGCTTCCCTGTCAGATCCTTTAAAACTTTAGTAGTGACTATACATTCCCGATGCGTGTTGTGCGTGAGCCAGTTCAGAGCTAAGCGTTTTAAGCCCTACCCCTGACAGAGTGTAACTGTAATTGCAGTAAGCTACATTGTTAGTCCGCGTCAGAAACGAACATATCTAGCATGGCCGGGTTGATAAGTAAACAAAATCATTTTAAAAACTTGTTGTCATGACAAATAATTCGATAACCATGTTGAACTGCATGGTCCTTACATGACATCTATTAGTATAGAATCACTTTACTGACTGTAAAGGCTGTAAAGGTTTTTCTTAACATTTCCATTACATTCTTAACATTTCTAAACTTTCACCGACTCTTATAACTGATGTAAGAGACACCAAACAACGGAATTGTTCGATATAACTGAACTTCAAACTGTTTCAAACTGATTAAACAAAATCAAGAAGTTTTCACTATAATTTGCGGTTAACCTACCATTGTCATTTTCGACATCCTCGACTTGAATTTTAGTGTCTTGTTGGTCCATAACAGATAACAATCTTTGTTAGCCGGAGTTCCGGCTTTCGACTTGATAAGCCGATTCGCGCTGTGAAAAATGTTTGACTTTCTTTGGATGTGGGATCTTAGAAACCGCTAAATGCACAAATGAAAACTGACCAATAAATATTTAATGACCGACATTTTAGCCAGTTTGCATGTCAATTGGAGAAAAGACGTTATGATAATTGGACGAATTGTTATAAATTATCAATTCACAAATTTTACACTTTTATGTAGTTGTGGAACAGTACTCCTTCTATCCATATCTCTGTCATCTAATGAAAATGGCAAAACGTTTATTCATACAAGTCTCATGCCATAAAAATAACAACTTGCCAAGTTTTTAGGTCGACCAAAGAGAGTCGTGAGACGTTAAAGGCTAAACGCAATGTAAACAAACTAAAATGAAACATCATAAAGCTTGTTTCGCCCAAACTTCGTTACCAAGGAGACGAATTGTGTCTGTTCTAACGTGTTAAATATTTTATAACATCCAAGAACTAACCCTTGATAACTTAATCAGTTCAAACGCTTTAACGAGTTCTAAGATAGTAGTGCAAGCCAATTTAGTGCCGTAATTACAATATTTGTAATGGCTTGGCAAGTATCAAGGCGACTGAGTTGGTTGGCGCTGTCGGAGATATTTAATTTTAATTTTTTTTCTTTAATTTCAATATTTACCTGTTGTTGAGAGACTCGACACGGAACTGGGTCGCGCTGACTTAACGCTCGAAGCTGCTAAGCTCAGATAACTGCTGTACTCTGTTATGACAGACCGCAGGCTCGGACTGCGTTGAAGAATCAAACTGATGGGTGTACCTGGCGAGTGCAAGGAGCCTCGACTGGATGCGTTGCTTTGGTAACCAGCATACGTTTTGAGTGGTTGCAGCCTGGGTTTTCGTGATGCTATACTCATTTTACTTGATGCACTAGTTTTTCTACTTTGTTCAGATTTGCTTGACTGTAAAGAAGACATGGACAATGCACTTCCCCCATCTTTCGAATTTTTTTTTGAACGCATAGTCGACGCAGAACTGAGAGAGGCGTCATTCCTCTGTCTCTGAGGGCGTTCCTTACGTTTCAGAACTCTTTTACGTCGATTTGTAAAATCAGGTTCATAATCGGTATCCGCGTCTCGCTTTCTTGCTTGCTTACTTTGTGAAAAATCTGTTCTCTTACCACTTTTGCTTCTATAACCAGACCTACTCGCTGATCTATTTAGTCCTCTTTCCATCTTGAAAAATGACATAACAGCATCTCTATTTAGGTTAGGGACGGATTTTGTGCGCGGTACTGTTGGAGTTTTTATTATTGAGCGGGTGCTCAGCCGAGAAGCTATTTGACTGCGACTTACGGGCTGCGTACGCGACAGATCGGGAAATAGTGTTAATGTAACACGACGTTTACCAGCTTTCCGAAGATCGGGCTGAGATTTACTCGAAATGTTACTGATTGCTGGTAAATGTGGCACTCCAGAGCGAGACTGTGTTCTCGCCCTGGGAGTCTTTGCTCGCCCATTTTGGACATTTTTCTGTTTCCAACTGGGTTTCCTTGCCTCGGGCCCTTCGCTTATACTGTATCCTGCCGCGCTGTACGTACTCCATCGTGACCAGTTCCTCATGACCACATAAGAGCCCTTACTTTGCACACTCGTGGTACCTTTTTCGCGCATGCTCAGCCTACTAATTGCTGAGCGATTGCGACTTGATCCACGAGATAGTTCCGATTCAGTCAGCTCGACACCCAGTTTCTCTCTTTGTTTTTCCTGTTTTGCTGCCATTTTCTTCATGCGGAATTGATTAATGTTCATAATATAAGATGGTGCAGAGCTTACGGTGGACTTAGCGCTACCATTTTTCCCCGTCTTTGTTGTTTTAGTTGTCTTTGTGGATTCCCTGCTCTGGACTGAAGCAATTGTCGGAATGCTGCTAGCGCTCGCGTTCAAACTGCTAGTGTAGTGTGTTCGAACGCTGACAGGAGTTTCTTGCAATCTTTTGGAGATTGTTTCCGTTTCATCGGTATCATCGTCGTCATCATCGTCATTACTTTCGTCTTCACTTTCGACGCTTTCATCTTCACTATCGTCATCATCATCATCGTCATCGTCATCATCATCATCATCGTCATCATCATCATCATCGTCATCACTTTCTTCCTCCTCGTTGTCAGAACCAAGTTTGTTATCATCATCTTCAATGTTGCTATCGTAGTTAATGAGATGGTCACTTTCTTCATCATAATCAATTCTTATAACATTCGGAGTAGCGTGATAGCTTTCGTTCCGACTTTGTCCTTCGGGATTTCTTCGGTAAGATTCGTGCTCTGGTCGGTCCAGAGAATACGAGGTTTTTCTGTTAGCTTGTAAGGGATTGTTGGAAATTACAACCTTTTTGTTTTCCGCGTGATTAGACTTCTCATTAAGGCTGTCTTTAAATGCACTAAGTTGCGAGCCGTAAGACTGAATACCTGAGCTTCGACCATCAGCTTCAGTTCTTTCAACGTTTACTTTTCTTTGCAGAGACTTGTTTTTCTCGCTCTGCTCTTGTAGTTCTTTCTCGAACTTCCGAAGGTTTTCACTTGTAAGCGAAAAAGGTTTCGCAGTCGTCATGGCAAGAAGTTAATTCCTAAGTTGTGGACATTTTAGGTGCTGGAGTTCAGTGTTTTTTAAACCTTTCATCCAAGAACATTTGCCACTGCAGAAATAATGAAAGCAAAAAGTAAATATTTTGGTGCTGTAAATATTTAACAACATGAAAGTAGCATGAAAGTTGAAGAATTTGCTTGAAATATAAATAAACCGTATCACTTTTATACGGTGTGTAGACAGAGCGATTTTGGATTCTTTATAACTGGGAAGTATTGGCATAGGAATAGATTACAAAAGCTAGATTATACCTTAGATCATAACGACATCCGGTTTTGGTCGGTTACCAGCAGTGACTGCAGCAGTTTACAGCAATTCATTGTCTTATACTTACTCCAGAAGACAATTTCCTGTTGGTTTTAATGTGGTCCGAGTTGAAACACGAAATTAGTTGTCATAGGAGTTTTACCAAGTAAATGTGTCTAAATGTTTTCTTTCCGACGTGTAAGTTGTATTTATTTTCGAAACCCCCTGGCGTAGTTAGATAGTGTTTGTTCGATGGTGAGTGATGATAGCTCAAACATTTGCAGGCGATCCGAGAGGGGCAAAGCAAAAAGGCGAGCAACTTCAACAAGAGAGTAGTCTTACAAGGCTATCACAATTTCGGTGTCTATTGCAAAATTTTAAAAAGCGAGAATTATGCATTTAGCCGGTCATTATCGTATTTCCTTCATCTTATGTACCTAATACATCTAGTCGTGTTTATGGGGTGCTTGTTAGGAAGGGACCCTCTGTTTAGGTTACATGTTTATTTTTTACACTTAAATTTTTTATTGCGGACTACATGTATGACCAACACATAATTTCTCTTTAAATTAAAATACAAAGTCGAGTCAACAAAGTGCAATAAAATTGAACATCAACTGAAAATGGTGCAGAATCCACAGACTGGTAACAGCTGTTATCAGTGTGCCTTCAGATGCTGTCGTCCGATGTCATCCGTCAAACATTAGAGTGATTTTACTTAATGGGGCTGTCATCATTTTTAGTGTTATTTTAGAAAGTCAAAAGACGTTTATATCATTAGAAACCCAGAAATAATGGCCCAGTTTTGTTTTAAATTTAAGATAAATTTCATCGTCGATTCTTAGTCATAATACTGAGCTGTGTTTTTAAGCCTACCGTGCATTTTCGCATTTATAATTTCAAACTTGAGACCGAATTCATTGAGATTGTTTAGGATTAAGAGTTACTTTTTGTAGAGTTATTGAAAGAATAAACAGTAAAAGATATTACTATTTAACCGTGCAAGACCTCTACAAAAATAACTCTTACATGTATTTGTAACAAGTCATCACAGATGTTATCTTAAACGAAACCCCCATTTCACAGTTCTTCAGGTCAAGCGACATTTCTTGTCTTCCCTTCAACGACCAAAAAAGTTAAAAAAAGATGCATTGAAGTTAAATGAAACTAAATACAAATTTAAGACATAAACTCCTTTATCAAGCCGCCAACGTAAAAAACGAGTTGAAGATTAATCAAGTTCCTTGCAACAAGCGACCCCATTTTCATGTCGATACTCGACCTGCCATTGAATTAATACACTTTTTGTGAGATCAAACTGCGAAATAAAAAAAACACAATCAATGGATTCTTTAATTTTACACTGAATGTCTGACTTTTGGCTAGAAGAAAGACAACTGTCCGTAACAACGAGATCTCTTAGCCACTTAAAACAACAACTTCCTAGAAACATCTAATACTGAAGTCTTAAAGGCACTTAAAACTGAGAACATTCTAGAACCCACCATGCTTATCGTCGAAATCAGCCCCTCTAAAAACGTGCATCGATTTTATAGAACCGCCCTTGGTTTGAAGCCAAGCCCTGTTCAATAAACAAATCGAGTGCAACCCCGATATAACGTAGTGTCAAGGAACTACCGGAATGAAATGTGTTATTAACTGCAATCAAAGCTTCTCATAAGTGTATTTAAAGCACCATGAGACATGTGATATGTGCGCTCCGAAGTCACGCGATGTGACATTTATTCGTTATATCGGGGATTCGTTATGACGGCATTCGTAATATCGAAGTTCTATTCCATACATTTTACCTGGGGGCGGGGGAGGGGCTAAACATCGCATAAAGGCTCAGGATATGTAAAATAATTTAACGGCACGACAATAATTACTTAGCATTAATGATAAAGTAACGAATATCGCTTTAGAGGAACACCTGTCAGCCAAACTGTTCAAAGCTGCTTACCTCCTATCACGCTCTATTTTCGTTTCCTTTGATAAACCATTCTCGCGGGAAACTAGAAGAGTGTATATGAGGGCTACTGATCGCAAAAAAAGAGAACGTTCATCTTATTTAGTAGTATTCTCGACTCAGCAATGGGATTTTGTTACGATCATTTAAAAAATGGAACACGCCATTTTGACAAAGGGGGAAATAAAAAAAAAATTCTCCGATGTGATATAATTTCGGTAAAATCTACCTATTTTCATACAAGTGCATGTAGTCAAAACAGTGTGATTACAGGCTTTCAAGCTCAGATACATCCTTCGGATTTCAACAGCCGAAGAAATTCAGGAAATTGTTTCCTTCGAAAATTACATTGGATTCTGATTTCTTTCGCATATAATTAGTTTGCTTGTTATTTCGTTTAACCCGCTTTCGAAATGGTTGATTTTACCGTGGTCTATTTAGATTTGCAATTGCAAATAATCAATAAAGTGGTAATATTTGATAAAGATATTTGCAACTAGCGTTGTTTTTGCTAACATACAAACCTTGGAACAGAGTTTATTGAAAGCTATATTTTAACGATGCGTTTTTAATTTAAAGTGCAACTCGAGCTATTTGAACTCGTCAGGGATTCTTTCAGCAGATTAACGTTCCACTTTTTATAAATTGGAACAGAAATATGTCAAATAACATTCTGTCGCGCAAGATGGACTGTTTTGTCGTATAAAGTAATTTTTTGTGAAATTCAGTACTGCACGAAGTAATATTTTGCACAAAACCGCAGACAATATTTGTAGAATTTGTTCAATAACCGTTCTTTTGTGAGCTTGTGAAATAAATAAGTAATACACTGAGTCCGTTATTACAGGCGCTAAAATTGGTAGCGAGAAATTATTATTTTGAACTTAAAAGTACTTTCAAAACGTACCTTTGCAGCGTTAAACCTATACAAGAACAATGCCTAGAAATGAATTAGCATTAGCCCTTTTTTATAGATAAAACGCCAAATTGTTGTTGTTCTCGCTCGATGCACAAAACCTTCAATTGTCACCAGACAAACTTTGGTTCAAGAAAGTCGTTAAATTTTAAAGCAAACAAGTATTTTACCTTCGGATAAGCCATTTTTGAAAACGTCACTTTGACTGGAATTGAACACCGTAAAAATCCCAACATTTGACGGATAAATTCTCCAAAAGATGGTTTCCATGGTGCACAAGCAAACTGACTTATATAATGTTGAACTTCATAAATGTCAATCAGTTTGTGTCTATGCAAATTGCAATAGAAGAGTCTTTGTTGATTGGACGTTAGATAATGTCGGCAGGTGCGTTAGTTTAGTCACTTAGTAAATGTGTTTAGCGTTATACATGCCGGAAAATTCTTAGCAGGCGTTCATTTTTGTTTCAAAAATTGTATTGTTTTTATCCAGCCTGCTTGATTCTAAAGCTTTCCTCTTTGGGCATCTTTTGTAATATTTACCTAAATTGGTTCATTGTTTGCTCTTCATATGACATAATACAGCATCGTGCGGGTATTAGTAAGGTTGCTACTTTAACTTCACTTCAGTCAAAAAAAGTGAATTAATTATTTATAATTATGCCATTAAGTATGATGTATGATATGCCAATAATCGTGAGTAAATCCACAGAATGGTTAGCCTGCGAATACAGCTGCCTCTCATCGCTTCTGGCCGCTATGTGGACGGGGGGGGTTCGTGAGAGGCGGCTGTATTCACAGGCTACAGAATGAGTGACACTGCGTGCAAGTCATGTTGTATCCTGGCTAGGCGGTACGTCACGTACGTGAGGCGTCGGATAGAGATATTAAGCTTCCTTTTATTTCTCCCGCGAACGGCAGGGATGCATTTTTTGCCGCCTGCCGTTTGCCGTTTCTACGTTAAAATGAGTAGTTTCGCGTTTGTCATGAACATGTGAATTATCAATTTTTCTGGTGGATTTATTTAACGTTTCAAGGAAAAATAAAGATAATCAACTGCAAGCTGGCGTTTGCCGTTTGCCGTAGAACGCGGTGCTTAATCTCTCTATTACCAGGCTCTAAGGCGGGGCTTTACCTAAATGCCATTTTCCCGCCACTTAACATGGGTTTAATAGAAATATCTCGTTCACGTTTCAAGCAATCAAAAAACGCCTAGCTCATCTCATGAATCTATGTTATGGGGTGTTTTGTAAATTTTTGGGTGATTTTTGGGTATGTTTAGGAGGGAATAGTTTTTCTCAAAGGATTTGTAAAATTTAGAGAAATAAGAAATATTGAAGATTTAATGAAGTGTTAAAATTAGAATTTGTAGTTAATAATTAAAAGATGGACACCAAGTTAGTCCACTAGTAGACTACGAGTAGTCTCTCTTTCCCAGCTTAGTCCGTCGAGCGAGAAACGAAAAAACATTAGCGAACGGAAACTCGCCCCCAGTTTCGCGCGGCCATTATCCGTTAGCAAATGTTTTTTCGTTTATCGCTCGACGGACTAAGCTGGGAAATAGAGACTACTCGTAGTCTAGTCCAATAGCTACTTAGGTCTTGCGTGGGTATCAACCCCAGGGGGGTGGGGGGTACTCCCTATAATGGGCTATATGGGGATGCTCCGCCCGAAAGGGTTGGGATTTCACTAGTTGAAGTATATAAAAGGGTAGGGATTTCACGAAGGATAGGAAAGGGTTAGGGAAAACACGAGATGAAGCATAAAAAAGGTAGGGAAAACTGCTATTGAAGTATTATAAAAAGGGCCTTTCAAAATAATATCAAACAGACGCACTTAAAGGCTATATGAAAGGGGTACTATTTTCAATAGTCCTTTTTACAGTTGTGTGCTTGGTGACCTTGCCTTTGAGTGCAAGCGAGGCTGGAGGTGACCTTGCTTTGATACAGACCTTGAAGCTTTTCAGATGTAAATTTAGCTAGTTAGCATGAGAAAAGCATTATTAACATATGAAAGGCAGAAAGGTTTGTATCAAAGCAAGGTCACCTCCAGCCTCGCTTCCACTCAAAAGGCAAGGTCACCAAGCACACAACTGTAAAAAGGACTATTAAAGGTATATGAAAGGGGTACCTTTTCTGTCAAAAAAGGTATGTGAAAGGGTAAGGGTTTGGATCTCGGGGCGGAGCATCCCCGTACAAAATGGTTGTTGAGTACCCCCACCCACCCCAACCGGGGTATCAACTGTCTGTTTGTGTTCCAAAACTCATTTTCTTTCTTCCATCCCTTCTTTAAACCTCTTAAAATTTCATTCATTTGAGGATGACACACGGTCACATGCCACAAAAAACAATACACATTCCGAAAGTGCCCTTTGGGATTTAGACTACGAGCAGACTCTCTTTCACAGCTTAGTCCGTCGCCCGCAGTTTCGCGCGGCCATTTTCCGCTCGCCAATGTTTTTTCGTTACTCGCTCGACGGACTAAGCTGGGAAAGAGAGACTGCTCGTAGTCTAATTGGGATTTCAGCGTTGTATGCTCGTTTTGTAAACATGATTGGCGTCGTCGTTTGAGACGCCGGTCGTAATCAAAGTCTTTTGTTCACTGGGTATACCAAAATAGCTGCGGTCACACTAGCCATTTTACCCTTGGGCAAGAGGCTCTTGCCCACGGGGAAGCAACTTTCTCTGTGTGACCGATTCTCCAGAGTGAAATTGCCCTCGGGAAATTTCCATGGATACGTAAAAAAGAACAAAAGAATTGCCCATGACAGTTCCAGAGGTAAGTCCTATGGGTTATTAAAGGGGCTATGTCGCAAGGTGAGTCTGCGCACTGAGTTCCTGTCATGTGACGTCACCTGACGTCACACATGTCAAATTTCTATTGTTCCCTCCCGGATCGCGGCAAGTTTTATCGCGCTTGCACTCGTGTCGAACCACGCGAGGTAAACAAACACACGATCGATTTCGCTTTTAAATTTCTCCCCAACTTCCGCCACCACTGGAAGACATCGAATTTTTCGAAGGTACGACTAACAAATCGCAGAAATAATTTAACAAAAATCTAGCCAAGTAAATACTCTAACTAGTTTGTAAACTTGAGTTCTATCCTTCCACGCAATACGACGGGATGGAACGGATTGCAGCGAATTCGACAGTAATGGCTGCCAACTTGATAAAAAGCCACCGGACGTTTTTCAAGTAGTTAGTTCCCAGTACTGACCCGCCTTCCTCGCGACATAGCCCCTTTAAGTATTGTTCCACATAAGAACGATAGCAAACTTTATTGTTCTGCGGCATTAGCTCATTCCCACATAGAATATCTTTGATTTCAAGAAAAGAGGAGGAGCTGATGGTTAATAATTATATTTCATTATAAAAATAAAGAAAATCCATTTGCGTCAAATAATTTTAGGAAATGTTCGTGCTTAACCAATCAGAATAGCAGAAGACAATAGCTAATAATTTTGCTTCTTTGATGAAGTTCCCCAAATACAATTTCTTTTAAAAATTGTATGTTGTGCGATTGGGTCTCAAAGTACTTGAAACCTTAAAAAAATAAGACAAAATGCACCTTGAACCTTAACTTTTTAGCGGTTTTTGAGTCTAGGCCAATGAGATCACTAGTTGTAACAATGAAAAATCTTGACATTCCATCGTGTTTGACATTCCATTGCCGTTCAGCGCTATCCTTCTTAGGGCCTGGTCGCACTACAATCAAAAACAAAAATTAGCCCGTGCAAAATGACATAAAAACAAAAACATTCCACAAAAAGCATGTCCCACCGGAGCGGTTTCTTTTGTTTTCCTCGATTTTTTCACGGGCTAATTTTTGTTTTTGACTGTAGTGCGACCAGGCCCTTATGCGGATCATTACTTAACAAGAACCCAAAGCGGCTCAATCAATCACGAAAAAGTGATGTGTACTAAACATTAGAAAACACGTGCAGTCCGTGCAGTCGTGCTGTAACGCCACGTTTACATTCATGATTATTAATCAGTGTTTCCCGCCAAATCGGATGCACGTGTTTCTTCCCCTTGGGCAATTTTTCTGCGTCTGTCCGCAAACATGAAATCGATCAAAACTCGGAGCGAGCCCAATTCAAGCTATTTCCCCATGGGGAGCCATGTGGAAGGGCTCTAGTGTGACCGCAGCTAATGTGTCGTGAAGGCATATAAAAATAAGGCCCCGTTTACACGGGTCCGGACAAATTTTTGCACGCACCAATTTTGTTCCTAGTCCACGTGTTTACATGGATCCGTGCAAATTCTGTTACAGATTGCAGTGGTGTTTACACGGAAAGTTGCACAAAGATTTTGAGCACGCTTTGGTATTTCCACGTGGTAAACTTGCATCACATACATGTTTACTTGTCGGCATTTTTCATTTTGCCCTTCGCTTCGTTATGGACGATGTCTGGTACGCAGGAAAGAAAATGTTCAAAACATAAAATGGCTTATGGCTCAAATGCTGTTACTGGATTTAAAGAATGGAGTGTGTCATCACTTTGCGACGAAAAATAGGGGAAAACGGCAAAACTACAAGAGCAAATTTAAGGCGGAGTCATCTTGTAATTTACGTCAACTGTTCTCTTCAAATTTTGGGCTCTATTTTTGCAAAAAAGGTAAGGTAAAGTCTTTAAAAACCCAGCCGGCTCACAACTCCCGGGCTTAACACGGTTTCCGTAGCACGAAGTGTAGGGAGCTTAAGCAACCACGACGGCAAAAGCAGCGAGAACGACGGGCGCTTTCCGTTTGAATGAAAAAACGGGGTAGAGATTCCTGTTAAAAGAAACAGAACAAATTGTCCTCAATCAAAACGGAACGGGAAGAGCGTGTTCCTTTTGCACTGAGTTGTTTTTTCTTTCTTGAGGAGATTGGGTACTAACGATTTACGATAACAAACCTGGCCTTTAATTCATCAAGGAGCATGGCACTAGTGGGACGCAGCAGATGGTACAGGATTTTCCGATCATTTCGGCAAAAACGAGAAAAGAGGACCACCTCTGAAGGTACTCCTTTTTTCCCGAAAAAATTTTCAGTGGAAAAGTCTGTTCCATTTGATTTACCACCGGAACAACCGGATTTTCCATACAAAAGGAAAGCGCTCAATGCCTTTGCACGTGCGTTTCACATTTTGGTACATTTCTTTGCCGTTCCCTGCAAAACAACAACGTCAAATGATAAAATCATAGGTTTTGTGGAGAAGGTGAACACACCGAAGGTTAATTCTCCTTCCTCTATTTGAATTTAAAAGCCATCCCTACAAATTCAGCTCCTGAACAATCCTGTCACATCAGACAAACTAAACAAGTTGGAACAACTGCAAGATAGTTTATAGACTTGCCACAAGTCGACCTCACGAGTTTCACAGTAAAGCGAGCGAAGCGGCCGAGCGAGCGCGATGAAGTCGCGAGAGGTCTTCGTCCGGCGGGCTATAAATATAAGACAAAGGACTTTATTGAAAGTCTAGGTAGTTTAAAATAGCGCGAATTCTTCCTTGGCGCTGCCGTCGTTGCTAAAACTCCCTCCCTTGGATGGGATACTAGTCTATCGTAAGGTTACCCCAGCATTATGTCGCCGGTATCCATTTTGTACAAAGTATCTTGTCTAGAGAAACAACACGACAGAGGCCATGCAGGCTCCAACCACCGACTTTCAGGTTGAAATTCCGACGCGTTAAGCCTGGTTTTCTTACGTCGGAAAAATCCCAAACGATCGGGGATTTCGCCGTTTCCCTACCGTCCCAGATTTGGCCGAAAACACTCAGTTGTAGACATCCCCGATCATCTGGGATGGTCGGGGACAAATCGGGAAAATCGGGAGCGTTTCTTTTTTCCCGACGCGTCCCAGATTTCTGCGATGATCGGCGATTTTCCCGACATATCGTCAAAATCAGGGACGATCTCGAACAGTAAAATGCCCGATCGTCTGGGATTTTCCCGACATACGAAAACCAGGCTTTAACCACTATAGCACCGTGCCTTTATATTTTTACAAACAAGTCAATTACTGAATTAAACCGTTCTATTTCAATGACTGCCTACTTTTGACTTTCCCTTCAGTAAATACTTATTTGTAACGTGATTAGTTTAACCTGGGTATGTGCAGGAGAATCAGAATTAATTGCATATAAACGTGAGCATGCAAGATATAAACGCTCGGTATGTTTTTATAACGGCTCGATATTTTTTAAAATAAACTAGTACACGATGTGATAAGTGTAATATTCGAGGTTCTACATACGCAGTTGTTCAGTAGAAAAACTCAAGGATAAAGTGATTTCAAGTTTATTTTCACTTCAGCAACCGATCTATTGGCGCGACATTGACGTTGACCTTATCACTGTAAACAAATAAAATGAAAGGCTGATCGTACAGTAACGAATATATTTTTAACCTTACGATCAGCCTTTCATTTTATTTGTTTATAATTATTTCTGCTGATCAGATCCTTCGCAAGGATCCAGTACTCCAGTCCTAATTTGTCGAGTAGTCCTTTCATTTACAAATTATCACTGGAAGTAACTTTCGTCACGTAAAAATTAATGACACAAATCTCCACAGGTTTTACTTCAGAGTCGAATGATTTGGGTCGCAATTTTAGAAATTAAGTACTCAAGACTTTCTATAGGTTGCTTATAGGAAGGTGGACCCCCTTCGTCAAATTTTTGTGTACAAAGCAGCAAATTTGCCACCCACTGCTTTTACTCATTCAACGCTCTCCCGTATTCACAACTTACAAATGTAAAAATCAGAAAAAAATGTAAGCGTTTGTTTGGATTTGGGGGGCGCTGTTATAATTATTTACAAGAGGCTAAACATAGCCAAAACTCATGCGCATGAGACTCTAAGACACCTTGATTGAAGCTACCAATTTTTCTGTAGTCATTTTGAATATTTAATTTATTGATTCTGATCAAACCCACACTAGTGTAATACTTCCCAAACGTTAACCGTGAATTATTTCTATTACCTTGGGCAAGAGAAAATAATTGGACAGAGAGGGAGTCTAGGGGCGTTGGCTGGGATATCTTAATTGCAAAAAAGTTATTTTTAGTAACAATGCGGACCAATGCGGAAACATTTTCCGGTGAGCTGGTTGACTTCCGGAAGACTTGCTTTCTTGAATCAGCGTGTCAAATCGAGGCGGAGTCAACAAATTAAAAAAATGGCGACCATCGCGGTGGTAATTTCGCATGTGAAAAAGAAAGTAAAATGGCCCTGTTTGAGCAAAGAACGTCATATAGTACCACACCGGCTGGATACATAGATCTCCATCTGTCTTAAAACACAAACTGTTGCAACTGAAGCGGTAAAAAGGGGGCTGGACAATTCAACTTACCGGACAGATGCCAATCAACCATCCACTCCAATCTCTTGTAAGCGTCGTTTCTAAACGTTTGAAGTCGCTTTGCTCGATCGATGGCCAGCCCATCCAAACTTTTCAGACATGAAATAGTTGCATACTGTAGAACTCAAAGTTGTTATGTTTTCGGTAGCTGAAGGATAGAAGGATGCTCTTCTAGGAAAATCACTTTTTAGGGATTTCAACACGGCAAGGAGTTAAAAACGCTAAAACCGGTTCACATGCATGTTTGGAAGGACTTTGTCAGGTGCAACTTCTTTCCATGGAAAATGGATATCAGTTCTGTTGAGGTCAGCTACCAAGAAGCTCTATACTGACAGGTTAGATTTATTTAGCTCGCCAAAGTGTAAGTACAATTTCTGGAAAAATGATTGAATTTTCTTTTTACGATGGGCCGCGTGCGAAGTTTAATTCTTGCGTAGTTAGTTTTCATCTAAACTTGGATTATTGACTTCGAAAAAATCCAAAAGACTTGTATTATTTTATTTTAAAAAAAGCGAATAAATAAAACACACTTTTCTAGTGATGTCACCTTAATTAATTTATTGAACTTTGTGATAAAGGCCACCATTTCTTTTTAGTATAAGCTTATTAAGTGTAAGTTTTAACTTATATAAGCTTAAATCGATCGCAGGCCTCCCCTTTGTCCTTGTTGTCAGACAAAGATCAGAAAGTTTGGCTGACACTGTATGCGACGTCAAAAAACTTAAATGACCTAATCTAGAAAATAAAGGGAATCAATAAGAATTGTAGCTAAGGCCAAAATGCATTGACCATACCCATGGCCATTTTTTTTTTTTTTTTTCAGTAAATGATTTCGAAGAGCGGATCGATGCCTTGCTTGGAAGCTGCCGCCGTTTACACGCTTTGTATTTAGTATTTTTGGCAGAAATTTCTATGGACATCTTTATTCGCCTTGTCACATTTATGTTTCATAAACGAATCGATTAGATCCTTTTCTGTACGTTTCTTTTATTGGATTATTTCGCCAAAATAGTTTCAGAGAAAGGAGTTATTTTCGCGTGTTTGCACACAACGCGTGTTTCAGCGTCTGACTTCACCAAAAAAGTCTCCTGACTTTTTCTTGGATTTTACTATGGAAATCAGTAGAGTGGTAAAACGGCCGCTTCAAATCTGTACCACGTGGTGTAGTTTTTGTGTACCACGTGATGCGATTTTTGTGTACCACGTTGATTGTTTTTTCGCAGTGAGTGATCAAAACAACAGACGTCGACTGTAGAGTCAAAATGGCGTTCAACAGGCATGGCCGGTTTTATGAGCGCGGAAAAAGCCTCCCCGAGTGTGTGAAAGGCGAAATAATCGACTCTATTTTAGAGGCCGGTGGCAACAGTCTGACTTGAGAATTTTTTGGGAGTTGGACACTGAGAAATTGGTGAGAAGAATAAAGTTTACGGCAAGACTGCAAAAGAAATCTGGGAAACATTTGTTAGAACCGGCGGCGTGGAAGACAAACCACGTTTGTCAGGCAACCCCGGAAGACTTGGGCCAGGGGAACTGCATTTAATAGAGGTTATGAAGACCGAAAAGCCATCACAATCGTACAAAAACATACTACGGGAAGTCCTCCAGTATGGGAACTTAGTAGCAGGCACTTCGGTTTCGGCCGTTGGTCGCGCTGTGAGAAGCAAGATGCTCGAGGGGAATTTGAGCTGGAAGAGGATAAGCAGGAACGTTAACCATAAGGCTTTTTCCGCGCTCATAAAACCGGTCATGCCTGTTGAACGCCATTTTGACTCTACAGTCGACATCTCTTGTTTTGATCACTCACTGCGAAAAAAGAATCAACGTGGTACCACAAAAATCGCATCACGTGGTACACAAAAACTACATCACGTGGTACAGTTTTACCACTCTACTGATTTTCATAGTATTTAACGATGCCTCTTTTTAATACGGTTAACACCACTGGCTTATTTTTCATTGAAGTTTGGTTGTAATCTAAGAAGGGAAAGGAGATCCAAAATCGATATTTTCGTGAGTAAACCAAAATATTCACTTCAGACTTTCTGAAATTCGTTTTCTTCGTCATTTTCGTGCCAAACATAACAAGATCTTGGCTTCATTTTGTAGAACATAACAAAATCTTGGCTTCATTTTGTAGCCTCAGCATGTCTCCACGGCCACAGTTTTACTTTCATATTTGCTGGTTCATACTAACAGAATTTTGTAATATCTTTCAGGGCTTGAAATAACTATCGGGCAGGCGCCGGTCACATTGTCCGGTCAAACACGTTTTTGCTCGGACAAGACCCGATTTTGGCCGGTCAAATTTAAACAATCTTAACCCGTATTAATATTGACCCCATTTGTAAGTTATATATATCTGTTAACGGTTTTAGCAACGGCAACTCATAACAAGTCGGGTTGAAAGTAAAATTTGCAAGTTTTAGTTTTACTGCTCTTATGTCCTGTTACATTGTAGACGCAGTCACGCATTCGCGGCAGGTGGAATGCAAGATCCAACCGCATCGTTAAGGTTTAGTTAAAACTCGACAAAATCGCTTACAAAAAGTAACTACTTGATCATACAATATTACATTTTAGCAATTATCGCTTTGCTTCTACATGTACAACTGAGTACAAACGTTACGGGCACATAAATCATCATCATCATACATAGTGATAACAGTTAAAATGTAAACAAACAGCAAGAAACGGCTAAATTTACTGTACTGTTCGGTTGAATTCACATCGCCATCCTGACTTCTGAGGATTTTAAAATTTAGGAGCACTGCTTCTATTAATTGCACATCGCCATCCTGACTTCTGAGGATTTTAAAATTTAGGAGCACTGCTTCTATTAATTGCATGTTGTTTCTACGTATAAAATGCTAGCAGTTCACTATTTTTCTTCCGTTCAGAAGAATTGAAAGACATAATTCCGTTTTACACACAATGTCAAGCAAGTTGCAAACAGCAGAAAGCTTAGTAACCAAGCATCTGTTCGGGGTGTGCCGGAAGTGACGTACTAATTTGCTCTTTTTAATTTTTCAGCATGATTACGGAGGAGGCCTTTGCCTGGGCCGTTTGGGGTGGATCCAAATAGAGTTTTAAACTTTCTACAACTGATATGCACCTTGCTATATATTTACAAATATATCTCAACAACTGGTGACAACCGGATCTAGAAAATAAAAATATAAACCAGCGCGATATTTACATGTCATGATCACACTTGGCCAGAAAGTGTTCAAATGTGCAAAAAACAATACGATAACAGTCGAATACGCTTACAATACATTTAACTGAAAACTATAAAATACTCTTTAAGCTTTTCGTGTTCTGATCTTCGTGACAATCCACCTATTAGTATAAAATATTTGCTAAACATATAAAACAAATCAGTTCAACGGTTGCTGTTTAGTGTTATTTACATTTTCCATTTTCTGCGTTACACGCATATGTAACGCAATGAAAATAATCGTATCCGAAATATTGATCTGCCGGTTGAAGTATTAACATCATGGGGCTTACAACACATAATTTATAGTTAAGATAGTAGTATTTTGATCCATAGTTTTCTTCATTTCAAACAGAAAGTAATAAATGTTGAGTAAACATTGTGAATTGGATGTTTAGTAACTTTATACCCGGGTTTATATCAACACGCACAATATTTACAGACGCGGCGAAACAAAGACAAGCTAATTTACATCCCTTTTGCTATATTTACAATCACTTTGTACTCTCAAAGTTACAGTTGTGGAGTTTTATTAGAGCAAGAGGGTGGCCTGATTAGTTAGACTCTAGGGTTTTTAGCTTCTAGCTCGCTTTTGTTTGCACCAGATGTTTATACGCGGGTTATTCTCAGCACAGCGGGGCATGCGAGCGCACTTTCTTTACACTTACAGCAGCAGCTGATTTCCGGTCGCGACTTGGTGACAACTGAAAAATTTTGCAACTAATGAACTATCACAGATAATTTTTCAAGCTTTATACAGTTGTACATTCTCTTTATTTTTCAGGAGCAGTAATTTTCATCATGAATATCAATGCCTCATTTTTTTTTCAAAACGCAAATGACCGGACAACATGTCCGGTAATCCAAGAATTTGTCCGGTTCGTTTTTGACCGGACATTGTCCGTTGACCGGCCGTTATTTCAAGCCCTGTCTTTGATGTTTTTTATCCCGGGTCACAGCTGAGGTAACCGAAAAATATTCCTGAAGTTTGTCACTCAGTTTGAAGGAACTTTGCAGGTTCACTTTTCTCCAGCAGTTTTTAAATGAATAAAAACTTTATTTTTTAACTGAAATTCAGACGATACTCCAATGGCGAAAACAAACAGGCATCGTTTTGGAATAAAAATACAAGGAAAGGCCAGCAAACATTTTTGTGAAGTAAGTCCATAAAAATTCTCAGTGACCAGTTATAATCCAATCAAAGCAACGTTCAGAAAAACAACTTATTGAGTTTTATGAAACATAACTTGGACAAGGCAAATGAAGATGTCCGATCCATTTTTTTTATAGGCTTATATAAAAAAGGTAAATGGAAAGCGTGTAAACGACGGCGCTTCCAAACAAGGCACCATCCGTAGTTTTCATTTATTAAAAAACGTGGCCTTGAATATAATGCATTTTTGTATTGAAACTTAGCTAAAATTCTTTAAGCTTAAATACAAAAATTAATAATATTAATTGCCTTTAGTCTAGAGTAGACCATTAAAGTTTTTGACATGATACCGTGTTCAGCAATCTTTAAAACTGAATTCAGTTTTAAAGATTGCTGAACACGGTATCGAAGTTAAGCTGACAAACAAAGGATCGATGCCACATGCGAGTTTACTAAAATAAAAAAGAAATGGTGGCCTTTTATCACAAAGTTCAATAAATTAATTAAGGTGACATCACTAGAAAAGCGTGTTTTATTTATTCGCTTTTTAAAACTAAAATAATACAAGTCTATTGGATTTTTTTTAAGTCAATAATCCAAGTTTAGATGAAAACTAACTACCGAAGAATTAAACTTCGCACGCGGCCCATCATAAAAAGAAAATTCAATCACTTTTCCAGAAATTGTACTTACAATTTGGCTCTAAATAAATCTAACCTGTCAGTATAGAGCTTCTTGGAAGCTGACCTCAACAGAACTGATATCCATTTTCCATGGAAAGAAGTTGCACCTGACATTGTCCTTCCAAACTTATAAAGCTTATAGAAAACAAATCCATGCATGCATGCATGCATGCGAACCGGTTTTAGCATTTTTAACTCCTTGCCGTGTTGAAATCCCTAAAAAGTGATTTTCCCAGAAGAGCATCCTTCTATCCTTCAGCTACCGAAAACATAACAACTTTGAATTCTACAGTATGCAACTATTTCATGTCTGAAAAGTTTGGATGGGCTGGCCATCGATCGACTAGAAACGACGCTTACAAGAGATTGGAGTGGATGGTTGATTGGCATCTGTCCGGTAAGTTGAATTGTCCAGCCCCCTTTTTACCGCTTCAGTTGCAACAGTTTGTGTTTTAAGACAGATGGAGATCTATGATCCAGCTGGTGTGGTACTATATGACGTTCTTTGCTCAAACAGGACCATTTTACTTTCTTTTTCACATGCGAAATTACCACCGCGATGGTCGCCATTTTTTTAATTTGTTGACTCCGCCTCGATTTGACACGCTGATTCAAGAAAGCAAGTCTTCCGGAAGTCAACCAGCTCACCGGAAAATGTTTCCGCATTGGTCCGCATTGTTACTAAAAATAACTTTTTTGCAATTAAGATATCCCAAACCCATTACTGGGAGACTCCCTCTCTGTCCAATTATTTTCTCTTGCATTGGGTTATTCCAGAAAGAATCCACTCACCCCACCCCCCCCCCCACCCCCCCCACCGACGGATGGCAAGATTGTTTGACCGACCCCTTCTCCTGCCCGGATTTCCAATAAATTTGTGGAAGCCCTAAATTTACAGGTAATGAAAAAAATACATGTAATCGGTGATGAGTGCTATAAATTGGTGAAACATTTTAATAAAAATAAATATTGCGTGACACATCATGACCTCCCCCCCCCCCGTTTGATTTCAAGTCCAAATCGAAATGAAATTTTTCTATAAAGCTAGTTCTTTAAATAACTGCTTTGATTTTGCCATGTATTAGTTTTTTCCAGGCTTCACAGTTTTTTCAAAGTGTTGTCGCAAGTACACTTCTTTCATATATGCAAATTTCGTGTGGAATGTAATTCGATCGTGCGCTGCTTGTACCAAAATATTTGTTCTAAAGGTCAAAACTTTTTAATGAAACTCGTATTTCCTTGAATGAAAATGTCTTTCCCTTGAATAAAAGAGTTAAACGCTTATCAGGATTCAGTGATTTTCTGCTTCCGGAAGGCTTGGCGATTTTCTTATCCTCATTGCAGCACGCAGCGCTGGCGTCTGCGAATTATATTATAAACGTCACAAAGTAATATTTAAATTAAGCAACCTGCTTTATTATATCTAGTGTTTTCTAAACTTTCCGACTTTTCTTGTGTATATAGAATGCCATTCTTATCCGTAAAGATGATTCGCATAATGTTTTCGCGAATCAAAAAATTTTGAAAGCAAACTTTATTTGCCTTACCATGATTATTGGCTGGCTTCATGAAGAAAACATTCGAACAAGTTTGCGTCTAATGTTTCCCAAATCGTGACTGCTTTCTGTTACATTTGAAAAGACTACTTTTAAAAGATCCTTAAAATCAGTAAACGAACGGGTTATATTTTTCAATTTTAGCAATTCTCAAAAACTGTATTACGCGACAGTCCGTTGACTCTGTGTTTAGAGTGCACAAAAGCTCACAAAAGCAACTTTTTCTCTGTCTAGAATAACAAGTATGACACAAAGAAAAAGTCAATCACAAATTGGTATCAACATAAATTCTCACCGAAAAATGAAATTTCTTTTATGGTAAAGTCCCTCGCCTGCTTGAAAGTTCTTTAAAACTCCGCTTCTTCGGATTTGGTCGATTTGATCGCCCCGCACTGATAAAACTTGAAGCAAGATTTCGTCGCTTACAGCTCTCCTTTTTCTCCACTACAGCGGCTTCTGAGTATTCTTTAAAGCTTTCTCTTTCCATTTTGAGTATTTTGAATGTGTGTTATTATTCCGACAAGACAAAACTATGGTTTTGAAAACCAAGCACATGCCGAGCGCGGCAGCCATTTTTGTAGAATTTTTATGTGACCTGCGACCCCGTTAATGATAATATATGCGTGCATAAATTTGCATGCACTAATATGACAAAAACGAAGAAACGCAACCCATTTTCTACCTCATGCGCTTACTGCGCATGAGTAATTGGCATGTATGGATTTTGAACCTCGTAACTTTGTCGCTGTCCACTGACTTTCTATAGGTTGCTTATAGGAAGGTTGACCCCCCTTCGTCAAATTTTTGTGTACAAAGCAGCAAATTTGCCACCCACTGCTTTTACTCATTCAACGCTCTCGCGTATTCACGACTTACAAATGTAAAAATCAGAAAAAATGTAAGCGTTTGTTTGGATTTGGGGGGCGCTGTTATAATTATTTATTAGCATGTATGGATTTTGAACCTCGTATACGTGACTTTGTCGCTGTCCACTGCGACGCTGTCCACTTTTAACTCTTATCCCCAGTCCTCTGCTCGATAAAAAGGTGAGGGTGTGGCTTCAAAAATATCCCATAAGGCTTAGAGAAAAATCGCTTAGATTTCCACTGGATTTCCACTTGGAATATAGGTCAAAAATGAGCCTATTGTCTTACGTTTGTGTTGTAAAGTTTCCACTATTGCTGTATTTTTTAACTAATTGTTCTTTTGTGTTCTCTTTCCAGGGCTTTGTTTTTGAGCCGCTTAGGGTGAAGACGCCATAATCTACATAAGAATAGTTTGTTCATGCATGCACCCTGTCACTTTGAACAAAGGTAAGCCCGTTTTGAGGTGTTGATGTTAAAGCTAAAATTTATGGGCTTTATCTGCTTTTGAATCACTGAACTTTAAGGATAAAAGAACATCCATATTGGAATTGTATTCACGTTTAATTAAAACAGATGTCATTCAAAATTCCTCTCAAAAAGAAGACAACGCGACGTACTGTTGTTTTCATCGAGGACGATCATTGGGATTTATAGGTCGGGGTTGCAGTGACACAGCGGCTGGGAACGGTTGTTTACCTTGTTTCGTATTTTTAAATGAAATAAGGCGTTTTACTTTATTTTAGGCGCCATCTCTTATCGCGTTTTGTTGTTTTAGCGAAAATGAGTGCTACAAGTTTATTATTTCGATGTGTACAAACAGTGTTTGTGTGTGACTGATCACAGGCTACCCACACAAACTATGTGACACAAATTGTGTGACTGTTGCATTTTTAAAAGTTAAAGGAAATGCATGGGAATACCGAAAGGTTCTCATTATTGTAAAATACTGCAAAGGATATATGCATGGAAATTCAAAATAAATGTAATGTTAAATGTTGCATGTTGTCCTTATGGCTGAAAATGGTGATTTTGGTAATGTGAAGGGTTTACCTGTGCATGTAGTAGAGAGACAAGGGCAGAAAGCTGGTTTCGGGCCTCACAACATGTATATTTTGCTTGTCTGGTGCACAGGTTTGGAAACTGGGGGAAGGGAATTTGTGCGAAAATTAGCTTGGTAGGCTTGATTTCTGCCAGCTTTCCTCCCTTGTACTATATCCCAGCTGCTTTCTTCCTCTTTGACCTACATCAAGTAATATATCAACAACGAGTGCGAGGGTTTCATCAGGGGTTCCAAACACCGAGAAACAGATGAAAGCACGAGGCCGCTTCGGCCGAGTGCTTTTATTGTTTCGAGGTGTTTGGAACCCCTGATGAAACCCGAAGCACGAGTTTTTGATATAGCTTCTCAATCGGCGCCTAATTGCAAACAAAATAGAAAAAGAAAAGAAAAGAACAAAAGAAAGCAAAAATCCCGAGTTTTTGACATGTCTTCTCAAATGAAACAATAGGAAATTATGCAGTGACATGTTTCTCAAAGCAAACAATGATAAATTATTCAGTGATAATTTTTTTGCGCTTTGCCGAAAAAACACGTTTATATGCATGAGGACTTGTTGTTGATCACAGTTGGCGTCCGACCATGTCTGAAGAAGGTGCGCCGAAAGCTGTAAGGTTTCGAGAGCCGAGAACGTCATGCGAAGAAGAAGACTTAGTGGAGAAAGCTGTCCCCCTATCAACGAAGTATAAGAACAAATGGGCCCTGTCGAGTTTTAGTGAATGGCAATTTGCTCGGACGATTAAAGCGCCCGTTTTAGATCCAGGAGGCCTTTTCAAGGATTATGACTTGCATAAAGTCTCGACGCTCTCTACAAGACTCGAAGAAATGGACGCGCTGAGCTTAAATTATTGGCTTAGTAAATTTGTTATGGAAGTGGCTAAGAAGACCGGTGAGAGATATCCCGCGAAAACTATTTACGGAATGGTTTGTGGTATCCGACGTTATCTTGAAGAACGGAATGGCGCTGACGCATTAAATCCCCTTGATAATAGCGACCGAAGGTGAGCTGAATTGCAATTATTTAGGGAGTAAAAATTTAGAGTTATCGAACTTGTACTAATGTTTACTCTCTCGCATGTTTAACAATGTACTAGTTGTATTATGAATAAAAACCTCATTAAAATGCAAGTGTTTGATCTCAGATGAAAAACATGTTTGATCTCAGATGAAACACGGTGAGATCTTTATCTGGTGTTTCATTGGGTATCAAGATTCATCCACCTGACCAAAATATCCCTCATTGATTGGCTCTCCACTGCATGCATAATTAATGAGTTTGAGAAGTAAATATAAAAAGCAGTGAAGTCAAAACACAGACTTTGATGTTTCCAATTTTTAGTTGCCTCACAAACACAAACAATCAATGGAAAGAGTTTTTTCCTCCCAAAATGGAAGGAGAAAGGAGTCGTTTTTATCCATGAGGTGTTAGATAACTGTGGAAAGTTATTGTTTTTCAAACAAAATTCAACACAAAGTCTAATTTTTTGAGCTTCCTACAAGTGGTTTCAGTGATCCCTTTGAAGTATTTACATCAAAAATCTAGATTTCTAAGTACAAGAAATAGATTTATAGAAGACAATTATAACCTTTCAGCTGTCTCCTTTGTAAAATATTGATCTGTATAAAACAAAATCTAAGGTCTTCTATTCGCTCTACATCAATGCAACCACTGTGAAAGCCACAGGGCCAACAAAATGGGAGATAGAGTTAAAATTAGAGAATATAGAATGAACATCAAAATTAAATCTGCCAAGAGAACAAACTGAGAGAATTATATTTTATTCATAGATTGACTGTTACTAAGAAGGAGCTATGTACATATGGTCTAGAAGACGTAAACAATTGCCTTTATTGTGAAGAACTTGATTTGGTTACCCATACTTTTGTTGAATGTTATTTGTCTCAAATGTTCTTTGATAGAATTATCCACTGGTTTAAGAAGAAATACCACCCCACCTTTTCTCCAACACCCAGGGCAAAAACATTTTTTTTTCTTTCCACATGTCCTTTGGACAGTGCCACTCAGATTTTGGTTGTATGAAAGTGAAATTCACTCATTCATAAAATGAATAAGTTTTTAAAAATGTAGCAGTAAAACAAATTTACAATGTACTTGGTCTTTTGTGTTTATTTTAACAACTGAGCTGATTTTTGTTGTTTCTTAAGGTGGCTCAACTGGGATGTTTGGCTTCATAACCCAACTTTGAGCAGCTGATACTCCACTGTCTGAGCTCAGTCAGGCAAGCTGCTTCACACATTTACTAGAGATGAAATGAACTTTCCAAAAAAGTAAATTTGATTGACATTGGTGTTACCATAACAATGATCTAATGACATCATGGTTTTTGCATATTAGTAATTTTCTCAACATCTAGACCTAAACTTTTAAAACAACTGTGTGCTGCTTATAGTCTAGATGTAAGTCATCAAGACTGCAAAGTTTGAAAAAATTCTATGAGAGCATTTCGAATAAATTTGGGTTGAATATTTCCATCAAAAATTTAAAAATTCGTATTACTTTCTGTTAATTCGTTGATGCCAGCGTTTTCCTGACAAATTGAAACAATATTTTTACCATATATTTTTCATGTACCATAAAACTACATTCCTTGAAGGTTTCATCCTGTTTGCTTCACTAGATTTTAGTTGATGTGATCAAAAGCAATGTCTTAAATATGCTTATTTTAGTCACAAAAGTAACACTTTTGTTAGAGAAGCATTTATTTAAAAACTAGTCAATGAAAATTTTTTTAAATGTTTTGATCTAAAGTTTGACATGTAATACACTATCTCTGTAAATTTCAAGTGCATTGAATCATTTTGAGGGCGCGAAATATAGTTAAAAGTATAGGGGACTTTTGCATTCATCTTCCAAAGTTTCATTGCTGTATTCTTTGTTGACAGCAGGTTTATTTCAGAACTTTCTCTTTTGTCTACATTCTTCATATATGTGTGCTTTTGAAACAACACATTTGCCATGCCTGCTCGCTATGCTTTGCTGCTGCCGACGTGATCGTGAAAATTCTTTTGATAGTACAATGGCAATTAACATAAGGCTGCGGCCACGCACATGTAACACGTTTAAATGTAGGTTTGTGTTGAAGAAATGGCAAACTTGTTGATTCAAAAGCACACAAATACCGGTATGTAGAATGTAGACAAAAGAGAAGGTCCTGAAATAAACCAGCTGTCAACAAATAATACGGCAATGAAACTTTGGAAGAGAAATGAAAAAGACCCCTATACTTTTAATTTTATTTCGTGCCCTTGAAATGATTCAGTGCACTTGAAATTTACAGAGAGAGTCCATTTCAAGACTTTTCAAAAATTTCATCAACTAGTTTTTAAATAAATGCTTCCCTAACAAAAGTTTTACTTCTGTGAGTAGAATGAGCATATTTAAGACTGCTTCTCATCACATCAACTGAAATCTAGTAAAGCAAACAGGATTAAACCTTCAAGGAATGTAGTTTTATGGTACATGAATAATATATGGTGAAAATACTGTTTCAATTAATTTGTCAGGAAAACGCTGGCATCGATGAATTAAGGTTACCGTGTACCTTCAGATCAAAATTTTATAGAAATTTTTTTTGGGGCGTCAAAATAATGTTTACAGAATGAACTTTCATCCAATAAAAAAATTATCGAAAAATAGTGAAAGTTGACGGAGAAATGACGGTATAACCTTTGTGGGCGGAGTTTGTTTATGAAGCGATATATTTTTCTAAGCGCTGTTTTCTCAGTGTTTATTTTTCCCTTGTAGGGGACACTTTAAAGAGCTACAACTCAAAGGGAATTTGTTCGATTTTCCTCAAATTTGGACAGAAGCTAGGCTAACATACTACGCTTCCCGATTGAGCGTGGTGCGAGGCAAGTTTCGCGTCCAAGTTTTACCGTTGAAACCCCCATGTTGTCATTGGTAACAGCGCTTGTTTCCATTGGAAACATCTTGCGGTATTGACGTCATATGCATTAAGCGTGCGAAAGACAAAGCGGCGACTAACATGGAAAAAATAAATTCGAAAGGAAGAACTTTCGTCAATGGTTGTGCCCTTTCGCAAGATTTGCGAAAATTAATAGCAGATGAAATAGTTAGCAATGGTGGGGATATCAACACTGGCTACTTTCCAGGCCAATTTTCAGATGTGGCGAACGCTTTTAAAGTAAGTAGAACTACTGTGAAAAATATTTGGCAGCGTCTCCATATGGAACGTACCACTGAACCACGCCGGCATGAAGGTGGAAAAAACAGTAATTTAACTCAAGGTGACTTGCAGTTGATTGAAACTATGAAAAGAGAAAGGACAACTTTATCACTGAGAGAAATTTACGATGGATTAACTGAATTTGGTGACATTCCAAAGGGAACTTCAAGGTCGGCAATTTCACGCGCCTTGGACAATAATGTTGTCTGGTTTAAAATATTCATGGAAAAAAATCAGCACTGTTGCCGAAGAAAGATTTACTGTGGAGAATATGGCCTACACTCAAATGTTCATAGATTATCTCCATGCTAAAGATCCTTTTAAGCTCAAATTCTTCGACGAATGTGGTTTAAAGTTACCATTTCATGGTAAGCGTTTATATGATCATGCACCAGTTGGAGAAAGATGCATTGAACTCTTTCATTATCACAGTTCACCAAACATAACAGTTAACCTATTAGCTGGGCTACATGGGGTAGAATATATGAACACAGTTCATGGTGCATCAGATACTATAGAATTTCTTCGCTTCTTCGGTGAAGCAGGAAGTGCAGCCAACATAGAAACTGCAAGACCCGCGCTTGAAGTAGGGGACATTGTTGTGATGGATAACTGCGCTACTCACCATTTTGCTGGCGGAGAAGCATTACAAGAATGGTTAAATGAGAGAAACATTGAGCTTGTCTACACACCAACTTATTCTCCGGATTTTAATCCTGCAGAGTTTGTTTTTAACAAAATGAGGAGCGTGATGCGTTATCATCTTTGGGATCTAACAAATGAAAACATTGAACTTGCCGCTTATGAAGCTGTAGACCACATAACATCACATGATATGGCGAATTTTTTTAGACATACGTCCTACATTAATACTTAGCAAGAGAAAATAAAGTGTTTCTCTGTTTCCGCAGAGTTGTTAGCTCCATATCTTGTATAAACTATAAATATTCTGGTGAATTCTGTTTGTGAACCCTTGTCAAACACGAGTGTATGACTGATTAATCAGTGTTCGCTTTAGTTGCATTTGTGTAATAATATATTAACACATTTATCTTACAACAACAACAACTTTATTAAAGGGTTTAAATTAAATGGATGCAGAATATATACTCAAAAACTCAACAATTTGTGCAGATACTCGCACACACATACTGACGCCAGTGGAGACAAACAAAATATGTTTCGAAAGCAACTCAATTGCATGACAAAATGTCGTACTTTAAAATTCACCTGTCATTAGTCCTTGCTAAATCAATAATTGCCTCAAAAAATAGGCCAAAACATCTGATAAAGAAGTGGCTACTTCTTTACAGTCTTTACATAGTACATCTAACTTCAGAGTGTTGGCGAATTGTTGTGAAAAACGTATTGCTAAAAATAGAAACCTCTCCACGCGTGAGAAATTTTTTAACGGGCTTGTATTATTTTTCACAGTAAACGTTTTTCGGTGTAAATAAAACTTGAACTATTGAAACTTTTGTGATACATAAAACCACAAATATCATGCAACTTTCACAACTGGATCGAAAAGTGTAAAACATGATCTACGATCTATTGCGTAAATGTAAACATGAAACACATGTAAACATGTCAATTGTCAATGCGTGTTCTCTGGTATGTTATTTCTTTGAAGTTGTACGAGAGCATTCGCTGCTTCTTCTTCTCTCTGAACTGATGATTCAGGCTTAGACGTAGGTGCTTTCCAGCCCTGGCCGGGTACAAACATGCCACAATAGTTACTTTCTTCATTTCCTTCACGGGAGGTTACACAATCTGCTGTCGATCCACCGCACAATGTTTGGTCGTTTAATTCGGCTTGCAGATGAACTGCCATTCTAAAATCACTTTCTTCTTCTGCTGACAGAAGTGGTGAACCGGAAAGAAGTAGAAGACGAACTTGCAGTTGATGGACTTTGTCGAGGAACTGCCATTCTAAAATCACTTTCTTCTTCTGCTGACAACAATGATGAACCGGGAAAGGAAGAAGACGAACACGCTCTTGCAGTTGATGGACTACGTCTAGGAAATCTAATGGCATATTCGTCCTCTAAAATTTGTTTTTTCGGGTTCACAAATCTTTCTTTGGCGTGCAGTCGCTGTGATTTTAATTCATGTTCTTCAACCGCTACTTTTAATAAATTCATTACACTATGTCTTGGGGGCAGGTTTCCGTTGCATTTTTTCTGAAGTAACGCAATATGTTTATTGAGAAGCGCCCAGTTTTTTACTCCATTAACAATGTATCTATCTGGATTAGAGGCGACAATATCAGCCTCAATTTTTCTCGCAAACGAATCTTCAACTTTTTTGTAAGCTCTAACTTTGCTGTTGTAGTCGCTTTGGAGATTTCCTAATTCAGTCTCGCATTTAGTCACTTGCTGTGATAGATTTCGTCTTACAGCCTTCTCATTAGGATGCTTGTCAATGACTCCACACAGCATGGCGGTGACATTCATCTCCACCACAGTTTCTTCTGGTGTGTCCCACCTTGAAGTGACATTTCCCACAGATAGAAAGAGAACCGGAATTATGAAACGCTGCTCTAGATAACTCCCTTTCAAAGTTGTCCTTCTGGACTTTCGCATTTTCTAAAGCCTTAGTTGCGCCTTCAACGGCTGCACGTTTTTTTGATAACATACAATCTACAGGTGTCTCTTTTAGTGCGGTGGCTTCCATTTCTTTGTCAAAAACAGCCGGTGACTCGGGATTTTCAAAATTAAGTTGTTTCTTTAGAGGGTCCTTCAACTCGGCGCTGTTGTTCTTCCCGGTACACGTAGCAGTACTCGCTCTCATTTCTTGACGCTTCTTAGAAATCATCTCAGGTGTAGACTTTGGCCGCCACAAAATGTTAACTTTCAACCGGTGAAAAGTCGCTCCTGGTACTGTAACAGCACATCGTAAAGCATCCATAAATGAGTCATTGGCACGCAGATTAATTAAGGTGTTTTCGTCGTCGACATACTGCACTCGAAGTTCGGAGTCGGGGATGAATCTCAAGCATTCGATTTTACCTCGCACTACTTCCATAAGTTCTTCAAAAGATTGAATGTTTTGATCCGTAAAAATAACCTCGCATCTTTCCCCGTCGGGAAAAGAGACGTTGTAAAAGACTTTCAACTGAAGCATGCTGACAATTTGACATTCCATCTACCAGCTGAGAAGTAACTCGACTAAACATTCATACATTTTAGCGGGAACTCGCAGTAGCCGAACACTGATGACGTCAATGCCGCGAGATGTTTCCAATGGAAACAAGCGCTGTTACCAATGACAACATGGGAGTTTCAACGGTAAAACCTGGGCGCAAAACTTGCCTCGCGCCACGCTCAATCGGGAAGCGTAGTATAATCAACAAAAGTGTGTCGGCGAATTTCTTATTTCCAAAAACTTTTCGTCAAGAGCCATTTCCGTGCGATCACTCCAATTTTTTTCTCCCTTTTTCGAAAATATTCTAACTTTTCACTGCAATTGAATATGGGAAATCGCCGACATGTTGTTTTAGCACTTCGTGTCCGGAAACCCGAGAACAAATCAAATTAGCAAAATACAATAATCGCTTTGAGTTATAGCGTTTTAAAGCTGATTCGGACGTTCGAATTTAGACGTCGTAAGAAATTTGACAATTCATTTTATTACCAAATGGTTTACATATTTAGATAGCCAGCGCTATAAGCTTTTATTTGATATGTGGGTTTAGGTATATGAAGCGTAATCCTAAGATGCTAGAGCTGTTATACTGGAGACACCCCCGAAGGTACACGGTAACCTTAACAGAAAGTAATGCAAATCTTTAAAAATTTGATGGAAAATATTCAACCCAATTTTATTCGAAAACGCTCTCATAACCAGCATACAGTCGTTTTAAAAGTTTAGATCTAGATGTTGAGAAAATTACTATTAAGCAAAACCATGACATCATCAGATCATTGTTATGGTAACACCGATGTCAATCAAATCTACTTTGTTGGAAAGTTAATTTCATCTCTAGTATATGTGTGATGCAGCTTGCCTGACCGAGCTCAGACAATGGAGTATCAGCTGTTCAAAGTTGGGATGTTGTGTCGCCAAAAAACCCAGTCAAGCCACCTTAAACCATGCACATTTTAATACAACACTATTTCATACCCACAGACCTGGGCTCAGTCACATGCTTCATGAAAAATTTGTTTCAATAATGAGTCAGAGTGTACTATGGGGGTTTCAAAATCGCCTCGGCATTTGAAATTCTCTCAAGGATTTTGACACCCCCATAGAACACAATGGCGAGTATTTGAAACAACTTCTACTACTCTGTAATTTGCCATTGTGTAAATGGTATCTGTAATTAAGGTTATTGTCCGGTATTGTTATGGTTGTTATCAAAATGAAAAACCAGGGAGGGTTTTGAATGTAGCAGGGAAGAGTTGGGAGTGAAAAGATAAAGTAATAAAACAGTGAACATTCGAAAATATTGTGTATTAATCCTCAAAATTTGAATTTTTTGTTTGGCGTGTCTGTATACTTGTTTTGGTGGAATTAATTATTTGAATTGCGCAGAGATAAAATTTAATGTAGTAAAGAATTATGTATCCATAAGTAATTCCTATATGTAGTCTTATCTATTTGTGTTAGTTATTGTAATCTGTAATATTATTTTATTTAGCTTTGTGTCTGTATATAAAGGTTTTGCACGGCAGCCATGTTCTTTCTAATGCAAGACAATTATTATTATATATATTTTTTAATGTGGTTAATGACAAAATAAAATGAATGAATTTCATTGTTCCTGCCATGCAACATGGCTGCCGTGCAACACCTCTATTGTAATACATTTTTTGTTAACCCTTTGGTGATGGCCCTAAAAATGGCTGTTTTTGACATGTTTTGCTTGAAAGGGGGCTACTTTGTTTTTCAACCGATTTTAGTCTACAATATCTCATTTTAAAGCTAAGTAAATGGACATCAATAATATGTTGTTTGGTTTCCTTCATTTGTTTTAATTAATTAATTAATGCTAATTAGAGTGTCACGCAACACATACTTTTTTTGAGTAAAATGTCTATAACTGTCCCTCTTTACAAAACTGTTCAAAGATCAGGGGCAAATTCACGAGCGGCAACTGGTATCTACTTTGGCCTCGCTGTCATTGGGTTTCGTGTTTTTAGTGACATCTCGCATGTCCGGTTCTACAAACATGTTTTGGTTACGTTCTACGCTCGGTAAGTGATATTTGTTTCTAATCAGACAACATGGTATTTCAATTCCTTCTAGCTAGCATTTATCGAAACCCAAGCCGAACTTTATCAGCGCTTTGAAGTTTATGTCATCGCCTTCAAGAAAGAATGGCCACGCAACAAAATACAACAATACATACAACAATACAACAAAACACGAACCGAGGCACTTTATTTATCGGCCATTGGGCCAGATGACCATGATCTGTGGTCACAAAATAAATAGTTTAGCGAGTTGTGTTTTGCGCCACAAAATCAACCAACTGAGTTGTGTAGCTCGGCGGCCATTGTGCCACAAAATAAACCAACCAAGTTGTGTAGCTCAGCGGCCATTGTGCCACAAATTAAGAGCAAATCCGTGCAAAAATCAAACATTACACGGCAAAGTTAAAAAACTAAAATTCGCTCTTCTTTTGCATACAGGTAGCCTTTAGTAAGTATACAATTGCTGTGTAGTTTTTTTCTTGAAAAACTTATTTGTTTCTGGGAAAACGAAAACATTAGTTTTCAGCCCAGGGTTCAATTTGGCGACACCAAACAGGCTTAAAATAAGTCATGATTCACTCGACTTGCGTATCAAAACTACTGCGCTAGAAAAAGCTGTCATAGCTCCGATTTGTTGTACAACTTGTCACAGTCTAAATACCATGATTTCATAAAAATTAGTTTAATCTAAGTATTCAAATGAAGTCAAAAGCTTATGGCTCTTCCGTTCTCCGTAAAACGGTAGGTGAAAAACAGCAATGATTTTGAGCATGTGCCTTTGTTCAGAATTTCATAATATTATGAATGACAATACTAGAGTTGACGATCTTTTAAAATATGCAAAGTTTAGTTTGGGGAAATGAATTTGGGATTTTTAAGAATTTGTTGAAAATCGTAAACGAAAGACGTAAAATCAGGCCATCTTGTGTGTGCGTGACCAACAACAAAAACAAAAACGTTTTTCCTTGAGAAATCTTGGCAACTCTGATGCCAAAAAACAAAAAAACAATGAAAATATACAAACTTTAACTTGGATATGACATTCTTGAATGTCCATGGTGTTTCGTTTTGATGTCTGTTCAATTTCATTCGTGAAGTTTATCATGAACAGTGAAGCCCGTAGCCACGATCAAAAACGCTTTTACAAACTTTTCGCTGAATTCTTCGTAGCTCACTTTGCACTTTCGTACTCTTTATACTGTTGATACAATTTTTTTACCACATTTCTGGCGGAAACTGTAAAAGGGCTGACATGTGTTCCCAGTTTTCCATCCTTGCGTAACCGTGAACCGTTTTGAGACTAAATGCAAATTACGTCTCAAATTTGCATATCAGGCTGAGCAAGCGTTTGTGACAGTCACGGTTGGTACATGGGTGGATAAGGTATTCATTGGGTCTTTTTGCCATATGTTTCATGTTTTTTTTTTTAAAAGGCTTAATGCTCGCGCTATGTACAGTGCGGTATGCTTCAAGGCTCTGAACACTCTGCGACTGCAGTACCTGAACTAGAGAAAGCAGAACTTTCCCAAACGTTTTCTGCCCCATCTCTCCCAATGGGGTGAATACGACACCAGAGGGTGTATTGGACTATCATATATAGTACAAGCGACGTAGCATTCGCTTAAAGTGGAATGAAATTATGTATGTATGATAGATGAGAGGTACTGTTGTAATTGGAAGGTTTCAAATAAAACTGTTGTTGTTTGTTGTTGTTGTAAAAACCCCTAAGAATTCAGAATGCGGAAGATTTTTTGTTCCATGGTTTCCTAATTTTCTTTCTAAGACCAGTAGTCCATAAGGGTGTTTTAGAGTTAAATGCCTAATAGCTCTCCTACAATATACACCAAAAAAATATCACATCAGTTTATTTTCTTTTCATTATCATGGCATTAATTAATTGATTAGTTGATCAATTATATTTCTTAATTCTGTGCATGAAACGTGCCTTGCATTGATTCTTTTCCGCTAGTTTTCAATGTGTTTTTAACTTAATTTTATTGTGTTTATTTTTTTTTTTTTCGTCTGCAATTTTTCGCAGGAATTGATTTCTTATTGGCCCGACCTCCCCCTTAAAAAACATAAAAAGGTAATACCAGAGCAAGGAATGAGCGGAAAGCGCGAGTCATGTATGTATCGGCTAAAGAGAAGATTAACCGAAATATTTCTTATTAAAAGCGGGACAATGAAGTAGGAATGTTCCTCTCACAACTAAAGCATTGTCAATTGTCACACTCTAGAAATGAAACTAGGGCTGGCCTGTTTTTGTTGTTGTTTTACCATAGCAGTCCAATCAGATACCAGAAGCGGAAGTAGAAGACTTTGTAAAGCTCTAAAAATAAAAACAATGACAAGTAAATGGATCAAAATTTCTCAATCTTTGTACCTGCGTTCTCGTTTGAAAGATTATTTGTGTAGCTTAACATGTGAAATCCAGGCCGACAAGATCCACCCCACCCATGTAATAAATATTGGTTTTCTGTCAATACTGTATTTGAAAACCCACGAGATCTCTTTCCTGTTTTGAACTGTATTAATTGAAGACTTCCAAACAACACTCATCAAACTTCAAAAAAATATGGAATTTTGGCCACTGAGAATACCTTAATATCCACCCTGTGTACCAACCGTGACTGTCAAGAACGCTTGCTCAGCCTGATATGCAAATTTCAGACGTAATTTGCATATGGTCTCAAATAGGCCATTTCCGAGTTGCCTTTAGCCTCTCTATCAAAGCAAAGCTAGGTGCTAAACCTTTCATATGAAAATGAGTTTTCATTCACATGGAAATAAGTTTTATTTGCATGTGAATGAAAACTCATTTTCATATCAAAGGTTCGCACCTAGCCTCGCTTTGATAGAGAGGCTAAAGACAACTCGGAAATGGCCTATTGGTTCACGGTTATGCAAGGATGGAAAACTGAGAACACATGCTTGAACTAGTTCGCTTTATTGTGAGCCCTTTTACAGTTTCCAACAGAAAAAATTGTATCAACAACATAAAGAGTACGAAAGTGCAAAGTGAGCTACGAAGAATTCAGCGAAAAGTAAAGCGGTTTTCATCGTGGCTACGAAACATTTTGGACATTCAAGAATGTCATATCCAAGTGAAGGTTTGTATATTTCCATTGTTTTTTGGTGTCAGAGTTTAAAAAGGTTCTAAGTGTTTTTGTTGTTGGTCACGCATACACAAGGTGGCGTGATTTGATGTCTTTCGTTCACGATTTTCATCAAATTCTTAAAAATCTCAAATTCATTTCCCCAAACCAAACTTCTTTTTTGAAAGATCGTCAATTCTATTATTAACAATGATTTAGAAATACATAGACAAGTAAAAACAAGCGATATAATATCCCGACGTTTCAGCGACCTCAATCGAATCAAACAATTAACACCGAGTTTGAATGTGCAAACGGATTCCATCCGTGCTAAAATATTTGTGTAGCCACCTCCGCTATGTAAATTAGTTATTACTCTTGAACTCGCATTTGTTAATTTTATTCTCATTTGTACCCTTGATAATGGCGTCACGAGGTCGCTGAAACGTCGGGATATTATATCGCTTGTTTTTACTTGTCTATGTAATTCTATTATTGTCATTCGTAATATTACGAAATTCTGAACAAAGGCACATGCTCAAAATCATTGTTGTTTTTCGCCTACCGTTTTACGGAGCACGGGAGAGCTATAAGCTTTTCGCTTCCCTTGAATACTTAGATTAATCTAATTTTTATGAAATCATGGTGTTTAGACTATGACAAGTTATACAACAAATTGGAACTATGACAGCTTTTTCTAGCGCAGTAGTTTTGATACGCGAGTCGAGTGAATCATGTCTTATTTCAACCCTGTTTGCATGTGTTTGGGATTGCCAAATTGTGCCCTGAGGTGATAACGACTTTCTTCGTTTTTCTCGGAAACAAATAGATATTTCAAGAAAAAAACTACATGGCATTAATGTACTTACTATAGACTATCTATATGCAAAAAAGGAGCTAATTTGATTTTTTTCAGCTTTGCCGAATATTTGCAATTTTGTTTGATTCTTGCACGGATCTGCTCTTAAACCTACCAAGTTGTTTAGCTCGGTGGCCATTGTGCCGCTAATTAAACCAACCAAGTTGTGTAGCTCAGCTGCCATTGTACCACAAAATTAACCAACCGAGTTATGTAGCTCGATTATCGTGATGGAACGCACTCCCTTAATCCATGATTACGACTAGTATATTGCACCTTTTCTGAAAATTTGAGTGAATTATCTTGCAAATTAAAAAAAGTTATGGCTATTAATACCGGATGTCTTCAAGCAGCACATTTTACGATTACTACACAACATGGCAAAGCTGATAGTAGGTTGCTATAGGCAGCTAGGCCCAATGACAAACAACATTTGACACTTCCTCATGTATTTTACAAATGGATTACATACATTTTCATTTTAAAAAATCTACATGCACCACAGCCGGACACACAAACCCATAAAAAGCAGCAGGTGGGGAAAACGGGGATCGAGTACCCCAACCAGTGCTATGATGCTACCTTTGGGGTTTCAGGGTGGCCTTACAGTAATCGAAAGAAAATAAATGAATACATGTATGTTTATAAATCAATGCATCTATTGATATTCCTTGCTGTGCCATGTTGCAAAACAGTTTTTGTCCTGTGTGCAGTGTAAATACACCTGACACTGAGGAGCAGCGCAAAAATATCTCGCTTTCAGTTCTTTCTTTGTATCTGCAAAACAGACTTTCCTGTTCCTTTTGGTCTCTGTAAACTGTGAATGTGAACAGTTTCAAATTCTCCAGGTTGCTTTGTTGGAGGTTTGAACACTGGTGGCTGTGCCTGTCCATATTCATCCATCTCTTCCGCTTGAAAATCAGGGTTGGACTCCATTGCATCATCATGTTCGCTGGAATCACCTCCAGCATTGTCAACGAACTTCTGTATCACTGCAAAATAACAAAAATATCAACAGGATTTTTTAAAGTTTCCAACACAAAGAAAATGTACTTAGTCAAAACAAAAATAAATCAAGTGACGCAATAAAACGCAAAATAACATTGGCTGGTGCACAAATTTTAAAAGAAACAAAACATCAAATAGTTGAGAAAATTTATAATTTTTTTTTACAATCCTGCTATGTTGTAATCTAATTAAAGGTTATGGACAAGAAAAAATAACTATCAAAATTAGAAATGATGAAGACATGTAGTAATAAGCTAACTATTTTCTAGTCATAAATACATCATTATTATTTGCTAAATTGGACAATTGACAACAGTTTGAGCGGAGTAAAAGACAGATGAATAATTTTGGGAAATTAAATTTCCCATTGTTTTGGGGTCAAAATATGGCACTGTAATGCAAAGCGATTTTAGCCTGAATTGTAAAGATATTCTAAAAAGTAAAAATAGTTACAAGAAATACAGTTTAGAACATTTGGATGAGTAAAAACAATCAAATCTAACCAAATAGACAGACATTTCCATTCGGTGTATCTTCCCGCAAACATGTGTTTTGCGTGTTAGATTTCACATTCCGCAAAAATCTCATCTGATGCAACAACTCAAACTTGCTCCTAAAAATGCAAAAATTAGGCCTTTACAACATTTACTTGAATGCCTACATGTAAGTTTTCTTAACATTTATAATTTCAATTTGGGGAAACAAATGTGAAGAAAAGTGAAAAACAAAGGAACATGTAAGCTAAATTCCGACACATCAAATTTTCACATCACTGTGTTTACACAATGGCTTACCTCAACTTTCTTTCTGAATCACTGTTTCCTTCGAGTTCACGGTCTAAACCAAACTCCTCTCTGCTAGAAATTCCTCCTGTGGAACTGTCTATATCACTTTCTGGTTCATCTGGAACGATGGCATAACAATCTTATATTTCTTCCAGTCATTCCATCACGCGGTCTCTTGCTCGACAATGCCATTTTGAAATATGCCTTCAGAATTGCATAACTTGGCTTTATACCGAATAACATCTCGCCAATGATAGCTACGGCTCTTGGAGGGCTTAAAATTGGTTGGATATGACCAGACACCAATATTAGAATTATATTGGCAAGCTTAATGTTAGAAAACAATCATTAAATTTGCAAAAACGTCATCATTCCACATGGAACAATATTTTATGGGGCCGTCACCAAAGGATTAAACAGGGCTCCACTTAAACCAGCTGCAGCTGAATGGACAACCCTGTCTAAATATTGATTATAAATAAATAAGTAAATTGTGTTGTGTTGTGTTGCATCATTCAAGAGAGTAGGTGTGAATTTACATAATATTACTTCAGGTTGGTGTGGCTTGAAGAGTGAAGTGGAGTTTGCCTTGATGGAAGATGTCTGGTTTTGCATCTCCTTTAGAGGAAGATAAAGAATGTGAGCATAGGTGGTAAGTGATACTAAAAACTACTGTTGGTACAACAAGGTGGGGGCTCGCTATTTATAAGAAATGGGTTTCCAAAAGTGGAAACAAAGATCCTGGTTTGGACATAACTACAGTGCAGTTGCTTGACACTCCATTGGAAGAGATGGATGTGATATCACTTAATTTCTGCTATGCAAATTTGTTTCTGAAGTAGAGGAGAGAAAAAAAGGTGAGTTTAAGTTCTCATTCTGGTTATGTTGTTTTTAAGGATTGTACTATTACTTTCAACTTGAAGTAGAGTGGGATTTTTCCATGTTATTTCTGCATTATGTTCATGACAATGCCATTATGGTATGGGTCACACTTAGGGTCCTTTATACGTTTGTCATGGACATAATGCAAGGCTCAATGATTCAACATTCCATGCCTTGCTGATAAGGGTCGCATGTTTATGACATAAGTGACATAAATAAACATTTATACCGCAAGGTCTCAATGTACTATGCGCGAAATAAACTTGTCGCCATGAGGAAGATGCTTGCTTTACTGGGGATATTTCTGCAATGTTTCATTAATTTCACAAATGTCCAACAGTTTCTTGCTTTGTACGCTTAGCACAACATTCATAGATGGCAAATATTGGCTCTAGCCACTGCCTACCCGTTCCAACTGATTCAGAGAAGAAGACATCCTTAAATGACAGTTAAATGAGATATTTAGCCAAAATTCAATGAGAATTTCAGACTGCCGGGTATCTAGTATTTTGAAAACCGTCGTGCCCATCAGTCGAGATTCTATAGTGTGCCCAAGCTAGGAGAATTCGTCCATTACAAAACAAAAACATCATTTAGAATCGCTTGGCATTTATGAACAAAGATCGAATACTCTCAAGAGGTTTCAAGTGATAATTTTTGTGGAAATATTCCTGTGAGAGTTGACTCAGTGAGTCAGCACAAATTTTTTCTAAGTGTCACAACCATCGAGATTTTATAGTGTGCCCAAGCTCGACAATTTCTTTAACTTCGAAGCCAAGATAATGTTTAAAATCGCTCGAGATTTCTAAACAAAGATCGACTATTCTCAAAAGAATTAAACAAGATATTTTGTAGAAATTCAATAAAAAATTTCAGACTGCCGAGTATCTAGTATTTTGAAAACACTTCCCAGCTGCCGGGTATCTAGACACTACGTTCACAAAATCGACCCATTTCTTGTGTTACTTTTTGGCTTCAACGCGGTCATCATTAAAGTAAGGTATTTTATGAAGCCATGCAATACCTGCCTTTGGGTTCAAAATATTTTTGCAGCCGTAGGCAACACAAGTCGTTGGCATTTTCCCAGAGCTATTTTCGCAGCAATAAGTCACTGGAAATCCTTGAGATGATAAAAATCCATCTCATTCCGTGACGTCACTGGACCCAGACCTTGTACTCGGTAATGGCAAAAATTATGGCAATTTTTCATAACTTTGGCAGGCCATAAAAAATCAGGGTTTTAAGCAAAATCAAAATTTTTTTGCGGCATTTTGTTCAGAAAAGTAGCAAGATTTTTTTAAGCAAAAAAAGTTTTTCGGGGTTGTATCCACTTTAAAAAAAAAAGGTGCATGCGCATGGCTAGCGTGTAGCCACGTTTTGTGGAGCTCCCTTCGAAATTCGAGTTGCTTTCACTTTATATGGCCAGCAAACATAAAAGTTCCAAACGAAAGGAGAGAAGACAAAGTAGCGGCGAATTCAGTGAGGAAAGCAGCCCTTCTCCAGACGAAAAAAAAGCCAAGAAACGAATCTATCGAAGGAGACGAGGAGGAGGCGTTAGCTACGTTGAATATGGCGGAACAGATAAACGAGCGATTAGACCAAGTTCTCTCCCGACTTGGGGCGCTAGAAAAGAAACTTGAAAAGCTAGATAGGATCGAAGTGAAACTACAAGAAGTAAATGCAACGTTTTCCAAACTGGAGAGCAATGTGAGTACTCTACATGGTGAGATCACGCAACTTAAAGCGAAACACGATGAGACCGACAAACTCACTCACAAGCTAGAGAGGAGTGTAGAATTTTTGAACGGCTCCGTTGAACAGGCGGACAAGGATATAAATAATTTAAAAACACAATACAAGCTTGAGACTAGTTTATTAAACCAAAAATTGTTGTATTTAGAAGCCTACAGTAGAAGAGAAAACCTCAAATTTGTGAACATCCCTGTGGAGTTAAATGAGGACGTCGATGGCGAAGGAGCGGAAGACACACGTGAGGTTCTGTGGAAGTTTCTGGAGGAAAAATTACACATTGAGGACGCGAGGGAAATCGAGTTTCAAAGAGTGCACAGAAATGGGAGAAAGATCAGCAATAATCCGCGTCCGATCTTGGCCAGATTTCTTCGATTTACTGATCGTGAACTGGTGCGTAAAAAGGCGAAGGAACTGAAAGGAACAAATTTCGTAATCTACGAGGACCTGCCAAAGGAGCTCATCGACAGACGACGTTTAATGCTACCAAAATTAAAAGCTGCTAAGAAGCAAGGAAGCAGGGCCTACTTTAGCGCATCGGAGCCAGATAAACTGTATGTAAATGGCACCCTAGTTTTGTAATAATAGAGATCAGTTTTATCTTCGACCTTATTTTGCAGCTTTGACCTACTTATATATCGCCATAGAATAGTTTTTTTTTTCTAGGAAACTTCGTTTTTCAGGGAGCATGGATCAATACTAACTCATCGAATCAGTACCATAGCGCTAAAAATGCTGCGACCACATAGTATATGTACCATGTTTTTGTATTTATGTGTGTGTTTTTTTGTATCCACTGGGGAAAATTCAATTTTTATTCAGTCAAACCAAATGAGTACCATTTCTCGCTGCATTTTTTCTAGCTTTAAGCTCTATATTTGCCACTATAGCCTACCAGGGTGATTTAACCCTTTCACTCCCAGAGTCAATTATGGAGACATGAAGTGTAGTTCTAACTTTTGAGTCTGTTGACGAAATCCTATGGTGTGACCATTCAAATGAAACCTGTTTGGCAGTACTTTTGCATGGTACGATTTGTTTTTTAATATTTTACAAAATGAAATTTGGAATTTTTCTTGAATTTTGACCTTTGGCACTCTTGGGAGTGAAAGGGTTAAGTGTCATGTCATTAAATGTCAGAGGGTTAAGAAATCAGGTTAAAAGAAGAAGTATTTTCAGGTTTTTGAAAGATCAGAATTGTTTATTTTACTTTCTGCAAGAAATTTATTCAAAACCAGGTGATGAAACAGTTTGGAGGAGTGAGTGGGGAGGTGACATTTTCTTTTCACACGGCTCAATTCATAGCAGGGGTGTTTGTATCTTAATTAACCCCTTATATGGTCAGACGGTTAACAACTTCAACAAAGACCAAAATGGGAGAATTGTCTCAGTGGACATAGCTTCTGAAGCAGGCAACTTATCTGTATGTAATATTTATGCTCCAAACAATTTACAACAGCAGAATGAATTTTTGCATTTTTTACATGAATATTTAATGTCCAACACTGACATTGGAAACCTAGTTATAGGAGGTGACTGGAATGTTGTTCTTTATGCCATTGACAAAATAGGTGGCGCGGCGTGGAAGCCACATACTTATCGAAGCAATCTTATACAAATGATGAGAGAACTTGAGCTTGTTGACATCTATAGAAAACAAAATCCGAGCAAACTGAGTTTCACTTATGAGTCCAAGGCACTCAATCTCAGCTCGCGAATCGATTTCTTTCTTATTGCTCAATCCTTAATCAAATGTGTGTCTCACATAGGTACAAAAGTCTCTATTGCTCCTGATCACAAAGCAGTAAAACTTAGTTTGACTGTTACGAAAAAAGACGCGGACCGGGTCTATGGAAATTCAATAATTCTCTTGTAGAAGATGAAGAATATAAAAAACTTATAAAAGAAAATTATCCTAACATAATAAATAAATACTCGGATGTGGAAGACAAAAGGTTAAAGTGGGAACTTATCAAAATGGAAATAAGAGCGCTTACAATCCCTTATTCCAAAAACAAACAAAAAAAGCTTCGTATAAAGGAACAAGACCTAGGGGACCGATTAGAGGAGCTCGACAATCTCCTCTCTCAAAATGTCGATGTAGATGATACAAGCGAAACTCAGCAACGGGAATATACTCGATTAAAACAGGAACTTCATTTCTTATATGAAAACAAGGGAAAAGGTTCAATTCTTCGTTCTAAAGCTAGATGGACTGAGCAAGGTGAAAAACCAACAAAATATTTCTTTAATCTAGAAAAGCGAAACTATAACCGAAAAGTAATTAAAGAACTGAAACGGCCAGATGGAGATAACATTTCCAAAGAAGAAGACATATTATTGGAAATTGAAAATTTTTATAGAGATTTATATACGTCAAACCATGTAGAGGATAAAAGCAGATTATTTGAAAATTTTGTCAGAAATCTTGAAATACCGAAACTCCAAAATACGGAACAAGACGAACTGGGAGAAATCACTCTTAAGGAATGTAGTGATGTTTTGCGGACGTTCGCAAGTGGAAAATCTCCCGGAGATGACGGATTTACCTGGGAGTTCTATAACTGTTTCTTTGACTTGTTGGGACAAGACTTAGTCGATTGTTTCAACGCAGCATTTAAAGAAGGCGAAATGTCAATCTCTCAAAAGCGAGGTGTAGTTACTCTAGTCCCAAAGGAAGATTCAGACCTACCTGATCTCGCAAACTGGCGACCGATAACTTTACTTAATATGGACTACAAAATTGCGTCCAAAATTGTAGCCAGGAGAATAGAAAAAGTTTTGACGCTCTTAATTAATCCAGATCAAACAGGTTTCATAAAAGGGAGGTATATAGGTCAAAATGTCAGGCAGATAAATGATATTCTTGAGCAAACAAAACTTCAAAACATTCCAGGGTTACTTCTGCAACTTGATTTTCGTAAAGCGTTTGACACTATTGAATGGGATTTCATCCAGAAGACAATTACGGTATTTAATTTTGGTGATAATATCAAACGATGGATAACCACTCTTTACAAAAATTCAGAAAGTGCAGTTTTAAACAACAGCTTTTGTACCAACTACTTTAAGCTATCAAGAGGAGTGAGGCAAGGCTGCCCTTTGTCCCCCTATTTATTCATTCTTGCAGTTGAGTTACTAGCTTGTAAGATTAGACAAGACAAGGAAATACATGGTATAACTATCTTTCGGAAAGAATTTAAAATAGGCCAATTCGCTGATGATACCACTCTCTTTTGCAAGGACACGAACACCGTGCAAAGAGCTATTGTACGATTGAATGACTTCGGTGACCTATCAGGTTTGCGACTAAATCCATCAAAAACAAAAGCAATGTGGTTGGGACCCTGGAGGTATTGCAAAGAAACACCTTTCGGATTCAAATGGCCAAAAGAGCCGATAAGAGCCTTAGGGATATTTATATCCTATGATGAAAAAAAAAATGACCAATACAATTTTAAAGAAAAAATTCAAAAAATAGATACTATTCATGGCATCTGGCAGTCCCGAAACCTTACACTATTTGGAAGATGTCTTATAACTAAAAGCCTTGGCATTTCGCAGCTGGTTCATTCTACTTCGATTCTTGATATCCCTAAAAAATGCATTCAAGATGTTAATTCTATGATATTTAAATTTATATGGAAAAACAAGAAAGACAAAATCAATCGTAAAGTCATGTTTCAAGACTACGACAATGGAGGTCTACATGCGCCTAGCATAGAAACTATGTCCAAATCACTCAAATTGGCATGGATCTCGAGATTTTTAATAAACGACCAAATGGGCAGTGAATCCTGGAAGGTTATACCAAACTATTATTTTGATAAATATGGTGGCTTAAAATTCCTGTTGCACTGTAACTATGATGAAAAGTTCCTCGAGCAGGCAAAATTCCCGAACTTCTACAAGCAGATCTTACTATATTTCTCTGAACTTAAAGCATCTTATAATCCAGAATCCGATCAGGAATTGATTCTATATAATAACAAAGAAATTCGAATTAACAGTCAAACTATCTTTTATCGGAGCTGGTTCAGTAGTAATATTATTTTTATCCACGATCTGTTGAAGGCGGATGGAAAAATTCTCCCTTACGCTGAGTTCATCCGAAAATACAAACTCAGTTGTAATTTCCTAACATACATGCAAGTTGTATCTGCAATACCTCAGACCCTCATTATTAAGGCAAGGATAAAATGCCTAGATAAAACTATTCTTCTTTCAGAATATGAGTTTCAGCTGTCTCGGGATACTACCATAAATTTACTTAAATTAAAAAACAGGGATTACTACTGGCTTTTGATAAATAAGGACAAGCAAGTATTGAAGGCAAGCGTAAAGTGGGAGAGAGATTTACAGCCAGACATGGTGTGGATTGACTCTTTTTTTAGTCGTGTAAAATATATTTCTAGAGAAAACAAGCTGAGAGAATTTTACTTCAAACTTTTGCACAGAATAGTTGTTACAAAAAGAGAACTGCATTTATTTGGTATTAAAAATGATATGCTTTGCATTTACTGTCGCGAAAATGATTCCATTATTCACACTTTTTCAAATTGTCACTGGTCTAAAGAGTTTTTCTTGGAAGTTATTAAGTGGTTTAACAAAGAAAATGGCACCTCTTTCTCCTTATCCCCAACGGAAATTCTCTTCGGCACAAGCTCCACCTCCAAGACTGACCTGATTACCAATAACTTAAACTGTACTCTCCTCTTTGCTAAATATTACCTCTATACCCAAAAACTAGCACAGAAAAACCTATCTTTAGAGGAATTTGTAGTTAAATTAAACTGTAGATTTCATCTAGAAAAATCCCCTCTGTAAAATAAAACATAAGTATTATATAATTTAAAATATATTGTTAACTACTATATAGAGTTACTAAATGATTAGTGCAGCTTCAGACTATAAACAAAAATTGAAATCGCCAATGCCAACCCAGTCTCGGAATGTCTAGTGTAGTGTATTGTTGTAACATCTTGTCATGTATTCCTTTGTATTGTAACCTTTTAAATCTGCTTGTTACGTAAATGTTTTGTATAAATAAATAAAAAATAAAATAAAATAAAAATCCACTTTAAAGCCAGGTTCTCATGGCCACAGAGAAGGCTGTGCAAAATATCAGATCATGTGACCATAAAAAAACTCCAAATATCTTGGACATTTGACATACTGAAAATCCTCTATTAACCCCCCCCCCCCCCCTTTTTGGAGAAAGAAATTGCTTGCAAAGTTCAGTTCAGTTGAACTACTGGTATGTAGATACTGTATGAGGAAGGCCTTCCCAGATAACATCACAAGCAGAATATTTCCAGAGCATACCGGAAATACCTCCTTGAAGCACATTAGTTTGTAAATAAACACCTTGATCATTTATTTGATGGAACCTTACCTACAGCTGTAATTTTATTTATTAAAATAAAATTTAATAAATAAATTTAAAAAAATACACCTGGGGATACATTGAGGAGCTACTGGTGCATAAAGGGCCAATTCTGATTTTTGACATTTTTCACTCACAATAAATGGTGTTTTATTATCCAAAAGCAAAATACCATAATTTCTGTTGCTCTTGTTGCTGGTTACCATTAGCTGATTTAAAAGAGATTCACTTAGACATAAACATTGACCTGATTGGCTCCATTTACTTTATCTAACATGAACCTGAACTATTACTTTAGCAAGAGAGTACATTATTCTTGGCTAAAAAAATACTTTGAGTGAAAAATGTTACAACTCTACAAAAACCCTTTATGTGCTGAGTCAGGAGCTCAATGAAAAAAAAAACCAACAGAAAATAACAGTAAATGAGAACTGGGCTTAAATTAAATGTTTTATAAACAAAAAAGTTAATCTTGCTTATATACAGTACATTGTGTATGAAGCTTAGA